>OZ010596.1:13842753-13857753 GCA_963932145.1 Acanthosepion lycidas | reverse complement strand
GGAAAGCATGGAGCCGAAAGGGAGTTCCACAAGTGAGAAATGGCTGTATATAAGTATCCTTAGATTTAGGGTGTGTGGGTGTTGGAGCCACAAGACCCTTACACCTTGCCCCGCTCCTTCGCGTTGTAGGTGTAAACATTCAGGAAAATTGACACTCCCCAATATAAACAAATATAAATTGGTATTCTATGTTGGTGCGAATGTGTTGAATAATATCAGACATTTTTCCGTACACTTCTCAAAGCATCTTGGTCATTTTTGATAGAAGACATTTTCGTTATTTGTAAGTCTGCCATTTATTCATACATTGAAAATTTTTGTCACGCCTGGTCTGATGCTTCTGCTATGTATTTAGAGAATTTTGATTTAATCCAAAGAAGAATCTGTGACATTAATGGTCTTGCCCTGGCATCACAGCTTCAGTCACTTTCCTATCACCATAATACTACTTTCCCGTGGTTTTTCTATAAATATTTTCATGGTAATTGTCCTGATGAGCTTTCTTCTTTTATTAACCCCAATGAATATTTGTAAATATTCATTGGGGTTCATTTTTAGAATTGTTATTTTATTCCCCACCCCACAGACAACGAATTGTAAATATGGGGACTAGTTAGTATTTTCATAGAGACAAAGTGGCATTATGGTGGTTGTAGTAAGAAAGGTACGTATGAATGTGTTGTTTTGGTGTAAGGAATATAGTTTGTACGATTGGGTCAGTATTTGCGGCTAGCTAAGTTATAGTTAAGACAGAAGAAGACCGTCCTTTCCCCAATCCCCTTTTTCGGCCTTGTGCCACATTTCTGTAGTTAACAGAATAAATATCGCTTTCTTCTTTTATTTTTTCTTTAACTTTAATTCCCCACCCCCTCCCTCGTTAGGTGGTCAGTGATGTCCGTTCGCTGGTGGATGCGGGGGTGCCTTTCGTTTCGTGTGAGTGTTTTTTTTATTGGGTGGGGGGTTGTTGTTGTGTTTGAATGAGCGCATGTCAGTGTGAGTGCTTGGGATGAATGAATGTTTTCTACTATTATAGTCCCGCATCGATTTCGGCAAGTTAACTGATATTTCTGCCACATTTAGTGATTGGGTGGGGGTTTTATTACTAATATTATTTTCTTTAGTTTCTTGTAAATAGTTTTGTATTCATATTGTAAATACTCATTGGGGCTAGTTTTTAGAATTGTTGTATTTATTCCCCTCCCCCCACAGACAATGAATTGTAAATATGGGGACTAGTTAGGATTTTCATAGAGACAATGAGGTATTATGGTGGATGTAGTAAGAAAGGTACGTATGAATGTGTTGTTTTGGTATACGGAATATTGTTCGTACGATTGGGTCAGTGTTTGCAGCTAGCTAAATTATAGTTAAGACAGAAGACCGTTCTTTCCCCAATCCCCCCTACGGCCTTGTGCCACGTTTCTGTATTGTACAGAATTAATATCGCTTTCCTAAGCTTTATGAATTTAAGCGCATTACTAGATTGACAGTTAGGTCTCATCATTTTACAGTTGAAATGGTTAGATGAAACCGTAAGTTCTATGCTAACAGTTTCTTCTATAAAACTTCTCGCTTGAGGAACTCTCTTCCGGCTTCTTACTTTCAAGTCAACTTTGATTTTCAAAACTTTGAATGCAATATCAATCATTATCTTCTGTTTTCTTAACTCCTTTTCTTATTATTTTCGCTCCTTAATAATGTTTTTCTTTTTCTCATATTTCTCACCGTCAGTGACCCCGCTTGTGTTCTGTGTCTTTATTGCCTTGCTTGGGGGTGAAAGAAACGTCATTATTTTTAAGTGTGACTAATTATATACGGATAAAGTTTTCTTTATTGTTGCTTCTGTCCATTAAACCTCAAAAATTAAGGAATAATCCTTTATTATTATCCGTATATTAGTTTAAAAAATTTACACTGCAGCATAAAAGATTTTTGAACGGGTTAAGATTGTAATGATCGCGGAAGCGTGCTCTTGAGAGTTGGTTCCACAAGAGCTACCCGAGTTGGACTTGCATATTACTAATGAAATACCTCGGGAGTGAGGATGGTTTTGTACAATGTGTGGATCTCAGCCGTGAAAGTTACGACTGGTTGAACTTAAGAATGTAGTCCGTCTAAACATTTTATCAGGGAAATAGTGACACATTAGAGGCTTGCGACGTTTCACTCGTTGGAAAAGGATTGCAGGGTGGAAAATAACTCCTTTGAACTCTACGAGACTGGAAAGTGAAGACTGGGAATCTCCTGCCCATATATGGCAGCAGTACTCCATTTTGCAGCCTAAGCTGGTTCCTGTGATGGTAAAGGCCAGAAGGAGGCGTCAGATATTTACTGGAGCCGCGCAGGAAACCGACAATATTTCCCAGCATCTTTAGCGATGGAATGTATTTACCAGTTCGAATTGAGATTTGGGTTGGATTTAAGACCCAACAGAATCTCTCTCCGAGAAAACACTCGTTCATCGCGATAGATGTAAAGTCATGATCCGCTGGATATTCAACTTACGATGTTGTGATGAAAACGAAACTTCGTTGTAATTCGAGGACAACCTAGTGGTAAGTTAACGAGACGTTTGATTAACCATTATGAATTCGAATCTCATCGAGGGGCCTATACTTATGACATCATGCCTAATATAAGTTAGGCTTATTAAATAACAACTCACGAACCACTTCTACTTTTATATATTGTTTCCTTCCAGGGCTTGGGCGATAATGGTTTTCCACAGCTTCCTTTTTCCTGTAATTCGAAACAATTTTTGACTCTTCCCCATTCTTCTTTGTCTCCGCACTGCTATCCATTTTCATGAACTCATTATCTAGATTACTCGCTGTTTCCTTTGTCCTTTCTTCTTGCAATGTCTTACGAATGTTAAATTTTCCAAACCCTCTTTCTTCATAATGTGTCCTAGAAATTTCTACTGTTCTTTTCTAAGTGTTATAAGACATGCCATCTGCAGTTATGGTCTCACCTGACACATGAAGGGTACCACCGACCTACTATTTTGCACGTTTGGAAATTACAAACAAGACTCTCTTTCTCTCTCTCTCTCTCTCTTCTCTCTCTCTCTCTCTCTCTCTCTCTCTCTCTCTCTCTCTCTCTCTCTCTCTCCTTTTAAACTCGAATTGTATCGAAGAAAAGAGATAGCAAATAATGCACCAGAAGATTCGATATTCAACTAAAGGAAATGTTCAATAAATAAATAAAAGTAATGTTCGAAAGGGGACATGGTGAAGTAATAGATAGCAGCTAGGATTGAGAAATCGAAGAGCCGAGTTCGAATTCCAGTCGAATCCATTACATTCACTTACGATTTGTGTAAGGTATGAATCCTCTTCTCCCCACCCCCAGGCTATGGGCAAATAGCAGCATAACCCGGATTCTATAGCCTTGGATGGCAACTGGTCTACCGCAGAAAGAAATGGCATCCTACTGCGCAGAGAAAAAATCTGCTTCGTTAGTCATGTATCGAAAGATACATGATTGCCTAAGCGTGTAATTACGCATAGAACATAACTGACTGAATATTCAAAAACTAAAAGGGAAATTGTGATTGCCTTGCTTTTTATCTATTAATTGCCATCATGGCGATAATCCGTCTTTAGATTATTATTGCTGTTCTTTTGGAAGATATCAACCCGTCATTAACAAAGGATTATGTAGAACATCAAAATACAAGTATGAATCAGATTTTCTGTTTTTATCACGTTTCGTTTCTTAAGTTTTTTGACCTCACTCAGAAAAATATGAAACTGCTTCTCAGAATAATTCGTAAACTAGAAATACATGTGCATATTTAAAAATATGAGTGTATGTGTGTGTTTGAGTACATGTGCTTGTGTATGTTTTATGCCTGCGTGTGTGAGTGCGTATTTGACATGTATAAATGCAAGTGTGTGTTTTTGTGTGTGTGTTTTGTATGATTTATGTCTGTGTGTGTGAGTGTGTGCTTAAAATGTATGTGTGCATGTGTGTGTTGTTGTGTATGTTTTATGCGTGTGTGTGTCGATGTGTGTTCAAAATGTATGAGTGCATGTGTATGTGTTTCTGGATATGTGTTTGTGTATGTTTTATGCCTTTGTGTATGAGTGTGCGTTTAAAATGTATGCGTGCATATGTGTGTTCTTGCGGGTATGTGTTTGTGTATGTTTTATGTCTGTATATGAGTGAGTGTTTAAAATATATGAGTGCGTGTGTTTTTGTATATATGTCTGTGTATGTTTTATGTCTGTATGTGTGAGTGTGTTTGAAATGTATAAGCGCATGTGTGTATGTGTTTCTGTGTGTTTTTATGCCTGTGTGTGTGAGTGTGTGTTTAACATATATGAGTACATGTGTGTGTGATTGTCTGTACGTGTTTGCGTATGATATATGCCTGTGTGTGAGTGTCTATTTAAAATGTATGAGTGCATGTGTGTTTGCTTGCGTATATATGTGTTTGTGTATGTTTTATGTCTCTGTGTGTGTGTATGTGTTTAAAATGTATGAGTTTTTCTGTGTGTTTGTGTGTATTTGTTTGTGTATGTTTTTTATGCTTATGTGTGTGCGTATTTGTTCGTGTTTGCTTTTGTGTGTAAGTTTGTGTGGATTTGTGTGTGTGTTTATTTGCGTGTCTATGTGTGCGTGTGAGTGTTTTTGTGCTTCTGCATTTTTGAGTGTTTGAGAGTGCTTTTGTGGAGGTGGTACTGTCACATGTGAACAATGCAGAATGCTGTAACAATGGGCTCTCCTCATGACCTTAGGCCAAACTAGGTTAAGCTTTATAAATATCTAGAGAACACTCAACTGTCACTACACACGCTAGACAGACACAGAAACCAGAAGGTACAGATTGTTTGACGCGGAAAAGTCGGGAAAACATCTGTGTTTAGTAAAAACCCATTCTTTTTGACCTTCTAAATACGAGTTTATGGCAGAAAACTGATTTCGGGATGAATGCCATGGACAGAAAGGTGAACGCAGGGCGAAAAAGGTCGATCGACAAACGAAAGACAAAATACAAACCGACGTTGACTCATACTAAATAGAAACGATCGTCAGTATCTCTTCATGGCATTTGAAACTGTTTATAGAAAAACATTTTCACAGTAACGGAGCATATTTACACTCCCACCACACACACACACACACTAAAAAAAGAATTTCGTGAGATCCCAGATTTTAGAGAGAATTTAGATTTCTTTTATGTAATTAATACCCCCATTTTTTTTTTTTTTTTTTTTTTTTTTTTGCTGGACAAGTTTTAATAAATACGGTAATCGCTTTATCCACTATCTCGCTTTCCGCGGTTTTCAATTGATGAGTTTTGCAAAAGAAAAACAACCATTTATTTAACATTTCTTTTTCAATTCTTCAAAGGCGCTACACACACACACACACACACACGCACGCACGCACGCACGCACGCACACAAATCTCTCATGCTTTTCCAAAACTTTAAACTTACATGCAGGCAGTTCAAAAAAATTATTATTATTATCATTTGTATATGTTATGTTTCTTGCTTTGGATCCTGTAGAGCTCGGTCCAAAGTATGGTCCTTAGGCCCTTCAGAAGAATTGTCATTTAATTGATAGCACTTTTCTTAGTATGTGGGATGTTCCTAGTAGGGCGATCTTCTGGGCAACTTCTATTTTGATGTTAGCAAGACCACTGTCAGTAAAATTGTCCATTCCTTTTCCCGCGATGTCCAGAGCTCCAATTACTATTTGTACAGTTTCAGTCTTCATTCCCCCACATCCTGTTCATCTTGATCTCCAGGCCCTTGTATTTGGACAATTTCTCGATAATTTTTAGGGAGGTTTTTCTCTCAGATGCTAATGCTATGTCAATAAGCATACTTCCTGAATTTCTTGTTTTTTATTTTATTTAACTCTTTTTTTATTATTATTATTACTATTATTATTATTTCCTTTCATATCTGTCTGGTGTATACTCATTTTATTCGGGATCACAAACAGAGACCTCTGTCCAGAAATGGCATGGTGATATTTTCTACTTTTTCTAATTTTTGAGGGAAAAACAAAACAAATTTCACAACCGATTTACATAGATCAATCCCTCCGTAAAGTGTGATCTGTACTTGTGGGTACCATTATTTTATATTTCTTTAAGGCTTCGGCTACCAGGAATCTCTTCAATGAGTCTATCGAAATCTTTTCCAATCAATCCGAGGGCTTCAACTACAACTGGAATTGCAAACATTTTTCAGATTTTGATTTCAAGGTCGTTTTATTTTGATAGTTTTTAAAAGATCTCCAAAGATAAATTACAGTTTGAAGGGACAGCAATCTCGATAAGAAGGTACATTTTGTTTTTGCGATCTCTGATTGCGATGTCTGGGCGATTAGCTTTGATTGTTCTGTCTGTGTGTATTTTAAAGTTCCATAAAATTGGTACAAGTCCTATGTCTATGGGTGATGTTCATGCCAGTTTCTTGCAGATTCCTTTCCGTAAAAGTTGCAGGTTTTCCATTGCAGATATTGGCCCACTCTGTCATGTCGGGTTTTATAGACAGTGGGTGCCAATAACGTGCAACCTGATACAAGATAGTTAATTATTTCTGGATATTTATCACAGATTCTGCATTTTGGGTTAACACAATTTTTCAGTGTATGAACTTGGTAAATTCTACTTATCAAGCATTCATCGTGTGCAGCAAGAATAAAAGCTTCGGTTTCATCTTTTAACACGTAGCCACCGATGAGGTTTGTCTAAATCAGCTTGTTTGGTACGGACAGAATATTGACCGTGAAGAGGTTTATTTTGCCATTGTTTTCGTATATGGTTCATTGCGTTTCCTTTTGCTTTCTTTTTTCTTTTTTATTTTATTTTCCACTGTCGTAGCTGTATTATGCTTTACTTGCTTTTCTTCACTCACTTGAAATTCCATTTTGAACTTGTGGGATTCCTTTATTACTGAATAAAGTTTCTTACTTCTTTCATGTTCCTTTCATGTTTCATGTTCCTTGACACAGATCATCATCCAGACTTCAGTAGTTTCCAGTAGTTTGAAGGCCAACTGCTGTAGTTTTGTAAGACAGTTCTAGTTGAACTAATCCTCTACCTCATTCGGATCTGGGCGCATACAGACAATCAACATCAGCCTTCGGATGATGCATGCGATGGCAAGTGAGAAGCTTTCTCGTTTTGACGCCCATTAGCTTAATGCAAGCTATGGTTCAGTTAACGATGCTGAAACTGCATTGTACTACAGATACATGCAAGGTACCTATGGCTGATATTCTATTTATTGAATTCAACTCGGTATTCAATGCCTGACGCACAGGTCGGCAGTATTCTTTTCTTACTTTCTCCTTCATTCGAGTATGCTGTATTTCATCTCCTTCCCTAATTTATAGCTACCTTTTAGGCTCCTTCTTGTTCCAGTTCCCTAAACTTTGTGACAACATCTAAATCTATTGAGTGTGTTTCTGTGATTCTCCCTTTCTTCAATGTTACTTTTGCACATTTATCTAATCTGAGATCCATACCGATATCATCACTTAAATATTTTACAATATTGACGAGACTCTTCAACTCATTGTCGTCTTTGGCAAAGAGTTTGAGATCATTCATGCAGAGTAGGTGATTAAATATTTTCTTGTTTAGTTTATAACCATATCTTTTGCTGTTTAGTCCATGCGATAGGGGGTTTCAAGACAAATAAAACAGAAGGGGTGACAGGGAGTATCCTTGAAAGATTCCTCGTAGGATATTCAGGCGGCTGGAAGTGACAGTGCCTTTGGTATGATTTACATATAATGTGCTTTTCCACATTCCCATTTAAAGAAATTTACTATCACCGAGGTAACTTTGCACATTTCAGGATCCAAGAGTGTGGCTCACTATTAAAGACTTTACTATAATCTATCTATGCTGTGATAAGATTTCTTCATCATCTCTTTCAATTTTCCAGGACCATTTTTTTTTTATCTATAGTTGATATTTGTAACCATATGAACATCTACGACACCCCCCTTCCGTTCCAGGAGAAGAATGTTGTTTTCATCGAGAAAATAGTACAGTTCGTCAGGACAGACGTGATCAATTTATATGTGGTGACTATATTATTAGCCTATAATTTTTCGGATCATCTGTTTCACCCGTTTTTCGTAGGAGATATGAAATACCTTAAGGGATCCATTCTGGTACTTCATTGGGATTATTAACCATCCTTGATAAAATCTGGTTTATGGTTTTATGGATTGATGACAGATGACAGGGCCAATAATTGGGTAACGTCATTTCCTGGGGATTTCCTTTCTTGGGATTTCGTTAGAGCTTGCCTAACACCATTCTTGGTTATTATTATTATTATTATTATTATTATTATTATTATTATTATTATTATTATTATTATCTACCGCACGGTTTCATTTTCAACTGGAGATCTTGCATTAGAGATTTTCTCTATCAATTTGTTTGTTTGTTTGTTTGTTTTGTGGTATATCAACCTCAATGAGTCATTTGATGCCAACAAACTTTTTTTTGCTGGTAAAATTTTTTTTTGTCAAAAATCCATTTCTGTTAATATTATTTTCTCAAAAACGTATAGCTGGTAATATTATTTTTTTCAAAATGTACAGCTGGCAACATTAGTTTTCAAAAGCGTATTATCAGGGGCCTTGCTGCTGGACGTAGTTTATCGTCATACCCAGGACGCGGATGTAGTTTATCATCATACCCAGGACGCGAATGTAGTTTTATCGTCATACCCAGGACGCGGATGTAGTTTATCGTCATACCCTGGACGCGGATGTAGTTTATCGTCATGCCCAGGACTCGGATGTAGTTTATCGTCATACCCAGTACCCTATCAATTCGTACGTCCTGAAGAAAGATAGATAAGACATTTCACGGAATGACAAACAACACGGACTTCTTATGCGATGGAATACTAAGCTCCAGTTTTCTCGATTTTGGACATCGGTGGTATAGACTCGAACGCCCCAATAATACTCGGGGGGGGGGGACAATAGTGAGCTGGACGTCCCACATTTCGGCAACTTCAATCCGGACGTTTTAAGCTTGCCAATTCATTGATTTTGATATTTTGGTCATCAGGAACTGTTTTTGTGGCCTCAAGGAATCGTTCTGTTTGGATGTTGAAATCCGCAAAATTATGGTTTTGTCGTTTTCGTTTCTTCAGGCTTGTGACGGTAAAATTTCTCATCGACTTCATACTCCCTACACCAGCACCAATGTAAATAGGAGGCCATTTTATTAGGTACCTCCACAGATTCGTGATACCTAAGGATTAAAATGAATTTTTAAAAATGAAAAATCTTTCTTGAATCATTTATTTTAGTTCCAAGTTCAAGTTATTACTTTAAATTTAATATTTCCAATTACTTTGCTCTATATCAAAATTAATGTAAATTATCTGGAAAGAGATTTTTTTTAAGCATTTCACACCAAGCAAGGCGGGAAGCCACTAGCACGCAAGGAGTTACAGAGAGACGGAGCGAGAGCAAAGAGGAGTGATGGAGAAAAAGATGAAGAGAAGGATAGTAGATAGATCAAGGCATCAGAAGATTACATTTGAATAGTTGGAGATTATACTTATCAGGAAAAGAAGAAATAGCGAGGGAGTTCCACAGGCGAGAAGTGCGAGATATGAAGCTATTGGAGTAGAAGAGACGTCTACATTTAACAGTTTCGACAGTGAAAGGGTGAGAGCGAGATGCCAGCCTAATTGAACGCT
The DNA here is from genome assembly GCA_963932145.1 of Acanthosepion lycidas. Taxonomy (NCBI): domain Eukaryota; kingdom Metazoa; phylum Mollusca; class Cephalopoda; order Sepiida; family Sepiidae; genus Acanthosepion; species Acanthosepion lycidas. The sequence continues at coordinate 13,848,047 of OZ010596.1, read as the reverse complement.
TAGATTCATGAAGTCTGTGAACCAGCGAAAGTAGCTCATCGTGAAAGTATTTGTAAAAAAAGACAGAGGGAGGCAATGGCACGTCTGTGAGAGAGCGACTGCAGACGGGATGCGATGATATGATGGGTTGCTAAAAAACCTGATTTTATCGCCATTTTAATCCGCGTTTATTGCAATGTAATTCCCTATATTAAAAATCTTCCAAAAATAAAGTATACTTTCCTGAAACTTTATTTGATGAATATTATCTGATTTAAAGGATAATTAATCTGCTTTAATGCAAATATTCTTTATTTTAAGTTTAAAATATCGCAGAATTTTGAACACGTCGCTAGCTGTTTATTTAATCTGTTGATACGTTGGCAGCTTGATGACAGGTTGACGTTTATCTAATATTGTTCTACGAGGGCTTTATCCGTAAAAATAATTTAATATAACGGGAGGGTCTTTTATATATAATTTCTAAGTACTCAGTAATCTTTAAAAATTATGAATTTTTTTTCCAAAAACTAATGTTTTATTGAATTTTAGACGTTTTAAATTTACTATAGTCATCGCTCTTATTTTCTGATACAGTCGTGTATCGACGGCCGTATCAAAAAAAATAAGATGGTTTATACATATACAAAAAATTCAAATTTCTTTTTTAAAATACTGTTTTTTATGTTTTGTACTAGCCTTTTCTATTTATGATTAGTATATATAGTTTATACTTAATAATATCACTTAAAAGGCTTAAATTTAGTACAGATTTTAAAATTTTCTAATTAAATGAAAACAATTCTTATAAAAATTCATTATTTTATCGAAAAACTGTCTTAAGACAATAGTGTTTATATATATATATATGTGTGTGTGTGTGTGTGTGTTATTTATAAAAGCAATTAAAAGTTTTTCTAATTAAATAATGTCTTAGTTTTATTGCATTTTTTTATTTTACGATTCAAAGTAGATTTTCGGTAAATGGTGTTTTTGTTTTCCAAAAAAAAAAATGATTTAAATTCCGCAAGGAGTTCAGCTAATAAAAATATGAAGCGGGTGGAATTGTAATTTCTCAAAATTTCATAAAATTAAATAAGTGTAGTGGGGAGGGGTAATAGATCTAAAAAAAAATATTTTTAGCAAGATTTTCTAAAAAAAAAAATTAAAATATAATTTCATAAGTCCTGAAAGTTTCATTAAAATCTGACAATTATTTGATTTTTGCAAGAATTCCCAAATCAACGTTTTTTACCGGAAAAAGAGGCGCTAAAACACTCATAGTAATCTTAAGCCGACTGCTGACGCAAAAAAAAAAAATTTCAAACGTGCTAAAAAGAATTAAAAAATTAATCAAATAATCAAAAATACTTTGGTCTTCCCTCTGAATAATAACATAAACATTTTGACAACAAAACTTTGTTTTTATAAAGATTTTGTTGTTTTTTTGTTTTTGTTTTTTCATAATGGTATGCTATTTTTTACAGCGAATTAGTGGAGATACATAGATTTTATCATTTATTCTTTGTGCTTAAGCAATGCACAAGCGTTAATGTTGTGGGTTACTTTTCCAGTGCTACTCGCCTATATCCATTTTATACCATAGTATGATATCTACTATTCATTTTTCACTATAGTATTATATCTGTCTATATTTCTGAGATGTTTGTTGTCATATTTATTACAACGTTTCGGCCTTTCAGTATCTGTCTATATTTCTGAGATGAGGTATTATGTACACTATTTACATTATTCGGACTATTGTCCTCATTTTTGTTGCCATATTTATTACAACGTTTCGGCCTTTCAGTATCTGTCTATATTTCTGAGATGAGGTATTATGTACACTATTTACATTATTCGGACTATTGTCCTCATCTTTGTTGTCATATTTATCACGTTTCGGCAATATGAGCTCTGGTAAAAACATGCATGGTAACAGCAAAAATTGCAATACGAGCAATGGTAAAAAATTGTTGCCGAACACATTAGGTTTATAATACCCAGAAATTCATACCCAGATGTCCTCAAGGACACATGGCACAGTGGATAAAGGCGTTGGTTAGATCCAGTGACAGGACCCAAAGAGGTTAAGGCAGTGGATAACTTTCAAATTAACAGGAGATAACTGATAACTGACATCCATTAAACATGGCACATGGAACTAGAACAGTCTACCCTAGTGAGCGAAATAAAGGGTTCAACTCCAGTGGTTGGGCCGTTATACGCTCCGGCCGTTGTAATAAATATGGCGACAAAGATAAGAACAATAGTCCAAATAATGTAAATACCATAGTAAAAAAAAAATTTAAATGAAGAGTATTATGTCTACTACTGGCCCGGCGTTGCTCGTGTTTGATTCAAAAATCGTACGACTCATACAGCTATCACTTGACTTAAAATATTTTTGCCCTTCCTTGCCTTTAAAGGAGTGACCTTTGCCGTGCTGATGTTGCTACGTGCCTTACTTCTTGCCTATCTCACACTGCGAATTTTTTCTAAGCTCTATACTAAACATTAAATCTGTTACGAAAAAAGAACTAAAAATGAACACAACACGATCAGCTTTAAAAAGGGCCTCGGCTTCTTACTTTCCAATCGACAAAAAATGAAATGAAATGTCAATCGTTATCATTCTTTATTCTTAATTCTTGTTCTTTTATTGTTTTATCTCCTTAATAATGTTTTTCTCATATTCTTTAGCACTCAGTAACCCACTTGCGTCTTAGTGGCTTTGTTGCCTTGCTTGGGGTAAATATAAAAAGACTATAGTTGGCCTAGTCGTATTTAATGCTCATGTTTGTACATGACGTGCAAAAATGAAGGTAAATTCATCGATATATTTTCCGTTTTATAATCTCATTAAGAATTGTTCAGTTCGTATAGTGTTCGATCAATAGCTATCGATACCTATCATCCTATCAATACCTGTCAATTTCTATCAATCCCTATCAATACCTATAACCCGATCAAAAATTAACAATGCCTATCATCCAATCGGTACCTATCAATAACTCTCTCCCTATGAATAACCATCAATACCTATCAATAATTATCACCCGATCGAATCCTATCAATACCAGTCAATACATATCACTCACTCAATACCTATCACCCGATCAATTCCTATCATCAATACCTATCATCTGGTCAATACATATCAGTACCCGTCATCCTATCAACCGATAAATGCCTATCAATACCAAAACATCCTATCGATACCTATCAATACCTATCATCCGATCGAGACCTATCATTCGATCGATAGATATTACTATCACCCGATCAATACCTATCATCTGATCAATACTTCTCAGCACGCATCATTCTATCGATACCTATCTGTTATGGTCCGGTTCCTTGTACCACGGTGATAGTCCAAGATAGAAACAACAAAGAAGAACACGAACACAGGTATGGAATAACACAGATATATTACAAACAGGAATATATACAGAGTAGTAAAAAGTGTTAGTATGAACAATCAGGTTTAGTAGAGAGAACAATGTAGTCACGACCAGTATCACTATTCCAATATCTTGTAGTAATTGTCTGAACGCGACTCTGTTTCGGACTGCCTCTGACTCGACTCTTGACTCGACTTGAACTACTGACTCCCTGCCTACTCCTGAGGCGCAGTATTTATTAAGCATGGAATAGTCCATTATTATTATTATATCCCATAACACGATCATTCGATCAATGTCTATCAATACCAAATATTTTATCGATATCTATCAATATCCGATTGATACCTATCATTCGATCAATACCTATCAGTGACTATCACTCGCTCAATACCTATCAATACCTAACAATACCTATTACTGCATGTTGCGTTCCTGTGCAACACTGGACCACCTTCAATGAGTGGCAGTGACTGAAATTAGTGCTGGTGTTGTTTTTGTTTGTTTTTTTCCAAATTGTTAGCCGTGACTAGTGTTGCGTTCCGTGTCGTCATTGCACCCCAAAGCTATTACGTTGATGTTATCAAGGAAAAACGCTCACTTTTTCCTACTTGTTTTATTAGAGGAGGCGGGCCAGACATGGCAGCATGGATTCTAGGAGGCAGCGGGAGGAAGAACTTCAAGGGAATGCATGCCGCTGTTTGGCTAGCGTCAATCCGCGTGTAGTCTGGGCGTCGGAGGCCTATCGACTCTCAAAATTCCTGCGGTTGAATTTGCGCAGTTTTGGACTTATATCCAAAATTTAGACAACGGCAATCCATCACTGTGAGAGTACTACGCCTACAAAGTATTCTGACCACTCGCTAACCATCCCGGCCCAGCCTCCGCATGCTGTAACTCAAGAATGGTGGTGTCAAAGGGGCGATGAAAGAGAAACACGGAGGAGCCTTTTCTCAAGACTATTGTTTCAAACATCAGTTTAATATCAAAATTGCTAGGAAAATACATGATTGAACTTTGCTGATTTCAGCGAAAAGTGGACGAAAATAATGGCGACTGAAATAACCTTTGTTCGATTTCCAATGCGTTTTGAGCGGCTAGGTTCACAGTTTTAGAGATTAAATATGAAGACTTTTTCCTACTATTAACTATAACGGGATAAGTTTTAGATACTCAAGTTTTCTTTCTTTGAATCATCTGAAAATTTTGGCACTGATGTAAATATTTTGCAATATGCGATTGCTTAATATTACACCCGGCCTACGTAAATAATAGACAAGAATGTAACGCTACATTTCAACTTAATTTAGTAAAATGTAGCTCCTCGATGTGTGTAATACTTTAAATTACCTCTGATTAATTGCTTTGCAGACAAAACTTGTATGTTTGATATTTATGAACAGTTGATAGATAAATATGAAAAAATTGAGATAGATAGATAGATATTAGGTTGGTGCAAAAATAATGACGTAATAATGTCGTTTTTTGACGTATTCTTTAACGTCAAAAACGACATTATTACGTCATTATTTTTGCACCAACCGAATAGATAGATAGATAGATAGATAGATAGATAGATAGAGAGAGATGTGAAAAGACTGAGATAGACATGAAAAAACAGATAGATATTAATAAACTAAAGTAGATAGATGTGAAAAGACTAAGACAGATTAAAAACTTACTACAAAAGATAGAAAGAGAGATAGAGAGATTTTACGGTTTATCAAACTTTGCTGTTATTTAAAGCCAGATGTTTTGGGATTGAAAGAATGTTTTAAAGATAATAATGATTTACTGATATAAGTCCTACTAATTAACCCATGACATGGGGGGAGGTGGATTCATACCTTTCCCAAGAATATTTGCACGTAACTGAATACGATTCCGACTTTGAACTGGAACACGGTT
>OZ010596.1:13775253-13840253 GCA_963932145.1 Acanthosepion lycidas | reverse complement strand
GCGATATGGGCCGAGCTGAAAACGATCGCCCGGAACCTCATCTGTTGGAGAGGTGTTTTTGTGGCCTTATGTTCCCCAAGGAATTAAGAGGGATAATGAAATGAAAATAGGTTAGTACAAAATAATTTTCGTTATTTTGGAAAAATTAAAAGTTTTATTATTTAACATACAACATACTCCCACTGTTTTAAAAACAATTTATTGATTAAAAGTGATCTCTAATATAATCTATGCCTATTTTATGCACTCTGCTGATGGAAGGGTGACACATCGTATATTCTATTATTTTATTTATTTTTATGTATACTTGCTATCCGTCCTAATGGTGTGTCGCCTTGGCGTAGTAGGACGGCTTGTGTGCTTCAACGACTCCCAGGTCCAACCAAGCTCAACAGGACTGTGGAGCCAGACGAAAGACACACCATGATCCGCTAGGTTAGGGATTGTGCAAAAGGCTAACTAACTTATTACAGAAACCTCAACAATATTTTCAAACAACCACATGGCCGAGGAAGTGTCCTCCAAAGTGGAGCATATGACGCGTGCTGGTGAAAATCCCCCGGGAAGGCAGCCAGTGTGACATGGGCCGAGGTGAAGACGATCTCCGGGGATCGTGTCCGTTGGAGAGATGTTGTTGAAGCCTTATGTTCCCTAAGGAATCAAGAGGTATAATGAATGACTGTGGCTGCAGTGATAGATCACAGGATTCACGATATTTAATAAATAAATAGCTTAGTATCTGTCCATATTTCTGAGATGAGGTGTTATGTACACTATTTACATTATTCAGAATATTGTACTCATCTTTGTCGCCATATTTATTACATCGTTTTGGCCGTTGTACGTTCCGGCCTTCTTCAGTATCAGTCCATATTTCTGAGATGAGGTGTTATGTACACTATTTACATTATTCGGACTATGCTTTGCAGCCAAATTTAATCTGCAAAAATGTAAATGCAATGTCAATCGCTATCTAGTCTTCCTGATTACTTTTTCTTGTTCCCGCTCCTTAACAATTTTTCTGTTTTTAACTCTTCTACACCCACGAATTAATATATATATATATATATATATATATATATATATATATATATATATGCTAATGATAATGTATTAACAACAAAGGTTTACAAGTGACAAAGACAATAATTTGTGTAACGAATGAATATGGAAAGTTTTGGGTTCAAAAAAGTGAGTAAATGTGCGTACGTACGTGTGTGTGTGTGTGTGTGTGTGTGTGTGTGTGTGTGTGTGTGTGTGTGTGTGTTGTTTATGCGTTTCCAAAAAAAAAGGGGAGAAAACGCACTCTTCCATGATAGATTTACATTGTTGTCGTATAAGCGGAAAAGTAAGAAGAGAGAGATAAAATATTATCGCAGAGTATTTATAGTGTTGGAGAGCGCCCCCTAGGAGCAGTTCCGAAAATTAGGAGAAAATAACCCGACACTTTCACCCCAAGGAAGGCGATAATGCTACTAAGTCGCAAGAGGTTACTGGGAGTGAAAGAGAATGAGAAGACTTTATTGGGAAGAAAGCACAATAAAAGAACAGGTTTTAGGAAGACAGAAGATGGCGATGATGCCACTAAGATGCAAGAGGTTACTGGGAGCGAAAGAGAATGAAAAGACTTTAGTGAGGAGAAAGAACAATGAAAGAACAGGTTTCAGGAAAAAGACAATAAAAGTACAGGTTTTAGGAAGACAGAAGATGGCGACAATGCTACTAAGTCACAATGAGTTACTGGGACGGAAAGAGAATGAGAAAACTTTAGTTAGGAGAAAGGACAATAAAAGAACAGGTTTAAGGAAGACAGAAGATGGCGATGATGCCACTAAGATGCAAGGGGTTACTGGAAGTGAAAGAGAATGAAGACTTTAGTGAGGAGAAAGGACAATAAAAGAACAGGTTTCAGGAAAAGGACAATAAAAGAACAGGTTTTAGGAAGACAGAAGATGGCGATAATGCCACTGAGACACAAGGGGTTACTGAAAGTGAATGAGAATGAAGACTTTAGTGAGGAGAAAGGACAATAAAAGAACAGGTTTTAGGAAGACAGAAGATGGCGATTGGCGTTGCATTTATATTTTTGAATTTATATTTTTTTCGAGTAAGCCGGAACCAGAAATAGAGTTCCACACGCGAGAAGTGCGAGAAAAGAAACTATTTAAATAAGACTTACGGCTACATCTATTTATTTCAAAAGTAAAACAACGAGACCTAATTGCCAATCTAGTCAATCAGTTAAATACCATAAAGAATGCACGCTTGGGCAATCATGTCACTTTCGATTTATGGCTGACTAAGCAGAAAATGTTTACGCAGTGGGCTCCCTTTTCATTCTACAGTAGATAAGTTGTCACCCAAGGATATAGGATCCAGTCTGTCCTGGTATTCCTATGGGATAGAAAAGATGGATTCATACCTTTCTCAAGTATATTTGTGTGTAAATAAATGTAACAAACCCGACTGGAATTCGAACTCCGTTCTCCGATTTCTTATTCCAAGCCGTTATCCATAAAACCACGCCGCACATCCGCCAATCTAGTAGTACGCTTAAATTTATGCGGTCGAGATACAAAGGAGGAGAATTCATGGAAATAATTGCCATGATAGAAATATTTATAGAAAGACAGAGGGAAGCGACGCCACGGCGGTGAGATGATAGTGACTGAAGTTGAAATGTCAGGTGATGAGCGATAACATAGGAGCCTTTCATATTATTCATTAAAAACTATTGTTTAGAAAGGCGACCGACCTTCTCTACATTAATTGTTGCATCTGAACTCATCCATCCGCTTTGAGTAGAACGTCTGCTGATAGAAACACTCGTCGCGAAGTGGGCCGTAAGGTGTTTGAGTCGTACGCATTGCCACACTATCTATCTATCTATCTATCTATCTATCTCAGTCTGTTCGTATCTATCTCAGTCTCTTCGTATCTATCTACCCCAGTCTCTTCGTATCTATCTATCTATCTATCTATTTCAGTCTCTTCGTATCTATCTCAGTTTCTTCCTATCTATCTATCTATCTATCTATCTATCTCAGTCTGTTCGTATCTATCTCAGTCTCTTCGTATCTATCTATCCCAGTCTCTTCGTATCTATCTATCTATCTATTTCAGTCTCTTCGTATCTATCTCAGTTTCTTCCTATCTATCTATCTATCTATCTCAGTCTGTTCGTATCTATGTATCTATCTTAGTATGTTCACAGCTATCTATCTATGTATCCCAGTCTCTTCGTATCTATGTCTCTTCGTATCTATGTCTCTTCGTATCTATCTATCTATCTATCTCAGTCTGTTCGTATCTATCTTAGAAAAATATACGTCCTCCGACAGGAATCGAACCTGTATCCTATACGGAACCGTCACATAGCCTGACGTGCCTTTAACCGATTGGGCTACAGAGGAGCGTTCGGGTACCGGTGTTGATTTTACTGTCTTTAAACTACAATCTTCTATGATTCTCTCACGTACACGTCAGGCTATATGACGGTTCCGTATAGGATACAGGTTCGATTCCTGTCGGAGAACAAATATTTTGCATGAAAATTTCTCGGACATTCAGGCCGGTAAATGTTGTTTAATACTGTTTATTATAAACAGAGCATTTACTTAAATATTTGTATCTATAAAAAGAATGTATAAACATAAAAATGTCTTAAAATAATTGTCGGACTTTGTCCATTTCATAATGTATGAGATATTATGTACACTATTTACATTATTCGGACTATTATCCTCATCTTTGTTGCCATATTTATCACAACGTTTCGGCCGATGTACGCTCCGGCCTTCCTCAAGGACACATGGCACAGTGGATAAAGGCGTTAGTTAGATCCAGTGGCAGGACCCAAAGAGTTGTGAGTTCAATACCTGGTTAAGGATGTGGAGAATTTGGAGAGGGGAAGTAACAGGAGATTGCTGATAACTGACATCCATTAAACATGGCACATAGATCTAGAAAAGTCTACTTCAGCGAGCGAAATAAAGGGTTCAGTTCGACATTTCAACCACCTGAAGAAGGCCGGAGCGTACATCGGTCGAAACGTTGTGATAAATATGTTAACAAAGATGAGGACAATAGTCCGAATAATGTAAATAGTGTACATAATACCTCATCTCATAAATATAGAAAGATACTGAAGGGTCGAAACGTTGTAATAAATAGGCAACAAAGATGAGGACAATAATCCGAATAATGTAAATAGTGTACATAATACCTCATCTCAGAAATATAGACAGATACTGAAAGGCCGAAACGTTGTAATAAATATGACGACAAAGATGAGGACAATAATCCGAATAATGTAAATAGTGTACATAATACCTCATCTCAGAAATATAGAAAGATACTGAAGGCCCAAAACGTTGTAATAAATATGACAGCAAAGATGAGGACAATAGTCCGAATGATGTAAATAGTGTAGATATATTTAAATGTTTAATTCTTGTGCAAGTGTTAACTTCGAGTAAAGACGCGAAAATTCTTTTTTCAGGTTCTAACAAAACTTGAGCAGGACCTAAAATTAACTTTACAAACAATGGCAGAGGAATGCCAAAGAATTTTAAATTTAAAACAAGATACTGAAAAATTGAAGGAAGGAATATTGTACAAGTGCACACAGTGCGGAACAAAAGGAAAATGAAATGGTAAACCATCCGAACCGGTGTCACGTTTGCGGGGGACTTCATTTTAAAGCGTATTGCCCCTTCAAAAATAAAAAAGTGTTACCAATGTAGAAGACTGGGTGATAGACAATGTCATTGCAAATCAAAGCAAAGAAAAAATGTAAGACATTGTAATACAGTTATATAAGGTACAAAAACAAATTGGAAAAGGATTGCCAGAGCTGGCCAGATAAAAAACGGTATGTTTACTTTTAAGGAAATTGTGTCCATCGTCATTACATTTTAACTGAAAAACCAGGAAATATTAGTTTGATGAAATTGTGTTAATTTTGTCTAAAATTTTCAGTGAAATAGTTCTATTGACAACACAAAAATCTGAATAAGGTCCTGAACTGAAAATATATGGTAGTTAACTTCAATTGGGCACAGGCAGCATCATTTCTATAATTAAGGAAAAAAAAAACTTTGAAAAATGTTGCTTCACCAACATTTATAAAAACCAAAAGTTGCACATAGCGCTCAGGGAAAAAAATATATATTTCCGAGGCGAAATTGCTTGTAATGTCTCGTGTGTTGGTAAAACATTAAAAACTAAAGCATACGTATTAAAAAAAAATAATACGTTGAACTTATTGGGCGTGAATTTGATGTTACTGATCGATCTGTGGGGTCAGTCCGTAAATTGATCCTGTAAGAAAGTGAATTGCTCCTTCTACAAAACAAGTATGGCGACTGAAAATTTTTAAAGGAGTTAAAAAAAGAATTTTTCTACAGTGTTCGCCGAAGGTCTTGGAAAATGTAGTAAAACAAAGTCAATTTTTCACTTAAAGGAAATGTACTTCCTGTTTTAAAACCTAAAGTTAGTGTACCTTTTGCAGTTGTGGACCCCATGAGCAAAAAAAAAAATGGCCATATTAGAAACTCTCTCCAACAGTCTATTCTGAGTCGGCAGCCCAATAGGATATGTGAAAAAGAAGAATTTCGTGTATGCGCAGATTTTTCTACAGGATTAAATGAGGGTCTACTACCTCACACATGTCCATTACCATCTCCAGAGAAATTGTGCCAAATTAAATGGTGGAAGATTTTATTTCAAAAATTGACCTGTCAGACGCATACCTACGAATTGAAGTGGATGAAAAATGTAAAAAAAATTGTTAACATAAGGGTGTGTACTGTTTTGATAGATAGATAGAGAGAGAGAGAGAGAGGTTTGAAGAGACTGAGAATAGATAGATAGATAGATAGAGAGAGAGATTTGAAGAGATTGAGAATAGATAGAGAGAGAGAGAGAGATTTGAAGAGACTGAGAATAGATAGATAGATAGATAGATAGATAGATAGATAGATAGATAGATTTGAAGAGACTGAGAATAGACAGATAGAGAGAAAGAGATATGAATAGATAGATAGATAGATAGATAGATAGATAGATAGATAGATAGATAGATAGATAGATTTGAAAAGACTGAAAATAGATAGATAGAGAGAGAGAGATTTGAAGAGACTGGGAATAGATAGATAGATAGATAGATAGATAGATAGATAGATAGATAGATAGATAGATTTGAAGAGACTGAGAATAAATAGATAGATAGATAGATAGATAGATAGATAGATAGATAGATAGATAGATAGATAGATAGATAGATAGATAGATTTGAAAAGACTGAAAATAGATATAGAGAGAGAGAGATTTGAAGAGACTGGGAATAGATAGATAGATAGATAGATAGATAGATAGATAGATAGATAGATAGATACATTTGAAGAGACTGAGAATAGATAGAGAGAGAGAAAGAGAATGATAGATAGATAGATAGATAGATAGATAGATAGATAGATAGATAGATAGATAGATAGATAGATAGATAGATAGATTTGAAGAGACTGGGAATAGATAGATAGAGAGAGAAAGAGAATGATAGATAGATAGATAGATAGATAGATAGATAGATAGATAGATAGATAGATAGATAGATAGATAGATAGATTTGAAGAGACTGAGAATAGATAGATAGAGAGAGAAAGAGAATGATAGATAGATAGATAGATAGATAGATAGATAGATAGATAGATAGATAGATAGATAGATAGATAGATTTGAAAAGACTGAAAATAGATAGATAGAGAGAGAGAGAGATTTGAAGAGACTGGGAATAGATAGATAGATAGATAGATAGATAGATAGATTTGAAGAGACTGGGAATACATACATACATACATACATACATACATACATACATACATACATACATTTGAAAAGACAGAGAGTAGATAGATAGATAGATAGATAGATAGATAGATAGATAGATAGATAGATAGATTCATTCGAAGAAACTGAGAATAGATTTCGCATATCCCCACCCAAAATCTCTAAACATTAACATTTGGAAAAATCACATCATTGTGCAGTGGTTAGGGTCGTAGTTTTTTTTAGACGAGTTAAAGAGAAATAAACTTTTCGATATTCACGTTGTGTTTATTTATGTACTATTTCGTAATTTGTCTTGTTTTCCGCTGTGTTTGTCAACGCAACGTTTTATTATATATCTAATAACCGTTAATTTGTTTATGCTTCTAAAACACGTAATGTATATAAATGCCTATATACGCACATTATGTTACAAAAGTTGTCATATCCGGAGTTGATAATGGGGACAAGCTCTATAAAATATACTTCCGTAGCATGCGTCTCAAATAGCCTCTGACAACTATGTCCATCTCCAAGCCGGAGAATGGGCGACGGCGAACAACTAGCGCCTCATAACGAGCTACTTCGAGTAGATGGGACTTGACAGCTCAGGATGTCAGTCCATCTAGTGGAAGGAAAACCCTGATTTTGAACCTCTGCTGCCTTGCGATCATAATCAAAACACATAAAAGGCGATGGAAGTAAATCCAGACAGAAAAACCGAAAAGGAGCCCCGAAGGCGGTTGGATGTGGGCAATTTAACTTCTGAAAGTAAGGATAGGATAACCTCAACATCAGTTATCAGATCCAGGGGTGATAATGTGTACAAGTTCCTACTGTCTATATAATGCTAATGTGTCAAATATGTCTAGCTGCAAGCCGGAGAATAAGCGACGGTGGGAGCTTTCGACTCATAACCAACTGATTCAGATAGGCTGGATATCTAGAGTCCAGGGAGGCAGTCCATCTAGGAGAATGAAAATCCTATTATAAACCTCCACTGCCTTGCGGTCATTTCCAAACACGAAACTCGTATTGGAGCCCAAATGCCAAACTGGCCCAAAATATAATACCCTGTATTCCATTGGATCTTGTCGGTACGGCCAAGAGGGGGAGAGGTCATTTAGTCTAAGCAGCGGACGACCTCCATATACCATCGCCAGAGTAGGAGAATGAATGATAAGGAAAATTCAAACCCCCAACTGCCTTGCAGGACTTGCCTCTTTAACTTCTGAGAGGAGGGGCGGGGTAAGCTCAACATTAATTGTCAGAGCTAGGGATGATAGTGTGTTCAAGTTCCTACTGTCTATATAATGCTTATGTGTCATGCATCTCAGATAGCCTCTGGTAACTTAGTCTATCTGCAAGCCGGAGAATAAGCGACGGTAGTAAGATGGCGACTCATAACCAGCTGATCCGGGTAGATTGGATATCTAGAGTCCAGGATGGCAGTCCATCTAAGGGCAATGAAAACCCTTATTTTAAACCTACGCTGAATTGCGGTCATATTCAAACACAGAAAAGTATGGAAATAAATCCAGACAGAAAACCTGGAGTAGTGCCCTGAAGGCGGTTGACAGTCAACATTGTCAACTTTCCGGAACCTCCTGCAGCCAAGCCGTCCTCAAATGTAATGTCCTGTATTCCTTTGGATCTTGTCGATACTTCGAGAGGGGGAGGGGGCATTTGGTATAAGAAGTCCATGACATCTATATACCATTGCCAGAGTATGAGAATGAAAGAGAAAGAAATACATTGAATTCAAGCCACCTGCTGCCTTGTAGGTCTTGCCTCTTCAACTTCTGAGAGGAAGGATGGGATAACCTCAATATCACTTGTTAGACCCAGGGACGATAGTATGTACAAGTTCCTACTGTCTATATAATGCTTATGGGGTATACATCTGAGATATCTTCTGGCAACTTAGTTTAGCTGCAAGCCGGCAGAATGAGCAACGGTGGTAATCAGGTGACTCGTAACCAGCTGATTCGAGTAGATTGGATATCTAGAGTCCAGGATGGCAGTCCATCCAGGAGAATGAAAATCCTAATTTTAAACCTCCGCTGACTTGCGATCATCTCCAAACACGTGACCCATAATTGAGCCCAAAAGCCAAACCGGCCCAAAATATAATACCCTGTATTCCTTTGGATCTTGTCGGTACGGAGAAGAGGGGGGGAGAGGTCATTTAGTCTAAGCAGCGGACGACCTCCATATACCATCACCAGAGTAAGAGAATGAAGGAAAACTTTGAATTCAAACCACTTGTACGTCTTGCTTCTTTAATTTCAGAGAGGAGAGACCGGATAACCTCAGCATCCCCAGTGCAAAGGGAACCTGCAAACCATAGCACTATTCTGCCTTCAATGTTACTATGAACCACAATTGTAAGATGGAGGGAAGTGGTAACCACAGCTGCGCAATATGCGCTGACTGAATAAATCAGTTAGAGAGTTCTCTAGCTGAGATGGAAGCTAGTGAGACCCCCGACTCGGAAAAAAAAAAGTTCGACTCGAAATAAAATCAATAAGCCTAAATCCCAATTGGTAATAACTTTCAGTCGAAAGCTCGACGCAGCATAATCTTCCTCCACACTATCACCGTATCGTATAGCTTCGAAACTAGTGATGATCATGTGGTATCTCTATGTATCTACTTGTTGCAAGATCGGATATTTGCCTATATCTTTTTACCGTCATTGAAATATGTTGCTACTTTTAATGACGGTTGAGCCGCAGACATCATGACGTTACTCTAATCTTATCCTTTTCACAGATATATGTGCTTCTATCTACGAAAATGTTAAGGGTTTTTTTTTTCTTTTCTTCATTTTGCTTTTGTCTTTTTTTTTTCTCTCGTGAATGTTATTAAAACTGCGCCAATACAAATAACAACAGTTCATAAACTTGTTGATATCTTTTGCTACGCCTTGCGTCTTGATTTATCCAAAGACGAAAAAGGACTAGAATGGAATATTTATTTGAGGTGCCAACAGGTAAAGAGCTCTCAATCAAAGATCGACTATCTCTCAGCACTTCACGCCATATCTCTCGCTACAGCAAAACGCATAAAAGAAAATGTCTTCTATCAAAAATGGCCAACAAGATTTGAGAAGTGTACAGAAAAATGTCTGATATTATTCAACACGTTCGCACTAACATAGACTAGAATTTATATTTGTTTATATTGGAGAGTGTCAATCTTCCTGGATGTTTGCACCTACAACGCGAAGCTGGGTGGGGGCAAGTTGTAAGGATCTTGTGGCTCCAACATCCACCCACACTGAATCTATGATACTTATATACAGCAATATTCAAAGCATTGACGAAAGGTAGATTTATAAATATGTAAGACAGATTCTGGCAAAAAAAAATTGTCTAGAACCAAAGTGAACCAACTTTCCTAGCAGAAGATCTAGCAATTGATTCAATATAATCTTTTCACTTCATGTCAGCAGAGAATGTTAGCCTGAAAAGATGAAACGAGCCCCTAACCTGGAGGTTAGCATCAGCCATGCCGATGGAAGGTAGAAAGGGGACTCTCAGATGATTAATAGAGAACAGTTTTGTTTTGGAGGCTTTAACATTAACAAGTCATGCGTTGCTCCTATTAACAGCAGATTTTAGGTTATTTTTGCGATCAGCTGCCAATTTGACCTCATTGAAACGATCAAATTTTCTATTAAGACTGAAATAAATAGTTATGTCACCAGAATACAAACGTGGAAATAGGCGACACCAGAAAAACCTTTCAAAGGGAAGAGATATAGGTAAGAATGTTTTTAAGAAACTTTCTTACATACTGAAGAATGATTGCAATAATGATTCTTTTTTTAAAGAAACATTTTTACATACTGAGTAATGATTTCAAGAATGAGTCTATTTTTAGAGTAGATATTGCATTAACAATATTTTGACAATAATGATTGCTCCTGTTATATATTTAATCTATATCCAGAGGAAGGAGATAGATTTATACCTTTCCCAAATTTATTTGCGCGTAAATTAATGTAACAAACATGACTGTTTCAAAGAATCTATAAATATCCCACATTATTTTGCTTTGTAATCTATACTCCATACTTGCTATGGGAGCCCCATACGTACGGCCTTGTGCTACGCTTAGTCAATTACTCTGCCAAATTTCGAGCTCTTCGATGTGGTTTAATGGTTAGCATGCAGGTCTCATACGACTAAGTACTGACTTAAGTCCTCACAAAATCTTATTATTATCTTATTACTAAAAGAATATTAGTTTCAATTATGTATTTCTGATTCTTTTTGCTGCCTCTTTGAATTTTGCAGAAAGAATAAGTTAGTAGTCGTTGCAATGATAGACTTTTTTTTTAATTCCTGCCATATTATGAGAATTCCTAAAACAAGAAATTTCTTTTTGTTCAAGCAATGAATCACAACTATTCTCTCACTTAAGAATTTTGTGAAAGATCTCATTCAACCTAAATGCCCTTTGTCCATTATCAACATTTTTTTTTAAATCTACAAGTCACGAGCGAGACGATTTAAACTAAGAGAATGTTCTTCCACATTGTACAAACCTGATTATTGCCCACTTTGCCAAAAAAGGGGTTCGATGATGCCAACGTAATGGAATGATAAACAGCTTGTTTATAAATGTTAGACTAATATTAAAAACTGTTGCATGTTGAAATCGAAACGTTATAAAAACTGTCAAAACTACTAATAAAAGATTCATGAAGCTTATAGGATGTCAAGGAGCCCATTTTAGCGTGGGAAATAATACAAGAATAACTTATTCATTTATACGAGATTTGGGGTTAATCAAATATTTTTCTGTCAACTATGTTTTGGAATTATGAATAAAACTTTACGTAATACTTGAATTTTTTAATGTTTTTTTTTGTTTGTTTTTGGTGGGTGTGTTGTTTTACTTTTTCTTGCATAATAATATAACTCGACATCCTAAAACAATTTATTATCAATATTTTTAAAAGGATATATAATTTGAAACATATGCGATATATTTCTCATATACATTTACTGAAAATTTTAACAAGAGAGGGTGGTGAAAACCAATTTTATTTCAAAAACATTTATAATAATAAATTATAACTTCTGACATAGAATATATGCACGTCTGTATGTATGTGTGTGTGAGTTTCGTCGTATATAGAACGGCTTCACAGAGGTCAACTGCACTGGAAAGGAATGTATCTATTATTATTATTATTATTATTATTATTATTATTATTATTATTATTATTATTATATACGCCTATTGAATATTTTATACCCATTTCAAGATACTGTCTGCTATGGTGAAAGATATTTTATTTAATACGGGTTATCAATCTGTCAAAAGTTTGGTTTAACTGCCCAAAATTCATTAATAATAATAATAACAATAATAAAAAACGTGCAAGGCTTGATGTATTCTTTTCCGGTAAGGTCGATATTTGCAAAAGTGTTTTAGTCATAAAGTCACTCGCGTGTATGTGTATGTGTATGTATATATATATATATATATATATATATATATATATATATATATATATATATATATATATATATATATATATATCATAATGTATATTTTGCCAGAAACCTTTCTTTCAAACATGTTTCGTTGAATATGACAGAAAAAAAAAATTGGGGTGGAAGTAAGGACTGTAAAAATTGTCCGTAATGTCTATTGTCCCAAGGACTTTCGGCCACTTTTATAGCCATTTTCTAGTGGCTTTTATATGTTATATAAATTGTAAAAGAAAGAAAGAAAGAAAGAAAGAAAAGGAATTTATATAAATTGTAGAAGAAAGAAAGAAAGAAAGAAAGAAAGACAGGGAATTTATATAATTTGTAGAAGAAAGAAAGAAAGAAAGAAAGAAAAGGAATTTATATAAATTATTGGAGAAAGAAAGACCTTCTGTGACAAGACAAAGGTCAAGAGAGAGAGTAAGAAAAATCAAATTTAACGCAGCACAAAACAAAGTTGAAATAGGATTGTCTAACGCTTATCATCAACTGTTTATAATCATGTCTTTTACTTCGACTCGAACACCGACCTCCGACATTAAAAAGGAAATACGCGATTACTTTGGTAAGAGGCTCGGAACTCAAGGCTATTTGCTTGATTTACGTTTGGCTTTGAATGAGACACACAGTGAGGATTAAACTTGCTTTCAAACTCTTGCTCTTTAGAAGGTAATCTATGAACAGACCTTGATGGAAAATGAAAAAAAAGGAAAGATATATATATATATATATATATATATATATATATATATATATATATATACGTGTGTGTGTGTCATCTGTGTGTGTGTGTGTGTCATCTGTGTGTGTGTGTCATCTGTGTGTGTGTGTCATCTGCGTGTGTCTGTGTGTGTCTGACGTGTCTTGACCTCTCGGCCAGATAGATAGATCGTGGACTCTCCCGTCGTTGAACGACGCGGGCTATTGACCCACGCTTACTGGGGAACCTTTTATGACGTATGCGGGTCAGTTACCCCACTTCTTAGGAACCGACAGCCAGACAACCTGCACATATGGTTTAATTATAGTAGTGAGGGTTTTCTGCAGAACCACACTTTTTGAAGACCCGAATACAGAGACCAAACAACCCTCCGCAGGTTTTGATTTCAGAGTTGTTCTTCTCCTAGACCAGTTGCCATCCAAGGCTATAGAACCTAGTCTGCCCTACTAGTTACCCATAGCTGGAGGGAAGAAGAAGACGATTCATGCCTTTCCTAAGGGTATTAGCACGTAAGGGAATGTAATGGGTTCGACTTGAATTCGAACTCGGCTCTCCGATTCCTCAACCCGAGCAGCTACCCATTATATATATTAGGTTGGTGCAAAAAATGACGTAATAATGTCGTTTTTTGACGTTAAAAAATACGTCAAAAAACGACATTATTGCGTCATTATTTTTGCACCAACCTAATATATATATATATATATATATATATATATATATATATATATATATATATACTGAGAGAGAGAGAGAGAGAGAGAGAGAGAAACAACGAAGAGTTATAAGCAGACTAAGTGAAAGTACGTGTAAAAAAGAAAGCAAAGAAGTGTAAAATTTTGGAGACAGATTTAGAAAGTTCTAGATGGAGAAAAAGAACACAAGATATAAAGAACAAATCAAAGATAGCAAAGAAGTACAGAAGTTTAAATATCTATGAAGTGTTTCATTTGTAAACATCCATGCCGATGATATGAGTATATAAGGGTGCACCTCGAACCCTTGATGATCAGAGATTGGCAGCTGATCTCTCTTCCGCAGTGGGGTAAAAACGGAATAGTTATTAGGTTGGTGCAAAAATAATGACGTAATAATGTCGTTTTTTGACGTTAAAAAATACGTCAAAAACGAGATTATTACGTCATTATTTTTGCACCAACCTAATACATTCAATGTCTGTCTATATATCTGATATGAGGTATTATGTACACTATTTACATTGTTCAGACTATCATCATCATCTTTGTTGCCATATTTATCCCTGTGGGATCAGGTTGAAATCATAGACAAAGAACATCATTGGAAAATTCGTAAACTTAAGGAATCAGCACATATGCTAGGCCACAAAAATCTCCTGAGCCGACCAAGCATAGAAATGAATACAATATGGGAACCAGCAATAAGGAGTGCCAGAGAAAACCAATAATAACAACGAAAATTGCAATATAAGCTCTGGTAAAAAGCATGCAATGATAACAGCAAAAATTGCAATATGAGCACTGGTAAAAAAACGGTTACTGAAAACATTAAATTTATAATATCCAGAAATTCATACACAAATATCCTCAAGGATATATAGCACAGTTGAGAAAGGTGTTAGATCTAGTGATAGAACCCAAAGAGTGTGAGTTCAATACCTGGCTAATTAACAGGAGATAACTGATAACTGATAACTGTCATCCATTAGACATGGCACGTGGAAGTAGAACAGTCTACTCCAGCGATCGAAATAAAGGGTTCATTTCGACATTCCAACCACCTGAAGAAGGCCGGACCGTACAACGACCGAAACGTTGTGATAAATATAGCAACAAAGATGAGGATGACAGTCTCGAAAACCAAACTAGTTAAATTCAATCATCGTCGATCAGTCACGATGAACGGATGTCCCCTCGGAGAGGCACCGTGCCTTGAGAGACTGTTGGGCCTTACACCTTACTTCAAGTTGAACTCGTACATACGAGCCATCGCTCCAATACGTACATGGCTCTTCATGCTATCCACAACCTTTACAAGAGCCAGATCAGGCCGAAAATGGAGTACTGATGTCCGGTCTCGATAGAGTCGAAAAGCGTCCACCCTTCAGCCTTTCTCTTACAGGCGGGATGTGAAAAGCCACTCGCTGCTCTATCACTAATTTGACGGAAAATGCTCGGACAAACTACATTCCTAAGGTCTAACCTTCATGGCAAGGACACGCTATGCCACTTACTTTGTAGCAAACCACCTACATTTACCTTGTATTATAGGACTGTGCAGCAATTAAATATTCAAATGAAGCATTTTCACTATTCATTTTTTATTTTATGATCTTATGTCCTGAGATGTTCTGAGAATATACCAATGATACGACTTTATAGCAGTGTCCCTCTAAAACTTGATTATCAAAGATTGGCATCTGACCTCTCTTCCGCTCTAGCGTGAACTACCCAGTGAGGGGAAAACTAGCTGGTTATATTCAATACCTCGAAAACCAAACTATTTACATTCCACCATAGTCGATCAGACCCCGAACTACCGTCAATCACGATAAACGGATGTCCCCTCGGAAAGGCACCATGTCTTGAGAGACTATTGGGTCTTAAACTCACACCTTACCTTAAGTTGAACTCGTACATACGAGCCATTGCTAAAGATGCAGGTAAAATAAGTACCTGACTCTTCATGCTGTCCACTATCTTTTACAAGAGCCTGATCAGGCCGAAAATAGAGTTATGTTATCATATTTGGGCGAAAGCTGCCCAGTCCTTACTTTCCAATCTCGATAGTGTCCAAAAGTGTCTCCGAGTCCTTGTTGGAGAAGTATTATTTGCCACCTTCCAATTTCTGTCTCACAGACGCGTGATGTGGTCAGTTTCTCACTGCTCTATCGCTACTTCAATGGATAGCGCTCGGACGAACTACATCCCATTAGTCTTAACCTTCATGGTTAGGGCCCGCTATGCAACTCACACTTTAGCATACACCTACATTTTCTTCGTTTGCCATCGGCGAGAAGTAAGTTTCACTCGAACATCTTCCTGCGAACTACTGCTTTGTGGAACCAACTCCCAAGAGTATGCTTCCTCGATTACGATAATCTTAACCTGTTCAAATCTAGGGTTAAACATTATCTTCCCCACATATCCCCATAAACTGCGCTTTTTACTCTGTAACCCTCTACCTCAAGTGGCACTTGGGGATTGTACAGAGTAAACATTATTGTTATATATATATATATATATATATATATATATATGTGTATGTATGTATGTATGTATATATGTAAAAAATCCGTGGGTAATTAATCCAAGTAGATCCTATTAATATAAAATATTAAAACTGATACACAAAAGAGAGATCAATATAATTTTATTGTAGAGCATAGAAGTGAATTACAATTTGGGTTTCATTGAATAGATAGATAGATAGATAGATAGATAGATAGATAGATAGATATGAAGAAACAGATAGATAGACAGATAGATAGATAGATAGATAGATAGATAGATAGATAGATAGATAGATAGATAGATAGAAACCGAATGAGACTAAAAGAAAGAATGAATGAGATAGATAGATAGATAGATAGATAGATAGATAGAAAGAAACCGAATGAGATTAAAAGAAAGAATGAATGAATGAGATAGATAGATAGATAGATAGATAGATAATAACCAAGTGAGAATGAAAGAAAGAATGAGATAGATAGATAGATAGATAGATAGATAGATAGATAGATAGATAATAACCAAGTGAGAATGAAAGAAAGAATGAGATAGATAGATAGATAGATAGATAGATAGATAGATAGATAGATAGATAGATAGATAGATATGAAGAAACAGATAGATAGATAGATAGATAGATAGATAGATAGATAGATAGATAGATAGAAAAAGACTATGGTCGAAAGAGTGAGAACGTGTACCCGTTAGAGAAAGAGAGACAGAAAGGAAAAGCAAAAGAGACGAAAAAGAACAAGTATGTGTTCGTGCGCATGTTTGAAAGTATTGATAGATATGAAAAGATACAGAGAGTATGTGTACGTATGTGTGCGCGTGCGTGCGAGTGTATGTGTGTGTGTGTGTGTGTGTGTGTGTGTGTGTCTATGGAGAGAGATAGAGAAAAACAAAGGCAAAATGTGTGCCTGTGTCAGCGTGAGAAAGACGCAAAGAGAATGGTACATAGATGTTCACACATACACACATATGTATATATATATATATGTGTGTGTGTTAGTGTGTGTGTAAACTGACCGAAATAGCGAGTGGGGCGCCTGACACAATGCAGGAATAACCTAATTCACGCAAGCAGACATGTTTTTTGGTATTTTCGTTATCGGAGAAACTTTATCCTCGGCTGCGTCTCTCGTTGGCCAACCTAAAGATACGCAAACCTGGCTTACACCATCAGTTTCTTTTCACTTTATTTTAGCATTTTTTTCTTTGTTTGCTGACCTCCATTCCCACAAAAAGATATATTCCCTATCATCTATCATATATATATTTATTTATTTATATATATATATATATATATATATATATATATATATATATATATATATATATATATATAAGATAAAAATATAGTTTTACGGTATGGCATATTAATGGGTAAAAGTGCGCAATATTTGGAATAGAGTGTATATAAATATAAAAGTGATCAGTAACCCCAATACCGATGGATGACAGTCTGCTTCCTTCTTGAACGCAACACCCAGACCAAAAGCGTTCATACATGGCACAGACTGGTATTAACCGGGGTGTCCACTTTTATATACATACATACATACTGAGTAAAATAGACAATCGGAAAATAGTACTTAGTCCTTGCCGGTGTGTTTCGTCATTCGACTTTTGCAAGGCAAGTGATGATAAACAAAAGCAAAATGATGTATGTATAGTTACAAGAAATTCAAAAATTTTAAAAAGACGCTCCTTTCTCTTCTTTTTTTCCTGACTAAGTGTGTATTTTTGTTTTCCATGTCGACAAAGTGTGAAAGCTCTCAGAATAAATCTGTAGAGAAGAAAAAAAATAGACAATCGGAAAATAGTACTTTGTTTCCTTTATCTTCACTTGCCTTGATAAAGTCGGATGACAAAACGCGTCGGCAAGAACTATTTTTCTATTTTCAGATTGTGTACTACCGAAAAAAAAACAAGAAATTAGCTTTAAAGAAACAGTAAAAAGTTCGTTATTCCATATTTGTTGGAAGTCTGGCTATATCTCTGATATGAGGCATCATTATTATTTACATTATTCGGACTGTTCTCCTCATCTTCATTGCCATATTCCCAACGTTTCGGTCGTTGGATAAAGACATTGGTTAGGTCCAGTGACTAGACCCAAACATCTGTCTATATCTCTGAGATGAGGTATTATGATTACTTGCATTATTTACATTACTCGGACTGTTATCCTCATCTTCATTGCCATATTCACAATGTTTCGGCCGTTGTATACTTCAGCTTCAGTCCGCCTACCCTATGTGAAAGGATTATCGGAGAAAATACAAAAGATCTGTGCTCCATATAACGTTAGTGGTTCAACACTTCACAGATACCTCTTCCGGGTAAGAACCCCCACCTAGAGGCGAACATAACTAAAGACTGTGTGTACGCCATCCTGTGCAGCTGTGGTAAGAAATATAAAGGAGAAACAGGCCATCCCCTTAAGGTAAGACTGCAAGAACATCGAAAAGCGGTAACACGAGGGGAATAAAAAAATCAGGCGTAGCTGATCACATATGGACGGAAAAGGGAGATCACCGCACCCCCCGTGGGATGAGGCTGAAATAATAGACAGAGAACATCACTGGAAAATACGAAAACTTAAGGAATCAGCACATATGCTAGGCCACAAAAATCTCCTGAGCCGACTAAGCATAGAAATGAATACAATATGGGAACCGGTAATACGGTGTGCTAGAGAAAAGCAATGAATAACAACACAAAAATTGCTCTGGTAAAACAAAAACTGTTGTTGAAACATTAGATTTATAAGTCCCAGAAATTCATACACCTGGCACCGTTGGTAAAGACGTTGGTTAGATCCAGTGACTAGAGTTGTGAGCTCAATACCAGCCTTGGTGAACCGAAAAACTTGAAGAGCTGTGTTAAAGAGAAGAGGAATGGCACGTGGAACTAGAACAATCTGCCATGGTGAACGAAATAAAGGGTTCGGTTCGAAATTCCAATCACCTGAAGATTCCCGGGGGATAACAGTTCGAATAATGTAAATGTTCGCTAGAAGTACATGAATCTGGCGAAAAAAGAAGACGAAGAATTTGTCACATATGCTGGAATCTTTAACAAAGTGTGTGAAAGATTCAAATGAAATGAACTGATTCTGGATATGTTTAAATAGTTAATTCTCTTTCAAGGGATAACGGCGACAAAAGACGCAGAAATACGTGTTAGAATTCTAAAGAAACTTGAACAGAATCAGAAACTGACATTAAATCTGAGACGCGATATGGAAGAAATTGAAACAGAAGAATGCGCAGACATACAAGCTAAAGACAGATGTGGAAAGAAGGAAAGTTAATCCATGTTTCAGATTTGGAAGGTTACATCTGAGAGACGATTGCCCCTTCAAGAATTCAAAGTGCTCAAGTGTGGAAAAGTAGGACATGATGTCACACTGTAAAACTAAATCAAGGAAAGTTCTCACAGGAAAAATAATTGTACACAGCGTTGCAACGGAAACCATAATTGCGGAAAACCAAAGAAAATTTGTGCATGTAAAAATTAATAAGGTGAATATAAAAATACAAATAGGCATTGGTAATGATATCACAATAATCAACGAAACCACATGGAAAGCAAACGGAAAACCTATATTAAAAAGAACTTTGAAAATCGCATGTAACATGCTGGGTAAGAAAATTACTTTTTATTGGTGAAATACCTTGTAACGTTTCATTTCGTAACAAGTGGATAAAATCTAAGAGTTACGTGTTAAAAAATACTACAAACTTATTCGGTACTGACTGAAATTATTTGAATTGTGGGATTTATCTATAAATATTTATTGCAAAAATGTAAGTTTACAAGCTACCAGTTAAAAAAAAAAAAAAAAAAAAAAAAAAAAACAGTGTGAAAATTTAAAGAAAGAATTGAAAAAATGCTTTCCGGGAGTTCTGTCGGATGAGTTGGGTCGGTGTTCCAAAGTCAAAGCGAAATTTCAAGTGAAAAAAGGGTCGACCCCAGTGTTTAAACTGAAACGCAATGTACTGTTCGTAGCTTAGGATCAAGTCAACAAAGAATTAGACAGACTTGAAAAAAAAAGGTGTAATTGAAAAAGATTAACCATTCAAAATGTGCAGCACTAACAGTGTATGTAAAGAAAAAAATAAATGTTTAGAATCCCATAACTACACATTACCAAGTCCAATGAAAATTTTTGCAAATTTAAATAGGGGAAAAAATCTTTCTGAAGTGTATTTGCAAATACAAGTTTAAGAAGAATGTTCAGAGTTAATAACTATAAATGCACATAAGGGATTGCATAAGTTCAACTGATTTCCTTTTAGAATAAAAATGGCTCCGTCTATATTTCAACAAGCTATGGATACTATGCTTGCAGATTGTGATTTCACAGTTGCTTATCTGGATGATATATTAATTAAAAATGTATCTAAAGAACAAAATAATGGGCATGTGAAAAGAGTTTTTGAAAAAATACAAGAATACGGGTTCAAACTCAGTGAGGAAAAGTGGAAATTGTTTTTGTCAAAATCATTGACAAAAATAGTCATCAACCAGATCTGTCGGGCAATTAAGGATATGCCTCCTCCAACAAACGTTACTAGGTTATAAAAATTTCTTGGACTAGCAAACTATTATCAAATCTATATACCTAATATTCATAATTTGAGAGCTCCACTGAATAATTGCTTAAAAAAAGGTGTAAAGTGGAACTGGACTGATAAGTGTCAGAAGACGTTTGAAGAAATTAAGAAAATACTAATGTCAGACTTATCATTAGTGCCCTAAGATCCAAAAGTAGAAATCATATTGGCTTCAGATGCTAGTGACTATGGTATAGAATCAGTAATTCTACATAAATATTATGACGGCAACATGAAAG
This sequence comes from Acanthosepion lycidas, assembly GCA_963932145.1. Classification (NCBI taxonomy): domain Eukaryota; kingdom Metazoa; phylum Mollusca; class Cephalopoda; order Sepiida; family Sepiidae; genus Acanthosepion; species Acanthosepion lycidas. Next base: position 13,819,121 of record OZ010596.1, on the reverse strand, counting down.
CCGTCGCACATGCTTCCCGTTCGGCAGGAAAAAACTACAGCCAGATCGAAAAAGAGGCGTTAAATGAACTCTCTCATAAGAAGCTATGTATACTGGACCGAAATGGATCAAAACATTGGAAAATTAGTAAAAGCCTTCAGACGTTTTGCTCTAGCACCAAAATTACCTACCACGAAATTACAACCTCAGCCAAAGATACATATTCCCTGGTCAAGGCTGCACATAGATTTCGCAAGTGTACCGCGAAATATTGTCACGGCATACATATATATGTTTCGTGGGGGAGTAGTAATGGTGCAGCGTTAGTATTTGAATAAGTATTAGGTTGGTGCAAAAATAACGACATTATTACGTCATTATTTTTGCACCAACCTAATATTAAAGTTTTTTTCAAATAATTCTTTTCGCTATTCTTCGATTATGTTATTTTAAACATTCGACGGTATCCACTGATACGTTTTGGATTTCAATACAAAAGGTATATCCCGCATTATCTAAAAAGGCTTGATCAGTTTTATTGCAATTTTCTACTCGTTATTTATGTGAATTAATGCTTCTCAACTCCAAATAACATCAAAAATAAGAAGCGAGAAAGTCTACTCTCAACTGAAGATGAAAAGATCATCTGCTTATCGTACATTCGACCAAACATTGAAGAAATCGCGATAAAACACCAGGTATGGGTTTCAAAACTAAATAACCTGCACAAATAGTTGAATAGAAACATTGAAATAAATTAAGTTCATATTTGTGTATGTACTCTTTTTAAATCTATGTCTTTATTTCATAACATTTAAATGTATACCCTTTAAAAATTTTGCTATATGTGCTGCGATATTTTCATTTGCATCTAAGTGTGCCATTGCTTAAAAAAGTTCAGAAACACTGATATAAGGGATTTGAAAGATCTTAAGCAGCGCACATAGTGAATGATGTTCTGCTAATAACATGTAAAGTGTTTTTTTTTTCTTATAAAACTATCCAAATTACCCACACTTTGCTGCATATCACACATGTTTTGTAAGAAAATGATGATTGATTTTAAATCATTGCTATAATTTGTGGAGAAAAATTTCAATATTACTCAATGATCGCGCTGAAGTCACCTCCTTCTGGCTTTCTCCTTCTATATTTTAGATAGATGTCATTATCTTATTCAAATTTAAATTTAACTTGAATCAAACGGAAAACATTCAGTGGGGGTTTATGTAAAAACTGTTTGATCTGACCCCTTTTATATGTATTTGATGCAATATTTGATTGAATGAATTGATGAGCAAATTTTAACGTTGATATGATAGTTGAATTTTCTCAACCAATACGTATTATAAGGCACTACTCACTGTTTTTTGATTTCTTGCTCAACTTGACGTCCATATTGTCTCATTTTGATCTTGCCGATGTGACCTCCATCTTCTGGCTTTCTCCTCCTATATTTTTGATAAGAGTCATTCCCTTGTTCAAATTTAAATTTAATTTAAATCAAAAGGAAAAAATTTCAGTGGGGGGTTGTGTTTTCCGAGGACCCCGTTTGATCAAAACGAAATATACTTATCCAAATACCAAGGGTAATGTAGTTTCAGAATATAGATGGTTACGGAGTGGGACCTATCTCCAAAACTCTAGGAGGAGTTCGATAACAAACAGACAAACAGAGGCTACAACTTTATATATAGATTAAAGTGTTTACACCTGTCTATCGAATTTAGGTGTTTCAAAAATTCACACTGTGAACTCACACTCCTTTATCTACTGTGCCATGACACATGGCACAGTGGTTAAAGATCCATTGACAGGCCCCAAAGGGTGTGAGTTCAATACCCGGTTAAGGCAGTGAAGAACTTGGAGAGAGGAATTAACAGGAGATAACTGATAACTGACATCCATTAAAACATGGCACGTGGAACTAGAACAGTCTACCCCAGTGATCGAAATAAAGGGTTCAGTTCGACATTCCAACCACCTGTAAAAGGCCGGAGCGTACAACGGCCGGAACGTTGTAATAAATATGGCGACAAAGATGAGGACAATAGTCCGAATAATGTAAATAGTTTTTTGTTATCAATAGAACATCGAAGTTACATTTCTTTGGGAAAGCGATAATTAAAAATTGAAAATTTGTAATAGTCTTAAATTTCTTGATACCGTATTCTCCTGCTGTGGGTTTAAGCTGACACTTTCTTCATATATCTGAACTATATGTTGATTTTATTTTGATACGTGAAAATTTCACTGAAATTTTGGAAATTTCATCGGAAATCAAGAAAATAGGATCTTTAAGAAAAATGGTCACAATACAGGTATACCTCTGGTTATGTCGTTTCGAGTTAAGTCGTTTCGAGTTAAGTCGTTTCGAGTTAAGTCGTTCTCAATTATATGTCGTTTGTCAAAAAAAAAAATATATGGAAAAATAAAAATCAAGTTTAAGTCATTTTATTCGACTTTACGCCTACTTGCCACAAATCTTGAAGTTGTAATATCACTAGAAAAACGTTAAAAGCACATGTTATTGTACAATACATAAGAATAAAAGAATATAAAAAAAATATTAAAATCTGTACATTTATAGTAAATGTTAATATAATCATCATAAATCCTAGAGAATGAAATATAAAAACATCCGTGACCCTGTGTTGTCGTCTAATTTAGCGGTCGTTATATTGGCGTTTTCCACGGTAGTTTCAATATCGACCGTTTGGTGTCGTTGTCAGCGCCACTCGTGATTCCCGCGAAATTGAAATCCAGTTTAGTTTCGGCATACGCACGGTATACTTCTGCTTATCGCCTACTCTCTCTTTCTCATTAATTTGTGACTTTATAATTTGCCCCAATATGAAAAGAGGAAAAATTTTTGAAGAAATGGAACAAACTTTTTTTTTTGGATTGATATGTTGAATCTTCAGGGAACTGCTATTAGTCAAGAAATCATTTAAGCGAAAGCGTTGTCTTTGTTTGAAGACCAGAACAAAAAATATCCAGATAGCAATGATGTAGAGTTTAAAGTGAGTCAAGGCATTTAAAGAACCAAGACGTTATGACTCTATTAAGAAGCAAGGTGAAAGTGCATCAGCTGACGAACAAGCAGCAGCCGATTTTCCTAAAGCATTGACTAAGATCATCGAAGAAAACGGGTTTCTTCCTGATCAGATTTTTAACCTTGACGAAATTAAATTTTATTGGAAATCATAAATACTGTAATATACAATGGGGAGTGTTTGTTTACGGTTTGTAGCGTGGTTATTTCGATTTGTGTCGTTTTTTACCTAAGTCATACCCTCTGGAACTAATTAACGGCGTAGGGTGAGGTATACCTGTTTAAACTGACGCGATCAGGACAAGTGTTAATAATTTATATATCTGTATTCTTTGTTTGTTTCTTTCTTCAATCAACATCCTCCTCGCATCAGTTTAAATTGACATCTTTCTCTACATACTTAAACTATAATTATAAACGATAATTTCAAGAAATGAAGATTTCACTATAATATATTGAAAATTGTCCAAGTTTTCATCTGAAATCAAGAAACTACAAACTTCAAGCAAAACAGCCATAATAAAAAGAAAAAAAGATGTGGCAATTTGCACTGACGTCAGGCGACTACTGATTGATAATGAGAATGTTTCATCTAAAAAAAATTCAAAAGACAATTATAATAACTAAAACTATTGTTCAGTGTAAAGGTCGTAGAATATTAAAGGTCGTAGAATATTAAAGGTCGTAGAATATTAAAGGTCGTAGAATATTAAAGGTCGTAGAATATTAAAACGGTCATTGTGCTGCAATAAAAAAGCAAGTAAAACTAGATAAAAATGAATAACTAGATCGAGCCATTACTTGGTTGTTTCATTGATTCGTTTTTTACAGTTTATCAACCTTTTGCGGGTTATTCAAAGCCAGAAAATATTTTCAGATTATAAGAAATTTTTTTGGTGATAATAATGTTTCGCGTCTTACTAATTAACCCATAGCTTGGGGGAAGAGGTGAATTCATATTTTTCCCAAGCGTACTTGCACGCAAGTAAATATAACGAACTCAACAGTAATTGGAACTTGGATTTTCGATAACAATTCCGAGCTAATATCCATTACACCACCCGCACATGCAAGCTTACATCACTTGGTATTCCCAAGCAGTCACTCATTTAGGTACTGACCAGGCTCGACGTTTCTTAACTTCGGTGATCGTATGGGAACTGGTGTTTCAACGTCATGTGGCCATAGCCAAGTAAGACGAACGATATGATTTATGTAATAAATAAAAAATATAATAATAATAATAATAATAATAATAATAATAATAATAATAATAATAATAATAATCTTTCCTCGTAATTTCCGATGCGCTTGTTCGCTAAGAGGCAAAAGATTTTATTGAAATGTTTTAAGGAGAAATTCCTTTTATAAGAAAATCTTTCGCTTTCTCCCTAATTGATAATTCTTTATGCCCAGTGAATTTATCAATTAGTCGAATTATTATAATATTCGACTAAAAAGGATGTATCCCGTTACATGGCTACTTTAATAAACGAAAACGTTTTCTTTAATTTTGTAATGATTTCCGGACTGACATCACTAATTAACTTATATTTATTGTATAATTGGCCAGAAACCTTTCTTTCAAACATGTTTCATTAAACAGACGTGGAAAATTTGATTGATTCTTTATTGAACTTTTCTCGTATTCTTAAATTTTTCCGTTTGGTGGGTGTAGGAGAGTGAAAAAGTTGTCCCAAGTGTCTGTTGTCGCAAGAGCTTTCGGTCACTTCTTTAGCCATTTTCAAGTGGTTTGTTTTTAATTGTTGTTAATTTCTTATCACGGTTGTCTTTTAAGATGTAATTCTGTGATGCATATTGTATAAGAGTTGAGTTTTTTACATGACAAGTGAAAAGAACGTGGCTAGAATTTGTGCTGGTCTCCTATTAAAAAAAAAAAAAACTAGCACATTCGTTCATATCTATCTATCTATCTATCTGAGTTAGTTCATATCTATCTCTGTCTGTTCAAATGTATCTATCTATCTATCTCTGTCCTTTCATATATATATATATATATATATATATAGATAGATAGATAGATAGATAGATAGATAGATATTCTATATTCGGTATTCTATAGATATATTCTATTCCGATTAATCTATCACTCTATTTCTCTATCTATCTATCTGAGTTGGTTCATATCTATTTGTCTCTGCCCGTTCATAGGGATGTATGTATGTATGTATGTATCTATCTATCTATCTCTGTCCTTTCCTATATATATATATATATATATATATATATATATATATATATATATATAGAGAGAGAGAGAGAGAGAGAGATCGATAGATAGATAGATAGATAGATAGATATTCTATATTCTGTATTCTATAGATATATTCTATTCCGATCTATCTATCTATATATATATATATATATATATATATATATATATATATATATATATATATATATCCATTAATATCTATCTCTCTGAGTTTGTTCATATCTATCTATCTGATAGGTTATTGATTTAACACTATGCCATGACAAAAACTTGGCATAACAAAAGAAAATATTCGCATTTTATAGATAGATGAGCACTCTTTATAAAACATCCCGCGCCTAGTATTAATCTTACTTTATTTAACAATGGAAACAATGAGCTAAAGTTTGTTTTATTTTGTTTTGTTTTTTGTAAATAGGAGACTACCTCAAATTCCAGCCACATTCTTTTCACCAAACAATTACATGTTAAAAGACAACAGTAAAAAGAAATTAACAATAAACCTCTTGAAAATGGCTAAAGAATAATTCTTTATTGAATTTTTCTAGTATTCTTAATTTTTTCTGTTTACTGGGGGTAAAGAGAGTGTAAAAATTGACCCTAATGTCTATTGTCCCAAGATTTTTCGACCACTTCTTTCGCCATTTCAAAGAGGGTTTGTTACTAATTGTTGTTAATCTTTGTTAATTGCTTTTCATTGTTGTCTTTCAAGATGTAATTGTTTGGTGCACATTTTATGATAGTAGAATTTATTACATGCTTCGTGATTTGGCTGTAATTTGAGTTGGTCTCTTCCTATTTAAAAAAAAAAATCTTTAGCACATTGTTTCCGTTGTTAAATACAGTAAAACTAATACTGGGTGCGACATGTTTTATAAAATGTGAATATCTCCTTTGTTATACCATGTTTTTGTCATGGCATAGTCATAATCTATAACCTGAATGTTCAGTTCTTAGAAGTAATTGGCGGAGATATATGCTCGTTGAGTGATTTTAATGTTGGCTTATATAATCTTTAATTAATAGATAATACATGGATATACAGAAAGAGAAATAGACGAAAAATTCTACATATAGTCTGTGTTACAGTAAGATAACTGGTCTCTTATTTAGGGAATCTAGAATAGATAGATAGATAGATAGATAGATAGATAGATAGATAGATAGATATGAACAAATTTAGATAGGTAGATACATATGAACAAACTTAGATAGGTAGATATAAACAAACATAGATAGATAGATAGATAGATAGATAGATAGATAGATATGAACAAACTTAGATATGAACAAACTTAGATAGATCGATAGATAGATATGAACAAACTTAGATAGATAGATAGATAGATAGATAGATAGATAGATAGATAGATAGATAGATAGATATGGAATGGACTGAGATAGATAGATAGATAGATAGATAGATAGATAGATAGATAGATATGGAATGGACTGAGATAGATAGATAGATAGATAGATAGATAGATAGATAGATAGATAGATAGATAGATAGATATGAACAAATTTAGATAGGTAGATACATATGAACAAACTTAGATAGATAGATATGAACAAACATAGATAGATAGATAGATATGAACAAACTTAGATAGATGACCCGTTGAAATGTACCTGAAAACTTGAGAAAGGGCTTAAAATGCCGAAAGCTGATGATGACAGACGGGAGGTTGTTGTTGATGAATTTCTGTTTATTCTACATTCTAGCAATGAAACATCCCATTAGAGGCAAATTGTACCTTTCAATGATATTTTGTACATGCAGGTTGCATGAATTTATTTTGAAAAGCGGCCTGCTACTTATCGTATTTAAGCCATGAACTGCTGAGTTATTTTCATCAAAAGACGTGACAAAATACTAGGCGAAACTGAAGCATGCCACGGTGTTAGATTCACGGCACAATGGAGTAATGAATAGAAGTTTAGACTGAGGAATCGGAGAGCCAAGTTTGAACTCCAGTCCTGTTCGTTACATCTCGTTACATGCAAATATCCTTGGGAAAACGTATGAATACATCTCTTGTCCCCTACCCACCCATCCATCCATGTATGAGTAAATAGCAAGACAGACAAGGTCCTATAGCCTTTGGTTAGCAACCGGTCTAGATGGAGAACATCCTCTGGATTCAACCCCCCCATCTATGAGTTAAATAGCCTAACCAAACCGAAACTGACCAAGTGTTATGATTACAATTACACTCATAAAGCAGGGGTCCCTCCAACAGGTCTGAGAAGTCCCTAAATTTAGACATACATCTAAAGAGAACTACACAAAAAAATTATGAGAAAAATTTTGATATACAGGGTGGAGCACAAAAAGAGGGATAAAACAAAAATTAAGTACTTTTATATAAATACTTCGTGAAATAATGATTAAAATGACACTTAATATCATACTAGAAGGGAAACTTTTAATATACAGCGTGTCCCAAAAGATTAGACATCATTTCGCAGGCCAATTATTTTGGCAATTCTTGTTAAAATAACCTCAAATTTCACAAAATGTATAGAAACATATCTAGATTTTATATTTAATGTTTTATTTTTGTTCTGTTTTCAGGTTGAGTCATGCCATTCACCCCCAAAGAGAAGGCATTTTGTGTCTTGAAATATGCTCGCACACAGTCATCTAAGACTGTGCAGTGTGCCTTCAGTGCAGCGTACCTTCAATGCAGCGTACCTTCAATGCAAAGTTTTATGGGGATATGTGAACGGACTGGTCTATACCCCGTTCTCTTCCTGCTAGCATTGATGAACTCAAGCAGAGAATCACTTCCGCACTGGATAGTGTTACCGGAGACATGCTACAGCGTGTTTGGCAAGAGCTTAACTACCGACTTGACGTGCGCCATGTCACAGGCGGTGCACATATTGAACTCTTATGAAATCGGTCCCATAATAAACTTATGATGTTCAACACCTAAACTGTTCAATTTCATTGAACTAAACTTCGTAGTTTTCAAGATAATCCCTTTTAAAATGACATCAAATTTTTTTGAGATACCCTGTATTTTATAAATGCTGTTCATCTGTGTGTATGCATTTCCAAAATGCAAAACTAAAATATTTAGTCTCTTAAAACCACATATATGAGAACATTAGGACATTCGTTTTCTGACCATGAGACCCGGGTTCGAATTTCACCATGGTCGATTTGTTAGTAAAGTGACTATCGGTGTTAGCGGTTATCAGTCTGGATGAGGCGGAACCTTTAGAAAGTGTTTGAAAATTATACCACGAGTTTACCCAAGCCTTGTGAGTGAAATTGGGTAGACGGAACTGTCGGTGGCTGGGCTAGCACGAAATCACAAGTCATCGTGACCGAGGGTTTGAGCGTGCTAGACTTGTTCAGACTGTTCATCACACTGGATAACGCGATCTCTCCCAAAAACTGTAACTAAGGTCCGCTCAACATAGCTGCAGTATAAATCACAAGTAACCCCTGAGAAATATACAGAAATATACCTGAGAAGGCGTCTGCAATGGGGATTAGCTACCCGTTCTAATAGACTGACATCATCGGATTCGAATCGATGCGATATTTACATTTTTATAATACTACATATATTCACATTTCATATCAACAAATAACAATTTCTCCTTCTTCTTCTTCTTCTTTGTCCTCTTCTTATTTTCTTCTTCTTCGTCTTCTTCTTCGTCTTCTTTTTCTTCTTCCCCTTATTATTTTTCTTCTTCCTCGTCTTCTTCTTCTTCTTCTTCTATGTGCGACTTCCCTTTAGGACATAAGCGATCATAGCTCTCTACAACTTCCTATCCCTTGTGTTCCTTTGCTAAAGCTCTCGACATCCATTCACGCCAGCTCATCGTGTAGATGACTCACTGCTTTCCCTTATCGCTCTTATCACGTGAGTGTTAAATTTTCTAAGCCCTCTTTCCTCATTATGAGTCCGTAGAATTTCTGCTGCCACTTCCTGATTTTAAATGGTCTTTTCTTATTGTTTCCATTTTCCTTGAGACTCCCAATTTTCTTACACGCTCCAAGCAATAACATCCTGATATAATTATATTAAAACAATACTCCCTTTTTCTTTCCGGATACTTTTCTAGGCTATTGTATCTCCAAGAGATGTGTTACGTATAACTAAATCACAGTTCTATGCATCCATCCCTGATATTTCTACAAACTTACGCGAAAGCAGAATGCGCTTTGCAGGACACTGCTGGTCAACAAAACAAGAACTCGTGAGTCATCTACTGCTTTGGATACCTAGCCAAGGAGCAAGACAGGTTTATCGCCCAGCAACCACCTACATTGACCAGCTATGTTATGACACAATTCCACCCTAATGAACTTTTGACTATGATCCAGGACCGTGATGGTTGGCGTTATAATCTCAAAAATGTTCGAGCTTAACGATCGAACAATAAAAAATAAACTAAGCTGGAAATAAATTAACATACAGGGAGTATTAGAAAACCTGCAGAAACTGCTCCGGTCTCATATGTTACATGAAAAGTCACGAGTAAGCTGAATAGACTTTACAAAACAGGCCAGGCCCTGTACAAAACAACTTAGTTTGCCACATCTGCAATAAGTATTGTAAGTCATTTGCCGCTTTCAAGAGCTATTGTCATTTTTTTTTATTCGTTTTCTACAGTTTATCAACCCTTTGCAAGTTATTTAAAACCAGAAAATATTTTTTGATTGTATAGAATTGTTTGGAGATAATAATTATTTAGTGATACAAGTCCTACTAATTAACCCATAGCTGGAGGGGGAAAGAAGCGAATTCATATCTTTCCCAAGAGTGTTTGCACGTAAGGGAATATAACGAACCCAACGGAAATTGGAACTCGGCGCTCCGAACTGCATATCCAAGCTTACTGCACCTGGTATTCCCAAGCGGTCACCCATCTAGGTGCTGACCACTTAACTTCGGTGATCGTACAGGAATTGGTGTTTCTACGTGTTGTGGCTGTAGCCATTGACGTTTTCATGATAACAAAAAACATTGATCATATTTGTCAGCATACTCGTTTAGCGAGTCGACAGTCATCACGTGTATGGTGGTGTATCTTACATGTGGCACAAGGCTGAAGGTATGGCGCACCAGGAAGAATCAAATTCACTACTCAGTCGTAATTGATCTAGCGAGACAAGCTTACTAACCATTTCACTACATCGAAGTGCCCAATTCATCACATAATGTAACAATAATACTGTAGGGTTTAGAATATGAACTCTCACCTACCAAGCAGATAATTGATATGAGTTGGGTTGAGTTAGTCCAGACCTAAAAAAGGGGTTTGAACAAGACATGCCATAACCAACATACAGACTCACACCGATGGAGAACAATATATATTCTTCGATAGTAACCGACGACTTCAACTTAACATAAAGGTAATCTTTCAGAACTGTGTTTCCCAACAATTAAGTTGTTTTGAACAGGGCCTGGCCTGATTTGTAAAGTTTGTTCAACTTACTCGTGGCTTTTCATCTAACCAATGAGACCGGAGACCGGAGCAGTTTCTGCCGGTTTTCTGACACACCCTGTATGTTAATTTATTTCCAGAACACAAAGGGATACTGAGAGTTTTTTTTTTTAATCTCATTTGGGGTGCGGCGAACATACCTAGGCGGGCTATCCAATTTTTTTCCCAAATTTTCAAAAATTATTCTATATTGGCTACAAAAGGAAATTTTCTGAAAGGTATTTGTGGGAAACTATCAAACTTTTCTTCATTGCTTTTCCAACTTCCTATATGGCTGAATGTGGTTTCAACACAGTTACTCATCTTCTTACTAAACAAAGAAACCACCTGCAAATTACAAAACGAGGAGATCTAGGATTATTTCTAAACAGCATGAAATCTAGAATAAGATCCTTAGCCAGTAGAAACCAAAGTTAACAATCGCATTAAAAACATTGAGATTATCTATCAAATAAGTTTTTTCGCGTTTTAATCATTGGCATTTATAATAGAAATGAAAACAATATTACGATTATTTTATACTAAGTGTTATCTTCCTATGAAAAGTGAATTCAGTATAATATTCAAAATTTAATTTGACGGATGGGTGGGGGCGTTGACAAAAACGGTTCTGCTTAAAGCGGGAGCTGATTGACAAAAAGTTGAGAAACACTGTTTTATAGTACAACCATCATCTATTGTACACCCTTGTGCAAATTAATTGAAACAAAACGAATAATTCCGTTATTATTTACATTTTTTCGTATTTTTCCAATGAAACAATCTCCAGTGCACATATTAGTAATTCGTATGTCCATTCCACGAGGTCGTTCCTTGCAAATTGACCACAGATTCTCGATTGGATTTAAATCAGGAGAGTTTCCGGGCCAGTCTATAGTACTTTGATTTGCTGACTGGTAAGGCTTACCAGTGCGATCGTACAGCATTACAGTTTTCGTACGCTTCCTTCGAGGAACGTCTATCACAGACAATAGCCGTAAGACAACTAATCGACAGTCGAGACAATAGTGTCTGGGCGTGATAAAAATCTGACGCAATCCCGGATGACGCAATATTTTTCAAGGACAAATTTCATCATACAAACCGAAAATAGATTCATATTACAGCACACCACTGCAAATGACCTAATGTAAGGAAAAAATAGAAATCTATTACCCCCTGTCACTGCAATGGATCTAAAACTGACCGTATGATGAAAGAAAGGAAAGTAAAGTGGCTGTATCAGTTAATTTTGCACAAGTACAATTTTTATGCCAACTTTTATTGTTTTGCATTGTTATAGTTAATAAAAATGGTAAATGTATTTTGCCCCCCTCTCTTTTCATTTCCCTTTAGTACCTAATTCCGATAAGTTTTAGTGCTTCTTGACATAGAGAACAGTTATAAAATAACAACTCAACAATAGAATACTTGTTTTGTCTTCATTGTTACGGGCTTGTGAGACTTGGGTTATTTACTGCAGACAGAGGCAAGGCTGGAACGAGGAGGGAAATTTGCAAAAAAAAGGAAAATATGGGCATGAACAGAAAACCTATAACAATAGGTTTTCAGTTGAGGCCAGGTGTCGTAATTTAGTAGCTACTCCATCCATGAAATATCTCAATCTCGTAGAAAGAAAGAACTTTAAAGAAAAAGAAACATTTTCAAAAAGCTTCAGAACCAGCATCCGCTTCTGTTTGACAAGCTTATCTTGAGCACCTTATTTGAGCCTTTCAATGAAACATACCTGGTGGTTAATAAAATCAACGATTGAAAGGATGATGAATGTTATAGAATACCGAGGAGCCCATATTAATATGTCCCAATCTTCGTAAATACGTTGGACACTATTGTAAGTGGGGATAATATGCTAAGTAGTCCACCACTAGCAGTGGTTTACCTACTTCACGCCGCTGGCGAGTATTGTATTTTGTTGACGTTATAAAGATTACCATTTCATTTCCATCCTCCGTATCTTTAATATGTAAGACATGCTAGGGACACTTGACGTGTAATGATAACTGGATCTTTGACAGCCTGCAGCACACTCAAACCCTCGGTCACAATGACTTGCGACTTTGTGCTTTGCAAATGAAAATATTATATAAATACATACATACAACAATCTATTTCTTGTTAACAGTTAATATATTTCAACCTTGAAAATGGCTAAATGTATAGCCGAAAGCGCCTGGAAAGAAAGAACAGTTGGTCAGATTTTATATAATTTATCCTCCGAAAAGAAAAAAATTATAAGATCACATGAGAAATTGTATAAAAAAAACTAAATCAAAGAACCTTGTCTGTCATATTCAATGAAACGTGAATGATAGAAGTATTGCTGCCTAAATACACACACACACATATATATATATATATATATATATATATATATATATATATATATATATATATATATATATATATATATGAGATTATTTTGATTTTAATTTTAGTAAAAATCTTTTAATCACCACTTTCTTACCATTGCCTGAAGAAGTATTAGGTTGGTGCAAAAATAATATCGGTTTTTGACGTTAAAAAATACGTCAAAAACCGACATTATTTTTGCACCAACCTAATATAATCATAATATTAAAACATGAAAGCTTTTGTATAGCGATTTCAAAATGTTTTCATTATAATCTCTTATAATAAAAATATAATAATAATATATTGCTCTACTTATATATATATCTAACAAATGAAAGAAAGAAGAGATGGAGTAAAAATCCACTGTTCATAGCATTTACTTTTTAAAAAGTGCTCAATACATTCTCTCATTTGTTTAATATACATACCTATATATATATATATATATATATATATATATATATATATATATATATATATATATATATATATAATGAGAGTATCCTACTATGAGATAATGTCTTGCGAGTTAGTCTTGTGGATCATTCCCACTGTGTAATGCATTAGGTTGGTGCAAAAATAATGACGTAATAATGTCGTTTTTTGACCTTAAAAAATAGGTCAAAAAACGACATTATTACGTCATTATTTTTGCACCAACCTAATATTTGATACTTAGTGACTATCTGCATATGTATCCTTGTACCAGACTTAGCTAAACTTAGTAAATAATCATTTGTGTGTGTGTGTGTGTAAGAGAAAAAGTGAGAGAGAGAGGTGAAGAAACAGAAATATAGAGAGGGATAGAAAGAAGGAAAGTGTGAGGAGGGAGTAAAAAGAAAAATGAGCAAAATGCATGGATCAAAATCGGTACCCCCCTCCGCCAAATAACACCTCCGCTCCCCCCCCCTCCACCATAAAACGTGCTATAACTATTATACCAGGCTCTTGACCGACAGTTTTAATTCTAACATTTCCATCTCTGATGCCTTAAAATATCTTTGGCCATAGGATTAGGTTTGTTTTTTTAGTTTTTTTCCGAAATAAATACATGAAAAAAAAAAAAAAAAAAAAAAAACAAGACAGTAAAAGTAAATAAAAACAGAAAATGTAAAAACAGGGTTAGCGGGGGGAAAAAAGTAGACATGCAGTAACATCAACGAGCAACTGTTAACGCTACATGACCATCGCCTGGTCCGGCCTCCGAAACCCAACCCAGATCGTTTGCATTTTGTTGCAGCATCGGTTATCTCTCAAACATGGAAGACTTCCAGAATGTTCAATGGCTTGAAAAAAGTTTTGGGTTACTGGTCTTTATTTGAGTTCTACCTTAGCTGAATGCCACTTGAGGTCAGCTAATTCGGCAGAACAACGTACTTTTTATTTGTGAGGGGGGTTCTTTTTCTGTCTGTCTAAAAAAAAAAAAAATATTTACATGAACACATCAGTATTTTGGCTTAGCTTAGTCTGGCATAAGACTGCAAATACAGTGCACCAGTTCAAAATTGAACACACAATGAAATATTAGGTTGGTGCAAAAATAATGACGTAATAATGTCGTTTTTTGACGTTAAAAAATACGTCAAAAAACGACATTATTACGTCATTATTTTTGCACCACCTAATAGTACTTAATCTGCCTATCTTTACGCAAAAGCAAGACACCCCTACATACCAATATATATGTTTTGTTAAAGACAACTTGCACAGTACTGCGGGGGTTTTTTTATTTAATTTTTCTTGTGTTCATACAAGTGTTTTCTTTTCTGGAGCATCTGAGGCGAAAAAATTAAATGCGAATCGAAATATGTTTTTTTTTTTTAATGTGTTATTGATAACGGATACAAACTTTTGGAGTGTGCAGTCGCAACGCTAAGGCTGATTTTTTTTTGAAAATTTAAGAGAGTGCGTTTTTTACTAATATGGCAATTTGAGAATTTTTCTTTTTGTTGTTGTAGGAGTTTATCAAGCAACGTGGCAGGAACTAAATTGTTCAATAAATAGAGTAATGTCTCAGCTGTTATCCCGAAAATTTGCACGTCGGATCAGTTCTTTTAAATCAAATATGTGATGCAGTTCAATTTATATTACAATGAATCATTCATACAAAAAGATTACATTTATTGAGTGATTTCGAGATTTAGTGGTTTAGTCCTCAGGGGCTTAAGACAATGTTTTAACCACAGGTTTAACTCTGCACTGGTCAATGCCGATGCTGGTTGTTGGTCACTGGCTGCTTCGATCCACACCAACTCTAGCCATGTTGTGTTCTTCATCTCAGAGCAGTGGATGATCCAATGTCATTATGACAGTGCAGGTGCAAGCCATGACAGGTGCGGAAGAAAAATATCTTCACAACAAAAAAATAAAATCAAAGATTCATGGGGATTAATCTTCATTTGGTTTATATAACTCTTGGTACAACAAAAATTAACCCTTCCCACATCAATCTCTATAGTGACACTGAGCCTTCTCTAAACTTCTGGAGGAGCTGATTTCAAAGTTCTTGGAATCAAGAAATCTTGTGGCAGCTGACATGAATTTCAGAGGTACTTGATATGGATTCTCAGCCTAAAATATCTGAGCTTCCAAAGTCATCTGATTATATGCACTTTAGCCCAAAACTGGCATAGATCAGAACGATTTTTGGGGATTTGGTGATTCACCAATCCTCACATTAATCTCAATAAAAGTTTTCTTTGTTCCATATTTCTGCTTTCTTAATCAACTTTCCAAATTTGGAGAATTATCCACTCTCCTTGGTAGTAGTCCCAAGGATTGCTCTTCCCTTAACTCCAACTTGCTTCACTTCACATCTCGCACCACCACTCCACATAAGCGAGGCTAAGTTCTGCCGCTTCCTTCTCAGTATTCTAACTCTGCCCACTTCTCAGGACTGGCATAACTGTTTCTCATTTTAACCTTCCAAGTGATAAATAAAAATTATTTCCCAATTTGTTTTATCAACAAAAATATATTTGTTTATTTAAATTCTCAACAAAGAGACACAGTTTTCCATCCTTGGGCCAATCACCATCTTAGCAAAAACATAAACTAGACCACCTGCCTGTTACGACAGGATTCATGTTCATAACCCTAACCCTCACAATGGGTTAATTCTTTGTTTTCATTTCTCAATTTGTTTTTGCCAGCGAAAATATAATTCCCATCTGCCTCTCTTCTTACCAATGACATGTTTTTCTAATTTCCCAAGAAGGAGGTAAAGCCATTTCCCAATTTGCTTTACCCACTTACCAGATTTTCAATAAAACAAAGTAAACTCTTGGTGCATCATTCCAACTTGTAAGAGCATCTGGATTGTCTCACTTCCGCATTACCAGGGAAAATGTTTTCCATTCTCTCTCTCTCTCTCTATATATATATATATATATATATATATATTTTCCAGTTTATATTTCATTTTGGGCTGAACCCTTTTCCTGCTTAGAATTGTTTAACCACTTCATTGCCTCAGTGCCACAGTATCTCTTTTGTTTGACCACCATACACACAGATGTATACCATTGTATTTCTTGGCAAATGTCTACTGATTTATTGGGGGTGGGGACTATAGCAGAAATTAAAATCTACATTTTATGTTCATTCCCATGGCCCAACATAGACATTACATTAGGCTACCATGGAAGCAATGAGAATCACTTGCAGGAGCATATAAAAAGGAACAGTAAGCCTTTTCTTCCTCTTTTTTTATTTCACTGGACATTGGTCATGAGGCTCAGCCTTTTACAATTGGTTCATCATACTAGAAAGACATTGTGCTGACATCTCCTAAAATGCAGCTTTCACAACCAGGACATATTTCATTGTTCTGAAAAAAATTTAAAAAAAAAGACTTGGACAACTATACATTTCAGGTATGGACATTTTTATACACTGTCCACATTTATATATATATTTTTTTGTTATTTGTTTGTGATAAATTGTTTTCTGTGATGCTTACGCAGAATGACTTGGTTTTATTTACTGGTCATATCCCACCTCACATTTTTTGTTTCCAAATCTGCATTCTAGAAGTAGTATGATTCACTGGAGTGGCAGACAATATCACTTGTTACTTTCAGGCTAGCAGGGTCAGTGCAAGGGTCTAATGGGCCCCTAATCAATTTATGATACTTTAATTATTAATAGAAATTAAAATTTATATATGAATATTTCCATCGCCCAATTTAGACATTATGTTAGGCTACCGTGGAACCAATGAGAATTACTTGCTGAAGCATATAAAAAGGAACAGTAAGCCTTTTCTTCCTTTTTTTTTTTTTTTTTTTTATTTCACTGGACATTGGTCATGAGGCTTGATTTCATCAGTTCATCATGCTAGAAAAACATTGTGCTGACATCTCCCAAAATGCAGCTTTTACAACCTGGACATATTTCATTGTCCTGAAAACAAAAAAAAAAATTGTACCACTATACATTTCAGGCTAGCAGAGCCAGTGCATAGGTCTTGTGGGGCCCTACCAAATCTATGATACAAGGCATACTGAATCTATGATATGGAGCTTTTTAAGGCCAACTCAAGATTTTTCTTGCTAAAATGTTAATTTTAACACATTCAATAATATGGATAAAAAATATTGAATTTAATTTTCAAAACTTAACACAAGCAAAACAAAGTCACAGATTTGGACAAAAAAAAAAAATGAATTACATCAAAATCCACAAAATTTTTTACCCTTTCTTGTGCTTAGTTTAATTTGTAACACATAAATGTAAGAGGAAAAAAAATAAAAAGTTGATAACATAGTAACTACCCGGATCCCCAAAGAGGTTTTAAGTGAAGGGCTGTCACAAAGCATGTGTCTTTGAATGCAGTTTGGAGAGTTACTGTTAAATGCTTTAATTAAGAAGAAGATAACGGGCGTTTTTTTCTGAGGTTTGCCAACATTGGATACATCTTTATCAACATTGGACACATTATCAATATTAATATATTTTCAACATTGGATATAAACAACAAAAATATCTTATTCTTTAAACTCAACAATATCATTAAACTTCGTCGTATATAAAATAGGAATTTAGTAAAATGTTTTTAAAATAAATTTTACGTGAGAAATTGCGAAATGATTTTCCCTTCTGCCAGAAAGATTTACATAGAAAATCAAATGCACAAAAACAGCTATCAAGTTTGTATAATATTAAACATAATCAGTTTTTTTTTTAAATTTTTGTGTGTATGTTTTTCATTATTTTTTACTTTTTTTTTTTGTTTGGTTTTGTTTGCTTTTTTGGTTTTGTTTGTTTTGCATAATTTTTTTGTTTTGTTTTACATTTTAGCATGTTTTTTTTTTCTTTTGTTTTCATTTTCAATCAAAATTGGAAAGGTCTTTTTTTTCGTAAGTATGATAAGTCCATTTGATCCCGTTTTCATCCTGTTCCTCCCTTGGGACATTGGGCAACCTGAATTGAAAATAAAAGAAAAAGATTTAGGATTCACGTTCATGTGCAAGATGTATACAAAAGTTTTCTCCACCAGTTTTCAACTTTTTATTCCGTCTCTAGTTCACGAAGAAAAAAAAAAGATTGATGGGTATCTATCATATAAGAAATAAATGAATGGAATCATCTGTTTATGTAAATAAGCAGAGTTGAGGACAGTTAGCATTAAGTCAGTTGCTAAGTGTACCTTTGTGCAGTAAACCTTCTATTTCATTACTTATCTATGAGTTTGTCTTCCTTATTTATTTCCCTCTGAAAAACATGAGATACAACAGTTCATATCCATCTATCTCTGTTCATATCTGTGTCATTCTATTAAGCCCTCTCACACTCTCTCTCTCTCTGTCTCAGTCCGTTCATATCTATCTCTTCATCTAGGTTCTTTTATCTATCCATCTATCTCTGTTCATGTCATATAGGAAATATGAAATCATTTATGTGCCACGTGTGATACACGCTAAGGCGATCATGTATTTTTTGATACATGACTGACAAGGCAGATTTTTTTTCCTGCAGTAGGTTGCCATTTTCCTTCTGGGGTAGACCAGTTGCCATCCAAGGCTGTACAACCCAATCTGTCCTGTTATTTATCCATAGCTGGAGGGAGAAGAAGAGGATTTATACCTTTCCCAAGAGTATTAGCACATAAGTGAATGTAAGGGATTTGAGAGGAATTCAAATTCAGCTCTCCAATTCCTCAATCCGAGCCACTATCCATTACTCCACAATGCCTAGGGCATAAATGAATGGAATTGTCCATTTATATAAATAAGTTGTGTTAGGAAGAGTTAAGGAGAGTTAGTATTAGGTCATTTGCTAAGTCTATCTTTGTGTAGTAAACCTGTCTTCATTACTTACCTACAAGTTTGTCTTCCTTAGCCCTCTCACTCCGTTAATATCTGTCTCTTCATCTAGGTCCGTCATCTATCTATCTATTTAGTTAATATCATATAGGATATAAATGAATGGAATCATCTGTTTATGTACATAAGCAGAGTTGAGGAGAGTTAGCATTAAGTCAGTTGCTAAATGTACCTTTGGGCAGTAAACCTTCTATTAGGTTGGTGCAAAAATAATGTCGTTTTCTCACATAGTAACATATGTGAGAAAACGACATTATTTTTGCACCAACCTAATATTTCATTACTTACCTATGAGTTTGTCTTCCTTAGCCCTCTCAGTCCGTTAATATCTGTCTCTTCATCTAGGTCCGTTATCTATCTATCTATCTATTTAGACAAGTATGCGAGATCTTCAAACTATTGAATAACAAAGGATTACCATCTATTTTTCGTCAACCAATAACCCACTACATCTTTTAAATTAGAAATAATTACAAGTAAGCATTATGCTTACTGCTACTCCCACACAATACAATTTAGAACACAAACATTGAAAGCATTAATAGTGAACCCCTTGAAAATGGCTAATGCATTGTGTACAATGTTTGTGATAATAATCATTATGGACAGTTTCTACACTCTTATCAGCCCAGCCACAAAAGAAAAACTCTAAGAATATTGGAAAAAAATAATAAAAAAAACTTTTCCTTGTCTGTTACATTCAATAAAACACACACACACACACATATATATATATATATATATATATATATATATATAAGTAAATACTCTGTAAAATATTAACAACATTTACCGTCCTGAATGTCCAAGAAATTTTCTATGTAAATGTTGTTAATACTGTTTATTATAAACAGAACATTTACTTAAATATTTGTATCTATAAAAATAATGTATAAACATAAAAAAATGTCTTAAAAAATAATTGTCGGACTTTGTCCATTTCATAATGTGTGACGTCATTTGTTTACATTTGGATACGCATTTAGCAGATATGAATGTATGAGAGAAAATCATGGAGAATTGTAGTTTAAAAACAGTAAAATCAACCTTGCTAACCGAAACGCTCCTCTGTGGCTCAATTGGTAAAAGCACGTCAGGCTATATGACAGTTCCGTATAGGATACAACATTTGATTCTTGTCGAAGAATGCATATTTTCTATGAAAATTTCTTGGACATTCAAGCCAGTAAACATATATATATATATATATATATATATATATATATATATATAGAGAGAGAGAGAGAGAGAAAGAGAGAGCGAGCGAGAGTTACAGTGAGAATGAATAGAGTACACTTCCAACATTAATAGCATTTAATTTAAAAGAGGGCTCAATCCATAGTAGAGGAATATTATTTATTTTAGGATATTCCAACAAAAACATGTAAGAATCGCTACACAATTGCAGTTATGTTTCAACACATAATTTTGAAAAAAATAAAATAATTAAAAAAATAATTTTAATAAATAAAAAGAAAATAAGGGTAAAGCCCTCAAGCTTTTATTTTTATTTTTTTTTTTTTTCAAAAACTGAGGATATATTTTGCTTTTGAAACCAAATTACTGGCCAGTAAATTACTCACCAGTAATTTTCACCTGAAGAAAAACATCATTATGTGTTGAAACATGACTGCAACTGTGTAACAATTCTTAGATGTTTTCATTGTAATATCCTAAACAGAAAACAACTTTCAGTACAATTAACAGTAAGAATACTGCAAGTGAGAGGCCTCGAAAACGAATGCAGCGGAAAGGGAAGTAATAATGGAAAGTGCTAAAGGTTAAAAACCTATCAGTATTACTTAATATATATTTGCACCAAATGGGTTTTTTAATTATTTAGAATTTAAGAGTTATTGGATTATCATATGTCATGATAGTCTTCTCAAAGGGACGATTACCAGTCAAAGGACGTAATTCAGAATTATTCTTTTTTTGAACTTCTGTATAAAAATAATTTAGCTGTTTCAAAAATAGAAAAATTAAATTCTTTTTAACTAAAAAAAAAAAAAAAAATGCAACTTTTCATTTTTCGATATTTCGAACCTGTCTTTAATAAAAAGAACTCTTTTACGAACGCCAACGTGATGAATTTCAAAATCTGAAAAATTACAAATAAATTATTTTAAAAATAAATAATCACTGTGTTTTTTTTCTTGTCCAATCTGAAAGAAAATAATATATTTTATTAAACTATGCAAACACCAACTCTCAAAAAAAAATTAAAATATTTTTGAGTTTTATTGATTTTATTTTTGGACTTTTGAGGAAGGTTCAGGCAGTACAAAACGGCCCTGCTGATTCTTTTACCTACATGCAAGCACAGCCACCAACGAGTTCTGAACAGTTCAAACGACCCAGTGTCATTCACAATGCTGGACTCGACCCGTAGTATAATTGTCCCACAATTTCTAATATCATGACGATGGTAAAATGTGAACCCGTCTCTCATGATCAAAAGGTGAACGTTCTAATGGCCAAGTGTTAGAGTCTCTAAACACTTGGCCATTCGCCCATATAAAGCTTACAATAGTTAAGCTGTTGTTAGCAAGGGAGGTAACCCAAGAAAAGCTTTTCATGAGTTACTTCCCTTAATCTTACATATTGAATTCTGGTTGAGAATAGATTAAGTAAATACTGATAAAAATTGAAAATCATTGATAAATATTGAGGACTCTAGTTATAACGCTCATTGTGTTCGATCGCGGGCTTCAAAGGAGTCCTGAGGAACCAAAGTGGGCCCAGAAATTTCCTATAGTCTCAAAAAAATGTTTATGTATATTAAAGACGAACATTCACATTATTTTGTGTGCACTTTCCAATTCAGCCAATAAAATCTGTAGTAAATAAATAAAAAAAAAAAAAACAGTATGACTGATGCACTGTTCAAACAAGTCTCCTGACGAGTGGATGTAATCTCCACGAAACACAGAGTAGGAACAAAATAAGTGACCACTTAATTTTATTTGTTACGATTAAGGCTCTATGGCTGGTTGGTTGATTTTGTTTAGTGGCATATCAACAGCTCTATGGGTTATTCAATGCTGAAATCTAAATTTGAACATTATGACTTCAACTAAATATATTTTGAACGCAAATGTATGCTTTCAACTACAGATAAAATGTATTGCTGGTCATTTTGCTTTTCAAATGTTTGCTTAACGGCTCATCAACACCTTATGGGTCATTTAATGCTGAAATTTAATTTTCTTAAAAGCATTAGAAATTTCTTTTAAAAACATGTATTTCCGGTATTTTTACTATAAAAATGTATTTTTATACTTTCATAGTGTTTTGACCCCAGTTTGAGCGTTAACTATTTACCCATAGCAGAGACCCAAACAGGTGCTACAACCCTGGGTCAGAGTAGACCTGGGAACAACAGCAATGGTTCCATGCCCCTCAAAACCTCCAGTCTCCTGATCAGAGGCCTTGCTACCAGGTGTAGTTTATTATCATACCCAATGGAAAAAAAATGAGAGATCTTGAAACTTAACTCAGATATTATATATATATATATATATATATATATATATATATATTACTACCCACTTTTGTTTTTTTATACATTCCCGGGAATAATTTTCATTGGTTTGTTAGTCTAATGTCACCTATTTTTAGCCACGGTAATAAGCGTCCATTGACAACATTTTATTAAAATATTAGTATAACTGACTTATTTTGTAAAGATATACATAAATTAGTACTTGTTTCAGAAATCAGATACTTTAAATGAAAATATTTATTCATTTTATATATGACTTTACCTACCCACAAAATGTAAAGTTATGGTTTTCTTCAAACAACCAACCAACCTCTCTACCAATGCAAAGAAGGTCTGTTGAGTTCCTGTTGTTGAGTACACTGAATAATGCCCTAAAATGGAAATCAGCATTTAATGGGATCTTCAGGTTTTGTGATGCTATCAAGATTGATAGTAGATGTAATAAGTGATTTTTTAATTTTTTTTTTTTTTAAATCAGAATCACCCCAAGCAAGGCAGTAACGTCACTAAAACACAAGGTGTTACAGAGTGTAAAATAATTAAGAATAGAAACATTAATAATAAGCAGGAAGAAGAAAGAGTAATCAGGTGGACAGTAGATAGCAACTGATATTGCATTTAAATTTTTGCAGAATAAAGTTGGCTGGAAAAAATGAGGCTGGAGGGGTGTTCCACAAGTGAGAAGTGTGAAAGAAACTGTTAAGCCTAGAACTTACAATGACATCTAACCAGCAAAACTGTCATTTGACGAGATCTCAATGAGAGCCTTGTGCTGCACTTAAATTAAAAAGCTCTAGATACCATAGCAACGAACTTATCTGAACGATTAGTATTATAATTACTGACCTGGTGCTAATTTTAGGAAAATGATCTGAGGGTTGATGTCGAGCTAAGATTGAATTCCAGTCAAGTTCATTGCATTCGCTTTCACACAAATACTTATTTCAGAACTGGGACACTTTGAATGAAAATATTATTCATTTTATATATGACCCCACACTCCTGAAAACTTCCACTCTCCCAATTGGAGGCCTTGCTGCCTGATGTAATTAATGCTCTATGATGGAACTGATAGTTAAATTTTTGGGAGGATGTTAGAATAATCCAGAACTAATACTGGGAGAAAACCACCTGCATACAGAAAGAAAATGGATTCAGTAAATAGACAAAAATAGAAATGGACATAAGACAAGGGTGTGTCTTCTCTCCAGACTTATTCAACCTTTACAGCAAAGCAATCCTGAGAGAATAAGATGCCCTAGCAAGATACATTATTGACAGCCACAGTATTAACAACATGAGATATATAGATAACAGAGTGTTGATAACAGACATGGAAAAAAAAACTACCAGAACTTCTGCAGAATGTAGTAAAGGAAAGCCAGAAGAAAGTACTAAAAATCAATTGCAAGAAGATGGAATAAATAGTTGTTAGCAAAAAGAAGAGCCCATCATACAAATTACAAATTGAAAATGCCAAAATCAAGGAAGTACGAAAATTTAAATATCTGGGAAGTGTTGAAACAGAGGACAGAAAATTTGGCAACAAAATCCAAAGACACATTGAGATCAGGAAAGGTGCCTCAGAAAAGCTAAGCAAAGTATTAAGAAACAGGAAAATTGGGATCAGGAAAGATGCCTTCGAAAAACTAAGCAAAGTATTAAGAAACAGGAAAATTTCTTTAGAAACAAAGAAAAATAGTACTGGACTGTTATGTAATATCAGTCCTCCTATATGGCAATGAGTGTTGGATGTTCTCATTACAGGTGAAGAGACTTGAAGTGTTAGAAATGTTGTTCTACAGAAGGAGGCTGAGAATAACATGAACTGAACAGGTGAGCAATGAGAAAAGTTTTAAAGAAAATGGAAACAGAAAGAACACTTATACTCAGAATCAGAAAAAGACAGCAGAAATTTATAGGGCACTTAATGAGGAAAAAGGGCTTCAAAAATTTAACACTCAAAAGGACATGTTAAAGGCAAAAAGGACAGAGGAAAGTAGCACATAATGTACCTAACTTGTGTTGATGAAATAGAGTTTAGGAGAGATAGAAAAAAAAAACTTTACTAAGAGCTACAAAGGACAGGAAGTTGTGGAGAGCTATAATCGCCCACGTCCTGAATGGGCATGGCATACAGAAGAAAAACAATGCTCTATCTCTTGTTACTGAGGACTATAATTACAAAGAATGCTTGATTAAAAGTGTTATCTTCTAAAAATACACTTGCTATTTTCTTTATTCTTGTTTTTTTTTTCAGGCCGTTGTATGCTCTAGTCTTCTTCAGGTGATTGGAATCAAGGACACATGGCCCAGTGGATAAAGACGTTTAGATCCAGTGACTAGACCTAAAGAGTTGGGAGTTCAATACCAGGCCACAGAAGTGGTGAACCAAAACTTGGAGAGTTAAAGGGAAATAACTAAGACATCCGAAAGAGGCATGGCACATGGAACTAGAACAATCTACCTTGGTGAACAAAATAAAGGGTTTGGTTTAAAATTCCAATCACCTGAAGACGGACGGAGCATACAACAGCCAAAACATTGTGAATATGGCAATGAAGATAAGGATAACAGTCCGAATAATGTAAATAATGCAAGTAATCATAATACCTCATCTCAGAGATATAGACAGATGTTTGGGTCTAGTCACTGGATCTAACCATTGTCTTTATCCAACAGCCGAAACGTTGTGAATATGGCAATGAAATGAGGATAACAGTCCGAATAATGTAAATAATGCAAGTAATCATAATCCCTCATCTCAGAGATATAGACAGATGTTTGGGTCTAGTCACTGGATCTAACCAACATCTTTATCCAATGGCCAAAATGTTGTGAATATGGCAATGAAGATGGCAATAACAGTTTGAATAATGTAAATAATGCAAGCAATCATAATCCCTCATCTCAGAAATATAGACGCTAAAACATTGTGAATATTGCAATGAAGATGAGGATAACAGTTCGAATAATGTAAATAATGCAAGTAATCATAATACCTCATCTCAGAGATATAGAGGCTAAAACGTTGTGAATATTGCAATGAAGATGAGGATAACAGTTCGAATAATGTAAATAATGCAAGTGATATCTTGTAGTTTTCTTTTTATAGCACCAGTCTCCAATACTTTTTGATCAGACCGTATATATGAAAGCTTTGTTATTTTTTTTTGTTTTGACATTTTTTTTTTTTTTTTTTGTTTAGTGATAAATTTATAATAAATGTTGAAAATAAACAAACAAATAAAAGAGGTCAGTTGATTCTCACCCAAAAACTTCAGGGAATATTTCTTCACTGAATTCAGGAAAAAAAGTATCACACTTGAAGTCAGCCTTTATCTTTGTCAGGTATATTCGACATGGATATTTTGATTCTAATAATTCCTGCAAAAAAAAAAAAAAAAGAAAAGGTGTTGTAACCTAGGGAAGGTTACTGAATATAATAATCAAACGAAGGTTGGTAATGAAAGATAATACTTGGGACAAGAACAACACATATAAGATTCGCCAGTGATGAGTAGAAGTAGTCAACTGCTAGAAGTGAGTCAAGTAAATGACAATGAATCACCAACTGTAGACCAACATACATTATTTACTACTCTATTTATATAAATGGGGACATGCCCATTATCATCCGTAGTTATGCTACAACAAAAGGGAAAGGAAATTTTATCCAGAGAAAAAATTTTTTAGACATTTTCAAAAGCATTGGTTGCTGAAAGAAACAACACAGCAATAAATTTAAAAAAAATTTTTTTATTTTTTTTTTAAATTTAAAAAATGATGGTTACTTTAAAAGTAATATTTTCTACTTATTTCAGCAGAAATTACAACAGATGCATGGAGCACAATAACACCACTGGTTAGAGCAAGTATTCAGTTAGATAAACAATATTTTTCCTAGTCACCACTGCTGGCTACACATTTTTCACCCACAACAAACAAGGACCTGCATGCTGTAATCATAAAAATCTTCATCAGCTGAAGCAACCCACTTTTTAACACACATCAATGCCACCTCTGCTGTAATGCATTATACCCACTGCCCGAGTTCAAATCCACTGTTTGGTCCCCATAAATATTCAGCAAATGTTCATGAATGTTAACAGGTGAAATTTTTTGGCATATAAAGGCATTTAATAAAACACTTGTGTTTTGTACACACTTTTTCAGAATACCAATCAACACCACATTTGATATTATGGGTCAACATAATAGGAGGCATTACTTTCGGAGCAACCATAATATGTACATACACTATGCCATATTTTAATTTTATGTATAATCTATGTATATTATTATATTAGGTTGGTGCAAAAATAATGTCGTTTTCTCACATATATTACTATGTGAGAAAACAACATCATTTTTGCACCAACCTAATTATATAATAATATTAAATATTTAATATTATACTAGACCACCCATAAACCTGTTGAGTTTCTTTTAAAAGCAGTTGTCATACGAAATGATGAGGTAACAATCAATTTTATTATTAATTTCAATTTGCATTTAAAGATGGTAGGAGAAGGTTTATAGTTTCACTAAGCTTCATAGTTATAACATTGCGTTAAAATCTGGAGTAATAGATTAAATCAGATGTTGTCTTTTTCAAAATTACTAATTATTTTTTAATATACATACTTGCTTCTTCTTCCTATTTTAAAATACATAACAGCAGCAAATAAGCATGCATCTATTTATTTATTTACCATCAAGTCATGTGACTCACAAAGCCTCTTCACTTTTCAAGTAGTTCTTTATAAAAAAATAAATCCTAATGCAGTGTAGTGAATTGCATAAATATTGTTGTGTTATACATATTTCAATTTATCTAATAATGTTGTATTATGGGTATTTATTATTTTATATACACAGATTGATATAAGAATGTCTATCAAATTTACTATTAAAAATGCTGTGGAAACAGAAAAACGGTCCTAGCTCAAGAACCCCTTGTCTAATTTTAATTAAATTTGACACTGCAATCCTCAGAAGTTCAGGGTGCAACATAGTCCTAAACTGTTTGTATTATGTATCGTTTAAGCTGTATCTCAGGAAAACAAACATACAAGAGTTTTAGCATTATATAAATACTTAATAATATATATATATATATATATATATATATATATATATATATATATAATATTATATATATTTTATAATAATAATAAAGGGTGTTTCATTAAGACGGATTATATATAAGGGTGTTTCATTAAGACAGATCAAAGTCAGCAGTAAATAAATCAGTGTTATTGGGGAAAATTTTATTTATTTCTCTATTGAATCATGTTAAGTTATGGCAATTATGTGTGAAAAATAATATCGCCCAAATGTCTGACAAATCTGATTGAAAAAGAAAAAATCATTAGACGCTTAAACTTAATTCACATTTAAAATCGGCCCAAGTTATTGGAACACCCTTTATTACACACTGTGAAAATGCATGAAAATTATGAGAATTTTACGTTTTTTTCAGGTTAACAGAACTTCTGCAACAAAAAAAACCCCACTGAATTGATAACTAGAGAAATAATATTCAATAAATTAAGAAAAGTTCAAGTGACTTAACTGGTTAGCCAAATCAAGAGTTCACATCATCTGACCCTGATGAGTTGACTGCCCAGATAAGTCACTTGAATTTTTTTTCCTAATTTACTGAATATATATTTTATACATAATATGACATGCCATCTTTTATTTTTATATGCCTGACATCAGATTGTTATAAATGCAAATCAATGTCTTCACAATAAAATCATGTTCAGGATATATGATGTAGACATACAAATAGGAATACACTTATGCATACAAGCAAATATACATTCATATTAGGTTGGTGCAAAAATAATGACGTAATACTGTCGTTTTTTGACGTATTTTTTAACATCAAAAAACGACATTATTACGTCATTATTTTTGCACCAACCTAATACATCTAAATCAGGGCATAAAGAAAATGTAAATAAATGAATATAGATATATAAGAAATAATAAAATAAAATATGACCGTATAAGGCTTAAATGGAAATCCATCAGGTTCAACATTTTTCAAGAGATATTTATATTTAGGTCTGCATGTGACCATGAATTAATTTCTTTTGTTTAGTAAATTTGGGTTATTTATATTTTTAGAATGGTCCATTTTTCTAGAAGGCAAAGATTACATTTTTTGTCTTTACCATTCTAAGAATTGGTTCTTGCCATTATTTCTCATGTAATTTCTGGTGCGACTATACGAGCCTTTATTTGCCAGTAATGTTTACAGATAGCTATATTATTTTTGCATTTATCATTACTTAAGCTTAGTTTGTGGTTGTAAAATCTTAGTTTCCATTCTATTTCAGATGAACCAATATAAAGTTTTTGTTCTTTACCAGACTGTATATAATATTGTTCATCAAATATTAACCATTTAAGGGATAGTTCATATCATTTGTATGATACTTCATTTTACATATATGTATATATATGTAAATAAATGGACAAGGTTAAGTAATTCCATTTGCTGTTTAGTGAGTTGGTAATCTGAATAATTAATAAAGTTGTCAGTAGAATTAGGGAGATATATTTTGTCTTTATAAAGATTACTGAGCTTTTTATTAGTTATACAACTGGTTTTTAATTCCACCATTCTCACAGGTTCAATGGAATCAATTTCAACTCTGTCACAGGGACGTCATATAAACGGTCAACAAAATGATAGGCTAAAGAACAAGTAGGAAACAGATCTCAATCTAAAATGTTTCACTTTATTAAAGCTTCATCAGAGATCAAAACAGAAAAGAAAATCTTGGTCTCTGACAAAGTTTTAATAAAGTGAAACATGTTAGATTAAGATGTTTTCTACTTGTTCATTTTCTTATTATATATATAAGTGTGAACATGTAGTTTAAATGAGTTTCTATTACTAAGACGTCACTTGTACAATTCAAGATACTGCTGGTTCAATCTGCCATTCTTGCTTTCTGAACACTTCAAAACATAAAATCTGTCTTCTCTCCTCACTGTTTCAGCCCTCTTTTATCAGGCCAACACCGTGGTTGGCCAACCAATCAGCGTTCTTCACTTTTATTCTCAGTTACCCATGTAAACTAAATAACGAGATATTAGCAACTATAAATGCATGTGCATATACAGATGAGCAAATAAATATTTATTTAATTTAAGATATAAACAAAACAGCATCCAATGTAGTTAAACAAAGCTATAAAGTATATATTAATAAATATACATATACCTACTTTTGTACTGCAACTCAGAGATTCATGGTTATCCAATTCATCAGGCACAAATAGTACATTTGCCATTTGATGAATTGGATAACTATGAAACTGAGTTGCACTACAAACATAGGTATATGTGTATTTATTAATATATATATATGTGTGCGTGTCATTTGCAGACAGTACTGTTTTGCTGTATCACAGCTCCTCAGTGCGACTAGACATCCAAAAGCCTCAAGCCAGGATCAAAACCCAACTGTCTAATTTTCTACCCCTATCCCATCATCACTCGGCAGAAAGAAACTGCTAATTCTAACATATTGTTTTTACAAATGTAAACAAATGCCAGTCAGTCAGAGTGCTTGTATTCATTTTACCAAAGAGCTTTGCATTTTAGCATAAGCGGCTGGTGTTTGTAGAATTAGGTTGTCTCTAAAGATATATATATATATATATACAAATTTATATAGATAGATAGAGAGAGAGAGAAGCTAGAGCAGCTTGCCAATTGCTACTGCAGATGCCAATATTGACTGCAACTATGCTGAGGAGACCTTAGTTACAGTTTCTGGGAAAGAGCACTGTTCCATTGGTTTTTTTTATTCATCCAACAAATTCTAAGTTTTTATAGTATTTTTGCTAATTTTCAAATATGTTGTTGCATATATAATTTCAACT
This sequence comes from Acanthosepion lycidas, assembly GCA_963932145.1. Taxonomy (NCBI): domain Eukaryota; kingdom Metazoa; phylum Mollusca; class Cephalopoda; order Sepiida; family Sepiidae; genus Acanthosepion; species Acanthosepion lycidas. The sequence goes on along the minus strand of OZ010596.1, from coordinate 13,788,283 downwards.
ATCTTAGTCATTATCAAAACATGTATTTTCTTTTTTTTTTTTTTTTTTACAATGATGTTCACCCTGTACATGGTTCAAGAACCACTCAAGGTAGAGGAAAAGACATAGTTTATGGTGATTATGTTGGAAAGATAACAATTAACACTAAACATGAATAGGATAGCAGCAGTTAGGGAGAAGCTGATTGAGTGGAACTTACATCTTAACAATAGAATATGAAGGGAATGAAGGCGGTTCACTAGAGGGTACATGGTATGGCTAGTCTTAGCTGTGAAGGTAAGAAGGGTACATGGTATGGCTGGTCTTAGCTGTGAAGGTAAGAACTGATGCAACTAAAGAATGTAGTTTATCTGAGCACTTTTCATGGAAATAGCCATAAAGCAGTGAGCGGCAAGCAATATTTCATCTGTGAGGAAAGGGGTTGTAGGGTGGAAGGATGCAGTGACATTTTTGGACTCTATTGAGACTGGCAAGAGAAGACTATAATGTCAGTATGACAAGATTAATTAATTCAACCTTGGCAGCTGAATTTAAGAAAAATCAGTTCTATGAATCCTTGTATCAAAATTTAAATGACAGAAATACCCACCTTGTAAACTGAACTGCCACCAGTTATAAATATTTGTTCTGCTTTGTCCTTCAGAGGACCATTTTGAATCATGTCAATTGCTTGGTCTAGATTTCGGGCCAAAAATCCTCCTGGAGGTGCACAGCTATTTGGAAAGAAGTTTAGAAAAATAATAATAAAACTGATGCAATATATTTAAAAATGTCCCCATTAGGCTAACACACTTTCTTTATTTTTTTAATCATTTCACCTCAAACAAGGCAATAAAGCCACTAAGACACAAGCAGCTACAGAGTGCCAGAGAAGAGGAGAAAAAGCACCATGAAAGAGTGAGAACAATAAAAGAACAGGAATTAAGACAAAAGGTAATGATTGACATTGCATTTAAATTTTTGAAGATCAAAAGCAGAGAGTTCCACAAGAGAGAAGAAACTGGTAGCATTGAATTTATGGTTACTTCTAGCCATTTCAATTGTAAAATGACAAGATCTTGTCGGTAATCTAGTACTGCCCTAAAATTCATAAATCTTGGCACATTTCAATGTAAAATATATAGATGTTGTTATGCATGTGGGGACAGTGGGCAGAAGTAGTACCCCTTTGTTGTTTGGCTGGACAAGTAACAAATGGTCTTCACCCATCCCCTAGATTTCTCACATGTTGGCTCCATGTGTTACATCCCTGTAAACTGCTTCAGCAGGCGGGGGCTAAACCACATGAAAGAGTAGGAGTGTTTGCATTGCACTACTAGGTAGATACTCTGCACAAGTGGACAATGGCTGGACAATGGATTCAATGACCAAGTACACAGACCGAAACCAACCCACATCATATTAGTGGTTTTGGCTGTCAGCCAAGGACTTGGAGAGGAGATGGGCGCCATCAAGTTACCTATAAGCTCACCGAAATCAGGTTGAGATCATAGGCAAATAACAACACTGGAAAATTTGTAAACTTAAAGAATCAGCACATAAGCTAGGCCACAAAAATCTCCTGAGCCAACCAAGCATAGAAATGAATACAATATGGGAACCAGTAATAAGGAGTGCTAGAGAAAAGCAATAATAACAACAAAAATTGCAATATGAGCTCTGGTAAAAACATGTTTGGTTAACAGCAAAAAATTGCAATATGAGCACTGGTAAAAATGGTTGTTGAAGATATTAGGTTTATAATACCCAGAAATTCATACACAGATGTGCACAGATGGCAGTGGATAAAGGTGTTAGATCCAGTGACAGGACCCAAAAGAGTGTGAGTTCAATACCCGGCTAAGGCAGTGGAGAACTTTCAGAGGGGAATTAACAGGAGATAACTGATAACTGACATCCATTAAACATGGCACGTGGGACTAGAACAGTCTACCCCAGTGAGCGAGATAAAGGGTTCAGTTCGACATTCCAATCACCTGAAGAAGGCCAGAGCGTACAATGGCTGAAACATTGTAATAAATATGGCAACAAAGACGAGGACAATAGTCGAAGTAATGTAAATAGTGAGAAAAATATAACTATGCCAGATCAGTCGATCTAGCACAGTCTAAACACAATAAAAAAAAAAATCCCTCTATTCTTTACAGGTAGTTGTATTAGGTTGGTGCAAAAAGGTTGTCGTTTTCTCACATAGTAACATATGTGAGAAAACGACATTATTTTTTTATAATAGTTTGTGTGACGATCATCAACAGACAGATGTTTCGGCAGAGAGAACATAGCAGTTTCATAGAAGATCATCCTGCATGACAACCCAGAAGGTGCATTGCTCCAGTTAAGTGTAGAATCGTAATACATCTATAGCAGCAGCGCACATAGATGTCATTAGCCATCAAAAGATTCAAATGACAAGTCAGAATCTGAGAAGAATTCTAAACCTGATAATGATGATGATGAGGTACCACTTTTAAATTTAATCATTTTTTTTTTCTTTTAAATATATGTTTGGGTATATAGTCTAACTGGTTTCATTGAGTTACTTTTTCTTTTCACTTATGTTTTTATAACTTTTGTTATTAAATATCGCAGATTTGGAAATGAGAAAATCTGCCAAAAAAGAATCAATCTTGTAAGAACCTCGTCACAAATTTATTGCGGATGATTTAGCAATTAAAGCATTTTCTAAAAAATATGGCGTTAGTAAATTGTTCTTTTAATGAAAATAGTATTTTATGAATGAAAAGAACATGCTAAATGCATTAATGTAGTTGTATCGACATAAACAACATTTTAATCTGATCAAAAACTATAGAAAAGAAATGAAAATAAAAGATATTTGGAAAGAAAGAAAAAATAAAGCTAGAAGAATGGGAATAGAACTAAAACATAGAGAGAAAAAAAAGAGAAACATATGGAGAGAAAAATTTAGACAGAAAATGGAGAGAAAAATATAGAGAGAAAAAAAGAGAGAAACATAGACAGGAAAAAAAACAGAAACATATAGACAGAAAAAAGAGAGAAACATATAGACAGAAAAAGGAGAGAAACATGGACAGAAAAAAAGAGAGAAACATATAGACAGAAAAATGAGAGAAACATAGAGACAGAAAAAAGAGAGAAACATAGAGACAGAAAAAAGAGAGAAACATAGAGACAGAAAAATGAGAGAAACATAGAGACAGAAAAAAAGAGAGAAACATAGAGACAGAAAAAAGAGAGAAACATATAGACAGGAAAAAGAGAGAAACATAGAGACAGAAAAATGAGAGAAACATAGAGACAGAAAAATGAGAGAAACATAGAGACAGAAAAATGAGAGAAACAGAGACAGAAAAATGAGAGAAACATAGAGACAGAAAAATGAGAGAAACATAGAGACAGAAAAATGAGAGAAACATATATACAGAAAAAAGAGAGAAACATAGAGACAGAAAAATGAGAGAAACATATATACAGAAAAAAGAGAGAAACATATATACAGAAAAAAGAGAGAAACATATAGACAGAAAAAAGAGAGAAACATATAGACAGAAAAATGAGAGAAACATATAGACAGAAAAAAGAGAGAAACATATAGACAGGAAAAAGAGAGAAACATATAGACAGGAAAAAGAGAGAAACATAGAGACAGAAAAATGAGAGAAACATAGAGACAGAAAAATGAGAGAAACATATATACAGAAAAAAGAGAGAAACATAGAGACAGAAAAATGAGAGAAACATAGAGACAGAAAAATGAGAGAAACATAGAGACAGAAAAAAGAGAGAAACATAGACACAGAAAAAAGAGTGAAACATATATACAGAAAAAAGAGAGAAACATAGAGACAGAAAAAAGAGAGAAACATATGGACAGAAAAAAAGAGAGAAACATATAAACAGAAAAAAAGAGAGAAACATATAGACAGAAAAAAGAGAGAAACATATAGACAGAAAAAAGAGAGAAACAGAGACAGAAAAATGAGAGAAACATATAGACAGAAAAAAGAGAGAAACATAGAGACAGAAAAATGAGAGAAACAGAGACAGAAAAATGAGAGAAACATATATACAGAAAAAAGAGAGAAACATATAGACAGAAAAAAGAGAGAAACATATAGACAGAAAAATGAGAGAAACATATAGACAGAAAAATGAGAGAAACATATAGACAGAAAAATGAGAGAAACATATAGACAGAAAAAAGAGAGAAACATAGAGACAGAAAAATGAGAGAAACATAGAGACAGAAAAATGAGAGAAACATAGAGACAGAAAAATGAGAGAAACATATATACAGAAAAAAGAGAGAAACATATGGACAGAAAAAGGAGAGAAACATATGGACAGAAAAAAAGAGAGAAACATATAAACAGAAAAAAAGAGAGAAACATAGAGACAGAAAAATGAGAGAAACATATAGACAGAAAAATGAGAGAAACATATAGACAGAAAAAAGAGAGAAACATAGAGACAGAAAAATGAGAGAAACATAGAGACAGAAAAATGAGAGAAACATAGAGACAGAAAAATGAGAGAAACATAGAGACAGAAAAATGAGAGAAACATATATACAGAAAAAAGAGAGAAACATATGGACTGAAAAAGGAGAGAAACATATGGACAGAAAAAAAGAGAGAAACATATAAACAGAAAAAAAGAGAGAAACATAGAGACAGAAAAATGAGAGAAACATAGAGACAGAAAAATGAGAGAAACATAGAGACAGAAAAATGAGAGAAACATAGAGACAGAAAAAAAGAGAAAAACATATAGACAGAAAAAAGAGAGAAACAGAGACAGAAAAATGAGAGAAACATATAGACAGAAAAATGAGAGAAACATAGAGACAGAAAAATGAGAGAAACATAGAGACAGAAAAATGAGAGAAACATAGAGACAGAAAAATGAGAGAAACATAGAGACAGAAAAAAAGAGAGAAACATAGAGACAGAAAAATGAGAGAAACATAGAGACAGAAAAATGAGAGAAACATATAGACAGAAAAATGAGAGAAACATATAGACAGAAAAATGAGAGAAACATATATACAGAAAAATGAGAGAAACATATATACAGAAAAAAGAGAGAAACATATAGACAGAAAAAAGAGAGAAACATATAGACAGAAAAAAAGAGAGAAACATATAGACAGGAAAAAGAGAGAAACATATAGACAGGAAAAAGAGAGAAACATATAGACAGGAAAAAGAGAGAAACATATAGACAGGAAAAAGAGAGAAACATAGAGACAGAAAAATGAAAGAAACATAGAGACAAAAAAATGAGAGAAACATAGAGACAGAAAAATGAGAGAAACATAGAGACAGAAAAATGAGAGAAACATATATACAGAAAAAAGAGAGAAACAGAGACAGAAAAATGAGAGAAACATATAGACAGAAAAAAGAGAGAAACATAGAGACAGAAAAATGAGAGAAACAGAGACAGAAAAATGAGAGAAACATATATACAGAAAAAAGAGAGAAACATATAGACAGAAAAAAGAGAGAAACATATAGACAGAAAAAAAGAGAGAAACATATAGACAGAAAAAAGAGAGAAACATATAGACAGAAAAAAGAGAGAAACAGAGACAGAAAAATGAGAGAAACATATAGACAGAAAAAAGAGAGAAACATAGAGACAGAAAAATGAGAGAAACAGAGACAGAAAAATGAGAGAAACATATATACAGAAAAAAGAGAGAAACATATAGACAGAAAAATGAGAGAAACATATAGACAGAAAAATGAGAGAAACATATAGACAGAAAAATGAGAGAAACATATAGACAGAAAAATGAGAGAAACATATAGACAGAAAAATGAGAGAAACATATAGACAGAAAAATGAGAGAAACATAGAGACAGAAAAAAGAGAGAAACATATAGACAGAAAAAAGAGAGAAACATATAGACAGAAAAAAGAGAGAAACATATAGAAAGAAAAATGAGAGAAACATAGAGACAGAAAAAAGAGAGAAACATAGAGACAGAAAAATGAGAGAAACATAGAGACAGAAAAATGAGAGAAACATAGAGACAGAAAAAAAAGAGAGAAACATATAGACAGAAAAAAGAGAGAAACATAGAGACAGAAAATGAGAGAAACATAGAGACAGAAAAATGAGAGAAACATAGAGACAGAAAAATGAGAGAAACATAGAGACAGAAAAATGAGAGAAACATAGAGACAGAAAAAAAGAGAGAAACATAGAGACAGAAAAAAAGAGAGAAACATATAGACAGAAAAAAAGAGAGAAACATATAGACAGAAAAAAAGAGAGAAACATATAGACAGAAAAAAGAGAGAAACATAGAGACAGAAAAATGAGAGAAACATAGAGACAGAAAAATGAGAGAAACATAGAGACAGAAAAATGAGAGAAACATAGAGACAGAAAAATGAGAGAAACATAGAGACAGAAAAATGAGAGAAACATAGAGACAGAAAAAAAGAGAGAAACATATAGACAGAAAAAAGAGAGAAACATAGAGACAGAAAAATGAGAGAAACATATAGACAGAAAAATGAGAGAAACATATAAACAGAAAAAAAAGAGAAACATATAAACAGAAAAAAAAGAGAAACATATAGACAGAAAAATGAGAGAGAAACATATAGACAGAAAAAGGAGACAAAAATACAGACAGAAAATGGAGAGAAAAATTCAGACAGAAAATGGAGAAACATATAGAGAGAAAAAAGAGAAACATATAGAGAGAAAAAAGAGAAACATATAGAGAGAAAAAAGAGAAACATATAGAGAGAAAAAAGAGAAACATATAGAGAGAAAAAAGAGAAACATATAGAGAGAAAAAAGAGAAACATATAGAGAGAAAAAAGAGAGAAAAACGAACACAAAGAAAGAACAAAGAATGAAGAAAAATAACCTAAATAGAAGGAGAAGTGAAAAAAGGAAAAAGAAAGAAATAAGGTAGAAGAATAAAAATAAAAGCAAGTAAGGAAACAGGGGGAGACAAAAAACAGGAAGAGAATAAATGAAATGATGAAGAAAGGAAAACATGAATGACTGAAGAAAAGGAAAAAAATCAAAAATATTCCTCTACAAGATATATATATATATATATGATTATTATTATTATTATATATATATATATATATATATATATATATGAATTCAAATGAAATTTTATTACTTACCTTAGATTTCTACTCAAAATAATATTGAACCGATTTTTAAGTGGAAAATATTTCTTTGGAATACTTTCATAAGTCTTTCTTCCCATAATTACAGAATTCATTTTCTCTGAAATGATTTGAAATTAAAAAAAAATAATAAATAATGTTTTAAATTATTTTTTATTATAAAAAACAAAATTATTAAAAAATAAAAATGTAAATTTAATTTTCAACACGTATAAATCAGCCATGAAACATGATGATCTCCCATTTAAGAACATCTATATTTGTTAATGAATAAACAATCAAAGGGAGACTGCTCTGTAATTAGCCAAGCACTAAATCTATTTAACATTTAAAGTTAGCTTTACTTATATTCCTCCTAATCCCTAATCAGCAGTAATCTACTATTAAATGAATTTTTGAATAGAAAAGGTAACCAAAAAGACCTTGCTGTTTTTGATTTATTAGGAAAAAATAGTTGACATACCATTAATATTCAAAGTAATTTCCATTGACATCCAGAACCTCCTGCTGTGCAATGCCCTGGCAGTAAAAATCAGGTGTCATGGACACAAAGAAGCCTGTGAGTGCCCACTGCAACTCTGCCTCATTTGCAAAAGTGGTTGTCCAGGGAATGGAAGAAGTGATAATCTTTAGGTGCAATGTCCGAGGAGTAAGGTGGATGGCATAGTGTCTCCTAGCCAAGTTGCCATATGGTATCCATGGCCACCCATGCCACTTGAGGCCTGACATTGTGATAGTGGAACAGTACATTCTTGAAATTAACCAATGCTGGCTCCTTCTACTACAGTGCCTGTTGCTCACGTTCTAACTTCTGCAAGTACAGGCCTTCAGTGATAGTTTAACGCGTTGGTAGCAGCTCCTAGTGCACTAATTTTCAACTAGTCCACTAGATACAGAGCTTGTATAAAAAGAGTCTTGTGGTGTAAGGTATGGTGAAAACCAATGTCTGGCATGCTTGGGAGTGTCATAGAAGATCAACTTTTCATCGCCAGTAGGCATCCAATTAAATATAGGTATGTTGCGGTGCTGAGAAAGGATGTCACTCACTGTTGCTTGTTGGCTACCGACAATGTATTGTGGTGCAGGTGAAGTCAGAGTGTTTCATCTAAAACCTGGAACTGTTCAGCAAGCTCAATACAGGTTTGGCAGTGGCCCACGTCTATGGCTGCATTCAGGAGCTCAGCATCTGGGATTTGTGGGTGGACACTGCATCACAAAGGGACAGATCCCCTGGCCTGAAATTCTGGAACCAGTTTCTGGCGGTGTGGTCACTCGTAGAATTATCCCCAAAAGCTTGATATATTCAGTGACTTGATGCAGCTGCAGACAAGCCCACTTCAAAATCATTAAGCAGAAAACCTCAAATGAGCTGCTTTGACACCACCATGTTTCCTTACTGTTGCACGAGCTATGACTGATGTGTGTGCACAAGACACCTGCTTTGGTCAAGAAAAATGCCACCACTCCCCACTGCTTTCCTGGTACCTAATCTACTCATTTGAGTATCAGTGATCACTTCTTCCTACACAGTGTAAAAAAAGGCTTTTTTGGTTACCTTATAGATACATACAATTTAGAAAAGTTTTCTTTTTGTGATAAAGTATTGAAATGTTTAGGATAAAAGAAGAAAAAACGATGTGAAAAGAATATTTTTAATGATAATTTTTGCAAAAAATAACATTATACATTAAACAATAATATATTTACAGTAGAATCCCTGACAACCGGTCTAAGAAGGCCTTCCAGACATGAGGAATGGGTTACAAAGTCTGGATATGAGGGGGTTATATAACTAAATTTTTAATTTCCACTTTTTGCGATAACTCCAAAGTTGTTCTTTTCCTCTTATTCTCATCATCTTTTGCACCAATACAAGCCATTAGGGTGAAATAAGCATAAGCAATTATCCTAAGTAAATTTCTAGAAAAAACAGAAATTTCAAATCAGTTACATATCAACGAAATAGTTCAAATATATCGCATCAAAATCATGTCTGGACATGAGGTATTCTATTGTATTAAAAAATTTATAAATAAAAATATGTAATAAAATTGCACACATATACATGCAGACATATGCACACCACAGATATTTCTGTATGTGTCTGTAGTTATAATAGCGGAAGAAATTCAAGAGATAAAACAAAAGAACGGAAATAATAATATTGATAATAAAACTAATAATATTTTTTAGTCAAACTTTTGATTAAATGAAAGCATGACGAGAAAGATTTTAAAAATCAAAATTTCTCGATATGCCTGTGTCCTTTCTCAACAAAACAAGAAATAAAATTTGAAAAATGAAGTGGATAAAGTACTCTGCCTAATTTTGAAGTTAATTTTAAGGGGGTCACATCATACAAGAAATATAAAACTAACATATGTACTGCCAGCCCTGGTTCACTGTCGATCAAAGTATATATTCAATAACTGTAGTCAGCTGTGTTTAAAATAAACATGATTTTGATAAAACTGATGTTTTAATTAACTGTATCTAATAATAATGCATATAATATTCACATTTTAGTATCGTATTATAAAATACAAACATAGCGAACATACATCTTTTCCATTGTTTACATTTATAAGATGTGTAGCTGTTTCTCGTTCGGTTGTTTATGGCTGTATGCATTTACACAATGAGTATAGCGTTACTAACAACACTTTTATCATTGTCTTTTACTTTTTTTGTAGGGTATTTTCTATTCTGTTTAGGGTATGGTCTTAAACATTTGACCAACTAGTATTTAGCCTAAAATGGGGAGAGAAGAAGGGGTTGTTCATACCTTTCCTGAGGCTATTTGCACATAAGTAAATTTCTGCGATGTCAACACTCATTGACACTTTTGTAATGTCAATGAATACTTGTTGCCACTTCCATAATGCTCGTTGAAGTAGAGGCTTTGTAATCGCAGATACAACTATAGTCACGCCATTGAGCAATACAGGTGTCAGACACCTTTGAATAACACTTGCACAAATAGTACTTGCTTGATAATGCTACTCAAAAAGTAACCACCAAATAGTGATCAGTATAGACAAACAGCATAGTGAATAGAGTATAGAATAGCAGTACATATAGTAATAGAGCATAGAATAGAAAGAGTGATCATTTCAACGCCATGCTAATTGCCATATGTACAATTCCTTTGTGATCACATGGCCTGCTTATTAAAAATGGAATCACCTGTGTTTGCTTACTGTGTTCAAACTAATTTCAGTAGCAACACTTTATTCCTATACAACATGAATATAATGAACCTAATGGGAATTGGAACTTAGCTCTCCGATTAACAATTCTGAGACATCATCCATTACACCACGCACACATCCAAGCTTACAGCACCTGTTCTTCCCAAGTGGTCACCTATCTAGATACTAGATGGGCTCAATGTTGATTAATCACATTGATCATATATAGTTACTTGCGAAAGTAAAATGATACAAAAAAGAAGGGTACAAGACACACAGAGATTTTAGGAAATATTTACTCCATAAAAAAAGTAAAATAATTGTTTGACTGTGGAAAATGTACACCTTTTGCTAACAGTAGAGTCCGAGTGTCTACATTTCTGAAACAAGTAATACTTATATGACCAGCTGGAGGGAAGCATTTTTTGTTGGGTTCGATGACTATACATTAAACCTGTGATTCTTTCTTAAGTGTACAGTGAAATATTAAAGAAATCTCAAAAAAAAAAAAAGTAAAAAAATAAAAACAGGCAGAGGTTTGACAGTAAATAAGCTGCACAGTTTAATAGAAACATTAAAATAAACTAAGTTCCTATTTGTGTTTATATTTTTATAAAACTCTATGGTTTTTATTTCATAACATTTAAACCCTTTAAAAATTTTGCTAAGTGTGGCGTGATATTTTAATTTGTATTTAGGTGTGCTGTTGCTTAAAAAAGTTCAGAAACACTGATATAAGGGATTTGTTGATCTTAAGCGGCACACATAGTGAATGATGTTCTGCTAATAACATGTAAAATGTTTTTTTTACTTATTATAAAACTAGCTGAATTACCCAGGCCTTGCTGCATATCACACATTTTTTGTAAGAAAATGATGATTGATTTTAAATCATTGCTATAATTTGTGGAGAAAAATAATTCATTTCAATATTACTCAATGATCTTGCTGAAGTCACCTCCATCTTCTGGGTTCCTCCTTCTGAATTTTAGATAGATGTCATTATCTGATTCAAATTTAGATTAAATCAAAGGGGAAAATATTCAGTGGGAGTTTATGCAAAAACAGTTTGATCTAACTCCTTTTATATGTATTTGATGCAATATTTAATTGAATGAATTGATGAGATTTCAACATTGATATGACAGTTGAATTGTCGCAACAAATATGTATTGTAAGGCACTACCCACTGTTTTTTGATTTCTTGCTCAACTTGACGTCCATATTGTCTCATTTTGATCTTGCCAATGTGACCACCATCTTCAGGCTTTCTCCTTCTATATTTTTCAGTTAGAATAAATAAATAAGTGGTCCCGAATTATAGACACACTAGCAGAATTACCCACGTCTTGCTTCGTATCACACATTTTTTGTAAAAAAATGATGATTGACTTTAAACCATTGTTATAATTTGTGGAGAAAAATCATACATTTCAATATTACTCAATCGTTTTGGCAATGTGACCTCCATCTTCTGGCTTTCTCTTCAGGCACCAGTTTTGCACTAAATAGTTTAATAGAAACATTGAAATAAAATAAGTTCATAGTTGTGTGTATATTTTTTTTAAATCTATGGTTTTCTTTCATAACATTTAAATGTATGCTTGGGAGGCATACAAGAAAGAACTCCTATTGTGGTATCATACTGGATGGCTGTTGCTATTTCCTGAAAAAGAGTATGGCCCACCCAAGGGTTTGATTTCTTTGATGGCGGTTGGACAAGAGCACAAGAAAAAGGTTTGGCCGGTGCTCGAATATCACAAATTAAATGAATTTGTGGAGACATTCACTGCTAATGTGGACGTGAGAATGGAGACGACAAAGAGTCAAAATAGCTTGCATGAGAGTTGGGCGGAAAAACACATTCACAAAAAAAAGAAAAAACTACACACAAGTCCAATAGTTTCAACAGGCAAATCAATTCCACAATTATCTTCATTCCTCAAACTCAAATACACTACTCCTTCTCAGAAATGAGATTCCTTTTGAATGAGCATACCATGCTTTTATGCACCTGACCTATTGCTCAGCCAATGAGTTCCCAGAACCAGTCAATAAAAATGCCTACAAGCAACACCACCTTTTCCAACAACACAGTGTTGCCTGATTCACCTTCAGTCCAAAGCTCACCAATTTGCCATCTCCACATTCCATTGCAAAACATGCACATTACTCTGACCCTTTTGGGTCGATGAGGTAAGTCTCTGCTACATAAATATACCATGATATTTTCATTTGCTCCTAGGTGTGCTATTTCTTAAAAAGGTTGAGAAACACTACATCAGACAAAGGAATTAGAAGAGTTTCTTTTTGAAGGCTTTTAAAGGTAGCAATCAGCTACTTCTACACACCTTCCCTAAGCCAATCATATCGGAGCCTAATTCACTGCATTATGCACGTTCACTATAAGTTGAGGAAAGTTTAGCAAGAAATAAATACCTGAATTCTCTGTTTTACTGCTGATCTCATTAAAATATGCCATTTCTTTCCTGCAACAAATAACAATAAATATTAATTTCCAGATTTTTTCCGAAATAGTGGCAACTTACTGCACTATTTAGGAACAATGATTCCCAAATAGTGCAGTAAGTCTCATAGGTGAGGCGGAAGAGGATAGCAAGTGAGGCAGAATGACTGAAAGAAAATCAAAGATTTAGAAACAGTTTCAAAAAATTCATATGCCAAAA
>OZ010596.1:13355477-13770477 GCA_963932145.1 Acanthosepion lycidas | reverse complement strand
TAAAACACGACTAATGTTGCCGTAAAAGCACAAGTCTCAATTTAAGTTTTTTTTTAGTTAAATTATTTAACTAAAAAAAAAAAAAGATATTTTTTTTTGCTTTTCAAAGACAAATAAAACTTGAAATTTAAACATTTATTGATTTTTTTTTAAATTTCAAAATTCAAGTCTTGCTTCTAAATTCCACCCAGCCCACAAAAATAGTAATTTCTCCTTTCTTAAATATTTATTTAAAAAAGAAACTTACAAGAAAAGACACTTTTTAAAATCCAGATAACAACTTTTTTAAATTTATAATTAAACTACAGCTTTATTGTTTGACGTTTGTGAACATGTTTTGCTTTTTTTCTAAAAAGGGGCTACGTTTCGTTTAGGTAATTTTCTTTAAACAAAGGTTGTGTTACAATCTAGGTACCTTCATGAAAATCGATAGCATAAAAATTTCCTCGTGTTAAATGTATATTTCATTGAGAAGAAACACTAAAGTATTTTTTGAATATTTTTTGAAATTTTTTACTCATACTTTTACACCGAAATTCTTAATTGTTATTTGTTGTAAATTTTAAATGAATAAAGTTCTCCTCCAAGAAAAATTACAAAGACATGATGAAAACTATAGTTTTTGCTTCTTTAAAAAGAAAGAACTATCTAAAACTTAATTTACATAATAATTTGAAAAAGATACAAGAACTTTCTTTAACTTTGAGAACAATATGCTTAAAAAATACTTAAAAATATTGAAGGGTGGGCTTAGCCCCCTAAACACCGCATCCAGAAAGTACAGCCCTAGTATTGTAGTGGAGGTTTATCTCTAGACCCACATAGTTAATACTTTTAAAAAATATTGGGGAAGGAGGCCTAGCCCCCTAAGCTCCCTTTAAGTACGGTTCTGGTATTGTAGTGCGGTTTTCCAGGACCCCACGATTTTCCACTTTTCAGTTATTTTAAAAATATAGTGGGTGGAATTAGCCCCCAAATCCTCACTCCAGAACGGCCCTAAAAACAATTTTCAATCGACTTTTATTTCATAGTTAAGTTACTGAATTAATAATACCCATTTTAAAATCAGGTGTTAATTTTAAATTTTTAAATGAAAGCTCGGTGTAGAAGTTTCTCTTTCGCTATATGCCATTTTTAAACGCCTACCGTCCCAACAACGGGACGGAAAGCATTTCATTTACACGGATTGATAAAATCAAAGTAGTCTTAAAAACGATTTCTAAAGAGTAACTTTAACGAAAATATATGTCCTTTATAAATGTTAAAATATCCAAGGTAACTAGCAGTGAGTATGTTAATAATGAAAATAAAGCTTTAAGCAAGTCGTATGACAGTACACAATGAAGAAAGTCCATATGGTACGTGTACTGTAAAGGAAGGGTTCTTCTTTCTTTTAAGAGATATAGCAATGAACGTCGTACGGTAATAAGTTCTTTTTTTAATAAAAAATTTAAAAAAAAAAAAAAGATAATGCATATAAATTATTGTTGGTACCTCCAATAATTCGCTGAAAAAAAGAGTATATGATGAAAAAGGCCCCAAATTTAAACAAAGTTTTATCGTCAAATTGTTAATTTAGGAAAGAACAAATTTTTTGATTATTTTTTTATTTTTTTTTAAATTCACTCCTTTCTAACACGATCAAAATTTTATTTAAAAATCTTTTTTTTTTTTCTTTTTTCATGCGTCAACAATGGTACAGATCTGGTAAATGGAAATTTTCGCCCTTTCTTTTCCGGTAAAATAACAAATTTCGAAATTCTCGCAAAAATCAAATAATAGTCGGATTTTTAATGAACCTTTCAAGGACTTATCCACAAATGAATTAAATTATTTTTAAATTATTATTTTTAGAAAATCTCGGTAAAAAAATATTTTATAGAAATTTCTAAGTAATTCCAATAAAAACACAAGCGGTATTTTTTTTTTTTATTTAATTTATCCTGTAAAAAATCTGAGAGGTTATAATATTGACACGAATAATTCATCTTACCAGAGTACAAATTGAATCGGGGTTTGCTCGTAACACAGTTTATGGAAAAAGTCGAAGACAAAATTAATAAATATTTATTTTTCTTACTTCAGGTTCCACGGAAGTTTATTTTTGTAACCGATTCCTCTGTTGTTACACATCGCAGCGATCACATTTATCATTGGAACAACCGTCGTCATAACCTGGCAATGTCAGGCACGTGAATTGGTAAATAAACAATGTGACTATATCACAGGATTTCGAATGCGGACACGGGCAATTTATGACAACCTATGAAAAAAGAAAAATTATAAAAGTTAAAACTAAAAGTCCTTAACCATCTCAAAACTATGACATTTCAAAGGGAGATAATTCTATTGCTACTATTTTGAAATTAATAAAATTTAAATTTAATTAAAAAATTAAAATTAATTAATCTATATAAATAAATGTGAATGTCAGTGTGTCACATTTTTCAACTTTACTCCTAGGGGCCGTAGAGCCCAATATAATGCCAACATCTACCATTCTGGAATCAGGCCGACCCCGTGAGCAAATTACAAATATTCCGGGCCGGATACGGACACGCACTCCTGAAATTTTGGATTCCCAAGTTTTCATTTCTGCGATTGTTTTCAATAATTTTTTTTACGTAACTTTTAGCGACGATTTTTTTTTTTTTTTTTTTGTACGATAAGAATTTTTATAACTTGGAAATAAATTTTGGGAATAATCGAAATTAATTGCGAAAGTCACCCATGAAAGAAAGAAAAATTGCTTGTACGGAAAGTAAGTACCTACGTATATCAAATTGTCTTTAAATTAAGTGGCGGCAGAATAATTATCGTTGAACTTTTTAAAAGGTAAGCTTATTGCAATAAATGTAGGGATCAACTTCTTTGTTGAGTTATACTGTTGTTGCTTATATTGCATACGGCAGCATTTTGCCTTGCAAAAAGAAATCTCCGCTAACAGAGGACCAGATTGCAATCAAAAGAGCCAAGCCTGCATTGAGGAAAAGAACGTCTCGTGCAAATGAAAACCTAGATCAAACGGCAGCCAGAAGAGCTTCCAATGCTGAGAATATGCAAAGACTTAGGGACTCCTGAACAAGTCGAAGGCCCAATTAAGAGCCGTCCACAGGAAGTAGCTTAAATGCCGCCCGATAGGGTGGCTTTTTAAATAGTTATTTAATAAATTTATTAAAATACCTTTACTTATAATTTATTAAAAATATATTTCACAAGAAGAATGCATGGCAATTCACGGATAATAAATAAAACTAAAATGTAGGTAATGAAATATTGAGGGGAAAAAAATGTCAAGGAAACGTGTTGAAGAAATTTATTTACAAATTTACACATTTGAAGTTATTAGCTTGTTTCAGAAAAAGGAATTAAATATTTAAAGTTCATAGTTTCGATGAATTGTCAAGAAGAGAAAATGTTCATATTAAATCATCGCACAAAAAATAATATATGCCAGATGTTTAAAATAAATTGAGACTTCATTTTTCACATTACGGTTATATTCAACAGGAATGAAAAGATATATTTTAAGGTACTTGGCTTTGAAGTTGAATAGAGTTCTTTGAAATTGCTCTGCTCTCATAATGTATCAGCGTGTAATTAATTTGACACCGGCGTTATTCAGATGTGTGGACTGCTGGACTTTCTGCCTCCTACTTCTTTTTCTCACTACCGTGATTCAACTTTTTCTAGCTATATATCAAAAAGCAATTTCACATCGGCTTGTTACTTTTTTCTGTTTATAAGCTGATCTCTTTTCTATTAGTCAAAATGAATTTTTCACATAAGCTCGTTAAACTTTGCCTTGGTCTTCTCTTCAATCCCTTTTTCCATTGGTCAAAATAAATTTTCACATAGGCTCGCGAATTTGAAAACAGTGGAGAAGGGAAAGTTATTATTTCATATTCACCATAAATACCACCAAGCCAAGTATATGAATTAAAAAAAAAAAAAAATTTTAAATTTGCCAAAAAATCGGAGAATTTTCAATATTTATTCATTAATGAATGTATTATATACAGAATAGGTTATTTTATTAGAAAATGTTTTATTTAAAGTTGGGGGCAGTTTCATCCCTGTTTTTCAATATCTTGCATCTTACCTGCAAAAGACCAGACCAGGGTGGGAGGTGTTTTTTGGAGCCCCATTTTGGCCTCTGCTATTTTTCTTTTAATTATTTTAAGATTGTCAGTCACTAATAATATACTTCGTTTATCTTCCCGGCTGGTGCGGTGCGTACTACAGAGGAACCCTCGATGAAGTTGGAGCCCCAAATGGGCTAATTTCAGAAGCGTTTTTTGCTTTTTGTACTTTTTACTTTTTTCTACCTAAGCTATATTGTCAATCATCAACTATAATAAAATTGACAGGGCTGGTGCTTACTACCCGAACCTCTCAACCATGTGAGGGCTCCAAGCCTACTGAGGAGTGGGTAGAGAGAGGAGAAGTGCTAAATTTCAGTAGTGCTTTTTTTTTTTTTTTTTTTTTTTTTAAAAAAAAAAATTGTAATTTTCTTTCTGAACAGTTCTTTTTACATCAATTAAGAGGTTAATAAATCTTGGTAAAAATCATTTTTTATTCCAAGATAATCTAAGGATTTCTGATTATTTTTTTTTTTTCACTAATAGTAATACTAACCAGAAATTCACAATTAGTAATTAAAATAAAATTTCTAGTCTCTATTTTTTACATTTCTGGAAAGATAAAACTGAGAAAATGATTGCTTAAAAAAAAAAAAAAAATAAAAATGTTTAAAGATTTCAACACCTGAAACATTTTCTTGAAAACTGAAATAGTTTTTAAAACAAATTTTTAAGACAATCCCGTTTGTGTTGTGTTTGTAAAACTTTTTTTCCAGCAGAGACACGTCAGTGATTAATCTTTATGGAAATGTAAAAATTTGTCACTTAAACATTTTTTTGAGTAAAATTTAGTCATGAAAATATTGGTGGTTATTACAAAAAAGTGTAACATTTTATCTTATTTAAAAAAAAAAAAAAATTATTGATTATAAGATTAATAAATATGTACTGAAATATTTGCTAATTTTCCTTCGAGGGTTTGTGAGCCCGAGGTTGGGAAACTTAGAAATCGACATGTAGTAGATAATTTTAATAAAACACATTTCCTTTCAGAGTGGACATTAAAAAAAAACGAAAAAAAACATTTTTTTTTTTTAATTACCTGTAATTTTTCATTGCGATTTTGAAATTATATCCCATTGCTATTAGTCTGGAGAATTTGTATTTTTTTTATCAAATAAAAACTTGTTTGAAAATCTAAAATAATTGCATTTTCAAGAGTAAACCTGTTTTCTTTAAAGAACTATACTTTTTTTTTTATAATTTTAGTAACTGTTAGATTATTTTTTGTATGGATGTTCAAAAAGGAAATAATTCTGAATTACTATGTTTAAGAGTAATATATGATATTTCAATAATTCTTAAATTCAGAATAATTATTGATTTCCTGGGTTCCTATAAGTAAAGGATGTCTACAGGATACGAGCAATGTATGCAAAATACAATAATCAGTGAAAGAACGACAGTGAACAAGTGGAGTCAATTTAATATAAAGTTTAACTCAATAACAAAAACGATGACGAAAAGAAAAAAAGAAAGAGTTTGTTTGGATAGGCATGTGGTTTATGTGGCATTTAATACAGGAATTTCCATCATATCAATAGAGATCATATATTACTTATCTGTGCCTCAGAGTCAATATGTGCATATAAAAAAGACTGAATGTCTGACTTCTGGATTTCTATATAACCAATTATTGGATCCTCTGGATTTCTGGATCATTCCAATGTTCATTAATCTCTTAAGCCAAATGCTTATAGTCATTGAAGTTGATGTTCAAGATATATCCATAGTTCATCAATAAAATAAAACAGGTTAAATCAAATTTCCTTTGGTTACTGCCTTTACTGCTCCACTTGAAGTCATAAAATTATGTTCAAAATATTTAGATTTTGACATTAAGTAACCCATAAAGGTTGATATACTACTAAACAAAATCAAACAACCTGTATGAATGAACATTAATCCATCTAATATCTTAAATCAAACTGTATTCCAAAATACAACTTCAACAAAACTGCTTCTATTAGGTTAGTGAAAAAATAATGTCGGTTTTTGAGGTTAAAAATACGTCAAAAACCGACATTATTTTTGCACCAACCTAATAGCAATCATGCCCACACAAATATTAGGTTGGTGCAAAAATAATTTCGTTTTCTAACATATGTTACTATGTGAAAAAACGAAATTATTTTTGCACCAACCTAATATTTATATGCACAAAAGCTGAGTATCGTCTACCATGCATTCAATTGTGAAAGCAGAATAACATTATTACTTCAAAGCTCCTAAGAAAATTAAATTGTCATTATATGACCCATAAGAAGTTGATATGCTGTTAAACAATCAAATCAAATTTAAACAAGTATTGTTATAACGTAAGCCTACAGTGCACAGGAAAGACCCTCAAAATGGATTAAAATTTCAATATGTATTAATCAATTTTCAACATTATATATATGAAGAAATATAGTTTTAAGATGTGCTATATTTATCACATAAAGTGCTCAATATCAGAGATAGAGCATATGTAAATAGAAAAGTGAACATTGAAGTCAACACTCAGAGGCGACAGGCTGTTTTGTGCTAGATGCAATTGCCAGGCGGATTGCATCTAGCATGAAACAGACTGTTGCCTCTAAGTTTTGACTTCTATGTTCACTTATATATATATATATATATATATATATATATATATATATATATATATATATATATATATATATCTTGTGCGAAGAGGCAGCAAAAATTGTTGATATTTTGTTTTTTAGTTGCCATTGCTAATGCAAGTGATTGTGTATAAAGGTAAGGTTGGGAGATGACCAATTTCTTTGGTTGGTGGGCCAAAATTACACTCGGTGTCAGGAGAGAGGTCGGGAGCAGATTAGTGAAGTGTCATTGTGTGTGGGGGGGTGCACATCTTTCTTCAGGGTTGAAATTGACAAAACTGAGATGTTTGATGAGCTGGTGGCCATGCAATGAGGCCGAGGTGTTGAAGCCGTACTCACAAGAAGTGCCATTTCATCAGCATGTATTGATCAAATTTCAGAATATATACATAGCTGTGTAAAAAAGTGACAAAAATTATTGATATGTAGTTCTTTAGTTGCCATTGGTAATGCAAGCAATTGAGTGTAAAGGTACTGTTGGTGTGGCTGAGAGTTGATCAATTTGTTGAGTTGGTTGGCCATGGTTATGTTGGGATCAGGAGAGTGTCCTGGAGTGGATTAGTGAAAACAAGAGTGCCATTGGGGTGGGCAGGGAGATAGTGTACACCTTTCTTCAGGTTTGAAGCCCACATTGTTAAGGTGTTTGATGATCTGGCAGTTGTACAGTTAAGGTGAAGTGTTGAAGCAAAACTCCCATCATCAACAAGGAGTGGCTATTTTATATGTGGTTTAAAATGTGCAAGCTTCCAGGCACATCTTTAAACAAAAAAAACAGGAATGTTCATGATTGCATTTTGGATTTTTGTGGGGATTTGTTGAACTGGATATGATGCACAGAGCCCCTGCTCAGATGACATTTTTTATCGTTTTGCTTTCTTAGCACTCACATCAGGCCGACATTTCTGGTGAAATTTATTTATGAATCAGAAAGAGATCTTGATTAAAATATCAATTACTTGATAACTGCACTTCTGGCATTACATATTTCTTTAATTTTTCCTTTTCTAGTTTTTCACACGTTTTTTTTAAGTCAGAAATTACATGAAAAATACTGTTGCTATGTCGTCACGGGCTACAGTGCGTAAATAAACATTATTTTCATTATGTTTTATCTAACAGATAAGCACTACATTTAAAAATTCACTTAATTAATCCTTAAATGTACTAACTGACTTTGAAACACATCTCTAGAAATATTGGATTTTTAAGAGACTTTTAAATTTGTCGTTTACATAACACTATAATAATTTTGGTTTGATACAGCAATTTGAGATGAGTGAACATATTTTAAGTAGGTACCTCTATAGAGATACGATACCTAAAGTTTAAAATGAATTTTTACAAATGAAAAATCTTTCTTGAAGATTTTATTTAATTTTTAATTTCAAGCTAATAGATTAAATTTAATATTTTCAATATGCAAAATACTTTGCTGTATTTTAAAACTAATTTAAATTGACTGGAAGGAGTTTTTCATTTTGGAATTAATAACATTGCTGATTTTAGCCATCTGCCATCACAATGTAATTTTCTTTATTAAAAAAATCTTTCAAAAAGAAAAAATACTTTTCTGAAAGTTTATTCAAGGAAGATTAGCTGATTTAAAGTTTAACTGGATTTGAAACAAATATTACTTAAAAGTTTAAAATCACAGAAATGCATTTTTAATACAGTGGTAGCTGTTTATTTTAGGTGTTGACAACTTGACTGACAATCAGAAGTTTAACTAACTTTTTTTCTATAGTGGAATATATCGGTAAAAATTATTTGAATATAACATGAGCGTCTTTTTTATCTAATTTCTAACTAAATCTTATAAGTTTAGGAAAATATTATTCCTAATTTAATCATTTTGAATTTTAAGTACTTTGGCCTTAAAATTGCTATAATTATTATTATTATAATTATTATTATTTTCTTTGATTTCTGGCATTTACACATTTCTTTCCGGGTCCCACCCAGGGACCTAAGGTTAGAAATGGCATCATGACACTTTCCACTGACAAAAAAAAATTACATAGATGAAGCCTTTCATAAAGTGTGGGCTGTACTTGTCAGAACAATTTTTTGTATCTCCTAGAGGCATGGACTTCCAGGAATCCCTTCAATTAGTTTACTGCAACCTTTTCCAACCAATCCTACGGCTCCAACTACAACAGGGATTGTTGATGTGACACATTTTTGAGATTTCTATTTCAAGGTCCTTGTATTTTGACAACTTTTTGAATATCTTCAAAGATACATTGCAGTCAGCAGGGACTGCCATATCAATAAGGAGGCACCGTTTTTGTTTGTGGTCTTTAATAACAATATCTGGGCAGTTGTCTTTGATTGTTCTCTCAGTGTGTATTGTGGAGTCCCATAGAATTGTAACAGGTCCTATCTCCGTAACCGGGTCTGGGTGGTGTTCATACCAGTTTCTTTCAGTTTCCTTCCCGTTGAAGTTGCAGATTTTCCAGTGCAGATATTGGCCCACTCTGTCATGCCGGGTTTTATATTCAGTGGGTGCCAACATTGTGCAACCTGATACAAGATGATCAATCGTTTCTGGATATTTATCACAGAATCTGCATTTTGGGCTGACACAATATTTTAGTATATGTGCTTGATAATTCCTAGTTAGCAAGCATTGGTCCTGTGCAGCAAGGATAAAACCTTCAGTTTCCGCTTTCAACCCTGCACTACATAGCCACTGATGGGTACGAGTTTTGTCTACGTCAGATTGTTTGGTATGGGCGGAGTATCGGCCATGAAGCAGTTTATCTTGCCATCGCTCCTGTATCTGGTCAGTTGCATTTGTCTTTGCTGTCTTTTTCAAGTATTTTGCAGTTTCAGCCGGTGTATTGTGCTGTAGTTGCATCTCTACGCCCATTTGAAATTCCATTTTGAATTTGTTGGCTTCTTTCATTACGGAGTAAAGACGCTTACTACTTTCATGTTCCTTGACGCATACCATCATCCAGTCTTCTGTAGTTTCCAAGTATCTTTGGAGGCCAATTGTTGTAGTTTTGTAGGAAAGTTCTAGTTGAACTAATCCTCTACCTCCTTCGGATCTGGGCACATACTGACGATCAACATCAGCTTTGGGATGATGTATGCGATAGCAAGTGAGAAGCTTTCTCATTTTGGCATCCATTTGCTTAATTTCAGCTATGGTCCAGTTAAGGATATTAAAGATGTATTGCACCACAGGGACAACCAATGTGTTTATGGCTGATATTCTGTTTTTTGAGGAGTTTAGCTCAGTATTTAGTACCAGACGTACATGCCTGTAGTACTCTTTTCTTATTTTTTTCCTTCATTTGGGGGTGTTGTATGCCATCTCCTTCGCTAATTCCTAGGTACTTATAAGCTTCATCATGCTCCAATTCCCTAATCTTTGTGACAAAATCTAAATCTATTAAGGGTGTTTCTGTAATTCTACCTTTCTTGAATGTTACTTTTGCACATTTATCAAATCCGAAGTCCATACCTATGTCGTCACTGAAGTATTTTACAATATTGAGGAGCCCTTTCAACTCATTTGTCGTCCATGTGGTGATTGAATATTTTCTTATTTATTTTGTAACCATAGCTACTGTTGTTCAGTTCATGTGTAAGAGGGATTAAGGATAAACAAAACAGAAGGGGTGACAGAGAGTCTCCTTGAAAGATTCCATGTCGGATATTCAGACGGTTGAATATGGCAGTGCCCCTAGTGTGACTAAGGTATAGTTTAGTGTTCCACATTCCCATGCTGTGCTTAAGGAAATTTAATACCACAAGGGAAACTTTGTACATTTCCAAAGTCTTAAGGATCCAAGAATGTGGAACACTATCAAAGGCTTTACGATAATCAATCCACTCTGCGCTGAGATTTCTGCGTCGTCTCCTGCAATTTTCCAGGATCATTTTATTTATCAGAAATTGATCTTTGCATCCATATGAACCTCTTCTGCATCCCTTCTGTTCCAGCGGAAGAATGCTGTTTGTTTCAAAAAAGGAATAAGTACAGTTCATCAGTATAGACATGATCAACTTATATGTTGTGGAGAGACGTGTTATCGGTCTATAATTTTTCGCGTCATCTGTTTCAGTTGTTTTTGGTATGAGGTAAGTAATACCTTCAGTAATCCATTCCGGGATTTTATTGGGATTATTTACAAGCGTTGATAATGTTTTTGCAAGAATTTCATGGATAGATAAGAGATTATAAATCCAGAAATTGGGCACCTTGTCATTTCCTGGGGATTTCCATTTTTGGGATTTCGTTAGAGCTTGCCTAACATCATCTGTGGATATATTTTCCCATTCTTGCAGAGGTGTACCCAGCATTCATTCTTCTTCATGCCGTATCCATTCTGCATTTGGGTTATATTCCTTTGGGCTGCTCCAAATATTTTCCCAAAATGTCTGTACATTATCAATCGATGGTGGCCTTTCGACATGTATAGGTGTTTTTCCAATTTCCCCGTAAAATTTCTTAAGATCAGTTCGGAATATTTTATTTTGGCGATAGAACCTACTACGTTTTTCGTATCGTCTTGTTCTCTGTGCCATTAGCTGAAGTTTCTGTTTCAGCATTTCCTTGATTGATGGAATGTCAATTAGGGATTTAATGTTATATTTCCGCTTGATCTTTTTGCACTTACATGTGGAAATATTAGGGTTTCTGGTGAGCTCATCTAATACAGACAGCTCACATCTGATTTGTTTTATTTCCCGTATCAGTTTGGTTTTCCAAGCTGTTTTTCTGTGTCTGTTAATTTTATTTATTGTCTTGACCCCAAGCTTCCAAGTCGCTGCTAGAGCTGTTGCGTATATGACGTTGTTAACTTCTGTGATGTTTCCCGGTAGTTTATCTGTTAACAGTGTTTCCAGAGCAGCATTGTATATTTTCACGATGTGCTTGTTGGAATTCGTCATATGGATTATTATTATTATTATTTATATGTTGTGTATGGAAATCATATTTACAAAAATTTGCACATTTATATACATACAAAAAAAATTCAAAATTAACTATCTCCTCTTATCAAGTGTGAGTTAGAGACCTCCTGAGCCTGAACTTAATTACAAACCCACAGAAATTAAGGTTTATTACAATTTTTATCTAAAATTTGCCAAACAGAAAATATTGAAGACAATGTTAAAATTTAAATTATTTCTAATTTGCATATTCAAACATAAATGAAAATATATTACGATATGTGACAAACTGTGGCCAAAAGGAGTTAGCAACTCTGTTTTCGAACATAATTTCATACTGGGCGTGTCTTCACTCTACACCGGTTTCTTGGTATTCATCATTGTGCTCTTCCCTGTATCCGCTTTGTCGTTCGTTCCTCCTATCACAATTGTATAGTATTGTATAGTATGATGCGCCCCGACAGAAGAGCTCTCTCATCTCCACGTTGGTCTACTTACAATGGGGAATCACCAATCACTCCTCCCGATAATAGATATACAGACACCTCAGAATGGAGGACTAAGACACCTGGAGGTCTCTTCTCGATTCCATCCAACCACGCTAATATTATACAAAATTACTAATGAACCAATTTCTTGTCGGACAAAAAGACAAAGGGTCTCTTTTGACGGGACAGCGCACTCACCTTCTCTCAAATCGAAGTCCTACATGCCAGACAAAGACAAACTCTT
This sequence comes from Acanthosepion lycidas, assembly GCA_963932145.1. NCBI lineage: Eukaryota > Metazoa > Mollusca > Cephalopoda > Sepiida > Sepiidae > Acanthosepion > Acanthosepion lycidas. The sequence continues at coordinate 13,758,086 of OZ010596.1, read as the reverse complement.
TTGTCGAAAATAAGGCAAGTCTTGTTCACCATTTCAGCAATTCCACAATGGTTCTGGTTCACTATGTCTGCCACAAACTTTTATGCTAAAGAATATTTATTGAAACAGCTTGAATTTAAATTTGAACAGGTACCCTATGTTTTTTATTGGAGGAAATCTTACAAACTTAAATTTACAGTCTTGCATCAGTAATGATTATCTTTGCAGATTTTTTGATCTTGCAATTTAAGCAAAGACAATTCATCCCTGTTAGGATTCCATGGCCACAAGGTTCAAACCACCCCCAGATCAGTTCAAGCCATCAGAGTTGTGAGCAGTACGATAAGGGTTGCCATTTGGGACCTGTCTTCTCATTCTGTAACAACTAGTGCTTTATTTCATTTTATTTTTTAAACTCTTTTTCATATATATATATATAAATCAGTTAACTTTGAATAGAGAAGGTCTTACAGGTTTGTCTCATGGCTGAGACAAATTTCTCTATGGTGCTGGAGAGAAACACATGGTGTTCTTTACACATTATATGGCATTCCTGTAACAATTACTGCAAAGTGCCACCGACATTGCTACATCTGCACAAGACAACATAACACCCTAGCAGGACTAAAAAGCCACATAGCTGAAGATGGATCAAGTGATGGCATTGCTCAAAATCAAGCCACAGTCATCATCATCATCAGTGTGTGTGTGTGTGTGTGTATGTGAGAGAACTCGGTTCAAATCTCAGTATGGTCAGTTTACCAGAAAGGTGAATTCTTGAGATTATCAGCTGGGAGAGTTGATCTCATTTTTGGAAAGTGTCTAAAAATCATGCTAAGCAACTTAAGAGTGAAGTTGGGTATACATAACTGTTAAGAAATAATTAATAACAATGCTAGCACAAAGTCGCAAGCCATCATGAACGAGGTTCCAAGTGTACTGGCCTTGTTCAAACTGTTGATTATGCAGGATGATGCACTATTTCCCAGAAACTATAACTAAGGTCTGCTCAGAATAGTTGTAGTATAAACTGCAAGTGGGCTTTGTGGGTGCTGTGCAAATATGACTGAGAAGGCATCTGCAACAGGAATTGGTTAGATGCCCTAGTATGCATACAGAGAGAGAAAAGTTAGAGAGAAGTTAGAGAGAGAGAGAGAGAGAGAGAGAAGTTAGAGAGAGAGAGAGAGAAAAAATTTAGAGAGAGAGAGAAAAAATTTAGAGAGAGAGAGAGAGAGAGAGAAAAAAAATTTAGAGAGAGAGAGAGAGAGAGAGAAAAAAATTTAGAGAGAGAGAGAGAGAAAAAAATTTAGAGAGAGAGAGAAAAAATTTAGAGAGAGAGAGAAAAAATTTAGAGAGAGAGAGAAAAAATTTAGAGAGAGAGAGAGAGAGAAAAAAATTTAGAGAGAGAGAGAGAGAAAAAAATTTAGAGAGAGAGAGAGAGAAAAAAATTTAGAGAGAGAGAGAGAGAAAAAAATTTAGAGAGAGAGAGAAAAAAATTTAGAGAGAGAAAAAAATTTAGAGAGAGAGAGAGAGAGAGAAAAAAAATTTAGAGAGAGAGAGAAAAAATTGAGAGAGAGAGAGAGAAAAAAATTTAGAGAGAGAGAGAGAGAGAGAAAAATTTAGAGAGAGAGAGAGAGAGAGAGAAAAATTTAGAGAGAGAGAGAGAGAGAGAGAGAAAAATTTAGAGAGAGAGAGAGAGAGAGAAAAATTTAGAGAGAGAGAGAGAGAGAGAGAAAAATTTAGAGAGAGAGAGAGAGAAAAATTTAGAGAGAGAGAGAGAGAAAAATTTAGAGAGAGAGAGAGAGAAAAATTTAGAGAGAGAGAGAGAGAAAAATTTAGAGAGAGAGAGAGAGAAAATTTAGAGAGAGAGAGAGAGAAAAATTTAGAGAGAGAGAGAGAGAAAAATTTAGAGAGAGAGAGAGAGAAAAATTTAGAGAGAGAGAGAGAGAAAAATTTAGAGAGAGAGAGAGAGAAAAATTTAGAGAGAGAGAGAGAGAGAAAAATTTAGAGAGAGAGAGAGAGAGAAAAATTTAGAGAGAGAGAGAGAGAAAAAAATTTAGAGAGAGAGAAAAAAATTTAGAGAGAGAGAAAAAAATTTAGAGAGAGAGAAAAAAATTTAGAGAGAGAGAAAAAAATTTAGAGAGAGAGAAAAAAATTTAGAGAGAGAGAAAAAAAATTTAGAGAGAGAGAAAAAAAATTTAGAGAGAGAGAAAAAAAATTTAGAGAGAGAGAAAAAAAATTTAGAGAGAGAGAAAAAAAATTTAGAGAGAGAGAGAAAAAAAATTTAGAGAGAGAGAAAAAAAATTTAGAGAGAGAGAAAAAAAATTTAGAGAGAGAGATTGAGAGAGAAAAAAAATTTAGAGAGAGAGAGAAAAAAATTTAGAGAGAGAGAGAAAAAAATTTAGAGAGAGAGAGAAAAAAATTTAGAGAGAGAGAAAAAAAATTTAGAGAGAGAGAAAAAAAATTTAGAGAGAGAGAAAAAAAATTTAGAGAGAGAGAAAAAAAATTTAGAGAGAGAGAAAAAAAATTTAGAGAGAGAGAAAAAAAATTTAGAGAGAGAGAGAAAAAAAATTTAGAGAGAGAGAAAAAAAATTTAGAGAGAGAGATTGAGAGAGAAAAAAAATTTAGAGAGAGAGAGAAAAAAATTTAGAGAGAGAGAGAAAAAAATTTAGAGAGAGAGAGAGAAAAAAATTTAGAGAGAGAGAGAGAGAAAAAATTTAGAGAGAGAGAGAGAGAAAAAATTTAGAGAGAGAGAGAGAGAAAAAAATTTAGAGAGAGAGAGAGAGAGAAAAAATTTAGAGAGAGAGAGAGAGAGAAAAAATTTAGAGAGAGAGAGAGAGAAAAATTTAGAGAGAGAGAGAGAGAAAAATTTAGAGAGAGAGAGAAAAAAATTTAGAGAGAGAGAGAAAAAATTTAGAGAGAGAGAGAGAGAAAAATTTAGAGAGAGAGAGAGAGAAAAATTTAGAGAGAGAGAGAGAGAAAAATTTAGAGAGAGAGAGAGAGAAAAATTTAGAGAGAGAGAGAGAAAAAAATTTAGAGAGAGAGAGAGAAAAAAATTTAGAGAGAGAGAGAGAGAAAAAAATTTAGGAGGAGAGAGAGAGAAAAAAATTTAGGAGGAGAGAGAGAGAAAAAATTTAGAGAGAGAGAGAGAGAAAAAAATTTAGAGAGAGAGAGAGAGAAAAAAATTTAGAGAGAGAGAGAGAGAAAAAAATTTAGAGAGAGAGAGAGAGAAAAATTTAGAGAGAGAGAGAGAGAAAAAAATTTAGAGAGAGAGAGAAAAAAATTTAGAGAGAGAGAGAAAAAAATTTAGAGAGAGAGAGAAAAAAATTTAGAGAGAGAGAGAAAAAAATTTAGAGAGAGAGAGAGAGAAAAATTTAGAGAGAGAGAGAGAGAAAAAAAAATTTAGAGAGAGAGAGAGAGAAAAAAAAATTTAGAGAGAGAGAGAGAGAGAAAAAAATTTAGAGAGAGAGAGAGAAAAAAAAATTTAGAGAGAGAGAGAGAGAAAAAAATTTAGAGAGAGAGAGAGAACCTAAAAATAGAGTGGGAGAGATGAATAGAAGAGGCTGCTACCATTTATCATGCTACCAAATTTATGATCACTTTAATCCACTAGGCCATTATCCAACTGAAAATAATAACTCCTCAGCCCAGAAATTCACACAGAAATGTTTAATCAACTTTCACAAAATAACCAGATTTCTTATTAAAATACATACATTTTCAGAGATACAGTTATTTTGATGGCGGTGGTGGGTCATCCTATATCAAATGCATAGAAAATAAAAAATAAAAAAAATTATTGTTCATCTAATATGGAGAACCAGCAATGAAAAAGGGCTGACAGGAATCATGCTATCCAAGGTCCGTTTCTTCTCTCATAGACATGGTACGTCCATTTTATTCCTTTCTCTTCCTGTTCTTCACTGGGCACATCAGCCAACCTGAAACCAATAGCAAAGATGAGTCCAAGACATGAAATAACCTTTCAGACTAAATATTCCACAACTATCCAGCCAGCTTCCATATTAAAAATAAATTACTGCCACTCCTCATTAGAATAGCTGTTTCGTACTGATCAGTTTTTAGTAACAATTATCCTCTTTATCCTCATAATATTCACTTCCTATCACCTCTTCATTCATTCTTATCATACACCTGATTCATCATAACCATTTTAACAGTAAACCTCTACCTTGAGTGGCTCTTATTTGGTGAAATTTATTATAAAATTAAAAAAAAAAAAATCTTACATCAGATTCAGAAAACACCATAAGATAAACAATTTCACTACAAAAGAGTTATTTTGCTTCACTTAAAAGTATAAATAAATAAATAAAAAAAAAAAAAAAAAAAAAGTCCAAAGACTTTTTTTTTTTTAAGCATGTCATCCTAAGCAGTGTGAGAGTGCCACTAGCATGCAAGGGGTTTACTGAGAGTGGGAGCAAGAGTAAAGAGACATGTTTGGGGAAAGGATGAAAAGAAGGATGGGAATAGATCAAGGCATCTGAAGATGTCAATTGACATTGCATTTGAATATTTGGAGATTATAGCTATCAGGGAAGCAAATAAGATGAAGGGAGTCCCACTGACAGGAAATGCGAGACATGAAGCTATTGAAATAGAAGAGATGGCTACTTTTAACCATCTCAACAGTGAAAGGATGGGACTGAGATGCCAACCTAGTAGCCCGTTTAAATTCATGCAGTTTGGGAACCAGTGAAAGTAGCTCATCAAAGCAGTTACCGTAAAAGTATTTGTAGAAAAGACAGAAGGAAGCGACGACACGTCTGTGAGAGAGCGCCTGTAAACAAGAAGCCATATCAGGACTAATCACATTGCATATCCGTGTCTGGATTTTGTCGAGGACCTTAAGACAAACAGCTGGTAATATGAATATGACCTCTGGTTACCGAGATAATAGCCAAATATATGACTATTAATATGGTACAAGTGAAACAATGAGTCAACCATAGGCAAACTGTTTCCTTTATATTGAAGTTCATTCAATACATGGCTCATCAGCTACTCAAGGTAGTGGGTTATTGTTAAAATGATAATGATGACAGAGGTATACGATATGAATAATGAATATGAGGAAGCACAGTGGAGTAATGGATAGCAGCTCGGATTGAGGAATCTGAGAGCCGAGTTCGAATCCCAGTCAAATCCTCTACATTCATTTATGTACTAATTTCTCCCCACAGCTATGGGTAAATAGCAGGATAGACGCTCTAGCCTTGAGTGGCAACCGGTCTAGGAGAAAGTAACTCTGAGTTCAAAACAGTATGTAGCACATACTATACAGCTAAGGAAAGGATCATTCGCATTGGCTTGATGATCCTGACTACAGTCGAATGATGATATATAATAGCAGGACAGAATGGGTTGTATAGCCTTGAGTAGCAACCGGTCTAGGAGAAGGAAACTCTGAATTCAAAACTGTATGTAGCACATAAGGAAAGGATTGTTCACCTTGGCTTGATGATCCTGACTACAGTCGACAAATGATGATGATATGAATAAAAGAGGAGGTAATAGAAAGTGAGGATAAGTGGAGATAACAATTAACTCTTGACTTGAAGAGGTTAAAATTACACTGTTCAGAGAAGCATCCACATGGGAGCCTGAACTCCAAAGTTGCAGTTCTTGGAAGAAAAGCTAAACGAAACTTTGTTACATTTGGAATATGAGGGAAATGAAGTTGATTCAAATCCGTGGAAGTAATATGTCATCCTATGTGCAAAAGTCTGAACTGGTGGAAGTCAAGAATAGAGATTCTCTAAACCAGGAGTTAGCAACCTTTTGCTAATTATGTGCCGACTTTCAGTGTGCCAACAGCATGTATATTTTTTTTTAATACAAGTCAAGGTCAATATACCTGTTCTACAATATATTTTATATAGTAATATACAGTATATATATTTTAACATATATTAAAATTGAAACAGCTAAATATCTTCTTTGTGTTGTACTAGTTATTGGTTCGGACTTCATAATGTCATTAGCAGCTGCATGCCACGTGTGCTGTAGGTTGCTAACCCCTGCTCTAAACACTTGCCATCAAAATAACCATAGAATGGCAATAGGCTGGTGATATTTAATCAGTGGGAATTGATTGATTAGTTTTTATGGTTTGTCAACCCCTTGTGGGTTATTTAAAGCTGAAACATATTTTGGGTTGTAATTCATTTTTACCACTTTTTTTGTAGTAAGTGAATATTGCAATTTTTCAATAATAATGATTTCCCAGATCTGAGTTCTACTGTTTTGATCAGTCGGAAAGAGGATAAAAAACTGAAGAATAATTAATCCCCCACAAGTCTATGGATATAATTTTGAAACCTATCAAGGTTGGAATGTAAGGATTGTGCAGCTCCAGTTAATTTTTGGCCTAAGAAGGGGGGTATATACAAGTAAAAAAAACAAAACAAAACAAATGATAACTATTTTTCCTTTTGTTTTAGGGGTATATAAAATGCATTATCACAGAAAAAAAAATAAATTAAATTTGTTTTCTTTTATGTATTATTCAAAAAGAATTATGCAGCTTAACTTAAATTTACTGACCTGAAAGTTCAAGAAATTTCATAGAAAACATGTCTTCTCCAAAGATTGTTTAAAAGCAGTAATTCAAACTTTGCTAACCAGATGCTTCTCTGTAGCTAAATGGTATAGCACGTCAGGTCAAATGACAGTTTCTGTATAGGAATACAAGTTCGAATCCCATCGGAGAACACATATTTTCTACATAATTTCTCGAACATTCAGGCTGGTAAATGTAATTAATACTGTTTAATTATAAAACCAGAGCAATTAAATAAATCGAGTCTAATAATAACATGCAAACAATATAACACACATATACATATATATATATATATATATATATATATATGTATATTGCAAACTTATAAAGCTGATGAAAAGAATAAAAATGAAAATTAAACTAAAAACACATAAAAGTAACAAAACACCATTCTCCCAGAAAAGAGCCAATAACTTACCCAATAAGTTCTGGAAATTCTTCCTCTGTGAGTTCAGGGAAGAATGTATCGCATTCAAAATCAGCCTGGATCTTGGTTAAATAAATCCGACAGGGATAGTCAGATTCAACTGCTTCCTGCAACAAAATAGGAGGGTAACTTAAAACCCTTAAATTCCTGTCATAAAAACATTTCAATAACTTTAGCTCACAGATCAAAGATACAAAGAACTCAAACTACAAAGAACTTTACCTGTGATATTTAAGTACTTTTGTAATTGTATGAATTATATTTTCTAAATGAGTAATTTTAATTTTTATATAAACATTTAACTTTATCACGATATGTAAGTTAATGTGTTTGTTCTTTTAACAGCATATCAACTCCTTATGGACATATAATGTCAAAATCTAATTTTCTCAGGAGCTTTGGTAATTTGTTTTTTTTTTTTTTTTTACTATTAAAATCTATTGCTGGTATTTTGACTATAAAAATGTATTTCTATACTTTCATTGTGTTTTGGCCTCACTTTGGGGGGAGGTCACTATTTACCCATAGCTGGGACCCTAACAAGTGCTACCACCCTAGGTTAGTGTGAATCTGGGACAACAGTAATTAAGAGGTAGTTCCATGCTCTCAAAAGCTCTCTATGTCAAATTAAAATATCAAAACAAAAAATACATCATCCTTAAATATTAATTTTTATATACCTACTTCATACAATTAAATGAAAATATGACTGGTGTGCTCGAGTCACAATCACACATCTGATTAAGGCTTTGTCACTGGTACAAATGTTTTTTGGCATAAGAGTCAGTTAAGATTTTTAGGATCAGTTCATACAAATAGAATATTCTTTGTAAGAAATCTTTTGTCAAACAGGACCCACTTTGCTTTAATTAGTCCCCCCCACACACACACCTCTATGTATATAATTATATAATGTTCAACTAATTTGTCTAAAATAATTTCTTTTTTTCCAAATCCTAATTAATAGATTTTTCTTCTCAATTATGACAAGCTCAAGTGCCTACAAATCGAATCTTAAATTTTAAAACATTGTCAACTCACCTCATAAGCTGCATATCCTCCAATGATAAACAATTTCTCAACTTTTTCTTTCAAGTGGTCGACAGAGGTGAGGTCAATGGCCTCTTTCAGGTTTTGGGCCAAATAGCTACCTTCAGGTGCTTCTCTGGGTCAAGAAAGAAAGAAAGAAAATAAAAAAAAAAAAAAAGGAACATTTCAAGGGCTAAGTGTCATATAAATTTTTATTTTTTATTTTTTTTTTATTAGGCCATCCATTTAAAAGCTGGTTAACAAGACATAATCTGCTCCTGGGTACAACTGGTTTAGAACATCTGTGAAGCAGCATTTTTTTATGATTGCATTGACAATAAAATGCAAGATCTTCAAAAGAAAAAGCAGGTAACAAGAGTCATAAACAGTAAGGATTTTGCTCCTCTTGGTCTGGTACATTGCTAATGTCTAAACTTACATTATGCATGGGATCAGAGAAACACTTACTAATAAATCCATCATGAGAGCAATTGCCTTAGATATCTCAAAGTCCCCAGCGATGACATTCTGGAGTCTTAGTCTTCTCTATTAAGCCCTTCCTCTCGAGTAGGTTCTTGAAAGTCATTATTAACCTTTACCACACTACAGGTGAAAATTTTCTCTCACTTCTTATCTCCTCAGATTGACACCCAAACAATCTGAAATGTTTGTATTGGAACTTCTGATGCAAATGCCAAACAATACAGTATGCGGTTTCCAAATTTCTGGAGAAATGAATTGCATCATGGTGCTTTTTTTCTCACAGACAGTGCCCAACTGACCCTACTATACTGTGCAGTCAACAAAATTAAAAACAATGTACATGTGCAAAATTTAAAATATAAAATGGCAACAATTTACTCATTGCACCCTGTATACATCTGTGATAAAAACAGTTTTATGGTATGCTATATTTATGGGTAAATATCAGATATAGTGTATGTAAATATAAAAATGGACACCGAGGTCAACAGTGAGAGGTGACAGCTTCAAGCATGAAACAGACTGTCGCCACTCAGGATTGATCTAAATGTTCACTTGTGTGTGTGTGTGTGTGTGTGTGTGTGTGTAGCAGTATGATATAAAATCCAAACAAAAGTTTAAATCAGACTGTGGAAAAATGTTGACTATGCGTTTCACCTTTGCTAGGTGAGAAATCTTTATCCTAATGTTAGAAGACCAAAGGAGTTTTTGACTATTAAATTAGGTCTTTTTCATCCTTTTTAGAACCTTCAAAATTTTGCTTAAAAATTTTCTTTTTCTAGCATCAATGGGTGACTATAAATTAGTATAGAAAATATTAGCATCTTTTTGCAGTGAAAAAGATTTAGAAATTCTTGCAAAAAAAAAAAAAAATAAATAAAAAAAATCAAGCAATTGTTGGATCTTAAAACTTTCCAGATCTATTGACAAATGAATGAAATTAATTTAGAAATGTTTCTTTTTTAGAAAATCTTGAAAAATATTTTCATTTTATGTTACCCACAAATTATTAGGTCGGTGCAAAAATAATGACGTAATAATGTCGTTTTTTTTGACGTTAAAAAATACGTCAAAAAGCGACATTATTACATCATCATTTTTGCTCCAACCTAATATTTAATTTTATGAAATTTCGAGAAATCTTCCAATCAATGTAAAGTTGTTCTGAAATACAGTAAAGTATTTTGCATATTGGAAATATTAAATTTAATTTATTAGCTTAAAATTCAAACTAAAATAGAAATTTCAAGAAAGATTTTTTTTTTATTTTTTAAAATTCCTTTTAAGCCTTGGGTATTGTTTTTCTTTAGTAGTACCAACATAATTAAATAATTTAAATTAAAATAAAATAATTAATAACTTTATATATTGTGATAATTTTAAATAATTACTTGTAATATTTGCCAAGTTCATTATATACTTTTATGAAATTATTAAAAAGAAAATAGGATAATTAAATGTCCCAATTTTAGTATAAAATAGCATTGATATTTATTTTGAATCAATAATATAAAATAATTATATAAAAATAAAAACAATTAAGTAATTTTAAATAATATCAATAATTGGTAAGCTATAATATGCTAGTTTAAGTGCATCTGATATTCTGAATTATATGAGCATTGGTGAATTTGATAAGTTAAATGATTCATTAATGAATTTGCTGAGTTTTTGTTTTCTCACTTTTTTTTTTTTTTTTAACAGCAAAATTACATCTAAAATAAATCAAACATTCAACTTTAATGTTGTCATATAACGCTTTTGAACATAAATGTTGCTACATTCTTAACGGACTCTAGTATAGTAAAATAACCAATTTGTTTGAAATTTATGATTAGTTTCTATGTACAATATAAATATGATATCTCATAATATGATAGCTTTATCTGACCCTGATGTGTGACATGTCTGCAAAACTTCAGACAATCGAAAAGATAAGTCAATTGAATCTTTATTAATTATATACAAACAAATATAGCATATATATATATATAAATATGTAATGAAAAACAAACCACTTTAAGGTACCATTACGATAATTTATTTCACCTAAATCCTTTTTTAAGGATTTTTCCTCTCAATTCGTTGTTGGAAGTTTTACCTGATGATCCTGAATCCTTAAAAAAGGATTTAGGTGAAATAAATTATCGTAATGGTACCTTAAAGTGGTTTGTTTTTCATTACATATTAGCTCTGTCCTCACATTGAGCTCTCAGGATTTCATCCTCTTTGGATTTACCAATTCGGTTTACCAAGTTCCTTATAACTTAATTATATATATATTTTATGAAAACACTTACTTCATAGTTCTGCTTAGTACAATATTAATCCTCTTTGGAAGTGGAAAGAATTTCTTTGGAATACTTTCAAAGGTTTTCCTTCCCATTATCACAGCGTTCATCTTTTCTGGAACGATCAACAAAATCAATCTCAAAATACAGATTTTAAAAAGTAAATAATATTAACCCTCCATTTCAGGTTAGGTCAGGTTTAAGCCTGCAGTATGTATTACAGTACAACCTGCTGCATGGTTGGCATCTAAACCCTCTCCCTGACTAGCTTTTCTGCTGGTGAGGAGGATGGAGAGTCACTCTGCACGATGAAAAATACGACCCTTCAAAGAGCAAATGAGCTTCTTATAGGACTGATTCATTCATTCATTCGTTCATTTCCTACAGCTTATTAACCCTTTGGAGGTTATTAAAGCCAGAAAATGTGTTTTAAGATAATAATAGTTTAATGATGCAAGTCTTACTAATTAACCCATAGCTGGAGGAGAAAAGGGATTCATACCTTTCCCAAAGGTATTTGCACATAAGAAATTGTAATAAACCAATCAGGAATTGGAACTCAGCTCTGATTAACAATTCTGAGCCATTAACCATTACACCAACCACACATCCAAGCTTACAGCACCTGGTATTCCCAAGAAGTCACCCATCAAGGTACTGACCACACTCAAAGTTGCTTAACTTTGATAATCATAAGGGAAACTGTTTCAACATCATGTGGCTGTAAACATTTATTATAGGAGTCAACAGCCAACATGTATGTACGTGTGTGAGTGTGTATACAGGCACATACAGGTCAATTGCCTAAACCCCCAGACAAATGGACAGAGTGATTCCCAGACATTCCGTCTCCAAAACGGGAAGAATTGGGATGCTGAAGGTAACATCAATCAGCTAAGTGACAAACTTTTTACGTGCTAGAATGAAGTCCCAGACCTTGAATAGTAAACTTCCTTGAAATGGTGTCTCAATAAAAAAATCACTGAGTACTTTAACTACCATGAGTTTCAGGAAGAGCATCAAGTCTTGTAAAATCTTGCCTCAAATCATTATGAGAAATCCTGTCAAGCAGGACCTAGCTTGCTTTGTAGGAGATTAATCTTGATCTTGCCTCAACAAGAAAAAAAAAATCACACCTATTTCTTCATCAATTTAGTACTGTGGGACATTGTCACAGTATTAGTAGCATAAGATTTTCAAATGCCCCTTTTAAAATATTATAGATACAGAATTTTAACTCTTCATTCTCTTGTTATAGATTGTTTTAAATTTTCTTTGTTTTTTATAGGATAATATACAATATATAATATAAAATTATATAATATACACTAAGTAACATAAAATATACTATATAATATAAAAATATAAAATTATATAAATAAAAATGACAAGAAAAAGAAAGGTTTTTATTTTTAAAAAAATCAAATTAAAAGGCTAAGATTACAAAATGAATTTTTAAGTTTCAATAATTCAAATATGCAATGATAGTCAACATTTTATTTTCTGTTTGATTTTAAAAAAACTTTTATGATTAAGTCCTCTTCAATTTTATTTTCTCACATTCCAAACAACAAACAAGAATGTCACCTTGACCTTTGCATTCATTTCTAACCCAATTATTAGACAGTCTTTATTTTATGGTCATGTGCTTGTAATTCACACAAATGTTAGGACTAAAACCAGAAACTACTTGACAGAGTTATTCAGAAAGATACACAACTCATCATGAAATATTTGTCTTTTCACTAGCTTTTTTCTTACTAATGATCACCCTATACAAGGCCCAAGAGTCAATCAAGGTAGAGGGTTACTGAAGGCGGTTGTTGTGAGCACAGTTTATGCAGATATCTGAGAAATTGATTAATTCATTCATTTTTTTTTTTTTTTTTTTACTGTTTATCAACCCTTTGCAGGTTATTCAAAGTCAGAAAATATTTTTAGATTGTAAGAATTTTTGTCGGGAGATAATGGTTTAGTGATACAATTGTTACTAATTAACCCATAGCTGGGAGGAGAAGAAGTGGATTTACACCATTCCCAAGAGTATTTGTGTGTGAGTGAATATAACAAACCCAACAGAAATTGGAACACAGTTCTCCGATAAACAATTTTGAGCCATAATCCATTATACCAATGCCCATCCGAGCTTACAGCACCTGGCATTCCCAAGTGGTTACCCATCTAGATAATGACCAAGCTTGATGTTACTTAACATTAGTGACTGTATGGGAACCAGTTTCCATGTGGCCGTAAGACGATATGTGGGAAAAATAACGATTATTAAGGAAAAATTTTTTTGTAAGTTTTCATGTAGATTTACAGGTGTTTGACGAAAGTCCGTCGAGAGATCAGTGGCAATCATCTTTGTTCTTTGAAGTGTACAGATTATAAACTGTGGTCAGTGGAAAGATCAGCTGCTGTAGAGCACTAGTTAGCAAAATAGATTTGCAGCCACTTACCAAAATGGATCTAAGCTTTGTTCAAAGATCTGGTTGGTTAATATGAATAGAAAAAGAAAAAAAAAAAAGAAGCCTACCTAGGATAACGGCACCTTAGTCTATCCAAAATATTCTCCTATTCCAAAAATCCTTTCCACTTTTTGAGTCTCCAAATTTTTTATTTTCGGGGGGGTTAGAGATTACTATCAGCTGCCTCATTACAGTCTCCTTAATTTCTTCCGAGGTCTGAAATCTCTTTTCTTTCAAAGGTGGTAACTATAAGACATAGAGAGCCAAATCTGGATAGGTAGTGGGTGGGGAATTGTACAGTACGGTCTCCTCTGATTGGGGGAGGGGGGCGCTATATCAATGCCACACAACCAGTTCTACAGATATTCAGTATGTCTGAATACTTTCCAGACCTCATTAGGAAGGAACAAAAAAGAAGAGGAGGAGGAAAGGAAAAAAAAAAAAAAAAAAGAGGAGGAGGAAAGGAAAAAGAGAGAAAAAAGAAAAAAGAAAAGGAAAGAGAGAAGAAGAGGAAAGAGAGAGAGAAAAAAGAAGAAGAGGAGGAAAGGGAAAGAGAAAAAAGAAGAAGAGGAAAGAGAAAAAAGAAGAGGAAAGAGAGAAAAAGAAGAGGAAAGAGAGAGAAAAAGAAGAGGAAAGAGAGAGAAAAAGAAGAGGAAAGAGAGAAAAAAGAAGAAGAGGAAAGAGAGAAAAAAGAAGAAGAGGAAAGAGAGAGAAAAAGAAGAGGAAAGAGAGAAAAAAGAAGAAGAGGAAAGAGAGAGAAAAAAGAAGAAGAGGAAAGAGAGAGAAAAAAGAAGAAGAGGAAAGAGAGAAAAAAGAAGAAGAGGAAAGAGAGAGAAAAAAGAAGAAGAGGAAAGAGAGAGAAAAAAGAAGAAGAGGAAAGAGAGAGAAAAAAGAAGAAGAGGAAAGAGAGAGAAAAAAGAAGAAGAGGAAAGAGAGAGAAAAAAGAAGAAGAGGAAAGAGAGAGAAAAAAGAAGAAGAGGAAAGAGAGAGAAAAAAGAAGAAGAGGAAAGAGAGAGAAAAAAGAAGAAGAGGAAAGAGAGAGAAAAAAGAAGAAGAGGAAAGAGAGAGAAAAAAGAAGAAGAGGAAAGGAAAAAAGAAAAGGAAAGAGAGAGAGAGAGAAAAAAAAAGAAGGAAGGTATTTGGCAGAAATCAATGGTTAACTTGTCATAAAAGTGGGTTCAAGGCTCATTGGTTATCTGTGTCAGATAAAATTAAATTTATGAAATATCTATTCATAAAAATAAATAAATAAGTTTTACCTGGATCTTTTGTCCTGCTGGTAATTTGGGAAAAATATGCCATCTCTTTTCTGAAAAAAAATAAAATAAAAATGATTTTTCAAGTTTTCAATTTTGAGACAAAGAATTATCATTATTGTACATCAATTTACTCCTGACTACTGTCACCATCTTGGTTGTTACAGCCAAGAACACACAAGTCTTTTGGTTTTGAAATAGGGATCACTAGAACCTTGAATGTCAAACAGATAATAACTGTGTCTCTTGAACAATCCACTCACGTAATTTTGCCATCTTAAACCCATTTGTACTCACTTGATGGAATTTTATGAGTACCCTTTCTTCCTTAACCAGAGGCTCCCAGATGGTGTTCATCTTTATGCTAGATATATGGGTTGTCCAAACATAAATCTATTTTATACTCATTGATACATACTTTTAGATTTCGAGATGTCATGCTGATATAAGTTTTTTTACATTGCAGGGAATTTATTTGGTAACTAAATGCATGAAACAATCAATTTTTCAGTGTGTGTGTGTGTGTGTGTGTGTGTGTGTGTGTGTGTGTGTGTGTGTATATAATGAAGAAAAATATACGGAAAAAAAACAAACAAAAATCCTTAGATGCAATTATGCTGTTTTAATGTTAATATAATATCAACGTCGGACGTTTCGGTCTAATAAACCATCTTCAGGACATATTCATAAAATATAATTAACATTATCAATTCAACATGACAAAGACGATGGACATAAGAACAAGACTTATCCAAACAGATAACTGAAAGTTTTATAAGATCAGTGTTCCATTTGACCAAACGTATCTCCAATAATTTAAATACGTTAAAAATTAAAACTACAATATTACCTACTAGAACTATCCATAGTTTATTAAATAGCACCAGCAAACAATATATTACATCCGATGATTGCATCTACCAAATCTCATGCAAAAACTGTGACTTAAAATATGTGGGTGAAACATGTATGTCTGTAAAATCTTGTGTTTTCGAACATAAACGAGATATTCGCCTCGGAAATTTAAACAATGCTTTAGTTGTACACACAACTAAAGCAGATCATAATTTCGATTTTGATTTCGTGAAGATTTTAAAATATTTTCATAATAAAAATCTTAGGAGGATTTATGAAGCAGGCATAATATCCATCTCACGCATGGTGAATACTAGACCTGGCTTCTTTAGTATTTCCCCTATTCTAGCGAGATTAATGCTCGACAAGCGTACATAAAAATTTTAGATCAAAATAGAATTCTTTTCATTTTTCATTCAAAACACTCAAATTTTAGGAATACGTTTTCACAGCATCACCCACGTGACAACAACGTGACCATGTTTAAACGAAACGCTGATCTTATAAAACTTTCAGTTATCTGTTTGGATAAGTCTTGTTCTTATGTCCATCGTCTTTGTCATGTTGAATTGATAATGTTAATTATATTTTATGAATATGTCCTGAAGATGGTTTATTAGACCGAAACGTCCGACGTTGATATTATATTAACATTAAAACAGCATAATTGCATCTAAGGATTTTTGTTTGTTTTTTTTCCGTATATTTTTCTTCATACTGTCGGATCTATACCCATATATTTGCTTTTTTATTTATTTATTTATATATATATATGGTGGAGTAACGGATAGCGGCTTGGATTGAGGAATCAGAGAGCCGAGTTCAAATTCCAGTCAAATCCATTACATTCACTTACGTGCTAATATCCTTGGGAAAGGTGTGAATCCTATTCTTCTCCCTCCAGCTATGGGTAAATAGCAGGACACACTGGGTTCTATAGCCTTGGATGGCAACTGGTCTAGAAGGACAACTCTGGATTCAAAACCTGCAGAAGGTCATTTGGGGACCTTGTGGCACTTAGTGCACCAGGTCTCTGTATTCGGCCCTTCAAAAAGAGTGGCTAGTCCTGCACGAAACCTTCACCACTATAATCAAATCTCAAGTGCTCTTGTTGGGCTGTCGGTTTCCTTGAAACTGATCTGCTTGAGCCTCATACGTAGAATTCAATGGGAGAGAGTCGACTATATACACACACAGACATAAGTATAAGATTGGTGTATACGGAATAAATTCCAATAACCAAAAAATACTATTCTTAAAAGAGTGCTCAATACAATACAGAGTAGAGCAAATATGAATTATTCAAAAATTATAACATAAATATCTTATTTAATCACTGTGGCACACTGCATTTTTAGAAAGACTAAAAAGAGATATTCATAGAAATATGATTTAATTTTTATTCGGTTTATTAACCAGTTGTTAGTTATTTAGAAACGAAGAATAATTGAGTTTTGAGAATAATTCTCTAACTGTATTTAGGCGATCCAAAGAGAAGAAAAAAAAAAAAATAATAAAAAGAAAGAGAAAGAGGAATAAATAAAACAAAACCCGGTCATAAGTAAAACTAAGACAAGACAGGTGTCAAAATATATCAGGTCAAATTACCTGACCGAAATCCAGGGAAATAGAAATTGTTATATTTGGTTGAAGAAATTGAGTTTCGGAGATAATAAAATAAAACAAAAAGAAGAGGAAAGACAGAAAAATAATACGAGACCAGGTCATAAGCGAAAACACACACGTACGACCAGCACCTAACAAGTGTCAAAATTATCAGGTCAAGCACTTGAACTAATTCCGTGTCCGCGTAGGATGGAAGTTTTGTTAAGGTTGGCTGAAACAATAAAGATTTTTTTGAACAATGAAAACGAAATTTTAATCGGAGGAAAGGTGTTTTTTGTGTTGAGGTGGTGACCGGTGGAACTGTATACAGATTCTGACCTGTTAAAAATTGGAACCCCACGATGATGAAGTGGAGACATTTTCAATTCAGATAATTAAGATTTTTGACTATCAGGTCTGACCAAAAACAAAGAAGGAAAGAAAACGATTGTCTCGGCTCACAGATAGCGCCAATATTCTTTCCTGAAGTCACATCTAATTAGCGGCAGGCTGTTTTGACAGAACCCAGGTGAGAAAAAGCCAAGATTATCATTTTTCGTACGTGTGAAAAAGGCCAAATTAGATTTTGTTTTTTTTTAGAACAAGAACGATGTAAGCCACGCCCGATTGGAGACGGGAGGCGTCCCACCACAGTCTCATTAGCCGAAAGCGGTCACGTGATATGCGGAAAGAGGAGGGAGAATGCTCGATCAAGAACCATTGGTCGAAAACGGTCACCTGACATACGAGAGACCGGGAGAGATGGGTATGCGTCTTCCCCCCAGAGGCACTGTGAGGAAGTAGGGGTGAAAATAATAGCGATAATGGGAAATCAGAACTAATGCGACTTTTGGGATTATCGAGAGAGCCCTGACGCCGACAGACCCACCCCGGTTTGCTGCGGCGTCAATAAAAGCAGGACCCCAATCGACAAAAGATGAGTTCAGCCCCGGACGGCAGCGAGAAGAGATCCCCTCGGACGGCGGGGGGGTTGCGGCTGGGGGTCCTTCCAGCCCAAGTCGAAAACAAGAAATCCTTCCAGCCCAAGTCGAAAACAAGAAACCCTTCCGGCCCAAGTCAAAGACAAGAGAAGTTCTATCTAAGTCGACGAAGGAGAAGATTACTCGAAAGCCGCGGAGAAGTTGCAGCCAAGTCGAAGACAAGGCCAAAGAGTTACTGGACGGAAGAAGAAGAAGAAGAAGTTAAAATCAAGCCCAGCCGAGAACAGAATTCGACCCAACCAGATCGAGGTGAAGAAATACAACTCAAGTCGAAGAGAAGAATCAACTGCGAATGATTGATAGAAATTAGCCTCAGTGTCGAACTAAACCACACTCCGACATACACAATTCTAGAGAGTAGACAATTCGAAATCGTTAAGTTGTATGATAGAAGCTTGGTGCCATAGTCCACAGAGCGGGTCGGGAATGAGAACAATTTTTCTTTATGTAACGGACATTAGATATAAAAGGTTGTCACCTTTTTTTTTTATCAGTAATTTTTTGTCTCGTGAGTTTTTTTTTTCTTTTACTTGTGTTTTGCCACCCCCGTCGGACTCAACTTGCATACGGCCCAATCCCTGCTGGTCCCGTCTGTCTAAGATCTAAACACAGCGTGGGTAGACAGACCGGAGATCAGTACAGTTGCTTTAGCAACCAGGTATTGGAAGCGGGTTGGGAAAGGCGAGGCTGGTGATCATCTAACCAAGAGGTTGGAGCGGCACGCTTGGAACCAGGAGGAGCGACGTCACAGTTGGCGCCGTAACCAAAGGATTCGACCCTGGGTCAGGTGTGTACCCGTCACATCACTACAATAGCCATTTTGTTTCAACACAAACCAAAGTTTGTTGCCAAGTTTTTCAAATTCTCATATACTTGCTTATGTTACAGCGTTTCCCCTAGCGAGGGGTGTTTGATTGATTTGAACCTTTTAAAACCCTTTATCCTACTTTCAACACCATCACTTGATAAGACACTAGAAGTGTTGAAACAAAATGGCTATAATTTTTGAATATATATATATATATATATATATATATATATATATATATATATTAAAAAATTAAGTTTTGATCTTAAAAAATTGTATAAAAAAAAATTCTTAACATTTGCAAAGAGATAAACAAGCAAAGTTATTTTTCTGTTTGTTGGAATACATGTTTAAATAGAAAATGGAAAATTTGAACATGCAAACCACTTAATTTTTAACTTAAATTTTTTGTGAGGACCAACCTTGAATGTATCTTTATTTAAGGTTATTTCAAGAAATTCTCTTTCCTAAAATATTTTAAGCTTTTTCAGTCTCAAATTTCGAAATTTTATAAGTTCTTCCAGTGTCAGTTATTGGATCAACTAAACTAACAATATCAGAATAATTTAAAATAATTAATATATCTGGATTTAATGGATAACAAAAAGATGGGGAGGAGCTCTTTAGTTGTAAAAATATCACTTTTACGTCTACATTATAAGAATATTTTTCAAGCACGCATCCTAATCACCAATTCCTATCATAAAATACTGTAACAAATTCCTTAATATTTTCAAGCTCTATTTATTCCATTTTATAATTTTAACTATTTTTCTTTCATCCTGACTCAATACGGTTTTTATTTCTGCCTCTTCCTGAAACACAGGAATAAAACTATGTACTTTCTGAGTTCATATAATTGTCAAGCCATTTTTTAATCTATTTTCTAAGATTTCTGCTTCATTTGTCCATTCATTTGTTGAGGAATATAAAATATTTATGCATGAAATGTTTTTCTTGCATTGTAGAGAAAAATGGTGATGGGGGTCAAAAAGTGCAGTGTGGTGCTTGCCGGCAGGCCAAATATTTTTTTTCTTCTTTGGTCGCCTCAAGGAAATGGATTGCATGGCTCCCTTTCTAAGCCAATACGCTGGGCAGTTGTGAAACAGACACCAGCTCAGCCACGCCTACTTCGACTTCCTCTTTGTCCGTCTGTCAATCCGTACGTCCAGCTTTATTGCACGCTGTCCACCAAATAACTTTGGTTTTGCCGTGCTGCTGGCACCTCGCTTTTTATGCTATTCCAAGACGGCCAAAATTTGCATGCATGCAAATATCGTCCCGTTTTAGATGAGATAGGCGTGCATAAATTGTGTCTTCAATAGGGGCCATATTTCTTTTTGTCATCACTTTGCAGGCAAGACACATTCACGCTCGTTTTGAATTCTGAGGTAAGTCATGTCTTTCGTCACATGCATAATCAAACTGTTTTTGTGTTATAATAGGGTTGCTATGGCTTGTTTTTACTTGTAATCTCTTTATAGTGCCACAAATTGATAAAATTTTTATAACGTGAAGTGGTACCATCAGTAAATAAATCAGATTTTTTTATTTTAAAATCTTTTTTCCAGTACCTCTAGAAGTTTTATTTCAAACTAATGGACAGCTACTGTGACATACTCGAGACAATCTGATACGATTACAATATTAATATACTTCAGCTGTTTATCATTTCTGTAATAACAGACAAATGGATGTAATGTGACTTGAGAATTCTTCTGTAGCATCCTGCAAAATAAATAATTCTTAGCAAAATATACAATAAATGACTTCACTATCCATCAAAGAACTTTTCTTATTAGAACAAAATTCTGATTGTTCTTTGACAATGAAATCATGCTTTTTTTTACAAGGTTGAAAGGCCTAAGTAAAAAGTTGCAATATATTTTTCTGTAGATTATGATACAGTTTGCAATGTGGTTTTATCAGTTGATAGCAACTGTTTGTAGATAAAATCATTTATTAAATTTTTTTATTTAGAATTCTTTCTATATATATATATATATATATATATAAAAAACAAAATCCTCCAACAAATTGCTACCAGTTGAGCAGTCACCCAAGTAGCAGTTAGAGTTTGCTTCATTGCAATATAACAGCAGCTATGTATTGGTGGTAATTGGTTAAATAATATTGTTCATCTTGAGTCAGTGTACCAAAATGGGCCCCAACAATCCATTCATATTTTGATGTATTGTACAAAACACAGTATGTTCCAGCACCACCTGATAGGTTACATTCTTTTGGTCTGAGATCAGTAAATTTTGAAAAAATAATTCTGTTTGGATTTTTTAATTTAAATAATTCTTATGCCTCTTTCAGATTACAGAGTACAAGATACTTTTATTCTTGAATTCTTCTACAATTCTTTAAGACTGCCTTATAATCATTTTTTCTAGGCATCACCCTGACAATTTCTTCACTCTTATAAAACAGCACAACTTCGTCAATTGTCTCTTGTGGGAATCTACATTTTCATGTATTTGGTAGAGTTAATATTCCTTGTTCATTTACATGTTTTTTGGCTTGTCTTGCTATGTATGCCGTGGTGCCAAATTCCTTTTGAATTCTTTAAAAACACCAGCTTTTGGGAAATATTGTCAAAATTTGTACTTTTTGGGGACCTCCCTTTCACAAGCTGAAATCTTCTTTTAAGTTGTGTAATAATTTCATTAAAAAATGTTAGCCATTAACATTATTATTATTTGTTGCATATTTTCATATTTTGTTATCTTCATGACAATTTTAATTAAATCATTAATTTCACATCTCCCGTTCAGTCAGTATAAAAATAAAATTATTCATTATACAAAGAAATATAAAAGCGTATAGAATAAAAAATTATACTCTTTGAATTATTGGTCATAAGGTTAAAGAAAATTTAGTTTTAAAACACATTCTTGATTATTGCACTGCTGGTTTTCCGTACTTCCTTGGGTTTTTACTTTTACACGCGTTTTTCGGACGGTGTGACAATGTATATTTCTGTATTGGACTTTGAGCACATGGACTAGCGTACGTAAATAAAATATTACTTTCGTTCTGTTTTTAAGTAAAAAGGTAAGCATTACTTTTAGAAAAAACGGTTAATTAATATTTAAATTTACTAAAAGACTTTGAAACGCATCTCTAGTTCAAATATTGGATTTTAAAGAGAATTTTTAAAATTTGCTGTTTTATTTTTTTGTACAGTGGCGTCTCGAGTGACGAAAAATGCTTTTAATTAAATTAAAATTATTTAAATGCCTTTAAAAGTTTATATACGGAAATCCATTTTTCTTTTAATATGAATTAGCTTTTTAGACTAGTCTCAAATAGAACCGAAATTTAAATTAAAGCATTTTAAAATGTGTTTCTCTGGTTACCTTTAAAAAAAAAAAAAAAGGATTGCATCCCCTCCCCTAAAACTTAAATTAAATTTTTATGAACGTTATAGATTCGTGATCTGGAGTGCTTACTTGATCTATATCTAATTAAAAAAAAAAAAAAAACAATAAAAAACAGCTGACGATAAGTTTTTTGGTAAAATAAAAAAAAAGTATTGTTTATTTTTCGCTACTGCTTTTCTACACTTGTCTGGTAAAAGAAAAAACGTTTAATGCGAGCGCTTTTAACGGTTAAAAGCGCTCGAATTTGCTCAAAAAGCGAATAATTTCTTGTGTTTAAGTACGCATCAGGAACATCCGACGATAAAGGATAAACTTTATTAAGAAAAAATCAAAGAGATTAAAAGACATTTCCTTGCAATATCCTCAAACATTAAAATTGAATAATCCTTAAATATCCACTCCGTCCGATAAACTGGAAACACGACACTCCCGCGTTTTTTCGACCACTTAACAATTGTTATTATATTTTTACCACAATTACCACTTAAATCTTCATTTCTTGTAAATAAATAAATGTTTAGTAAAGTTTATTCATTTTTTATTGTGTTCGCACATAAGTGTCTTCTTTTCTGGGCATAAACTTTATTTATGCCATAAAATGTGTAAAAAGAAAAAAAAATGTCGAAATGTTCTATATATCCAAAAATAAAATACTCGAGACAAGAAAAATTGAATAAAAACCTTGTCAGTCGTTTTAATGAATGAAGCTTGTATAAAAGAAGGGATGCTTTCCAGAATAATACAGTTAAATGTAAATTATAATAATTAAATTATTTTATGCACTAGGGAAATTTTTAAAAGTTTCCCGCCACAAAAAAAAATAGACGTAGATCTGAAACGAATTTTCATAAAGAAAAATGTGGTATTTCTTAACTTATTGCTTGCATTATGAATAATAGTCACAAATGTGGAATTTTCTTGAAAAGATAAATTTAATAAATATCTGGGTTTTTGCGACTATACAAAATTGCGAGCCCAGTCCTGTTCCAATTTTTAAATTAAGACTTTTGCTGCACATTTTTGTAAACATACAAAAATAAACATCTATGACATACAGAGGCTAAAAAATGTACAAGTAAAAGGTAAGAATTACTCATCATCTACTTACTTAAATCTCCATGGTAATTGATTCTTATAACCAATTCCTCTGTTCTTACACATGGCACAGATTAAATTTAGCTTGATACCTTCAGCCATCTTTTAACAGACACCGTCAACTTAAACCACTGTAGTAAAAAAAATACGTGACAATTTCTTTCTTTTTCGCTTGTTCTACTTTCAATTCATATAAATAAATCTAAGTTGGTTTTACAATTTGTAACAATGAGCTGTTAATAAAGTACTGATACTTGAATTGAAAGTAAAGTTTGCTACTGTTTGATAAGGAAGTTTTCAAAATAACCCGCCCCTTGTCCAAGTTGAGATAACTCTTTTCTTTTTTTTTAAAGGCATATAAGTTGTCTCCCTCTTAGCTGCTTATTTTTGGTTATGTCTGGCTTTCAAGGCAATCCTTAAGAAACAGAAAATTTCCAAAACTACGTTTCTCCGTATTTGACATTGTGCTGGAAAGTTGTCGTCTTGACTTAGAAGCCTTTCCCATAAAAAAATTAGTTCAACATTTTTAGTCAGATTTATGAGGAATCTTTAGCACACCCTTCGATATTAGGTACTTCTGATAAGTGAGAACAAATTAAAAACGAAGATATGACAATATAAAAACAGTATATAGAGAGAGAATCTTTCCTGCCCGCCAACAACAAGGCTGATACTTACTCATGGAGAGCAACACACTTCTTGGCCTCACCTGACTTGTAGTGGAATGAATCAAATCAATAATTGCATCTACTGCTAGCCAAGTTGGGTTACTGTGTCGTGCGAGGTTTTTTCTTGTCAGAGTCCATCTTACACATTTACAAATCTACTATTTGCCCGTGCATTCAGTACTGCTGCCATATCTGGTCTGGTGATCCTGCTGTTCATATCAAAGTACTTGACAAAATCCAGAAAAGGATCTGTAATGTAATCAGTCCTGACGTGGCATCTCGACTTCAGTCTCTTTCTCACCAACATGACATAGCTCCCTCTGTCTTTTCTACAAATATTCTCATGGCAACTGCTCTGACAAGTTTTTTTTTTTTCTCTGGTGTCCGGACTATATGAATTTAAGCATTCTACTAGATTGGCATCTAGATCCCAACCTTTTACTGTTGAAATAGTTAAATGTAACTGCCACTTCTACTCCAACAGTTTCTTTTCTCGCACTTCCCTCATGTGAAACTCCCTTCCATTTCCTTGCAAAGATTTAAATACAAAGTCAATTTCCATCTTCTATCTTCTTAAACCATGTTCAGCTTTTATCCTTTCTTTGCTCCCCTTTATACCCAATCTTCTTTTCTTCACTCTGTCTATCTAATCCTCTGTGTACCAATGATATACCCACCTTACATATGATGAAATGATTTATATATATATATATATATATATATATATATATATATATATATATATATATAAGGCAGGATGTGTGTGTATGCGTGTAACGAATGCACGGCTGCAATTTTCAACAGATTTGCACCAAAATTTACATGCACATGCTCCAAGTTAGCAGGAAGGCCAAGGCCGACTTTGCATTTCTCAACTCCCATCAACAGTGGAAATAATCAATTTTTTCATGCTTCTACGGCAGTTTTCATGTAGTTTGCAGCCATTTTCTACTGGCCAGAGTGAGAGCCTATAGCTTGCTGCCACGAATAGGCAGGAAGATTCTATTGGCCAGTGTGAGAGCCAACAGCTGACTGACACGAATGTTAACTAGCATGCAAACAAAACAAAAAAAAACAAAAAACAAATCGATAGCTGCATTCGTCACAAGTGGGAAAAATTTAAATCTGCATGGCACTTTACTCCGATTGGCTCATCCGCTTGCTTAAACTCAATGTTGATTCTGATTCTGCAGAACTGGGTTAGGTGTGAAAAAGTATTTGTTGCTAACATTCTTTTTTCATTCGGTTTTTCCAGTTACGAGTCCTTTTTTAAAGCTGATCGTTTTGTGCTCATTTTGTTTAGTTCTTTTTCGTAACA
Organism: Acanthosepion lycidas; assembly: GCA_963932145.1. Taxonomy (NCBI): domain Eukaryota; kingdom Metazoa; phylum Mollusca; class Cephalopoda; order Sepiida; family Sepiidae; genus Acanthosepion; species Acanthosepion lycidas. The sequence continues at coordinate 13,732,828 of OZ010596.1, read as the reverse complement.
GATTTAATGTTTAGTATAGAGCTTAGAAAAAATTTGCAGTATGAGATAGGCAAGAAGTAAGGCATGTAGCAACATCAGCATGGCAAAGGGCACTCCTTTAAAGGCAAGGAAGGACAAAAATATTTTAAGTCAAGTGATTACTGTATGAGTCATACAATTTTTGAATCATGGACGGGCAATGCTGCTCGTATGTATATAAATGCATCAGCTACAGTAAGTTTACCTTTTGTTTTTATTCACATATGATATTAAAGGAATTTTTTATTTGGTAAAAAAAAACCTACAAAAAAATTGTTCAAACAAATGTTTGAGGTAACATTTAATAATTTAATAATATTAATAATAATATTAATAAATTATTATTAATATAATTTATATGGACACACAACAAAGACAACATGGACCAAATTTAAAAACAAACGATAAATTTTTTAACACATAAAAAAATGAACAAATTACACGAATTAAGTGCTTTGTGTGCTAAATGGGGGCCAATAACATACGTAAATTATCAATATAAACGAAATATGCCTTTTTACAACAAAAATTATTCTGCTGCATAAAGTCTTCAGAAAAGAAAACTACATATAAAATGTAGAAAAGGAGAAAATACTTCTCTGAATAGTTTTCAAGGAATTGGTACAAAGCAAAGTTTGTTATAACAGCAAAGAATATAACAGTTACACCAGCCAAAGATTTTTCCTCGATGTGGAAGCAAATTTAATGTTCTTTTTTTAATTCTCATCTGGTGAACTATTTACATTATTTGGACTATTGTCCTCATCTTTGTCGCCATATTTATTACAACGTTTTGGCCGTTGTATGCTCCAAACTCTTTCAGGTGGTTGAAACATGCAATGATAACAGCAGAAATTGTAATATGAGTACTGGTAAAAAATGGTTGCTGAAGACATTAGGTTTATAATACCCAGAAATTCAGATGTCCTCAAGGACACATGTCACATCGAATAAAGGTGTTAGTTAGATCCAGTGACAGGACCCAAAGAGTGCGAGTTCAATACCCGGTTAAGGCAGTGAAGAACTTGGAGTGAGGAATTAACAGAAGATAACTGATAACTGATATCCATTAAACATGGCACGTGGAATTAGAACAGTCTACCCCAGTGAGCGAAATAAAGGATTCAGTTCGACATTCCAACCACCTGAAGAACGCCGGAGCGTACAACGTCCGAAACGTTGTAATAAATATGGCAACAAAGACGAGGACAATAGTCCAAATAATGTAAATAGTGTACATAATACCTCATCTCAGAAATATAGACAGATTCTCATCTGGTGGTTATCAAATTTCTTCTGCGTTGTTTTTCTCCCTGGACCAGAACAACCTTGGTTCTAGCAGCAGACATTTGTAGACTTCTTTTATAACCTACAGATAGGCTCTAAATTCCCTTCTTAGAATTTGGAGGGAAACTTTTTGGTTGGTTCTGGATGAAAAACCAAATGCAGCAGTTTTCCCACAAATTGAAATGTACCAAAAAGATTTTTCAGATTAAAAAATTAAGCAAGAACCCAACACAGTGTTTGCTTTCTCTCATAAAAAAGACGATACATGCGAAAGCAGCTTCAATTTCTTATAATATATACATTATATGTGAAAAAATATTATATATATCATATGTGAATAAAAACAAAAGGAAAACTTATCTTAGCTGATATGTTTCATCATCTGATAAACCTTATCAAGGCAAATGTAAGGATTTTATTGTACAAGTATTTATAAAATAGTTTTTGATAATTTTTAAATTTCAAAAACTTTTATAAACATACATCAAGTTTGTGGGTTACTCCACTTGGCTTTGCCAAAAACGCCCCTTTATGTGGTGCTATTTAAGTCTATAAAGAGGTAAACAGTTCGTTATTTCTTTTTTTCTCTTGCCTCCAGATGTAATCACATGGATGTAAGGTTTCTTCCACTGGGGTGCTTTGTTTCCTCCCTGTCGATTTGACTATTGAACTCTCACACAGGTGCACATGCACACTCATGTATCACACATGCTTGTTTCACATGCACACAAATAAGCACATACTTAGAGCAAGTTTTAATGTATTTTCCTTTCATTACAACAATGTACGCATGTAATTCCTTTTGTTAATTCCATGCAGTAATTGTTATTTGTTTTAAATTCCATGTTTTGTGTTTATTGTTTTTACTCGGACTCACATGAGTCCACCAAATATTGTTTTCAGAACAAATGTGCCAGAAACTGTAAACATTTACTGGAAAGCATTCACACCTCACAACAAAAATGGTGATTTCTGCAACAGAACTGAAAGGTCAAAGCAAATTATGGAAGATGCTAAGTGATGTAATTTAAAGTCTAATAAACAGAAGCGAGTAAATGTTGTTGAATATATTTTTTATAATGTGATTATTATTTTAATTTGCGATTAATTTATCTATTTTATATTTTAAATAAGAGAAATTTATAAGTGTGTTGGGTTAACTCCTCCTAATTTTCGAAAATGCTCCTAGGGGACGCTCTCAAACACTATAAATACTCTGCCATAATTTTTTTATCACTCTCTTGTTACTTTTCCACTAATACAACATGTAAAATTCTTGTGGTAGAACACAACTATAATTCCCTTTTAGGGTGTAGAGGATCATGTGTGTTTGCATGTTGTTGTATTAGAAACAGGTATGTAACTCGTAATAGAATATTAAAAGTTCCAACTACAAGAAAATTGCCAGACTCAAGTTAAGTCCAACTGAAGATGTAAAGAAGATAAACAAAACCGATATATATATATATATATATATATATATATATATATATATATATAAACAAATATATGCATTAAACAAAACAATTTTACAATGGACAATAACATGAAATTGTCCACAAATGGGAAGATGCAGATCTTCTAAGAGACCTTACATTGTAGTTGCTGAAATGAAGAAATGAAAAAGAGGATTTACCTCACCTCCACGTGAGGTGGGATGCGGGACAAGGCCTGAAGGAAAGGATATTTGCCAACTGCCCCACCTGGTCAGATGTGGCACAAGGCCGAATTTAACATGGGGTATCCAAGCCTGTATGCTCGAGCAAAAATTCCCCGTAGACCCTGTAAAAAACAGGGTCGGGTAGTGTCTACCACCCCAGATGAGACTGGGCATAGCCTCGTCTGGGTTCCTCTCCGCAGAGAGTTTGACTAGCTTAGCTTGAAACGAATCTCCAACTAATTGCCGAAGGAAAGAAAACGCGGCAAGAAGTCACCCAGTATTTATAGTATAGGGAGAATGAACTCTAGTGACAAGTTGGGAATTAAGGAGGAGCTAACTCCGACAAAAGAAATGCATGAACAATACATACAACACACACGTACATATGCACATTCACTCACTACACATACTTTGAACCAAAAAGTATCCACATTCATTTGCTACACACATTATTGTCTTTGTCACTTGTAAACCTTTGTTGTTAATACATTATCATTTGTTTTTACATATATATTGGCCCTTGTTTCTTTACATTCCTTTAGGTACATGAACTCATCCCAAGTCTTCCATGTTTGTTGTGGGAATTTCAGGAGACACACATGTTTATTCTGTTGTGGAGTTGGTTATTTGAATTATTTGGCCAAAAAGAAGGCTAAAGTTTTGATAAACAAAACAATGGTAAATTTGCTTTTCAATCTCAAAGCTAAATCTATTAATATTAGGTTGGTGCAAAAATAATGACGTTTTCTCACATAGTAACATGTGTGAGAAAACGTCATTATTTTTGCACCAACCTATCAACCAGAAAAAAAAAAAATCTGATTTAATCACGACCATTCGCCCACCATTACCAGCTTTGTGTAATTAGATTCACTGCGGATCTCTTTCATAGCGCAATCATAACTTTTGGGCCTATTTACTGCTTTCACTGCTCTTACTCATTGAAATTACTGCGCACCATTGTAAAGTAATGACAACTGGGCAATATTTTTTTTGATAAGTGTAGTTATTTTATAACAGAAAACTTTAAACAAAAACAAATTAAATATTAGAATGAAATTTTTTTTCTGTGTAGAATACCAATGACAAATTAAAAAAGAGGAAAAAGAAAAAATTAAATAATACAGTAAAGCATGTTTTATTTTTTTTAAATTGAAAATAAAACAAACAATAATTAATGCACAAACTTTGTAAAGAGCAAGGTAATTTACAAAATAAAATTACAACATCAGTAAATGTTAGAAAGGAATTTCTAACAAGAACAAATTTAGGGTTAGGGCTTTCTTTGTTCTTATATATATATATATATATATATATATATATATATATATATATATATATATATATTTGGTTGGATTGATGTGAGTTTGTGACCCTGGGTTTCACGCTTTTGCGATCGTCAGAGAAACTTATTCATTTTTAAAAAATTTTGGGTTCATGTAGATTGCGTGTATTGGTGTTATTATGGAAGTGGGGGGGGACGTCGTTGTGGTGTCATCATGCTAACGCAAACATCGATGTATGTTCATACACCCAATGAAGTACACAGACACACATACACACTTGGTCGTCCGTCAGGACTCATACATATATAAACATATGTGGACAGTTTCGGATATGACATATGTATGTATATGGGTGGTGTTGTGTCTATACATATGCATTTGTATGTTGAAATTCAAAGATTGGAAGTGTAGCGAAAATTTCTCGTGAATGTATACATGTCATTTTTCTATTTTCCCACTGAATAATATTTCTTCGCATGTATGTATATACGTGTGGTGGGGTTTTTGTAAAATTATGATAGGTAAAAATTATGATTATTTTTATTTATATTTATTTTTAGATTTTTGAGAAAAGGGGGTTTATTTGTTATATTTAAAGCTGGTTATTTGTTTTTGATGACTGTGTATATGTAACAGGTAGAAATTTCAGTTTGTAATCCTTATTGGTTATTTTATATGGTGATATTTAATATTTAAGATGTAGGGCGAGAGGGTAGTTTATGTTAATAATAATAGCGGGTCTATATGATAATATTAGATGTGATGTGATAGTAATGTTGTAAGTGATTGGAGACAATGGCAATATAATTAGCTAATAGTTATTGTAAATTGGTAGAAGTGATTAGTAATGGTGGTGGGAGAATGATAAAACCATAAATGTAGTTATAGTGGTGGTAGCTTGAACTAAAAAGTGGTTGTTGGTGTTTTATTTTATTTTGTTATATGTATTAATTTATTTTGGTATAAATCCTGATAATAGGTATTCTGTGTAAAATTATGATAGTTGAAAATTGCTATAATTTTTATTTTTAATTTACAAAAAAAAACACTTTTGTTATTATTTTAAAGCTGGTTATTTCCTTGTTTTTTTAGTTTTTTGATGACTGTGTATATGTGACTGGTAGAAATTTCAGTTTGTAATCCTTATTGGTTATTTTTATGGTGGTATTAAATATGCTGGGAGAGGGGGTAGTTTACGTTAATAATTCTGGCAGGTTTATATGGTAATAGTAGATGTGATGTGATAGTAATGTGTAAGGGGGTTGGTGACAATGATAATATAAGTGGTTAATATTTATTGTAAATTGTTAGTAGTGATTAGTAATGTTGGTGGGAGAATAATAAAAACCTATAAATGTAATTATTGTGGTGCTAGCTTCAACTAAAGAGTGGTTGTTGGTGTTTTATTTTATTTTATTTTCTATATTTATTTTGGTATGAATCCTGGTAATAGGTATTTATTCTCATGGTTACATATGGAAATTATTTCTGATCTTATTTTTTTTTTTTTTTTTTTAAGGTATTAAATATGCTGGGGGAGTAATATACGTTAATGATTATAGTGGATTTATATGTTAATAGTACATGTGATGTGTTAGTGATGATGTTGGGTGTTGGTGGTAATGATAATATTAGTAGTTAATACTTACTGTAAAGTGGTAGAAGTGATTACTAATGGTGGTGCAATGATAATAACGATAAATGCAATTGTTGTGATGGTATCTTGAAATTAAATTGTGATTGTTGGTGGTTTGTCTTTTTTATCCGTTTGGTATGAATTCGGATAATAGGTACTTATTCTCATGCCTACATTTTGAGATTATCTGATTTTTTGTTTAGTAAATTCTTTTGTGGTTTGTGTGATATTATTGCTACTTTTTCATGTAGGCAAAGTAGGCATTTTTTTGTAATGTTGCTGTAGGCAGGGGCTTTTTTCAATATTTCCCAACTTATTTTTGGTGTGATATTTTTGTCTTTTTGCTGCTATATGTATGTAGAAAGTGTCGTGCTGTTCGAATATTTTCTGTTGGTGAATGAAAGTTTGTGATTGTTATTCCTCATCTTGAATGGACCTTCGGTGGCACCGATGTAGTGCATTATGTTGTTGTTTGCACTTACCTTGGCCTTGTATATTGTGTTCGTAAGTTGGCAATTTCCCTGGAGTGGACATGTTCTATTTCTGCAGTTGCATATTGGATCTTTGGTTTCATTTTTGTAGGTTGTCATTTTTTTGTTGTGGCTTTTGATTATTTCTGTTGTTTTTTGTGCAGCTGTAACTGATCTTTACGTTATTTTTGTTAAATATTTTTGATAATCGGTTTGTTTCAGTGAAGTGTTTTTCTATTAAGTTTAGGAATATCTTGCCTATGTTCGTTTTAACAGTTTTTTTGTATGGTGGATTAAACCAGATAATATTTCTCTTTCTGTTTTTGCGTTTTGGCTGTGGAGGTATATATTGTAGTTGTTGTGTGTAACCACTTGCTTTTAGTGCTTCGTTGTATGGTGCTTTTTTGCTATTGAAAATGTGTATGTTAGATGAGTTCTCAGATAGTCTGCGGCTGATTGATTTTGGTATTTGTTTGATGATTGAAGGTGGATGGTTGGAGGTTGTGTGTACGTAAGTTAGGGTGTCATTTTCTTTTTTGTACGGTTCGTATGTGTTGTTGATCAGGTTAAGAGTGACGTCAAGGAAGTTTACTGTTGGTGTGCCTGCGTTTATCTCTATTTTGAATCCAATATTTTTTAGGGCGTTCACTATATATATATATATATATATATATTAAGAAATGGACAAAGTCCGACAATTTATTAAAGACATTTTTATGTTTAACATTCTTTTTATAGATACAAGTATTTAAGTAAATGCTCTGTTTATAATAAACAGTATTAAATAACATCTATTGGCCTGAATGTCCGAGAAATTTTCATAGAAAATATTCGTTCTTTGACAGGATTCGAACCTGCATCCTATACGGAACCGTCATTTAGATTGACGTACCTAACCGCTCGGCCACAAAAAATTGTTCAGTTGGCAATAAATTATAAGCAGTAAATTCGACCTTGCCATTCAGGCCAATAAATGTTATTTAATACTGTTTATTATAAACAGAGCATTTACTTAAATACTTGTATCTATAAAAAGAATGTTAAACATAAAAATGTCTTTAATATATATATATATATATTTTTTAGGGTGTTCACTATATATATATATATATATATATATATATATATAAGAACTAGAAGAAAACCCTAACCCTAAGCCTTGTCATTGCTTTACTATAGTGTGTAGTAATTTCGACAAGTAAGAGCAGTGAAATTACACAAATCCGGTAATGGTGGGCGAATGACCACTATTAAATCCGATTTTTTTTTCTGGTCAATAACTCCAAAACGGTAGGTTTTGTCATAATTTTAATTGTTAATTCGAGTTCAGCATGTACATTTAAATGGAAATTTGACGATTTCGAAAAATATTAATAGATATTTAGCTTGGGGATTGAAAAGCAAATTTACCAAAAAATCTCCACAAACAATTTTAAATTTCCTTTTTGGCACAACATTGACAAAACATAAATATACAATGACAAATCTCTTTCAACAAACAATAAAAATATTTATATAACGATGAATATACAAAAGGTTGAATGATGTGTAATTCAGTAAATTGATGTTTGGTTGAAGAGTAAACAATTCCTCATATCCAGAAGGCCTTCTTAGTCCGATTGTCAGAGATTCTACTGTAATAATAAAATATAATATCGGTTAAAATAAAAAAAATATTACCTTCGAATTACTTTATTAAACTACTACAAGAAAAATATTTATTCCTTTTAGTCTGGCACAAGGCAGAAATGATGACTTTAATGTGTGGGTGGAGCAAGGACGGTGCAAGGGTCTCATGGGCGCCACCACTGAATTTATGATACAGGGGATCCACACTCTACTACATCTCAATTTTCATATAAAATACAAATTTTATTGTAAGCTGATATGTCCCGGAAAGGGATATATTTGTCCGAAATAGCAAAGTGGTTTTGGACTACTGTAACCAGGTAGGACAATTTAGCAGGTAACCATAATGGACTGGTCCTCGTCGTAGGAGTAGGCAATAGGCGTAGTCAATATGCGTAGTCCATAGGTGTCATCCTGTATCTCCACATCAGTCTGTATTTATGGCTGACACCAACCAATCATATTACTGTGAGGGGGAACCCAGGTGTATACATATTCATTACATCATAACCTAATTCTGTACAACAATAGATCATATGCAATATAGGTGAACAATTCAACTAGAAAAATTGAAAATAAATACAATGTACCTTGTACCTAAATACATGTCATAAAAAATGATAAGATCATTCTGTGTGAGTCTATCATGCACGAACATACATACAGACTAAAATACAAATCACATTGCCAAGCATTCATTGGTTAATTAATCACCACTACGTTATTATAGGCAATTTACAAATCGCAGTAATGCGACAATTTTGTGATCGCTCTATTTTTGTGTAGTCAGTTTTGTGCACTTTTGGGAGAAATGAATCACAGAAGCTTTCTTGTGTCTCCCCAAAGCTCGCTCACTGATTGGTCAATGCCAACCAATCAGTCTGCATGTGAAGAATAATTCTTCCCGTGCAGCGATCTGGAGCCTAATGTCACTTATTTAACCTAAGCAAGAATTGTTCTTAGCTAATTAGTGAGAATTCAGCTGCCAAACAAATCCACAACAGTTGAAACCATACGCCAACCTTCTCACACCACTCACATGCTGAACATACCTTGTATACTCACTCACATAATCTTTTCTAACACGGCAAATCTTTTAAGAATAGTCATTATAAAAGACTATGAACATTATTCCAGTGAATTTTGAAATAAAATAACATTAGAGAGACAACTCTTGTTTATTTCAACCTTTTAAATGCATGCTTTCCTTCACATCGTTGTTTGATATTGTACATCTTGTTAAATACATGTTTTATGTATAACAATGTCTTTTTGCTTATCCTTTTCTGCGTCAGCCTTGTTTCCTAATCTAAAATTAAATTAATGTCGTGAAGTCCGTCACAATTCCATCTTCTTAAATAAATCAACAATGTTTTTTAACGGTAATAATTTTTAACATCAACTTCAGATTTTTTCTTGTTAAAATGTTGAATAATTTTAGCGCATTGAATGGATAAAAAATTATGGATAAAAAAATAGTGAATTTTAAGCATGAGCAAACAAATTTTACGGATTTGGACAAAAAAAAAAAAAAAAAAAAACGACCCCAGAATGACGTCAAAATCTTCAAAAGTCTTCCATCGTTTTAAATAATAAATAATCAGTTGTGCTTAGTTTAAACTTTAATTTGTAACGTATAAATGTAGGTAGAAAAAAGCAAATGCTGATAAGATAGCGGAGGATCATAAAACACTTCTCGGGGAAACCAAATCAAGTTCTCTCCAGTTGTGGGTCAGAGTAGTACGCACCGGTCCTGAGGTGGAGTAATGTTGCGAGAAATTTGTCCCGGCTTTCCCCCATGAAGGGTTGAGGTTAAAAAAATTACGACAAAAATTGAATAAGAACAGCAAGATTAGAGCAGACAAATTCTCTCTTTTAGGCGGACGAATAAAGAAAGACTCAACAAAACTACTTACTGCTCGGTGTGTAACAATAAGAAGAAAGTGTTTTTTACTTACAATGTAAGTAGTAGTAAACACTTTCTTCTTACAATGTACAGAAAAAGGGATAAACTAAACACAATTATGAGAGAAAGAAGAAAAAATCCTTTAACTTAAGAGAAAGGAAGGATCATTACAGAAAAAAGGCCTGATCAAAATATTTCTCTGAACACCTAAAAGTTCCTTAAGCGAGTAGAATTTTGTTAAGGGTTAGAGAAATACTCACAGTTTTCTTCAAAATTCTTGCAGAGTAGGAAAATATCAGTAGATAGAAATTCTGCGTGTTCGTAGGTCGACGACAGAAGCCTTGTGGATGAAAGGATGCAACTTTCAACTGGTCTTGAATTGTGTGCCGACGTTCGTTCTCGACAGCCCATTTAGAAGGTAGTTCTTTGGTTGAAACTGGTTCCGAAGTTGGCTGGTGTTCTCTATCGCCGACCTCACAGACGGTGGTCAAATTCTCACTACTAAATATGCGAAAATTCTCCAAATTTATAGAAATTTGGGAGGCTCAGAAGAATCGGAGACTTTTTCCCTCCAAAATTGTTATACAAATTTCCTGGTGCCTTCATTGTCCAGAAAATATATTCTTATCTCTGAAGAATCAAGGTTTTGGGAGCTGGTTTTGAAAGTAAGGAAAACGGTTGGAGTGAACAAGCTGTGAGGTTTCCCACAGACTTTATGACACTATGGAAAGAATAATGGTTGTAGAATTCATTTTTTATATTTTACAGCTCTCTCGTTAGTCAGAAAATATATTCTTATCTCTGATAAGAATCAAGGCTTTGGGAGCCGGTTTTGAAAATAAGGAAAAAGGTTGGAGTGAGGATTAGAAAAATAGGCTATATAAATGTGAACTTGTAAAAAATATTGTATTCGTGGTTCTCAAATTAAATTCCAAATGTGTAATTGCTCAGAAGTCCCAATTGCCGTTGGGTTCGTAATATTCATTTATGCTCAAATACCATTGGGGAAAAATATGAATCCCCATATTTCCCCTCGTTATGGGTTAATTAGTAAGACTTTTGTATCACTTGACTTGACTAAACCATTATCTCAAACAATTCTCACAGTCTAAAATTAAATATTTTCTGGCTTTATAATCTTCAAAAGGTTGATAAGTCATAAAAAGTAAAACGAATTAATCTTTTTTTTTTAATTTTTCTTAAAGTTTTAAATTAATTTCGAGTTATAAGTTTTTTTTTTACTTTTTAGTTTTTAGAGAATTAAATTTACTTATTTCGGTCTAATTTCATTGTGAATGTTTCATCGACGCTAATTTAGGAATTTTGTGCTCGAATATGACAAGTGAGGACAATTCTTTGATTTTTACCATAAACTACAAATATTGTTAATTAAACAGCCCCCCCCCCCAAACGAGGGATATATGTGGCACAAGGCCAAGTTTATGGTGGGTTCTTCGAGCCCGTAGACTTGGCCAAAAATATTGCCTTAGAACCCGCATAAACAGGTTCAGGGCCTGTCTACATCCCCCCCCCCTTTTCCAATGCCGAACTCTCTGCCTTGAGCACTGTTCCAACTACAAATATTGATATTGAACATGTGGAAAATCACTTCTGAAATAGTTTTTTTTTTTTTACTGTACCCCATGTTAATATAGACAAGGGAGGTAAATCATGCGAACCGGAAGTAGAGAACTCTTCAATTCGGCATTGCCCGGTTTCGGGGATTTTGAATGTTAAACCAAGAAAAAAAAAGTAAAAAGGATAAAAATAAGAAACTATCATCAATATTCTCTTTGTATAGAAATCTTTGTGAGTATATAAGAATGACGTATAAACTATCTACGTCTGAAGTTTTATAAAGGAGTTGTGCATTTTTCTTTTTAGATGATTACCGGCTTCGATAAATATTTGTAATTTAGAGAGTGCTAAAAAACTACGCAAGAGAAATTTTTAGTTTAGTTATTTAATTTAATTGTTACATTTTTAAATAAAAAAAGGAACAGAATTGTTACTTTGCTAAACTTTGTGTTTATTTAATAATGATAGTTAAATTAAAATCTCATGTTCTAAAAATGTGAATATATTTTTAATTAATATCTCGTTATACTTTCAATATTCAATTGTTTAAAAAAAATAGTCAACATGACGATAAGACCGGTTTACCGGATCGTTTTAGTTTATCTTTTATTACTTTGTAATTTTTTAGTTATTTAATTTTTCTCATTTCTTTATATTTAAGTTTTTCTCTTCTTTCCTCATATCTAAATTTATAATTCTCCAAGTCCTTGACAGTGTTCAGCACATTTTGGTTATATACAGTCTTAGTCTTGCATCTTTGTATTTATTCGTGATTTTTGTGCATTATTTGTTTAGTATAAAAAAATAGAAATGCAATTTGTTTTATTTCTGTAATAATACCGATTTATATTCACGTTAAACAGAAATTCATTCATCATCGCATTTTGTTTTTCAAATACCAAATTCCATTGTTTGTCTTCCTCAAAAACACGTGGCCAGCTTCATTCAAACAAAAGAAAACAAACAACTTTGTAGGAAACTTTGATTTACAATTGAATTCCTATCATTATTTTAATTCTGTGATTGATTTTTAAACATTAAGTTGAAAAATAATGATTTTTCAATGTCTTATTGAGTGTTTACTGTTTATTTACTTTTTTGTCTTTCTGTTTTCATTTTTTTTTTTTTTTATCATTCGTAATTTTAAAACACATTTCACTCAAAAGTAGTTGTCAAAATTTAATAAACTATTTTTTCTGACATGAAATAAAAATATTTTACTCTAGTGAAAATAATCTAACGAAAAGTTTTTGTGAGTACGAGGTAAAATTCTGTCAAAAATAACTTTTTTCAAAAATTGACTTTTTTGTCTTTTTTTTTTTTCTTTTTTTTTTCGGGGAGGGGACATTAAAGCCGATATAAGACAGTGGTTAGAACTCTTCAAAATACAAAAACTAAGGGTTTTTAAAGAAAAATATTCCGATGTATGGATAACTAAAAGTCACCATAAAGAAAGACTTGCATCCCCAAATCATTATCATTATGGTATTTTTAGTATATTTATTTATTTTTTTACATTTCTCTCCAAACAATGCCACTAGGACGCAGGGGGAGTGAAAGGGAATGAGAATAATCTAGTGAGGGAAAGGACAATAAAAGGAACAAGAATATTCAAGAATCAAGAAGAAGATGGAAATTGACATTGCATTGGGATCAGCAAGCTGAGTTCAAATTCCATGCTAGTCTCTTACATTCACTTTTCAACAAATGCCCTCCAGCAATTGGTTAAATAGCACAGTAGACAGGACTCTCTAGCCTTGGGTGGCCACCAGTCTAAGAGAAAGAAAACTCTGATTTCAGAACTGGAGAAGGCAAAAAAAAAAAAAAAACCTACTATATTTCCCAAAAAGTCTTGGTAATAAATGCAGATAATAAAGAAAAGGAATCTGTGGAGAGCTGTTATTGTCTATGTTCTGAGTATCATGACTCTTAAAAAAAATGTTTTCCTAGGCACCATAGATTATTGTTACTTGTTTCTTGATAGAATCCATAATCCAGTAACAAATTTAAACAAGTATCTTGTATGTTGTCAAATATAGTTGTTTCTGTTTATATTCATAATCTAATAATTGTCACTGATTTAGTTCAGTTTCTTGAACCCAAGTTAACCAAGCTGGGAGTAAACACTAAGAAATTACATATGGACGTTGTAAAATAACCGTCTGTTAAATGTTAAAATTGAAAAAAAAAAAAAAATTAAATTTTAAAAAAATTACAGAAAATGGCTAAATTCATAAACTCCTTTCATCTAAAATATATAAATTAATCGCAAACTAAAACAATATGAATATTAATTACATTATATATAAAAAAATTCAAAAACATTGTTTACTCGCTTTTGTTTATTAGACATTAAATTGCGTCACTTAGCATCTTCCATAATTTACCTAAACCTTTCAGTTAGCCTGATAAATATTTATGAGCATTTCTTAGATTTAAAAATTTTGAAAAACTAACGTTTACTTTTGTTTATAAATACTTGTTGCAAAATAAAATCCTTACATTTGTCTTGATAATGTCCATCAGAGGAAGAAATGCATTGGCTAGGATAATTTTTTCCTTTTGTCCATTTACAGATATATTTTTAGTTATATCTGAAATTTTACATACATACAAACATAGAGGTGTCTTTTTGTTCGACTTTGTTTTATTAACTAACTTATCTATTCTATTTAATAAACTATATGAAGTACACATGGACTCTTTTTCTAATAATATGTGATATGAAAAATTGGACTCTGAGGGCAACATGAAACGGCAACAGTCCGTTTCATGTTTGAACACAGTCTTCAGGCCATGTGTGGTGTTTTGGTTTGACTATATATACTTGTTAATCATGCATGATGGGTAGCAAGGTCTATTGTATTATCTTAATGGTTATTGGGTAGGTAATAACAGTGAGATTTCATATTATTCTAGTAGAAATAAGTGTGGGTCTGAATGTAGTTATAGCTAATTTACAGTTATTTTTATTCCTTATTTGTTGTTGATTATTATTTTTACATTTACTTGTGTTTATGTGCACATTCATAGTTTGTCAAACCAAAATACAACACACATGTCTCGAAGACTGTTCAAGCATGAAACAAACTGATGTCACTTGGTGTTGACTTCAGTATCCAATTTCACATTTACATACACTTTATCTCTAATATTAAGCACTTTTATCCATTTTGGCTACCAACAATGTAGCCCTGAGTCCCACGTTGGCCTTCAGACCACCATGGTTAACATCTAGCTGACTCCTCACTCGTTAATATTATTTACATGTGGGCTATTGTCCTCATCTTTGTTGTTACCATAACGTTTAAGCCATTATGCTCTCTGACTGAAATGTTGTGATAAAAACAACTAAAATGAGGACAATAATTTACATGTAAGTCATGATAACTCAGAAATTCAGACAGAAACTATATTGACATATCTTTATTTTACTTGTATTTTACAAGGATGAAGATCTTGTTAACATCTCTAAGAAATATACTTAGAGACATTAAACCTATTTACATGAGTTATATTTGGACTATTGTCCACCTCTTTGTTGCTGTTATCACAATTTTTCGACCTCAGGTATATATTGATCTAGGTAACCTACAAGGAATTCTGAACTGATCCCATCATTTAATCTCCAAAAGTAGACTGTTCTCATTCCACTGCTCGTGTTTAAATGTTGTGATAACAGCAACAAAGATGAGGACAATAGTCCAAATATAAATAGTGTGAATAATAACTTTTCATCTCAGAAATTCAGACAGAAGGCGATCAGGTGATAATAACAATGAAAATGAAGACAATAGTCTGCATATAAATAGTGTAAATAATGATAACTTCTCATCTCAGAAATTCAGACAGAAGACGATCAGGTGATAATAACAATGAAAATGAAGACAATAGTCCGAATATAAATAACTTATATTATGATAATTTATCATCCCAGAAATTCAGACAAAAATTAAACCTATTCTTTCACCAGATCAATAAAGCTTGAACTTGCTACACAAACAGCTTGTTCATTTTTTCCATTGCTTATGCAATATAAGAGCCACTCAATGTATAGAGTTATTGAATAGGGTAGTTTTATGTTCGTCAGATCAAGGAAGCTTTCTTTTAAGTGTCTGAATTTTTCTTTTCTTTTTTCCAGCAATTATTGAAAAATGGCTGCGACCAGAGAACAACGATCCAATGCAGGCAGCCGTATGGCCAAGCTTTTAAATGAAGAAGAGGAAGATGATTTTTATAAGACAACTTATGGTGGTTTCAATGAGGTAAGTCATCTTTATAATTAGAAAAGCACTTGCGTAAATATTGTAAAAATCAGTGTTTAATCCTCAGAAATATTTACTTTGTTAATACGGCAAATGATGTGTAAAGCTAATTTGGGGGCTGGGGAGTAGGGTAAGGTCAGTAGGTCGCAAGAAAAGTGAAAACTTTGCCAACATGGAGGAGTTATACAGTGTAGTCGGTGCATAAATGAATAACATATTATATTTTTTTATTACTTCAAAGCTCCCAAGAAAATTAAATTTCAGCATTAAATGACTCATATGGAATTGATATGCCATTAAATAAAGCAATCAGTACCACAATAAATGAAATAATTAGAGTAAATGAATGTCTTGATGTATTTGATTGAATAAAGGATTTGTTTCAGAATTCCAAGGTGGTTACAGAATATGACCCCCCCCCAAAAAAAGGCAGACTTGAAAGTACAACAGCTGGAATTTTGTGACTATAACAACAACCAAGATGAAGACACTTGTCTGAATAGATCCATGTATAATAATAATAATAATTACATTGTCATTTAATATCATAGTCCAGGCAAATACTATGCAATTTTCAATGGAAAAATATTCATTTGAATGTTGCTTTAAATACTGGTTCCAGGATCTTTCACTTAACTCTCATAAAGTGCTAGATTGGTTTAGTTTGTTTTTACAGTATATCAACCTTAATGGGTTATTTAATACCAAGATTTTTATTGGTTGTATTTTTTTTTCAAAAATGTATTACTGGTAATAATTTTTTTTTACAAAGTATTTCTGATACTAAAACCTACTTTTTTACATTTTTCATAGTGTTTTGATCCTGGTTTTGGGGGTTAACTATTTTCCCATAGCTGGGACCCTAACAGGTGCTACTACCCCGGGTGGTATATTTACTATCCAGCATCTGTCCATTGGGTTCTATATAAACTTATGGTTTTTCCACAGGAAAGATATAAAATCTATTTGCCGGGCATCTCAGCGTGGTGTAATGGTCAGCAAGCTTGTCTCGCGAGGACAATTGCGACGGAGTAGTGAGTTCGATCCTCACTGGGTGCTCCATACTTCCGGCCTTGTGCCACATCTAAGCAGTGCTTAGAAAATCAAGAGCACCTCGAGGTGGTGTAATGGTTAGCAAGCTTGTCTCGCTAGGACAATTACGAATGTGTAGTGAGTTCAATCCTCACTGGGTGCCGCTTACTTTCGGCCTTGTGCCACATCCAAGCTACGCTTGGAAAATCACTATAAAATATATTTGCCTGGTTTGGTTTGGTTTATTTTACAGCATATCAACCTCAACGGAATATTTAATGCTGACAATATTTTTAGTATAGATTCATATGAATAGAATATGTATTCTTTGGTTTAGATTGGTTTGGTTCATTTTGTTTTACGGCATATCAACCTCAATGGAATATTTAATGCTGACAAGGTTTTTAGAATAGATTCATATGAATAGAATATGTATTCTTTGGTTTAGATTGGTTTGGTTCATTTTGTTTTACAGCATATCAACCTCAATGGAATATTTAATGCTGACAAGGTTTTTAGAATAGATTCATATGAATAGAATATGTATTCTTTGGTTTAGATTGGTTTGGTTCATTTTGTTTTACGGCATATCAACCTCAATGGAATATTTAATGCTGACAAGGTTTTTATTATAGATTCGTATGAATAGAATATGTATTCTTTGGTTTAGATTGGTTTGGTTCATCTTGTTTTACGGCATATCAACCTCAATGGAATATTTAATGCTGACAGGGTTTTTATTGCTGGTAATATTTTTTCCTTCAAAAATGTATTTCTTGTAATAAATCATCAAAGATTTATTGCTGGTAATAATTTTTTACAAAAAGTATTGCTGGTATTAAAACCTATTTTTACACTTTCATAGTGTTTTGACCCTCGTTTGAGGGTTAACTATTTTCCCATAGCTGGGACCCTAACAGATGTTACCACCCAGGGTCAGGGTGAACCTGTAGACACCAATTATTTGCTCCTCAAAACCTCCTGATCAAAGGCCTTGCTGTTGGGTGTAGTTTATTGTCTTACCCCAGGACACCTATTTGCCTGGTGAAGTTTGTATCAAATTAGATCAACAATCATTATTTTAATTATCTTTGTCAACATCAATGAATTGTTTTGAATGTCTGCCTGATTCACTTTCCAGAGTAAGAGGATCCAGAAATAATGAGATTTCCTATGGAATATCTTGTCAGCAGTTCCGTGGGATAATTGACTAGTGGATCAAAGAGTTAGTATGTGAATTTGCTGGCATAGTAATTCTGTTTTCAATCCCTGGGCTGGTTAATGGCAGCTGCATGCTTGTATCTGAGTATGCCCGCCTACTACGGTGTCTAACCAATCCTTGTTGCAGATGCCTGCTCAGGCACATGTGTGTTTATTCAACACCCACAGAGCCCACCTGTGGTCTATACTGCACCTATGCTGGGTAGACCTTAGATGGAAGGCCGAAAGGGTTCTTGCAAATGATTAAAAGATGGCAATTTCAACAAGTTGAGGACATTAGTCTGAGTATAACTAATATAGTCACTTGTGGCATATCTTGTCGGCTGAACCTGGAACATTGAAATTTTTCATGAGATATCTTGTTGTCCACTCCTAAATGGTTAGTATGTAATAAAAACCTGTGAGTAAACAATAGAGGAAAGAAACTAGAAATTTATAATCCAGATGATAAGCAACAAGAACAATTAAAAAAATAACCTTTATTTTTTATTTTTTTATTTTATTTTTATATATTTTTTATATTATTTTTTATTTGTTTATTTATTTATTTTATTTATTTTTTATTCATATATTTTTATTTTATTTTTATTGAGATATTTTCATTTTTATATTTTTCATTTTATTTTTATTTTATTTATTTATTTTTTATTAGGTTGGTGCAAAAATAACGACGTAATAATGTCGTTTTTTGACGTATTTTCTAACGTCAAAAAACGACATTATTACGTCATTATTTTTGCACCAACCTAATATTTTATTTTTTATTTATTTATTTTTTTTTAATTTTTTTTTTTTATATATTTTTCATTTTATTTTTATTTATTTATTTTTTTTTGCAGGAAGACGATGATATTGACTTTCAATCAGAAGAGTCAGAATCTGACACCGTAGACTCTGACTTCAGTATTGATGAAAACGATGAAGTACGTAGTGATGAGGAGTCAGAAGAACCAAGAAAGAAGAGGAGAGCAGGAGTTAACACAAAAGCTTATAAGGTAAGCATAAAAGAAAAAGCTAACTGCAAGTTCTTTACGTCAAACAAAGTTGTGTAAAAACGAAGAATTCACTGAATTCTTTAAAGAATGTCAGGAAGAAGTTGTGATAATTTAGAAGGTTTGCAAGCCATTGAAAGTAAGTTTTGTCTTGTACTTGAGAAATGTAACAAAGTACCAACAATTAGATTAATCAAAAATGCATGACTAAGAGAATTTGAGGATTGACAATAATAAAAATAAATAAAAAATAAAATAAAAAATATATAAA
Organism: Acanthosepion lycidas; assembly: GCA_963932145.1. Taxonomy (NCBI): domain Eukaryota; kingdom Metazoa; phylum Mollusca; class Cephalopoda; order Sepiida; family Sepiidae; genus Acanthosepion; species Acanthosepion lycidas. The sequence goes on along the minus strand of OZ010596.1, from coordinate 13,713,577 downwards.
TAAATAAAATAAAAAATAAAATAATACTGCATGTATGTTGGGGTGCTGAAAAGTTCTTGGTCAAATTCACTTCCCAAAATCCAACTGAATGGTTGACATCCCCTCTTTTTTTTTTTTTACTTCTTAAGGGCTTCTTAATCAGGTCAGGAACTTTTATGTGCCTCTCTTGTGTGACTTTGTGTATATGATAACATGGCTAAAAAGAAAAGGAATGACAAACATGCTTTGTTCTCAGAGAGACTTTTATAATACTAAGACATACACAAAACTATATAGTGTGTATTTAGGCAGCAATCCTCCATTTATACATGTTTCATTAAAGACGACAGACAAGGTACTATGATTAAGATTTTTATTTAATTTTTCTTGTGTTCGAACAAGTATTTTCTTTTTTGGACAAATGTTCTACAATTCTGACCATTTTTGACTATACTTTTAGCCATTATCAAGGATGATTCTATTTTTGTTTTTTAATTGGGTGTATGTGTTGTGTGTATGTTTTTAGAGTTATAGGGATGTTTTATTTTCTGAACACAGATAATTGTGGCTGTATTAATAGTTAATATATTGAGTGTTGGGTTTTTCTTTTATTATTAAAGCTTCCATTATTTTTAATCTTTTTTTACATTTGGATGATGTTATTACATTTGTATTTTCTACTAGTATGTTTCAGATGGAGTCTGGTAAGTATGTGTATGTTTAAATGGGTTCTAATAGAGCTGTGGTCAGATAGGTGTAACGTTAGGCATATGGATAGGCATGTCGCTGTGTGATCGATGTAAGTTTGTTTTTATCAGGAACAGAGTTCCTCAAGGAGTATTTGAACTCATTGATAATGTTCGTTCATTGTAATTTTATTTTTGCTGGTGTGTTGTTATTTTTGAAGATAAGGTTAGCTGTTTTAAATTTTTTATAGCAGATAATTAATTTGATTTTTTTGTTATAAAACTGTATATATATATATATATATATATATATATATATATATATACCACGCGGAGTATAATATATCACATATATTTACATGACAAGGTAGTGTGTAAGGAGAAACAAAGAGCAAATGTCTTACATATAATATGGAGATTCTTCTGTGTTCCTTGAGAAGCCATATTTAGGACTCCAGATTCAAGTAGGCCAGATTCATCTGCTATGTCCCATGCAAGGACATATTCCGCAAACAGGAAATGGTGAGTCTTGAGTTTTCCCAAATTGGGGACTGCTAGCCGGAGATAGTTTCTTTCTTTATCTGAGGAAGGTATATTCCCAAAAGGAAAACAGCACCATGGACTTGTAAGCTGCTGGGGGTGGGGCAGATTTAGCCTCAGCCAGGACCAATAGGTTCAAGCCAAACAAACGACTGCTTTGCATGTAAACTAATTAAATGACTTTTGAAAGTGACATCACTATGTAGCTGCTGCATAATCCACATGACCCCTTATCACCAAAGGGAGATAATCACTTTTTGTATCCTTTCACCTTTTCCAGGTATGTTCATTTTAATCGTGTAAAAGTTAATGGTAAATGTCAAGATGATATTAACTTTGTACTTTGTTCAGATTCCCTGAAAATTTCAACAGCACTGTTTGTGTGCGCATGCTAACATTCATAGATATTTACACTAACTTTCAATGAAACTTTAATTCTTTCGATTGAACAAGAGGTGCCACATTTTAACCAAACCTATTTTAGTCAAACATAGAAAAAGTACCACATTTTGACTGGATATAGAAGAGGCACCACATTTTAACCGGGTTTAAAAGAGGTACCATGTTTTAGCTGGACAAAGAAAAAGTGCCACATTTAAACTGGACATAGAAGAAGCACCACACGTAGAAGAGGTACCACATTTAAACTGTATTTAGAAGAGGTACTATATTTTGCTCAGATATAGAAAAGGTAGCACATTTAAACTGGACATAGAAAAGGGACCACATTTTTTCCAGATATAAAAAATGTACTACATTTTGTTCAGACATAGAAGAGGCATTACATTTTAGTCAAACATAGAAAGTGGTACCACATTTTGACTGGACATAGAAGTGGCACTACATTTTCACTGGAAACCGAGTAGGTACTACATTTTGTTCTTTGGAAATTAGAGCAAACCAGGAAAAAGTGTTTTGACATTTCACTTAGTTCTTTTGTTAGTTCAAAAACTGCTCACCATTTAACCTTAAACATTCCAATAAAGTTATAAATTTCAAAATACATTAATTCTCTTCTGTTTTCATTTCTTTTTCTTTTTTTCTTTCAGGAACCAAAAACTAAGGATAAATCCAAATTTAAAAAAAAAGTGAAACCCAAACCAGAAAGATCCACTGTTCAGATTTATCAGTCCATTAGCTCAGGTAGGATATGCTTTTCTTATCTATCTTTGCTCTTTTATTTATGAAATGTTTAAAACTGAGATGTGATGCTCGGATAACTATAAAAAAAACGACTTTGCTGGCTGTTGTACTTAGGTGCAGGCTCTTTTGCCAGGTGTTTACTAAAAAGACAACTGATTTTGAAGCACTTTCACTCAAAAAGCGATTCTTTGCAAAAAGCCATCAACCTAAGAATACCTAAAACTTACTCACTTAAGAAAATATTCACTTTAGAATTTTACCTTTGTAACACACTAATGCCAAATTCAACAAGCTCTGATATTTGAAATTTAAAGTCATCTTTTCTTGTACTCCTACTAATCCCTAATCCACAAGAGCCTCATAATAAATCATTTTTTAACATACAAGCTTATTATTTAGAAAAATTATGGAAATGTGACAGAAGATGAAAGCATTAATAATTTTTGCATAAAATAAAAATATATTTATTTTGTAAAAAAATTTTATACGATTCCCTTGATAATAAAAAAAATATTCAGGCAAGAGTGATCTCATGCCTTGTAAGATAGATTTAAAAAAAATCTTTGTTTTATTTTATATTAACTTTAATATTATTATCAAATATTTAAGTGCTGTTTTCTTTTTTTTTCTTGTTTCTAGCCCAGAGAAAATCAGTTCGAAGATCCACAGCAGAAAAGTCCAAGGCCACTCAGCAGCGAGAAAAAGAAAGGGAAGTTCGCCACAAAATGATGAGGGAGATTGCTGCCAGAAAGAATGTCACTGAAGTGCGACGGTTAACACAAGCAGAATTACTTGAGGAAGCCAAAATCACTGAAGAGTACAACTTAAAATCTTTAGGTGATTATTACAATATGAATTTTATAATTTTATTATTTAGGAATAAGAGGATCAAAATTGAACAAACTCTATGATTCAGTCGATGTCTTGTGGTTTTTGTTCTCTCCCTATTTGAGAAATTAGATTAACCCCCAACTTCCTTAACCACACAATACTGATACACACATGCTAACATTTTGGGGTAAAATTTAAAAAAAATTCTTACCCCCCCCCCCCCAAAAAAAACTGTCACAATGATGGAGTTTTTTCTTGTTACTGTATGCTCTCTCTTTTTGGGGAGGCTTCAGCCACATCACGTTGGAACACCAGTTGTCATATGATTTAAGTTAAGCAACATTGAGCCTGGTTAGTACATAGATGGGTGACCACTTGGGAATACCAGGTGCTGTAAGCTTAGATGTATGGGTGGTGTCATGGTTAATGGCTTGGAATTGTTAATTGGAGAGCTGAGTTCCAATTCCTGTTGGGTTCATTATCTTCATTTATGTGCAAATACCCTTGGGAAAGATATAAATACACCTCTTCTCCTCCCATCTATGGGTTAATTAGTAAGACTTCTATTACTGAAAACTATTATTTCCAAAACAAAAAAATTGCATATAAAATATTTAGATTTCGGCATTAAATAACTCATAGAGGTGTTGATATGCCACTAAACAAAATCAAACAACCAATCATTGGGTTATGTCTGGACTAAAGCCTAAGTTTCTTTTTTCTAGGTTGGTGCAAAAATAATGTCGTTTTCTCACATAGTAACATATGTGAGAAAACGACATTATTTTTGCACCAACCTAATAGATTCTTTTAACGATTCAAATTCTTTTGGAGGGGTATTTGTTGTATTTGGCCGAGCAGATGCAATGGACTTTGCTCAAATCTATAAAACATATCAAATCCTCTTTTCTGTAAGTCTTCTAAATTTTGAATAGTTGCCAATTTGGGTTTCTCTAAGATATCAGCAATGTCATACCTTCATGCTAGCAAAAAAAAAACAAAAAAAAGAAAGTCTTTCAAAAAGACAGTTGTCCTTCCTTTTGACTCCTTCATCAATGTTTATTGTTTTAAAAAGCGATGATTAGAATTTTAATAAAACTCAAACATACAAGAGGGAATTTATACATTTTCTTTATCTTTGAGAATTGGCAACAAAGTTAGTTTTATATGCAGATATTGCACACCAGAATGCTTTCTCAGTGATGTCTGGGGTAAATAAAAAAATTTCAGGCCTCCATAACAGCAGACCTTCTCTGCCATGGGTCCAGCCAAGAGTGATCGTTTCTCAACTAACATTCTGATGTAGCTTTCACATGATTGCAAGAATTTGTGACGGCTCAAATATGATCGTTTTGCTCACTTCTATGTGTGAATTCTGACCGATTGGGATTTGTTTAAATTTGTTGTAAATAAGAATATTAAACACTATTGCTTATTTACAAAAATAATTTATATTTACAAGATTATAAAAATATGTGAACCAATTATAATGAATTTTTTTACTTTTTGCCATTTTATAAAGAAATAAATATGAAAAGAAATATATTTTATTCATAAATTTATAAAAATGTCTATACAAGAAAATTTAAATAAACATGTAACAACAAGTAACTGTAATTATAAATTTTGTAAAATGTATTTTCCAGGAACTTTTTTTCATTTTCTCTTGCAACAAAATTCACTAAAATAGATTGAGATCATATCTTTCTCTTACATATTTTGAAAATTTTTTAATTTTTTATAAATTTTTGAATAAAAAGATTTTTTTCCAATTTACTTCTTTATAAAATGGTAAATCTTTAAAAAAGACAAATAATAAATATCACATTGACCTTGGTTCAAATATTTTTAGAATCTTGTAAATAAATATTGCTGAGGGTGTCAAAAGTGTATACAGTAATAGTGGTGTCAAGGGAATAACTGTCTTTTTGAAACTTCTTTTTTTGTGTGGACATGAAGGTTTGACATTACCAAAAAACAATATATATTTATTGTGGAGGTCATCAGGGGATGAGTGTGTCAAACGTTTTTTTGGGTTTTTTTTTTTAATATTTTAACATTATTTTGATTTGTAATCAGAAATTATTCATTCATAATCATATATATTTAATCCTGAGGTCATCAAAGAACTTGTATGTCAAACAGGAATTTTTTCATGTTATGATGTGAGATATTTTTTTAGTTTTTTTTTATATACATTTAAGGATACAGGCCCTTAAGGTACAGTTGTTTTTATTTATTGACGGTTGTTTTTGTTGTATGAATATTGCTTAAAGGACCCTAAGTCTGTTTTTACTATTTGTCCCTACACTGACTAGTCCTATGAAACTCACCAATTGTCTCTACCTACCCTAATGTTGTCATGAACCATATTTCTCGTAGTTTTCTTCTAAAATGAACTTTGAACAATTTCTGACGGAATTTCTTCTTTGTCAGAGATGGATTATTCATAATTTGGAAAAGTCAATCAGTAAAATTAATCAACACAAAATGTCTGTTGTCTTTAATAATATTTGCCTTAAAGAACATTTGCTGCCTAAACACACACGCACACACATATATATATATATATATATATATATATATATATATATATATATACATAACAAATCCATTGGTATATAATCCAAGTGAATTATATTAAAAAATAAAAGTATTTATTTAAAGTTATATTTAAATAATTTATATTTAAAAATAAATAAAGTTTTATTTCATATAATAAAATAAATAAGTTACATTTAAAAATAAAAATATAATAAAATAAGTTATATTTAAAAACAACTTTGAAATATGTTAGATAAAGGGATGTAAGAGATTAAAGAAAAGAGAGTTCTTAGAGTAGGGGAAAATTTATAAATTATAATTAATATAGTGTAAAGAGGAGAATATAGAAATTAGAATTAGTTATACATTCGACATTTGAAGAGTTAGAGGAGAGTAAATATTATGGAAATATAGTAGCTAATTAAGTAAAATCTGTATTATGGAAATTTGAATTTGTAAATACAGATATATATATATATATATATATATATATATAAAATCATTTCTTTTTTCAGAAACTTATCAAAGGTTAGAATCTGAAAAGAAGAAAAGCAGAGTGCAAAAAACATCATATAAAGGTCCCGTGATCCGTTACCAATCAGTAACAATGCCCCTGATTGAGCAGTTGCCTCCAACACCTCAGTCTGAACCCGAAATTAATGTTGAAGAAGATGGAGAAGAACCCAGGTAACATGAACTTTTTCATACTTAAAAAAAAAAAAAAAAAAAATATATGGAAAAATCAACTTTTGAAATCTGAGAATAAGCAAACCTTTCCTCTTCTATATTTTTCTTTTGTGCAAAATTTTTATGCACACACATACAGAAAAAAAATTCATGACTGCAGGTTCTTTTTTTTTTCATTTGTTTTCACCAGGGATTCAGTTGATCTTTTTTCAATGTTTCACTATCAAAAAAAAAAACGTGACATATTACTCCAAAACAACTGAAATTTTTGTGACCACATAAATCAATTGGTATAAATATAGAAGGAGTGATGGATTCATGCCTTTCTTCAAGGGGGTATTTGGACAGAAGTGAATACAATGCTGGACTTTAAACACCACAAGTCTATCCCACTCGTCTATATCAGTTATGTGCCATGCCTTCGATACATGACTGACGAGGCAGATTTTTTTTTTCCCTACAGTAGGTTGCCATTTCTTTCTGTGGTAGACCATTTGCCATCTAAGGCTACAGAACCTGGTCTTTCCTGCTAAATATCCATAGCTGGGGGGAGAAGAAGATTCATACCTTTCCCAAGGGTATTAGCACATAAGTGAATGTCATGGATTTGACTGGAATTCAAACACGGCTATCCGATTCCTCAATCCGACACGCTGTTGGTAATGGTAACGGTTATAATAATATTAGACGTTTCCTTATAAGGAAACAATTGGCATTCATTGGCTGAACAATCAGATTATGTTTTTGGTTGAAATTCATAAAATGTTTCTTAAAATAATTTTTCAGGAAAATAGGTTTCTCAAGTACAGTAGTTATTTTTTGGACAGTGAACATGAATGGGTTAGAAAATACACCAAAAACAGATTACTTTGTAGAGTTAACCTGCTTTTATTTAAGCACAATAGAATTATTAGTCATGTTATAGTTGAAGAGTCAGCTCAGAAATTGAATTTAAAGCTATTCAATAGTTTTGTTGGCATCTGCAGTAACTTCTTAAATGGAAAACGTGTTCCCCTGAAGTGGTTGGGTTTGGTTTATTTTGTTTTACGGCATATCAACCTCAATGGGTTATTTAATTCCGACAACATTTTGAGGATAGATTCATATGAATAGAATATGTATTCTTTGGTTTATTTTGTTTTACGGCATATCAACCTCAGTGGGTTATTTAATGCCGACAACATTTTTTGGATAGATTCTTATGAATAGAATATGTGTTCTTTGGTTTAGATTGGTTTGGTTTATTTTGTTTTACGGCATATCAACCTCAGTGGGTTATTTATTACCGACAACATTTTTTATTGCTGGTAATATTTTGTTTTGTCAAAAATCTGTTTCTGGTAATATCTTTCCTTCAAAATTGTATTGCTGGTAATAGTTAACTATTTGCCCATAGCTGGGACTCTAACAGGTGCTACCACCCCGGGTCAGGGCAGACCTTGGAACACCAACAATTAAGAGGTGGTTCCACGCTTCTCAAAACCTCCTGATCAAAGGCCTTGCTGCTGGACGTAGTTTCACGTCTTACCCAGGACGCCCCTGAAGTGGACATTTACACTTCTCTGCTCTGTTATGAATACATCTGATCATTTTTTAACGAATTATTGACTGGTGATGAAAAAATGGATGTTTTACAATAGTTTATTGGAAACAAACAAACAAAAGGACAATCAAAAATGGACTATCATTCAAGGAAAGTATTGCAAAATGGGACTGCATTGGTGTAATCCACTTGCTACCAGTCAAGAATATACTGTTTGAATGACAGCAGATATCTATTGTCATAATTTCAGTCAGTTATATGCCATGTGTGATGCACACTTAGGCGATCATGTATCTTTCGATACATGACTGACGGGGCAGATTTTTTTCCCTGCAGTAGGTTGCCATTTCTTTCTGCGGTAGGCCAGTTGCCATCCAAGGCTATAGAACCCGGTCTGTCCTACTATTTACTGCTAGGGAAGGTTACTGAATAGAATAATCAAATGACAGTTGGTAATGAATAATAATACTTAGGACAAGAACAACACATATAAGATTCACCAGCAGTGCGTAGAAGAAGTATTCAACTACTAGAAGTGAGTCAATTGAATTCCACAATGAATCTCCAACTGCAGGATATCTACCAACCACACCCACACAGTCAGATGTACACAAAGCTGAATTTAATGTGGGGTATCTGATCCCATAGGCTCAGCCAAAAATTCCCTGTAGACCCCGTATAAAATGGGGTTGGGTAACTGCAAGCCAGAGTTAATTTCTATATCTGGGAAAGATATATTCCCAAAGGCAAATGGTACCATTTGCTTGTAAGTTGCTGGCAGATTTAGCGTCAGCCCAGACCATTTGGCCAAGGCTATAAACGCAACCACTCAGTTTGGCTGCTGTAAGCAAACTGAATGACTGACTACTCTCATTACTGTATGAAGTGATGTCACTTAAAAAGAAGTAAGAGAATCTGTGGGTAAGTAATCCAAATAGATCCTATCAATATAAATTATTAAAACTGATCCACAAAAGAGAGCTCAACATAATTTTTAATATTATTGAGCAAATAAGTGAATTACAACGAATGAAACACAAACAATTTACCCCATACAGATGGCCATTTCATCCATGGGAAAAAAAAAATATTTCCCTGGACTTGTCAATTCAAATATATTTGCATTGACAAGTCTAGGGAAATGTTTTTTTTTTTTTTTTTTTTTCCAGGGATGAAATGGCCATATTTTGGGGATAATTTGTTTGTGTTTCATTCATTGTAATTCACACGCATGCATGCACACACACACACACACACACATATGATAAAGTTTCTTAACTGTAAATATTAAATTTTCCCTTGACATCAAAGTTACTTGAAATTGTCCATTCTTCAAGGAGTCTGTTGTTTGCACACACACACATATATATATATAAGAGGTTAGCAAGGTCGATTTTACTGTTTTTAAATGACCTTGCTAACCAAACGCTCCTCTGTGGCCTAGTTGGTTAGATTACTGTTCCGTATAGGATACAGGTTCGATTCCTGTCGGAGGATGCATATTTTCTTTGAAAATTTCTCAGACATTCAGACCAGTAAATGTTGTTAATAGTTTATTATAAACAGAGCATTTACTTAAATATTTGTATCTATAAAAAGAACATAAAAACATAAAAATTGTCTTAAATATTTGTTGGAATTTTTCTTTTCATAATATATGTATATATATGTATATATGGTCAATCACTTCATTGCTGATAACATCTCAAATGGCTTTTAGGACCTGCAAGAGTCTTGCAATTCCCACATTACTTACATGTATATGCACACATACATACACACACGAGGGTTGGCTAAAAAGTTCATATGCAGACCAAGATAGTTATTACTACTAAAATAGAAAATTTTGTCCATCCAGAATAATGGCCAAAAAATGTCTGAATAAAATTAATGCTTGACACACCATGTGCCGCTCAGGTTTTATTTTCTTGACCTACAAGTATGGAAAGGTTCATGAACATTCAATTGGGGAGGAGTAGGTAGCATAAGAAGCACTTATTTTCATGCCTACATTTAAAACATTTTCTTTAGTTGTCTGAAGGAATTCTAAAATGCAAAACTTCTCTTCTAGGTATAGTCCACGTGCCTCTCTGATATTAACCATTGCTTTATGCCAATGCTGCACAATACAATTTTGTTATCATAATTGTGTATCACATATTTATTTTGGAGCTGTGGATAAATTTTTTTAGTGAACAAAAATTTGGTATTTTCAGTAGCAACAAGAGTTACAATTAAAATCTTGAACATTTCTTTTTTGTTCTAATTATTTTAGTGCCGATTCTCCATCAACGAAATTTGAAACAAAAGATGACCTTTCAGAAACATCACCCAACAAAGGTGAACGACGACCTTCCAAGAAATCGGTGTCTGGTCCAAAATGTTCTCGGACCTTCATCACCTTCACTGATGACAAAAAATTCCGTGAGTGCTTTCCCCAAATTAAAGCCAAACCAACTTCGTCAAACTCAAAGACACTCTGTCCTGTCACACGACAACCAGCCAAATACATGGACCCAATCACCCAGACCCCCTATGCGACCATTTCAGCCTTCAAGGTATTGCGAGAAGCTTTTGCTCAACAACAGGAAGTCCATGTCGAACAAAAGCGAAAACCACGCATGTGTACCCAACAAGGTGCAACTACCACCACGACAACAGCAACAACAACAGCAGCATTGGCAGCAGTAGCAACACCCGTTTCATCCTCCTCTTCCGTCATGTCATCATCTTCAACAACAACAACAACATCTTCCATCTCTCAAGTTTTGTCAGCAACACAAGTTACTTCTTCAACGACTGTAGCCAGTTAGCCAGTCTACATTGAATTTCTTTGAATCTTCCTTTTTATGCCTGTACCACTGAGCCAAGAGTGAGTGAAAGCACAATGAGTTCTTCATTGCTTCCCAGAACTGTGTTGTAAAAACACAGGATTTACCAACAGGACTTATTTTTAGTAACCCTCCATTAGTACTGTGGGATTTTCAAACCCCCTATTTAAGATATACATATATAATTTATCTGTCTATGTTTCTGAGATGAGGTATTATGTACATTATTTACATTATTCGGACTATTGTCCTCATCTTTGTCGCCATATTTATTACAATGTTTTGGCCATTGTACGCTCCGGCCTTCTTCGGGTGGTTGAAATGTCGAACTGAACCCTTTATTTCGCTCACTGGGGTAGACTGTTCAGTGTTCCACATGCCATGTTTAATGGATGTCAGTTATCAGTTATCTCCTGTTAATTTCCCTCTGAAAGTTCTCCACTGCCTTAACCGCGTATTGAACTTACACTCTTTGAGTCCTGTCACTGTCAAGGACACATGGCACAGTGGATAAACGCGTTAGTTAGATCCAGGCTGAAATGTTGTAATAAATATGGTGACAAATATGAGGACAATAGTCCGAATAATGTAAATAATATATCATTTAGTTCTTAATTTTCTTGTTAGATAGTCTGACATATGCTTTCTGTTTTATTATAGGAAAAATAAAAATAAAAAAAATAGATTTTATTTTAAAAAACTGAATGAAAAGGACAACTTTAAAAAAATAATTTATTAGTTTGAAAAATTAAAATATGCGAAAGAACTAAGTTTCATTTTAAAACAATTTACGATCAGTTAGTACCAGAGAAAATTTTACTGTTTAATTATTTGACTTTCCTGATGTATCATAATTTTTAATGAATAATTAAGCTCATTGTGAGTCCCGCAACTACAAAATACCCATAGAAATTCCTCTCCTGCATCGTTAAATATTTGAGCTTAACAACTTTAACAAAACTTTTCTGTCTTTCCCCACAATCAAAATGGAATAATCCATTTATTTATAAAGTATAGGCAGGTGACTGTGGAACAAGCAGAATTCTAATATTAGGTTGGTGCAAAAATAATGACATAATAATGTCGTTTTTTGACATTAAAAAATACGTCAAAAAACGGCATTATTACGTCATTATTTTTGCACCAACCTAATATAATGTTAGGCACCTTCAACTTTTTTTTCCCTCCATTCCAAACAATGCACAAGGTTACTTTGATCTTTGCATACATTTCTACCACAGCTATGTCAAAGTCTTTACAGTTACATGAGCTGTCAAATATACAGCATCTATTTCACGTCCTACTTGAAGACCCACTTTGATTTGAAGTCGTCAAAGTTTCTACATTTGTAAATGTATAAGGTGACTCTCACCCAGGCTTTTCACCGACTGGTCAATGATCATTCTACGTTGCATTTTGATTCCTAGTCTCATCAGTATGCACTGAAAGCTCAGAAAAGGCCTGCTGCATGCTCATATGGTAACAAGATGAAAAAGCCCACATTGAGAAATAAGAATGTGAACCTTGATTCCCATATTAGAGGTAGATGTTTTATTCAGGGCTTCACCTAGGTGGGTGGGTAGGTAAGTGACACATGGGGCTCCTTCTGCTATGTCAGCTCTTCCCACTGCCGAATCCTCATCCATCTACACATCACACTGTATAGACAACACATGATCACACGTTGGACAAGTTCATCTCCTCACATGGATAAACCAGAACTCTCTCTGATCCCAAGCATGACTGTTAACATAGAACTGCACCTGGAGATATACCCTACGTATGGTTTTGTTGCCATTTGTTCTAAAAAAAAAAAAAAAAAAACCTCATCCACTCCTTTACTTCTCTGTTCCCCTTCAAAGTGGATTCTGTTTAGAAAACCAGACTTCAAAAAGGGCCACCTGCAGGCTACAAACAGAAATATTTGAGATCAAGATAAAACCACATCTTTATTTTTTCTACATAGGTGTCCATAGGATCACACATATGTGTAAGGAAAAATTTATTTACACCTCAGACTGTTATCCACATCTTTGTTACTACATTCACAACGTTTCACCCATTGTACACTCCGGTTTTCTTCAGGTAATTGGAATTTTGAACCAAATCCTTTATTTTGTCCACCTGAGTAGATTGTTCTAGTTCCACATGCCATGCCTCTTCCGGATATCAGTATCAGTTATTTCCCTTTAGTAACTCAACTCTCCAAGTTTTTCACTTCTGGTGTAGCCAGGTATTGAACTTACAACTCTTTGGGTCAAGTCACTGGATTACTAATGCTTTTATCTACTGGGCCATGTGACTTGACTCAAAAAGTTGTGAGTTCAATACCTGGCTACAGCAGAAGTGAACAAAAACTTGGAGAGTTGAATTATAAAGGGAAACAACTGATATTGACATCCGGAAGAGGCATGGCACATGGAATTAGAACAGTCTACCCAGTGGACGAAATAAAGGATTCAGTTCAAAATTCCAGTCATCTGAGGAAGGCTAAATCGTACAATGCCCAAAATGTTGTGAATATGGCAACAAACAACAAAGATGATAACAGTTTGAACATTTTAAATAGTGTAAATGATTACATCTCAGAAATATAGACAGATACTGAAGGAAAAATTTATTTAATTCCCTGTCTTAGACCATTCCTCAGATGTTTAGTCTGAGACTTTTTCAAAAGATCCTCTATCATGTGCAAATAAAACTGCTTGTAATTTACATAAATATTCTAACTTAAAACAGCAATATTCAGAAAGTTACTGGACGAATCATGAATATTTCACTTGACACTGGCTCAATAAAACATTTTATGAGGTTGTTGAAATGCTGCAAGGTAGTAACAGAGGGTTAAATATCAGACTTTATAGATCAATTTTGTATTTCAAAATTAAAAGAAAACAAATCATTTTTCATATTTCTTGAGAAGGAATGAAACTTTATTTTTAAATATCATTTTTGGGTAAAGATCTTTTGTTCACTTATTTTTATTCATTCTAGATTAATATTCAGCTTGATTTTGTCAGGTTTGTAGAGATTTAAAAAAAAAATCCTCTGAAAATGATTTCATCTAAAAGACGGTGTAATGTTCTGAAAAATGGTACTTGGGAGGGTGCTGGAAGTAAGACAATATTTTTAAATATTTCCTTCAGTGCTCTTTTTTTGCAATCACAATGCTTGGAGTTGATAGACTTTGTCCACTGAAATAAAGTGTAGGATTTAGTTGGAGAAACAAACAGTACTCGACTGTATTGGAAGTTGAGTCTTTGGCAATCCGTCTGGGTCAGCTGGTCAGTGGTTTATATAACAGACTGGAATGTTCTACTTTGTCAAGCTTTTTCTCTATTCCTGATTGGCTGATGACTTTGGTGCAGATACTATGCTCAATAAATATCAATCATTACGCAGTGGATGCTGGGTTCTGTATTAAGTTACAGCTCGCTTTCTTTTTAGTAATTCTCAACAAAAATTGAAATCCCAGTCCAGAAATACAGATTTGTGCCCCACTTAATAAGCTGCCCATGACTAAAGTGGTTTAAGTTGATGTCCATGGGTTCTAAGATGTAAGGATTTATTTTTGCCTTCTTTATTTTAGCAAAGATTTGTCAATTCCAAATGTTAGGATAAAAAGCACTGATAACAAGATGGGATAAAACCCATCAGATCAACCGCAATCAGAAACGTAATCATTATGAATTCTACAATACTTTTATTAGCTGTATATAATATGTCCTTCACCAGCAGGGATATGTATGATTTTTTAATTTAGTATTGTCCTCCTCCTAGACTAGTTACCAACCAAAGAGGAAGAACCCAGTCTGTCTTACTATTTAACCCATAGCTTGGAGGTATTTGAAGAGATGGATCTATACCTTTTCCAAGAGTATCTGCACATAAACAAATGTAACAAACTCAAGTGGAATTCAAATTCATCTCTGCAATTTCTCATTTTGAGCCATTATCCATGCCCCCCCCTGCATCTGCTAATTGATGAAGAGGGTCTAGATAAAAAAAGCAACAATAATAAAATAATAGATCAATTTTTGATATAATTCATAGTGAAAAAGGACTAATTTTTATTTTTTCCTCTTACATTGTATATTTCCAAGATTGATTTGTTTTTACAACTTATCAACCATTTGCAGGTTATTTAAATCCAGAAACTATTTTTAGATTCTTAGAATCTTTTTTTTTTTTCTTTTGGAGATAATAATGGTTTAGTGATACAAGTTTTACTAATTAACCCATAGATGGGACAGAGAATGAATTCACATCTTTCCCAAGGGTAATTGCGTGTATGTGAATATAGAAAATTCAATACGAATTGGAACTTGGTTTTCCGATTAACAATTCCGAGCTATTATGGATTACACTACCTGCAAATCCAAGCTTACAGCATCTGCTTGTATAGAGAAAAAGATAGTCCTCGTTTTACTTGTATTTCAAAAGACTCGGAAACAATCTTTAAAACTGATTTCCACTTTAGAAGTAAGTGATGAAGAGGAAGATATATAAAGATCGGTTTTGATAAAAAAGAAAAACTGGTTCCCAAACAGTGCACCAGAAGATAACAGATGAGGCAGAATGATTGAAAGCCAATCAAAGATTTAGAAACAGTTTCAAAAAATTCATATGCCAAAAATAGATATGATTTCAAATTTAAAATATTATTATGGATTACTTGCAATTGCATGTATGAGTCCCAGTATAAATAGTTATGAAGAATTATTAACCGATTTTATCATTGTGATATTTTTGCATTATATCAAGTATTAAGAATATAGTATCTGGGGTCTGCAAATTGGAGGAGAGAGTTATCAATGATAATATTCTGACTTCGAATCTGCAGTTATCTCCCTTTAACTCTCCATTTTCTATTTTTAAATGTGCTTTTTACATGCTTGTATTCCCAAGAGAAATAGATCAAGGAAAAAGATAATCCTCATTTTAATTGTATTTCAAAAGACTTGAAAAAAATCTTTAAAACTGATTTCCACATTAGATGTAAGTGAAGAAGAGGAAGATGTATAAAGATGGGTTTTGATAAAAAAAAACAAAAAAAACAGTGGTTCCCAAACAGTGCAGTGGAAGAGGATAGCAGGTGAGGCAGAATGATTGAAAGACCAAGATTTAGAAACAGTTTCAAAAAAATTCATATGCCAAAAATAAATGATTTCAAAATTTAAAATATCATTGTGGTTTACTTGTAATAGCATGCATGAGTCCCAGTATAAATAGTTATAAATAATTATTGACCGATTGTATCATTATTATATTTTTGCATTATATCCAGTATTAAGAATATACTAAGATCTGCAAATTGGAGAAGAGAGTTATCAATGATAATGTTCTGACTTTGAACCTGCCATTATCTCCCTTTAACCCTCTCCAGTTTCTATTTTTAAATGTACTTTTTATAACATAAAATTTGGTGAGGCACTAGCAAATTTTCATTCCAAAAACGTACCCCAGAGAAAAAAAGTTTGGGAACCATTGACCTAAAAGAATGTATTTTTTTTATTGTTTATATTTGGACTAATATCCTCATCATTGTAATAATAATGTTTCAGTCATTGTTTCCAGTCTTCTTCAAAGTGTGTGAGTTTCAAGGTAACCTTCAGATAATTTCAAACCTTTTATTATTTAATCAACATGAGTTGGTGCTACTTATTCTGTTTTTCATCGCTAGCATTGTCTCGTCTAATAATACACAGATATTGCTGCTCTGTTTCTTTTAAATCTATACTACTTGGCCCAGGGATTGAATTCTGCCACCAAATTCAAAAACTGATGCTTTAATACAAGAACTGACTAAAATGGGACAGTAACTGAAATAATAAGACTAGATTTCCCTTGACATGGAACAGCAGAATATAGCATTGCAGCTCAGACCAGACACACCAGGTTCATTCTCAGGGTGCAGCTTCTTACAGTAGAACACTTGTGGCTTAAAAAAATAACTCCTTGGTATACATGAAATAAATCCATGAGACAATTGTAGTAATTGGAAAATTTTATTTGGTTCTAACCTCCTGTAAACAATTCAGGGAGGTGAATGGTCTAATTGGTGTGTGCCTTCCTTTTCACATTGCAGCAAGTGGTCCTCTGTTTTCAGCTGCTAGTGGCCACTGTCTTATAGAGAAAAAACATTCTTTGTCCTATCAGCTTTCATTTTAAAAAAATTCCTTCAAGTTTGCTCCACTCAGCTGAACTTTTGTCAGGGTCGTTTGACATGGTTCTTCTGAAGTCCGCTTCACTTCGCTGATAATCGTCAATACAATACGATAAATCAAAATTTCTGTAACATTTTTTTTTTTTTAACATTTCATAAGTTATTGGCTGACACTGATATCACTACAAATATAACAAGTCTATCCCCTGTAGATTAAATAAAGGGTTCAGCTTGAAATTCCCTGACAGTTGCTCAGATCAACAAGCTCTGGAAGAATGGGCAATGAATGAAATATACCAACAAAGCTGAAGACTGTAGTCTGAATGTAAATAATGACTCCGTAATCCTAGAAATTCAGACAAAATACATATTTTCACTTTTGTAATGTTTTTTTTCTTTTGAAATACTTTCCCCAATCTTTATATCCTTGTTACTTTCAGACTGTAGGCAGTCATGAATCTCCACAGCTTCATTTCTTCTTGAGGAAAGACAGTGGAGAGGTTTCCCATCACCTTTAAGTTTTGAATTCAGGGTTATCTTTTTCTGAATCATTCAAGTCTACAGAATCCAACTTTAGATTTGGGGAGGGAGAAATACTGTGCGAAAGTGAATGCTAAGCTAGAATTTGAACACAGCTCGCCAATTACACTTTTCACTTCATTTAGGCAATCAGGGGTCTCCACAACTTTACTCTTGAAAAATATAGTGGAATAGTTTCCCATTGCCTTATTCTGCATTCAGGTTACCATCTTGTCATATAGGAATAAAGTGTCACTGCCAACGCTTGGGTTTGAACACAGATCACCAGAAAGCAAGCAGTCAACCTCATCTTGAAATAATTAGATCACATGACAGGTAAAGGAAATAAATATATATATATATATATATATATATATATATATATATATATATATATATATATAAAATAATAAAAAGGCTTAAACACTAATATTCCATTTAAGCCTTTTTATTATATCCTTACTCTGTCCTGGACATTGAGTTCTACCTGGATTTTATCCTCTCGGAAATTTTTTATTCTAAAATATACATGTGTATATATGCACCTGTGGATTTTGCATATATATGTATATTTACCACTAATATTATCTATATATATATATATATATATATATATATAGGAATTAGCAGTGTCTGACTGAGTATTGTTCGAAGACATTACTATTCTTGTATCTGATTTACAAAGTCTCTTCTACAAACGGGCATTACAAACAACTTAGGCAGTGTTTCTCAACCTTTTTAAGCAACAGCACACTTAGTAAAATTTTCATAGTGTATACATTTAAAGGCTATGAAAGAAAACCATAGATTTTCTAAAAATATTAAGGTTGGTGCAAAAATAATTTCGTTTTCTCACATAGTAACGTATCTTAGAAAACAAAATTATTTTTGTGCCAACCTAATACATGCACAACATGAAATTTGTGCAACTCATTTAGTGTGAACCCTGGGTCTGGTGTTTTTCACAATTTCTTCAATGTTTGGTCAAATGTGCAATAAGCAGACCGTTATTTCATCTTCAGTTGAGTGCAGTCTTCTCACTCCTTATTTTTGATGTTATTTAGGGTCGAGAAGCCTAATTCACATAAAGTAGAAAATTACAATAAAACTGATAAAGCCTTTTTAGCTAATGTGGGATAATTGAAATCGAAAATCTATCAGTGGATACTGGTGAATATTTTATTTTGAGCACAGGATTTCCCATAATCGTGGACAATTCTTCTTCACATAACTGAAGTCCGATATTAGAAGGGACATTTATGAAGGGATTTTGAATCCAATCATACTTTCGCGGTTTAGAATCACTAAAGCTAGAGAATCCAGTCTGCACTTAAATTTGACCTCTAGTGTTAGAAAAAGGGCATGTGTGTGAAAGTGAATGCAAAAGAACAAGCTAAAATTTGAACTCTGCTGACTGATATCCGTTACAATATCTATTTTACAAATTTTGTTCTTGCCAATGCAAATGATAAAAAAAAAAAAACTAATTTCAAAACATTTTATTGAGCCCATAGCATATCACAAAAAAAAAAAAAAAAAAAAATTTCTTCTTTGGAAGGAACAGACACACAAAACTCCAGAGAGAAAGAAGAAAAATTTAGTGCTTATTTTAATAACTAAATGTAAATGAAAAAAGCCATGGAAGAGATTGCTTTATTTATAAATACATGCTAAAAAGTTCAACTGCTTTTTCTTTTTTTTCTTTTGAGGGATAATCAGTTCTCAGCATTCCTCATCAAATGGATCTCTTTCTCTTTTGCTGTAAACCTTTTTAAAGTCTTCTCCGAGCATATCGAGATCCTTCTCGCTTTGGATTACACCCTGAAGAGAGGAGGGGGGGAAAAAAAAAAGAATGGTTATTAATTTATATCATGAAGGTCATGTCATGTATTCTGTAATCCTTTAGTGTTGTACAAGCACCACATGTACTGCAGCCATGACAGCAATGCTGTGTCTAAGGCAAGATTGTCTAACAAAGTCCACTCCCCTTCAGGCTGTTTTTGAATTCAGTTTTCTTTCTCCTAAACTGGTTGCCATGCAAGGCAAGAGAGCCCAAACTGCCCTGCTATTTAACCCATAGATGGAAGACGACAGTTTCATGCCTTTTTGAAGGGCATCAAACTTGAATTGAACTTGAATTTTATGCACCGATAACTGCCTTGCTGCCTGCACATCCATGTGGCAGTAGTATAACTGTTAATTGGCACAGAAAACAGAACAAGTAAATAATGTTCAAATTAATGTCCTTGGAAAAGGTATGAATCCACATCTCCCTGAAATTTGTCCCATCTTGATAAAATATCCCTGACACTTCCCCATGTTTAATGGGGAAGAATGGGTGAATAAATGTTTGGGCAAACCACACTCTCACTGTCATAAAAGAAATGCTGTTACACTCATTGTCAACCTTATCAATGTCTCACCATATATTGCTTTTATATAAAGTGAGAAATGGTTATTTCAATTTTTACAAGTACATTGAATATATAAAATTCAAAATACTTAAATATATATATATATATATATATATATATATATATATATATATAAAATTGAGTACTGTTGAGTGATAGGCTAATTCTATAAAACAACAGCTACCAGCATTAATACAAAGCTCTTCAGTAAAATGAATTGGAGCACTCCGGCTGATTTGCATTTGTTTACATTTGTAAAAACAATATGCTAGATTTAACTGTTTCTCTCTGTTGAATGAAGATAGCTCAGTGGTAGAAACTCTGACTGACACCAAATTGGTTGGGTTTTGATCCAGGCTCACGTCATTCAGATGTCTAGTCGCACTGAGGAGCTGCAATACAGCGAAAATGTACTGCCTGCGAATGACATTATATATATATATATATATATATATATATATATATATATTAACCTTTACAACTCCACACTAATTTTCATAGTTGTATTCCTGGCATCCACATTAATTTTGGGTGTGTTAAGTTTTGGAATGGTGGGTATATTACTAGCACTGTAACTTTTACAGTTTTAGAGATATTGTTATAAAATTTTCAGGGTACTTGCATGATAGGATGTAGAAAAATGCAGACAATTTTTTTTACTGTACATATAATAAATTTTGAGAAAAAAATTAAAAATATAAAAAAGAAAAATACAATAGAATTGATGACAATTGATTCCTACTCATCACATCATGAAAGCCTTGCATATAAAAGGTGGTGGTGGTGGGGGGTCTGTTGTCCAGTAAGATGAATACGAAAGTTGCTTTATCAAATTTATCAACAAAACCAAGGCCAAAAATGCTTTCATTTCTTCAAAGCAAACTTTTTTCCAAGCTCTGATTTGTGAGTTGGGCTTTGCTGTTTCACCGAATTTTGTTTTCACATACTGGAAACTAACTGGTACGCAAACTAACATTAACTTCTTCCAGATAAAAGAAGATGAAGAACGTCTACCTCACTAGCTTCTTGATCAACATTTGTAGGCCCAGGAATATAGGAAATCTCTGGTAACCACGGGTGATTGTATGCTTGGGATTGATTGGAATCACTTTCATTCTCACTGTCACATCACCAATATCTGTGTAAGTAAATCCGTGAAATTCTTTGTTGCTCTCACTGTCCATGAAAAGTTCCTCTATTGAGGTAACAGATCCATGACTTGCCCTGGGTGGTCTCAATTGTGATCGAAAAACGAACGTATTTAAAATACTTTATTAAAATACACTGATAAAATAGCTATTATAATTAGGGCAAAAGGACTGACATCCTGTCATTCCCCGTTCATATCACAAGCTTAATGATGTAATTTCTATAGTAATAGGTTATTTTTAGAAACATACTTTCCTTTTGAAACAAAGCAGTGTCACTTGGTGAACATGTCTGCCCAGAAGATATTGAGAAAAAGTATTGCTGGCGGGCATGTAAACCTACAGAGTTGTAAAGTTAATCTTAATACGTACCTTTGGCAAGTAGCCAATCAGTTTCTGGGCATGTTCCTTTAGCAGTTTCTGCCTTTCTTCCTCCACAATGGCCTTCTTCAGTTCTTCCAGTTGTCTCAACTCACGTTGCATTTCATCTTCCTCATGCTAAAATCACAGAAAGAAAACACATTGAACATCATCCAGGCAATAAAAGACATCTGCTTAAATGTTTGACTACAAACACAGATTTGCATGTAAATGGCGGTTGACAATTAAACTTACATCATTCTTTCTTCTAACTAGTGTTCACCCAATACAAAGGCCCACAAGCCACTCAAGGCAGAGGGTTAATGTCAAACACAGATTTGCATGTAAATGGTGGTTGCCAATTACATCATTCTTTCTTCTAACTAGTGTTCACCCAATACAAAGGCCCACAAGCCACTCAAGGCAGAGGGTTAATGTCTGTAGTTGTATTAGTTTACAAAAGGATAATATAACAGGAAAGAGAGACAGCTAATTCTAGACTTGAGTTCAAGATTTATTTGTTAAACTCTGACTTTGGAAATAAACAAGAGATTTGCATTTTTTAAATAAGGTAATTGGATTTTGTTTCTTACAGTTTTAGTTTAAAATACTAAAATTTAAAAAATGATGCATATTTTGCTGCTTCCTACATTGTGTAAATGAAATAATTTAAATAGACACCTAAGTTTTATTATATATATATATATATATATATATATATATATATATAACTGGGATGATCCATGCCCTTTATGCCCACATGAAAAACTACACATTATTAAGTTTCTAAATAATGAAAATTTATTAAACCATAGACATGAGTTAATGGTTTTTTGCCAACATCAAAAAATTTTCGCATTAAATAATTAGCATAAAAAAAAATTAAATTTCACAGTCTAATAAAAGCTTAACCCAATCATAAGATAGAAAAACCCTTTATGAAGTCATCAAAAAAACAAATTTTAGTTCAGTGTGATGTGTTTATGTATGAAACAGCCCTTTAGAAAAAAAAAATTCTTTAGATACTTAACAATCTGTTGCTGTGACTGACCAGATGATGTGCATGCGTATATGAATGCCATCATTCGCTCTGGACACTCCAGCCCTGCCTTGACTTGACCTCTTTCTGAAGGTGACTGATATGTGGATACAAATTGTTAACTCTTATGCCCCTTATAAAAATGGTCGATCCACCTGTTTCCATAGTAATTAATTTTATGAATGCACATGCTTATAAAGATGCATAAATTTCAAGATTGGTTATTCCTAAATTTTCACTTGAGGATGAAACAGGGCTTGATACTTTAATTCAATTTAATTTTAATAATTATATTGAGGTTTTTGGCTCTTGTTTTTGAAACATGAGAACTCTTATGTAGCGAAGGAATCATATTTTTTTTAAAATAATTATAATTTAAGCTCTACTTCTGTATGGAGCACTGTTTTTTAAAAATAAAAACAAAAATACTAAAGAACTCAGGATTATTTACCTAACGTGTTTTTTCCTTTTATTCCACATATTTACACACACATATATAAGTTTTATTATACTTCTTTACAAGAAAAATGTCAAATCTATTCTGGAGTTAGAATAGCAAATGCACGAGTTTTGAAAAGACCTAATAGAAGATTTCCTCCTTCCAGATGTCACTCACCTTTTCTCGGATTCGTTTTATTCTTCGCTCTTCAATGATTCGTTCCACTTCTCGTCTGTGATCAAGTTGCTTCATGCGACGTTTCTGGGCATTCATCTGTTCCAAACGGTCATCTTCAGCAAATTTGGCCATCATCTACATCAGAGAAAGATTTTTTTTAAAAAAAAAGGAAAAAAAAGATGTTTATTCAAAAAAGCAATTTTGGATTCTAAGACAGTTCCATTCAAGTACCTCATTCATCAAGAATCCAATTCCATGACCTCACCCCCAGAAGCTCATTCGTCTAGGTTCTGTTACACTTTACCAAATTAAACATGAAACCTGAAGCTTGGATACAACATTTTTCAATTAATTCTCTTGTTAATTTGATTTTAGGACTAGAGTTCTGCACCACTATTCAGCCCAGGTTGCTGATTTAGTATGGTTTTATATTTTAGATACACTTAGTAGAATTGTAGATCTCAAACTCATTTTCATCCCCAATAGTAATGGTTCACTAACAGCAAAGATACAAATGAAAATCATTAGGGCCTTTAAATTACTAGGGTTCAGGATTGAGATTTCGTCTAACCTTAAAATAGTTGATTATCTAGACATCACCTTTAACCTCAATGATAAAATGTTTAAATCGTAGCATAAAGAGATTTGTTTGTTTGTTTGTTTGGGTTTTATGGCATAATGAGAATGAAACCCCCACCTATATTAATGTTAATTCTAACCACCCCAATGCCATTGTGAGACAGATACCCACCACTGTCGGCACTAGGATTATCATCCAGCATAAATTTTTTTCGTAACTTCTGATAAGTTTAATAACATTATCGTTGAAAGAAGAAAGAAATTCACAGTAGTGATCCATATTTTTTTAATACAATCTAAGCTTTCGGCTTACATAAGCCATTATCAAAGATGTCAATTACAACATATTAAACAATATACGGACACGACAGTGATGATAGTCTGTCAATGTTTACATAGAAGATTTCTAAGCAACGATAAACACGCGCATATAAGACGCTAGAAGCGAAAATCGCACTGCATAAGAATTATTGCGAAGAATTAAGTTGGATATACTAGATTTAGTGTAGTATATATATATTAGGTTGGTGCAAAAATAATGTTGTTTCACATAGTAACATATGTGAGAAAACGACATTATTTTTGCACCAACCTTATATATATATATATATATTGATGCCAGTTTCATTAAATAATATAGACAAGTTTTGTCTATTTATTTTAAGTAAATTCCTTTCATATTGTCTGATAAGCTTAATAACATCATCATTGAAAGATGAAAGAAAAATCCTATCTTAGCTTTTGGCTTACATAAGCCATCATCAAAGATGACAATTACATTTCAATATATTAAACAATACACGGACAAAACAATAATGATAGTCTGTTTTTGCTGCATGACAGATTTCCAAGCAACGACAAACTCGTGTATACAAGACGTGGAAATGAAAATCACACTGCAGCTTGTGACGTCACACATGACCACGCAAGCATGAAAACGAGAAGTATTAAGTATAGGAAGCCGTTGATATAAACCAATGGCTTCTGTTACCAATTATAGGCATTTAAGAATATTCGTGGAGATTTCATAGTTTATTTTGTTCAGGTTAGATTTCAACTGTTTTATGTACATAGCTTCAAGAATTTTTAGTTTTTGTTTGTTTTCATGTTTAAGTATAGTTGTGTTTTCAACAAGGATTTCTGGAATCGTGTATGCGACCAGGCATGTTGTTTTAAATGCCTAAAAATGTTAGAGCTATCATTCAAATAAATATATATATATATATATATATATATATATATATATATATATATATATATAAGGATTAAATTCTTTTAAAATTGTAATTTCTAAAAGTGCTCAATATTTAGATTAGAATATAATAGAATGTAAATAATTTTTTAAAATTGAAGAATTTATTTACTGTAAATTAATACATGTTTTTTGAATTATTTTTCTCCCAACTATTCAGTTTTGTGGCCCACATCCACTCATTAAGGGTTAAAATATTTTAAAAAAACACAAACATTTTAATCCTTGAGGAGTGAACATGGGCCATGAAACTGTGTAGTCAGGAGAAAAATAATTAAAAAAACATATTAATTTACAATAAATAAATTTTTCAGTTTTAAGAAATTATGTATGTGTATATATATATATATATATATATATATATATATATGAGCATGATAAAAAACATACATATACATATCAAACTCAGAGTAGACATTGGATATTATGTATAATCACTAATATATATATATATATATATATATATATATATATAATTATTTATTCGAAAATTATAACAAAAATAGCCATTTTGATTCAACACTTCTAGTGTCTTATCAAGTGATGGTGTTGAATGACATTTGATAAGACATCAGAAGTGTTGAAACAAAATGGCTATTTTTGTAGTGATTTTATAACATATTTATGTCATAATTTTTGAATAAATAATTATATTTGCTCTACTCTGTATTGAGCACTCCTTTAAGAATAGTATTTGTTGGTTATTGAAATTTAATCCGTATACACCAATCCTATACTTGGGTGTGTGTGTGTATATATATATATATATACGTGGTTATGATAATAAAAAATATAATAAATATGTCCCTGTACATATACTTGCAGTGAATATTTTACAATTGAAGATTGCATGTTTGCATGTTTGCATGAGACTCGAGTTGTGCTATCAATGTGGGATATTATGTATATTCACTAATATATGTATCTCAACCCCCTTTAAAATTAAAGGACAGAAATGAAAGAAAAAGTCAAAAGATGACATAATCTCTACCATCTTTATTTATTTCTAATTGCGCAAGATGGTAGATAAGGACCTGGTCACAAATTCTTCCCAGCCAGTTTATATAGGCATTCCACTAATCACCTACACTACCTAACATTCCAAAGTGGTCACCCATCTTAATATTGTTCATCACTGCTTAACTTCAATAAACAAATGTTTTTAGCTTGAAGTTCACTTGATTTCATTCTATCTTTGAGCAAAAGTTCAGATTTTAGATTCTTAGATGAAGAATTTCCATTATTAATTTTCAGCTAATTTTCTTCATCTTTTTCTCCCCTCCAGATTGACCTCCTCTCTGACTCTTATCTACCATAACAGCTGGGGTCAATCCCTGGTCAACAAATTGGATACAAGAGAGGTCATCTCCTCGTCACTGTATGTCTGATATAAATTGTAGCCAATAATCACTAATATACATAAACTGTAGCCAATAATGCCTAATACTACAGTTCGGTGGGATGATGCATGAATTGGCCATAGCTAATTTTGTCTCTTTCACTGGACTTGTGCTGTCTCGTGGAAATCTTCCTTTCTGTTGCCTACCTGTGCCACAAGCATGAGGCACCCACCCACTGCGACGTATCTTCATATTCATTCCGATAGGCCATGGATTTTGGTTTTCTGGTTCAGACAAGGTTTCAATCCTAATAACTATCTTAATTCAGCCGACTTTCCTGAAAGGTGGGAAACTCTTGCAAAAAGAAGACTGTTGATAAAGCTATCAACAATTTGTTAATGATGAGAATATATGAAAACTGAAACAATCACACCCATGAAGTTGAACTTCTATTTTTCCTTTGTAAAATGAAATTGTTTTCTGAATTGTTTGGAGGTAACTATTCAGATAAACTTAAGATTGTCAGCATCTTTTTGATACAAAGTTTTGTCTATTTATTTGACTTTAAATATTTTAGATAGAAACCCAGACAAAGCCAGGTAGTTCTGCTAGTATAAATATAATATCTCTCAGAAAGAACATTCTTAGAACTTTGCATTTATAAAAAAAAAAAAACAAAAAAAAAAAAAAAACAAACAACCAACCAACCAACCAATACAAGATGTAATAACTGCTTACCATTTCCCTGAAACGGCGTTCTTCTTCTTCTTCAGCAACCTTCTGGGCAGCTCTCAAAGCCATTTGTTGTTCGTTGATTCGTTGCAATTCTATCCTTGCCCGGATTTTCTTCTCCAAAGCTGCCTGCAAGGTATTTCACAAAAAACTAATTAGGAAATTATAATCATTTTCCATTGTTTTTACTGCATTTTGTGTCACAAAATGCTGAGGGAGATTCAGCAGCCCTTGCCCGAATTTTCCACTGACCAAACACTGATTACCCTACATTGCATTTCAACCCTTAAGCACGCTGGTTGATTGATTGATTTAGTCATTCATTTTCTACAGTTTATCAACCCTTTGTAGATTATTTAAAGCCAGAAAATATTTTTAGATTGTAAGAATTCTTTTTTTTTTTGAGATAATAAATATTTTAGTGATACGTCTTACTAATTAACCTATAGCTGGTGGGGAGAAGTGGTAGATTCATACATTTTCCCCAAAGATTACAGCACTTGGTATTCCCAAGCAAGTCACCCATCTAAATAAGACCAGGCTCAACATTGCTTCACTTCAATGATCATACAGAAACCAAGATTTCAATGGGATCTGGCCATAAGCCAGAAAGTAAAGCAGAATGTAAATTAATTTATCTGGATCCAAAGTAGGGAAGCCATTTTATGACTATGTAGTCAATAAAATGTTTTATTACTTTAAATGTTGTTCTTTTAGTAGATATCCCTTAATTGAGTAGATACTTTGTTTTATTTTAAACAGTATTTATTTCGTCTTCGACTCTCAAGAAGACTTATTAAAGGAAATGCACCCTCCAGCAGGATTTGAAACTGCATCCCCACCTTTGCGAAAGAAACAGCCATTTAATCCTATGTGCTTTGGCCACAAAGAGCTTCACAATGATGCAAGACATTTGCTTTTAAAACACATTTACTTGTTCAGATCTTCTTGAAAGTCATAACTGTTCAGTATCATATCTGAAATGTAAACAAAGCAATTTCTAAAGAATTGAGTTGGATTTTACACAAATAAACCTGGTAATTCTTTATGAGGTTGACCTCAGTGTCCACTTATATCTGAGATGAGGTATTATGTACACTATTTACATCATCCTCATCTTTGTTGCCATATTTATCACAATGTTTCAGCCGCTGTACGCTCCAGCCTTCTTCATGTGGTTGGAATGTCGAACTGAACCCTTTATTTCGCTCACTGAGGTAGACTGATCTACTTCCACGTGCCATGTTTAACGGATGTCAGTTATCAGTTATCTCCTGTTAATTCCCCTCTTCCAAGTTCTCTACTGCCTTAACCGGGTATTGAAGTCACACTCTATGGGTCTTGTCACTAACCTTTATCCACTGTGCCTTGAGGACATCTGTATATGAATTTCTGTGTATTATAAACCTAATATCTTCAGCCACGAGTTTTTACCAGTGCCCATATTGCAATTTTTGCTGTTATCATTGCATGTTTTTTACCAGAGCTCATATTGCACTCCTTATTACTGGTTCCCATATTGTGTTCATTTCTATGCTTGGTCGGCTCAGGAGATTTTTGTGGCCAAGCATATGTGATAAATATGGCAACAAAGATGAAGATGATAGTCCGTACAATGTAAATAATATATATATATATATATATATATATATATATATATATATATAAATAAATAAATTTATTTAAAATTAGAAAATGGACAACCTTAAGAGGCCATTGATTATATTTTATTTCCCCAGGAAGGCGGTTTTTTTCCTGTTTCTTCAGATCATATTTCCAAGCATAAAAATATCAAATTTACATATTATTTTTATCCTGTTTCTTCAGATCATATTTCCAAGCATAAAAATATCAAATTTACATATTATTTTTATACACTTTTGAGGGGTAGTTTTAAGTTGATGTAAGGTGATAGAGAGAGGTGGTGGAGGAGGACAACAGATATGGTTGAAATTAGAAAAGGGAGGGAGAGATAGGAATAATTTTAAATCTATTTTTATTAAAATACTTAAGAGTAAGGGAGGGGTGTAAGGACCAGACATTGACCTATTTAATAAGTCATCTCACAGGAAATGAGACAATGATAAAAAAGAGAAAGATATAAGAAAGCTATATATATATATATATATTTATAGCAAAAGTGATAAAAACAGACAAAAAGTAAAAGAAACTAAATGAAATTGGTTAGACTATATAGCAAAACACAGATTAAAATTTCACTGTTCTCTTTTCTTTGTGTAGTTACATCAATGTAAATATTACTTTTGTCCAATAAGGTCCTAAAGAACAAAATGTCATGGATTTTCCTTTACATATATATATATGTATGTCTTTCTCCCTCTTTTTCTCTCTATCTCTCTCTCTCTATATATATATATATATATATATATATAGTTTGCTGCGTCAAAGGTTGTGGGGCAAAAGAGGAATAAAGCGTTGCACTAAAATCCAAGTGCACAAAGCTGTTGTTTTGTTAACTCTTTTGTATGGCTCTGAAACTTGAACACCTTATAGATGATACATTAAGTGATTAGATGTCTTGCATAATGATTGTCTCCATACAATCTGTAGCCTAAGATTTGATGATCACGTGTCAAATGCCAACCTTTTTGAGAAATGCAAGATTAGTACTATCGAGACCTTTATAATGCAATCACCTCTATATTGGGCTGGCCATGCGGCAAGAATCAGTGATGATCGTATACCAAAAGTTCTTTTTTTTACAGTGAACTCCATAGTGGTCATAGAAATGTTGGTAGACATTGGCTCATGTATAAAGATAAACTGAAGAGCAACCTTTCTTATGTCAACATTCCATTCAAGGACTTTGGAGAGGTATATATGAAGAGATCAGAGTATCATTCCAGGTGCCATTCAGGAATAAAGCACCATCAAGCAGGAAGCATCATTCGACTGCATGAAACACGAAAGCAAAATAAGACAGCAAAATGTTTTCCTGCTGCACTTGGATACAATACATTCTTTTGTACTATTTGTGGTCGTTTGTGCCAATTCTCGAACTGGTCTCAAAAGTCATGCCTGTCAGAGACATGCAGTGAATTAGTTTGTGGTTGTCGGAACCTCATACATTGAACTTTACAGGAGAATCCATCATATAGATATATATATATGTGGTACTTAGTGGAAAGTGCTAAATATCTGTGATAGAGCTAACATATTCAGTTGTATGGATATTAGTTTATAACCCTGGGTTTCATGCTTTTGTGATCATCAGACAAATGTTTGATATATATATATATATATATATATATATATATATATATAGTCCATATAGACAAATATTTATGAAATATAACAGGAGAGAAATATGGTAGAAAGATTTATTCTCCCATTTACATTTCCCTTGTAATGGGCATTATTATATCTGTGATATAACAACACAGTATTTCACAGACAGAAGTTTTATACCACCAAGACATACACAAAACCATATATACATAGATACAGATGTCCCACATGAAGAAAAATATATCACATATATCTACACAGTGAGTAGAGTGTAAGGAGAAACAAAAAGGAAGGGTATTGCATGTAACATGGAGATCCTTCATGTGTTTCTGGAGAAGCCATGTTTAGGACTCCAGATTCAAGTAGGCCGGATTCATTTGCTATGTACCAGATAAAGACATATTCCAAGAACGGAATGGGAAATGGCGAGTTTTCCCAAAGTGAGGACTGCAGATTTAGCTTTGGTCGAGGCCAAAAAAACTACCATTTGGTTTGGCTGCTATCAACAAATTGAATGACTGACCATTCTCGTTACTATGAAATGACATTAGTAAGTAACTATCATGTGACCCATGTGACTATCTCAACCAAAGGGACACATTAAAATATATAATATAACAGGCAACACTCTAACATTATAATTTAAGTGAATTTCTCAAAGTAATTTTGTAAATTTAAGCCTGCAAAATTTTTGTTATAATTATTTAAATAAATATTTGAATAAATTTCACACTAGTTTTCTTCAACAGAGACAAAAAAAATCAATTGAAAATTATTTTACATATATTTTTTCCAGACTGTCACTTAACCTTTAGCACTCTGTAGGTGATTATTTTCACCAAGCAAAATGTTAGTCCTGCCAATGTAAGTTGAATTTGTAGTCATATCCTTCTATGGCAACATCTAAAAGAATCCTGATTGAAATTGAGAGCCAGGTTACTGCAATTTCAAATATATAGAACTAATAATATATAAAAAACACTATATTCTGAGGAGATTCCATGTACAGTAAAAGGGAGAAGGAATATTTATAAACGAAGAAGATCACAGTTGATATGCCCTGGTTTACAAAACATACTACCATACAAACATTTATATACATAAGGAATAAATAAAAATAAACTTGCCATTTCTTCCTGCCTTGTTTTTTCTTCTTGTTCTTCAAGACAGAGTTCCAAACGGATCTTTTCTAATTCCTCACGCTCTCGTTCCTGGCGGGCAATTTGCTCAGAAAGCTACAATAAAAAATAAATAAAAATAATGTAGTAAAGAGTAAAGAATGAAAGAATAAAATAAAAATATCAGAGGTTATTTTATGTTTACTGAATAATTTCATCAACAATTTTCCCTTTCTTTTTTTTTTTTTTAATTATTGTAGTTATCCTTATCTATGATAACAATTTAGTACCCCCCTCTCTCTCTCTTAAATCCTTTCAATAAAAAGACAAGGCTATAATGCAAGAGGTTACTGGGAATTAAAGAGAATAAGGAGACTTTAGTGAGACAAAAAGACAATAAAAAAGACAGGATTCAGATGATGACAACAGATGTTACATTTGTCAATGGGAGTGATAGCTGAAAATAAAGACATTTCTATGACAAAGGATATGGGACAACATTAACAAAATATTGCAATAACAAGCATAGGTATGAATACAGGTCATTATTTAAAGAAGTAAGAGGATACAAATGAAAAGATATGAAAGTGACAAGGTTTACTATTTTACTGAAGCAGACACATGAGCTTTATCGCATCTTACTGAAGCAGACACATATGAGCTTTATCGCATCTTACTGAAGCAGACACACACGAGCTTTATCGCATCTTACTGAAGCAGACACACACGAGCTTTATCGCATCTTACTGAAGCAGACACACACGAGCTTTATCGCATCTTACTGAAGCAGACACACACGAGCTTTATCGCATCTTACTGAAGCAGACACACACGAGCTTTATCGCATCTTACTGAAGCAGACACACACGAGCTTTATCGCATCTTACTGAAGCAGACACGCACGAGCTTTATCGCATCTTACTGAAACAGACACACACGAGCTTTATCGCATCTTCCATGTTTGTTCTTTCTTTCTTTCTCTTGCCTACTTTACTTTATTTCCCACATTATGTTGTTAATATATTATTTAAAGAAGTAAGAGGATACAAATGAAAAGATTAAAAACTGATTTCCTGAAGCAGACGTTAAGTGCCTGATCGCCTTATCACTTCATCTATTTTCCTTCTTCATTATGCATGCTTTCTTTTATTTCACTAAAACCAAACAGCTTTTCTGTTGTGAGAGAGAATATCTCCCTACAACTTTGGACTCGGCCTTTAGACAAAAAACATAAAAATACTCCTACATCAAAAGGAGTAGCAGCAGTGGCCTTTGTAAACATTCTCTTCCCTAGTTTCTATCCTATATTATTGTTAAAATATAAAATATATTATTAAAATATAGAATATTGCTAAAATATAAAATATATTATTAAAATATAGAATATTGCTAAAATATAGAATATATTATTAAAATATAGAACATTGCTAAAATATAGAATATATTATTAAAATATAGAATATTGCTAAAATATAGAATATATTATTAAAATATAGAACATTGCTAAAATATAGAATATATTATTAAAATATAGAATATTGCTAAAATATAGAATATATTATTAAATACAGAATATTGTTAAAATATAGAATATTGCTAAAATATAGAATATATCATTAAAATATAGAATATTGTTAAAATATAAAATTGTTTTTGATAACCCAGTTACAACCCTCTCTGAAATACCTTCTTTTTTTTTCTTCCCTCTATCCTTGCAAACAAAATGGAATGGTTCGTTATTTATTTGAGGTAAGGGCAGAGTATAATAGATAGGTAAAAGGTGAAACATATACAATTATAATATGATATTAAACTTCATACACAAGAAATATAAAAGACAAAAGGTAATCCAATGCAATATTTCATAAGTCAAAATGGTACAGTTTGGAGTGATCACATTATTTTCTATACATCTATACAATATACATCTACCCCAATTTTTGGCATATGCTGTTGTGAATACTTACCACTTGGTGTGTCTTTGAGAGAATGGCTTCACGCTCAGCTTTCTGTTGTTTTTGTTGGTGTTGCCGTTCACTCTGCAATTGAGCGTATTCCAGGATTTTCTTGTTTTCTTCCTCCATTTTCAATTTCTCCTGCTCCTTCCAGCATTCTCTTGCTTCTAAGAATTCTGTGATATATGCCTGTGTTTCTTGCTGCTTGGCCATCTGCCGTTCACGTTCCCTGTTAGAGACCAAACAAGAAACTTTCACAAGACGTTCTATTCTAATTGATCTGGATCACACCAGGTGTGACACCACACGTTTATTTAACACACATCAATTCTTTTCCTTTTTGTAACTATTATTATAAACTACAATTTTGGAAAGTGAAAATTTCACTAAAACACGTTACGGAATTTCTACAGATTAACGTAACCACTGAACTTTTTTTTCTCATGTTCCAAGTAGAATAATCCAAATGCCACTGACCATCAGGAATGATTTGCTCTTATAGCTTTCAAAGAGTTTCAATAATCCCAATGACAAACAACAGCTACTGTTTGTAGCATTGTTGTTGGCTGCTATGTTTGCGCCTTCCACGGTTGTTACTACATTATGTGCAAAGCAACATTGTGGAAGACGCTGACCCAAAGAAATATATGAAATAATGACCATTCTTAATCTCATAACTTTGGCCACTATTTACATTATTCAGACTATCGTCCTCATATTTGTTACCATATTTATCACAACGTTTTGGCTGTAGTATGCTCTGGTCTTCTTCAGGTGGTTGGAAGGTCAAACTAATCCCTTTATTTCACTCGCTGGGGTAGACTATTCTAGTTCTACGTGTTAATTCACCTCTTCAAGTTCTCCACTGCCTTAATCAAATATTGAACTCGCAATGTGGAGGCAGTGGAGAACTTGGGGAGGGGAATTAACAGGAGATAACTGATATCCATGGTACATGGCACCAGAACAGTCTACCCCAACGAGTGAAATAAAGGGTTCAATTCGACATTCCAACTACTTGAAGAAGGCCAGAGCGTACAACGGCCGAAACACTGTGATAAATATGGCAACAAAGATGAGGACAATAGTCCGAATAATGTAAATAGTGTACATGATAACTCATCTCAGAAATATAGACAAATACTGAAGGCTGATAAATATGACAACAAAGATGAGCACAATAGTCCGAATAATGTAAATAGTGTACATAATACCTCATCTCAGAAATATAGACAGATATTGAGAACTTTGGGATATAAAAAAAATGAAGTGGTATGACAAATATTAACTGATCCACTTGTTTAAAAAAAAAAAAAAAAAAAAATCAAATGTCAGAATAAAAATACTGATTTTTTTTTTTTCTTTTGAGATTTCAGAAGAGAGACCTGTTTATAATATACAATGTCAAATTGACCCCTGACTTCTTAAAAAGTTATCTGTACTTTGTTTTTATTTACAAACGTCATGTTTGAAACTATACTTATGTCACCAACATAAGCACAATTTTAAAATTTATCGTATTTATTCAACCCATAACCAGAAGTCAAAGAGATGGATTCATACCTTTCCTACGGGTATTTGTGTGTAAGTGAATGCAATGAACTTGACAGGAATTCAAACACAGTTCTCTGATTTCTCATTCTGAGCCAATATCCATTATGCCACAACACAAGGCAATAATTACTATTTACCATTTTATATTGGTAGTACCAAAAATTCCTTTAAAACAAGGTGGTATCAGCACATTCTTTCAACAACAATACATACCATAACAGAACATCCCTTTATAAATATTTTTGGCATTTAAAAGAAATTAATAAAACTCCTACAGTAAAATATTAAAAAAACTAGAATTTGTAAATCCTTATATGACCCATGTCTTCTGTGTTTACAAGAAAAACTGCATATTATAAAGTTTCTGAACAATAAAAATCTGTTAAATCAAAGAAATGAATTAACGGTGTTATGCAGGCATTGTCTACCTTTCACCTTAAAATATAGTTAAAAGAATTTTTCATAAATAATTAAGCATTACAATTACATAGACATTATTTCATTAATATATAATGGTTCACCCAATATTTGATTTTTTCAACTTTAATATTGCCATATTTTACTGTCCACTCAATTAGCATCATATAAAAATGTTCCATTATTTTTTTTAACTTATTGGCCACTTTAAGAAGTTTCCTGAGTATATAAAAAACTTTTAAAAATTAAAAAAAAAATTTGTTCATGTTAACATTATGTCTACAAATCTGAACTCTACATTTTGGCTACATACACAATACTTTTGTTGCTGACATGTCTAGAGCGTCACTTTATCTTGACATGAATTAATAACCCACCTACCTCCACCTTCTGACTTTATTCTACATTTTTCTATTTTAGCTTAGATCTGTCTGGTTAATCTAGACATACCCACAAGTATATTTATTAATTCTGACCTTAGGCCCCTGCCTTTTTAACTTTCAAAAGAGGTAACGATTTGTTTTCAAATTTCCCAAATGAATCATTTTTTCACAAGTTATCCAAGAAAAGACCATTATAGTTCTGAAACATGAAAGTTTTTGTGTAGCGATGTAATGTTTTTATTGTCATCTATTATAATAAAAATATCATAATAATATTTTGCTCTACTTTGTATTGAGCACTTTTTTAAAAGTAAATGCTACGAACTGTGGATTCTTACTCCATCTGTTCTTTCCCTTATTTGAAAACAAAATTTGAATAAATGTAGGATTTTCCAGATATTCTCTCCTCAGATTATTTTATGTCTCTGATAACTTCTTGTTTTAATTTTTTATTTATTATTTTTATAAATAAAAATAATCCTTTTTTTAATATTTATTTCTTTATAAAATGGCAAATAATAAATATTTCCTTATAGTTGGTTCACATATTTTTGTAATCTTGTCAATATAAAATTCTTCTTCGAAAAAATCTTACTTGCTTCCCTAATAGCTATAATCTTCAAATGTAATGTCTAACAACATCTTCTGATGCCTTGATCCTAATCCCCGTCCTTCTCTATATCCTTTCTTCAAACACCCCGTCTTTACTCTTGCTCTCACTCTCTGTAACCCTTTGCTTGCTAGTGGCACTCCCACCTTGCTTGGGGTGATATGCTTAAAAAAAAAAAAAAACTGTTGTCAATTCTCAAGAATAAAGAAAATGTATGAATCCACTTTAATATTTTGGGATTTTATTAAAATTCTCATCACCACATTTTAAATCATTGTTTTAGAAAGCAATTAGAATTTTAATGCCAAGGGAGTCAAAAGTCTATACAACAATAGCAATGTGAATGGAATAACTGTTCTTTTGACACATCATTTTTTTTATTCAGGCACAAAGGTTAAGCATTGCCAAATATTTTTAATCTGAGAACTTTGGAAAACAAGGGAATTAATCTTAAAGACTCTTGTGCAAGTCAGGAAGAAGTGGTCAAAAGGCTTGTTCAAAAATACCTTGTCATGTACTTGCTGGTCATGTTGGTGTTTGCACTTTGACCAAACTGAGAGACAGTTTTTCTGGAACTAGCTTTCTCACCAGAATCACTGTTTAAGAATAAGCATCTTCTAAAAAAATAACCATTTTCTCAAACAAGCTGGCGTTCACTACAAGACAAAGACTTCCAGAAAGAAATTGGAACTCATGAACAATAACAAATAAATTATTCCTTTTCATAAATTCTCATGTGAACTTGTGCCAGTATCTGAAGAATATTTGAAAACCATACTCACTTCTGATCCTCATCTAAAATTTTGCGGACAATTTCATCAATCATGCGCTTCTCGTGCAAGAAATCTTCATATGCCTGCTGCTTTTTCTGTTCTTGTTCTTGCAACTGCTTCTCCAGTTGTTGCTGGTAAACCATTTGAAGTTTCTGTCTTTCTTCTTCTTTGACTTGCTCTTTGCATTTAGCCTTTTCTAATTCTTTGTTCATTTCATGGAAAAGAATTGTCTCAGCTTTCTGCAAAACATTTTGACAAATATCAGACTACAAATTCATCAGGAATTATTTAATTAAAAAATTAAAGTTTAGATATCTATCTAAAATATACAATGTGCCACCAAAGATAGGAGGCTTTGGGAAAAGTGCCGCCGAAGATAGGAGACTTTGGGAAAAGTGCCGCCGAAGACAGGAGGCTTTGGGAAAAGTGCCGCCGAAGACAGGAGGCTTTGGGAAAAGTGCAGCCGAAGACAGGAGGCTTTGGGAAAAGTGCCGCCGAAGACAGGAGGCTTTGGGAAAACTGTCAACGAAGACAGGAGGCTTTGGGAAAACTGTCAACGAAGACAGGAGGCTTTGGGAAAACTGTCGCTGAAGACAGGAGGCTTTGGGAAAAGTGTCACCAAAGACAGGAGGCTTTGGGAAAAGTGTTGCCGAAAATAGGAGACTTCAGAAAAGTGCCACTGAAGATAGGAGAGTTTGAAAATGCTCAATCTGCCAAACTTTTAAGTAGCATCTCACATGCCAAGATACCCTATCCCATTGTTGAACAATAACAGAAATATCCTCCTGGCAGTCACTGACCTTTGCCCTACAACAATTGTGAA
This sequence comes from Acanthosepion lycidas, assembly GCA_963932145.1. NCBI lineage: Eukaryota > Metazoa > Mollusca > Cephalopoda > Sepiida > Sepiidae > Acanthosepion > Acanthosepion lycidas. The sequence continues at coordinate 13,675,746 of OZ010596.1, read as the reverse complement.
TAACAGCACCAAAACAACCTCCCAAATATTTACTGCATACTACTGATGACCCTCAGACAACAAAGGTAAACAATAAAACCAAACAGCTTCTCTAACATTTACTGCATTCCACTTACCCCCAACTTACTACAATGGTAAACAACACCAAATGGCTTCCTTAATATTTACTGTATACAACTAATGCCACCTGTTGGTACCAATCATGTTGGAAATGGCTACAAAAACACCTCCCTTCCCAAACTTATCGACAAAACACACAGATGCATGCTGGGATTTTTTTCCTGGCCAATAGCATAGGCCACTTCTGTCTCATCAAACTGTGTTCTGTTCTTTTTGTCTTAAAGAGAGAACAGTGCAATCACTTGTCTGTATCCCCTTTTGTATGTTAACACCATTCTTAGTTTGCACATATTTTGCCTTATTGCTGTTGCTTTGCATGGTATATCTTGTTTGCTTAATATTATTTTTGCCCTGTTCTTTTCTTATTGTTTGTTGCAGACTTTATCAATTCTGTTTGTTGGGCATTTCTGCCAATTCCATTAAAGCAGGGCCAATTACTCTAAAATGGCAAAGATGAGCATCACGAGGAAATTAAGACCTTAGAATTCATAAAACAAGTTTGTTGGAATTGTAGAAATCCTGGGAATAAAGACCTCCCTCTTTTTTCTTATCCTCCAATTAGGATAACTGCCTGGATAGCAAGTAGGCAGAACTTTCTGATAACTAGATCAGTTTCAATTCAGATCTGAAACGTCAGGATTTCTGAGAAATACAAGGGGTATATCTAATCTTCTATGTTGCAGTGAATACTGGACAATTGCCTCACAGATAAAGAAGAAGCAAATGAAGCAACAGAGATGTGGTTCCTCCCAGAGAATGCCATGGAGAGATCACATGATCAACAAGGAAGTTTTAAGGAAAAGATGGACACAAATTTGTAGTTTGTGAACATTTTGCCTTATTACAGTAGCTTTGCCTTGCATATATTGTTTGCTTTATTATTAAAATATTATTTTTTGTTCTTTTCTTTCTATTGCTAAATTATTGTTTAATGCAAATTTTGTCTATTTTGTTTGTTGGACATTTTGCCAATTACATTTAAGCAAGGCCAATTACTCTACACCTCTTGCTTACAACAATGCCAAAAAGGCCTCCTTACCACTCACTGCATACCACAGATGTCCCCTCTTACAACAATGGTGAACGACAACAAATGGCCTCCATAATATTCACTGTGTACCTACCTTAAAAAGATGGTGAGCAACACAAAACAACCACCCTGAAGATTACTGGTTCCTCACTTATCAGTTTTTTTTTCATAATAATGTTCATACTGTACAAGGCCCGTGGGCCACTCAAAATAGAGTGTTACAGCATAGGAGGCACCACCCCAAGCAAGGTGATAATGCCACCAGAAGTAAAAGAAAAGAAAAAGATTTTAAGAAGAGTGTGAACCAGACAACAGGCGAACCAATCTACTATTGAGGGGAAAAAAATGTAAATAAATAGTATATAAAATGTTTTAGGCAGAGACTTTAGAAGGACCAGGACACCCAGTTCTAAACTGAAAACAAGGGATAAACCCTTATTCCTGTTCAAAAGACCAGGAAGGGGACATATTTATATAAATAATTATTAGGTTTGTGCAAAAATAATGACGTAATAATGTTGTGTTTTGACGTTATTACGTCATTATTTTTGCACCAACCTAATATATAAGTAAACAATTTTCTTCAAATACTTTCAGGAAGTGAGGCATATTTTGGTTCATCATGCTCAACTAATAAATTGTACATTTTTACTACTATTAACTTAAAGTTGCGTTCCATATCACTACTTGCTTCAGTCCTTCCAAACGTAATGCCACATCATAGACTGTATTAATAAGAGATGATTTCTTTTTTTCTTATTTGCTTTATTATACAATAGGGACAGGCATGGTAGCATCAATTCTATGAGGTAGAAGGACGAAGATGGTTAGGGTAAAGGTATGTCAACTTCTTGGCTTCACATTTTGCCATGTGTGGGCTAAACCCTCTTTAAGGAATCTGGTTACAGGAACCATGTTGACTCTTCAAAATTCTTACAAAAAAACTGCTTTCTTAGTGACATTTTAGTTTTACATCTAAAACTGAGACAAAGGCAATCCCTCACTGTCAGAATTTCTCACCCACGGATTCTTCTGACCAGTAGTTTGCCCTCTTGGATCAGCCCCCCCCCCCCACATTCTGTCACATTAATTTTACTTTCATAAACATTATTTTTTTTTATTATTTAAAATCTGATATTAATTATCAAAAAAAAAAAAAAAAAAAAAAAAAAAAAAGAAAAAAAAGTATTAATCATTGGTTTCTATAAGTATGTGTGTGTATGTGTATATATTTGTGCTATTAAGCAAACAAACCAGGTATCACAATGAAATCCATAATATCAGGAAAAAATAGCAAACCTCACAAAAAAAAGAAAAGGGCATAATATATACACACATATATATATATATATATATATATATATATATGTGTGTGTGTGTGCACATGTATATATGAGAGGGGGAACATATACATGCATATGTGTGTTCAGATATATATATATATATATATATATATATATATATATAAGACATAGTTGTATGTGTGTTTATACATGTACAAGTTTATATAAAAATGACTCTATAGTGTGTGTGTGTGCGTGCGTCTATACAGATATATATGAGTCGGCATATATATGTGTACAAGTATGCAAAAAAAGCCTCTAATATATGCATATGCCTGGGTGTATGCATATATATAAATATACACCATAAAACTATATTCTGTCATATATATATATATATATATATATATAGTTTTATGGTGTATATCTATATATATATATATATATATATGATAAAATATAGTTTTATGGTGTATATATATATATATATATATATATATATATATGATAAAATATAGTTTTATGGTGTATATATATATATATATATATATACGTGATAAAATATAGCTATCCCAAAAATGAGACGATATAGGTATTAATGAGCTGTTGGATAAAAATAAAACGTAAATCATCTGAAGAAGGCCAGAGAATACAACAGCAGAGATGTCATGAACATGACAATGAAGATGAGGACAATAGTCCAAACAATGTAAATAGTGTAAATAATTATAATCCATTATCTCAGAAATATAGACATAAAAATGAAAATTTTAAAAATCATTAAAATTGCATTTGCTTTCTTACCATCTGTTGTAATCTGTGTAATTCCTTTTCAGCAATCTGTGCAGCCCTGGCTTTATTTAAATAAGCTGCCTTTAGTTTCTCCTCCAATTCACGAATCTCCAAGCTTGATGGAGAGACAAGGGGAAAAAACAATAAAAGAAAAAGTTTTTGAAAATTATTTTGCACATATCTAAATCAAACATGAATTGACAAATGAGATAAGCGAAAAATTTTATAAGTTGTTTGCCAGTGTCTCCATTCTTGAAGAGAATTGAAAAAGAAAATGCAGAAAACTTTTGCACAAACCTCATATGCAAGATTCACAACTGTTTAAACAATTATTATACTCCCTATGTATTTTGATTTATTTTTGATGACCTGTCTAGAGACATTGAGTTGCAAAAAATTAAAAGTAAAATCAATCCTTCCCCATACATCCTTGTGCAAATTAATTGAAACAACTGCTTTAGTTTCTTTTCTTTAACCATTCAGTCAGTTAGATCCACTGGCATGGCAGGATGTAATCGATTTCTAATCTTTTCCTCACTAGTATGCAGTAATATAAACCTATTTTCGGGGTGTATGATGAAATTTGTTTGGCCTTGAAAAATATTGCATCATCTGTGATTGCATCAGATTTTTATCCCGTCGAGGCAATTGTCTCAACTGTCGATTAGTTGTCCTGCGGCCATTGTCTGCAATGGACGTTACTCCAAAAAAGCATATGAAAATGGTAATACTTCATAAACACACTGATAAGGTTTATCAGTTAGCAAATTAAAGTACTATTGATTGGCCCAGATAATCTGCTGATAATCGAAAATCTGTGGTCAATCTGCAAGGAACAACTTCGTTGAATGGACATAAGAAGCACTAACATGTGCAATGTTTCATTGGAAAAAAAAAGCAAATAGCAATTATTTGTTTTGTTTCAATTAATTTGCACAAGGTTGTGTTTGTGTATGCATATATATATATATATATATATATATATATATATATATATATATATATATATTCCAGGAAATAAAGGTGTAACTAAAACTAGCCTTCTCTAATTTCATTCGCTGTACTTAATCCAGTTCAAAATGAGTTTCTTTTCATGCATTTATTACAGATTTTTTTTAATCCTTTTACCCACAAGCAAGGTGATAAAGCCACTAAGACACAAGGGGATTACTGAGTATTAGAGAATATGAGAAAATGCTACTAAGAAGAGAAAACAATAAAAGACCAAGAATTAAGACAGAAAATAATGATAGACATTGCATTTAAATTTTTGAAGAAAAAAGTTGACAAGAAACCGGGAAAGAGTTCCACAAGCAAGAAGTGTGACAGAAAAAACTGTTAGCACAGAACTTATGGCTACATCTAGCCTTTTCAACTGTAAAATGATGAGACCTTGTTGCCAAATCTAGTACTGGGCTTAAATTCATAAAGTTTAGGTACTATAAAGGAAAGTTCATCAGAACAATTACCATGAAAGTATTTATAGAAAAGGCAGAAGGAAGCTATGTTATGTAAGTGGGGAAAGTGACTGAGTCCGAGATCCCAGGTCACGACCTATAACACTGCAGATTCTTCTTTAGATTTTATCAAGAATCACTAAATATATAGTACATATATAAATTATTTGAAAATTAAAACATAAATATGTTATAAAATCACTACAAAAATAGCCATTTTGTTTCGACACGTCTGGTGTTTTATCAAATGATGGTGTTAAATCACCACCATCACTTGAAGTGTTGAAACAAAATGACTATTTTTGTAGTGATATTATAACATAATTATGTCATAATTTTCAAATAAATTATATTTGCTCTATCCTGTATTGAGCACACTTTTAAGAATAGTATTTTTTGGTTATTAGAATTTATTCCATATACATCAATCCTATACTTGTGTGTATATATATATATATATATATATATATATATATATGAATGAAATGTTAACATGCAGACAGAAAAGTGAGTCATGCTATTAAAAAGTCAAGTTCGTATGCCACAAAATAAATAAGTCCTCTATGTTATTAAAAACTAAGTTGCATATGCCATTAAAAAAAAAATTGAGTTTTGAATGCCATGAAATAAGGTAAGCAAAATAAGTAAAACTCATTTCTCAAGCTGAATGATTGGTCATTTATTAAAAGTGCATTTTACATTTCAAAACTGGAAATTCCGGCAAAAAGGAAATTCCATATCAAATAATCCAGACCATGTAGCTCCTCCCTCTTAGATTTCATTAATATTCTTCACCAAACATAGGTATCATTAAAACTAGAAAATTCTGAAAATTTGAAGATCTGATTAAAAAGGGTTTCAAAATTATTGAATTTTTATGATTTGGGCCCATAGATGGGCTGTAAAAATCAATTTTTTTTTTGTTAATTCATGACACCTTAACCTCATAGGCAATTAAAAAACAACGGAATATTTTTAAAATCTTTGGAACTTTTAAAACATTGTGAATATCGAGTGTTTTTAATTTTAAATATTTTACAAACAATAGAGTAACTGCAAGTTCCCCCACCTTGCCCAAAAATGACCTAGAACATGAATTACTACGATAAACAGGCCACTCACCTGTTCTCCCGGACTTGCTGCCTCATCTTCTCATCACGCATTTTTTCCATATTTCTACGCTTTATTTCCTGGGCCAGCCTTTCCTCTTGCTCCACTTGCTGGTTGTGAGCTATCCGATTTCTCTCAGCCTGGATAGAATTTACAAGTAAATAACCTGTACTTTTTAGGTACTTCGGTAAACTAGTCTAAAACAATGAAACCAGTGTTGAAGAATACCATTCTAAAATATTATAACCACAATTGTGTGTCTTTCAATCTTTCTGCCTTGCCTGCTATCCTCTTCTGACACACCTAAGAGGTGCATTGCACCATTTGGAAAACACTAGTCAAACCCATAAGGGACATAGGAAAAGGAACTTCTAACAACACAGATATTTACAAAGCTTACCTTAGTCCAGTGGTCCCAAACCTCTTTTCCTCTGGATTGCATTTTTGGAATGAAAATTTTATGTGATAAAAAGTACATTTAAAAATAAAAAAACAGGAGAGACAGTTAAAGGGAGATATCAGAGCATTATCATTGATAACTCTTTCCTCCAATTTGCAGAACCGAGTTACTATATTCTCAATACAGGTCAATAATTATTTATAACTATCAGGTCATCCCATAAGTTCTATTCGAATTTTGAATAAAGAAAACAAGTGACCAAATGTTACATTTAATTACAGATTTAATCAACAATGTATTTTCCCTGATTATCTATGACTTCCTTCCATCTATTAACAAGCTTACTAATTCCATTACTGTAAAATTATTTTGGCTTTGATTCAAAGAACTCACAAATGTCAGTTTTAACCTCTTCCTGTGTTACAAAAGCTGCTTCTTCCAAATGATTCTGTAAGCTACGAAACAAATGGTAGTCTGAAGGAGCAAGATCGGGAGAATAAGGTGGATGAGGAATTTTCTCCCAACCAAGTTCTTCGATCTTTTGTGACGTGATTCTTGCTGTGTGGGGTAGCGCATTGTCCTGATGAAACATCACCTCTTTTCGATTCACTAGAGCGGGTCTTTTTTTCCTCAAAGCTTGGTTCAAACGTTCTAATTGCTGACAGTATATTTGAGCATTAATTTTTGCATTAGGTGGTAAGAATTCAAAGTGGATTATTCTTTGGCGATCCCACCAGGTTGAAAGAAGAACCTTTTCCCTTCTCGGCTGTGGCTGGGGTCCTTCCCCATTACCAAGCCACTGTCTACGACGCTTAACATTTCGATAAAAGATCCATTTTTCATCGCCAGTCACAAGTCTATCCAAAAAAAGTGAAACAAGTTGGCGAGAATGAAGAGAAGGAGCAGATGTCAACTCGGGATTTGAGGTTGTTTTCAGACAATTCATGAGACACCCATTTTCCAAGTTTAGGAACTTTTCCAAAATGTTGAAGATGACGATGATCAGTTGTATGGTTTGAACTGAGAACCACTGCCAATTCCTCAACTGATAAAGCAGGATTTTCTTCAAGGGCTGCTTCAAGAAGCTTTTCATCAAACTCAGCTGGACGTCCGGTTTGATCTTCATCTTCAAGGGTGAAATCTCCACCTCTGAATTTTGCAAAGCATCTTCTGCAAGTTCTTTCATTCACACATTTCTCTCCATAAACTGAGTGAATGTTTCTAGCCACTTCGGCTGCTGAGTTTCCTTTCTTAAACTCATAAAGCATTATGTGCCTCAAATGATTCTTGGGTACTTCCAAGTTAGCAGGGTTTTAATCAAACAAAATTTAATTTTATTGTTCTCTGAAATAAACTTTGATCAGTTTAAATGCATCTAAACATAAAAATAATGTTCAGCTCTATTAGACATTATAAAATACTCTTTAAATTTCGTTCATTTTAAAAAAAGTTAAAATTCGGACAGAACTTATGGGATGACCTGATATTTATACTGGGACTCATGCATGCTATTACAAGTAAATCATAATAATATTTTAAATTTTGAAATCATATTTATTTTTGGCATCCAAATTTTTTAAAAAATTGTTTCTAGATCTTTGATTTTCTTTTAATCATTCCACCTCACATGCTATCCTCTTTTGCCACACCTATGAGGCATGCCACACTGTTTGAGAACCACGGTTCTAGACTGTTTAATTTAACTCTTCAAACATGAGAAATATTGACAAGAGGACATGGTGAGGCAAACTTAAGCAAAGCAAGAGAAATGCAAAATTGCTTACCTGAAGGATGCCCTCCTCTAATTCACGTTCTTTTCTCTCCATTGCCAACCTTCGATTGTATCTCCGTTCTTCGGACATTGCTTCAATATTCTTATGGGACTGTGCCATGTTCTCCAATTCCAGTTGTTTTAGGATAGCTTTGCGTTCTTCATCTGCCCGGTGCTGAGACTGCAATAGTTTCTCCCGCTGCTGTAAGGTGTATCTCCGCACATGTGCCTTGACACAAAATAAAAACAAAGTAAGCAAAATCACTAAAACAGACACATATATAATGTATGGTTGTTCGTTTCTGAATATATCTCAGTAAGGGCGGCCAGCTAATTCTTAAGCAACCACAGAAACAACCTGTGGTTTATACGGCAACTATGCTGAGCAAACCATAGTTACAGTTTCTCTATTGTTAAATAATCTGGCATGATAAACTGTTTAAACAAGGTGAGTATGCTCAAACCCCTGGTCACGTTGGCTTGCGACTTTGTGTTAGCACAACCACAGAAGACCTCTCGGTCACATTCACTTATAATTTTGTGTTAGTACAACCATCAATGGCTTCCAAACAGTTTCATCTACCTAATTTCACTTGTAAAGCGTGGGTCAACCCAAGGTATGGTTTTCAAACACTTCCCAACAGTGCCATGTGATGGGATCATTTCCTCAATCTGATATTATAAAGTCATCTCCTTGACAAATCAATAACAGATCTGATGATCAGATTGCTAACATCCTAATCACTTGCCGATCTTCCTATGCAGACATAGCATGTCAGTCTGAAAACCATTCAGCCAATATACAATTCATCATTAAATGTGTTGACAAAATGATTTCTGATACAACTTCTGACTCCTCCTGCTATGACTCTACCTTTACAAGAGCCAGAGCAGGCTGGAAATGGAGCACAACTGTCATATCTGGGATAGAGCTACCCAGTTTTTACTTTCTAGTTTAAAAGTTCCTATATGGCCTTGTGGGTGATGAATTATTTTCCACCCTACAACCCTTTTCTCCACAAAATGAAACATTGCTAGCCTCTCATTACTCTATTGCTACTTCCATGGAAAATGTTTGGATGAATTACATTCCTTAGTTCCACTTAACTCTAACCCTCCCAGCTAAGACCCACCATGAGGCAAACTACCCTCATTCCCATTCCATTAGTGAGAAGTACGTTCCATTTGAATAGTTTCTTCCCATGAACAACTGACTCCCAAGAAGATGCTTTCCCAACCACTACAATCTTAACCTGTCTCAGGTTGACCATTATCTTCCCCACATCTCATAAACTGCACCTCTTACTGCTCACAAAACAAACCTCCTTCAGTAACCCTCTACATTAAGTGGCTCTTGGGCTTTATATGGGATGAACATTAGTTAAAAAAACAAAAATATATACATATAGAGGGAAGCAGGAATAAGCTGTAAACAAGAAATAAACCTGTATATTGCTAGTGGTGCTAGCACAATGGATTATAAAGAGATTATATTAAGACCCAGCAACAATTCCTTCTGCTTACAGAGGCAAGGTTGCTTGGACTTAATAAACAGAGACTCAATTAAATAGTAGTCTGAATGTGCCCTGTTGATGACTGTGATAAAGTTTCTTGCAAAAGATAAAACACAAACCAGTTTACCAAGTAAGTGATCCATAATTATTGATAAGTGACAATGCTTTGTGACCCTTGCTATCTTATCAATATTTGCCTTTTTCTATCTACATTTATATACATTACAAAACAAACTAAGCACAATTGACTATTGAAAGGATGAAAATGACATGTCTCTAATTTCTATTCAGATACTTTATATTTATTTTCAATTGTTCTAATTGAATTGTTTACTATATTGCATATGATCCATTATTGTATATAATTAGATTATAATAAAATTTGGATTTTATATGAAAACTGAGATGTAATAGATTGGAAGGAGGGGGTCAAGAGCCTCGCACTTGCCCTGGTCTATTTATTCATAGATTACTCACTATTTCATCTTGCTTCTCTTGGTCCTGTGACTATTAATTATATGTCCCAGAAGATTCAATTGTTTCTTTGCTTTAAGGTAAGAAAAACTCATAACTTTGGCTTGTTGTAAGGAGAAAATAACTATTATTTTCGTATATAGTAATAAAATAAAGAATACTTCTATTTGTTTACTATATGTAAGAAAAAAAAGGTGTTGCAGAGGCTGCTACTGATTGTTGATTTTGACAGTCGAATGAAGGCATTTATTTTATAGAAAAAGAAAGATGATTTTTGGCTGTCAGCAAACAAGAGATAGAAAAGATTAACGATCTTCCACATGCTTCAAACAAGGAATAAAACAAGTAAATTTGAATATAATTTAATAGCAGCAATGATAATGATTATGATAAATTGTGGCATACGAGTTCAGTTTTCAAGCTTTAAAAATCTTTTCAAAACTAGGGGTTGAATTACAACGGCAAATATAAAATTCAAACCTTTACCACTGAGTTATAAACCAATGAGACAGCACTTTTAATGATTACTGTACACTATTTATAGTTCCTCCAGCAGGCTGCCACAAATACAACCCACTAAAACTTGTCTCACACTCTTTGGGTCCTGTCACTGGATCTAACACCTTTATCCACTGCGTCATATGAGAGAGTGTGAGTTCAATACCTGGTTAAGGTGGTGGGGAACTTGGAGAGGTGAATTAAGCAGGAGATAAACTGATAACTGACATTCATTAGTCTACCCCAGTGAGCGAAATAAAGGGTTCAGTTCGACATTCCAACCACCTGAAGAAGGCCAGAATTTACAACAGCTGAAACATTGTAATAAATATGGCAGCAAAGATGAGGACAATAGTCTGAATAATGTAAATAGTGTACATAATATCTCGTCTCAGAAATATAGACAGATACTGAATACATAGCAGTATTATCAAAAAAAATACCTGGTATGATGTGTAATCTATGGCATTAATATTTTATAGTTGAGATTGACTTTAATGCATTTATCAAACTTGACAAATTTTAAATGTTTGCTGTGTATTGTAGGTTGCTTGCTATACAATGCATATAGAAAGATATTACACTTAGTATCTCAATATACAGGTAAGTGGTGTGACCTTATGTAGTTTTGGTACAGGTTACTGTATACTGTTGCCTGACTTCATTTAGTAGTAATAGGGATGGTGCGTACTATCTGCGAGCACCCCAACTGAAAGTAGTTCAAGCTTGTTTGAGGAGTCAGGACTTGTATAAGAAAATCATTATCATCTCCAAAAAATCCTTACAATCAGAAAATATGTTTTGGCTATAAATAACATTAAAAGTTGATAAGCTATAAAAAACAAAAAAAGAACATCTTTCTGCCACATGCTTTATTTTTTTACAACAGTCTGAGATTAAAATGAATTATTGCTGCTGTATGGATACAGAGAGGGATTATCTCCCTTTGGTTGAGATGTCACATGACAATCACTTAATGATATAACTCCAGTGATGAGAGTGGCCAGTCAGTCAGTTTGCTTACAGGAACAGTGCCAGAATTCCGTCGTTATTTTTTGACCGTTGCTGACAGCTCTATCACTCGACATTTTTTGTTGGAATTTACCTTTTGCTTTTTGAACTTCATTTTGGTTAAGTTTGTTTATTTTATTTTTACATTTTTGCGACCGCATTGAAAAAGTTTTTTGAATTTTTCTTTCTTCTCTCCATTTTATTTTTTTACCCACCCCCTTGATTTTTTTGCTCTTTTTCTTTTTATTCTAGTTTTCCTATTTGATTTTAATTTTTACCCACTTTAATTTTTGCTCTTTTTATTCCAGTTTTCTTTTTTGATTTTCATTTTTTACCCCTGTAATTTCCGTAGTTTTTTTCTTTTTTAATTCTCATTTCTACCCCCTTTAATTTTTGCTCTTTTTTCTTTTATTCTAGTTTTCCTTTATAATTTTCATTTTCTTTAGTTTCTTTTTTTTAAATCTATCTTCGTGTTCTTTATTCTGTGTTTCGCTTTAATTTTTGATTAATTTATTTATTTGTTTCTTTCCATCTTTTAATTTTTACGTGTTTTTTTTTTTTTGTAATCGTTGTATTGTCCAATTTATTTGTTTATTTTCTTTTGTTAATTGGTTCGACTCGCTTAGGGTCGGCCATTTTGATTTTTTAACTAGCTTCGTCTATTTGTCCTCGTTGCATATTTTTTTTGTTTATTGACGTCGACCATTTTGATTTTTTGTAACTAGCTTCGGCTATTGTTCCTTGTTTCGTAATTTTTTTTTTTTTGTTTATTGACGTCGGCCATTTTTATTTCTTTTTCTTTTTTTTTTTTTTTAAATAGTTTCGGCTTTTGTCAAAGTTTTATTCTTTGTTTTCCGTTTTTATTTTATTGTTTATTTTCTTTTACGTGTTTTCCTTTATTGTTTTGCCTTTAGGCGATATTTGTTCTTTACTGTTTTTTCTAATTTTTATTGTATTTTTTTAAAAGTTCGTTTTACGTATAAGTGAACCGTGTTTTAATTTTTTTTTCTTTCTCGTCATGTAATTATTTTTGTGTGTGCATATTTATTTTATTCATTTTTTGTTTCGTTTATTTTTTGATTTAATTATCTTTTGCCTATAAATTTGTTTAACCATTTCCCACCCACACCCCCTCCCCCCCTTCACTGTGAAAAAAATGGATAAGAAGGAAAGTATTAAAAAAATAGAAGCCAAAAATAGCTTCTATCCAGCGTACGGTAAAAAAGCACCTTTATAAACCTAAAAATGACCCTCCTGACAAAGAAAATAAGGATGAATACCCTGATCTGCCCTCAGTTCCATCAAATGAGGAGATTGTGGAAGTATTAAAAAAAGACTCCAAAAATATGGAGGCTGAAAAGAGCAAGAAATTAGACCATGCAAATGACAAATCAACTGCTAATGCAGAGGCCAGAGAATCGCCCTCTTGTTGGAAGTCCCCACCTAAATGCATAATCGACATTGTGGAGTTCTTGGATCATGCCAAGGGTTACGCACACCTTGTGGTGGAAGGTGGGCTCTTGCAGGATCCAATAGAACTGAAGAAAGTCGAGAAAAGAATAGTGTCAGTCTTTGTCGTCAACAAGTGATCTCGCAAAATTTGTCGTTCAACTAAAGACACAGTGTTCAAATCACTGGAGTTCCTGGGGTTTAAGCCCTTCTGAATTGTTAAGGGCAAGGGATTTTTCATGTGGGTCGTGCTGCTGCCCACCGCCGAAGAATGTATAAAAGCAACAACCCGTGATCTTATTACGAAGGATTAGATCCTTCGTACAGAGTACGAAGATCCGGCGAAGGACCATTGTAGCGGTATACAAGGTCCCTCCTCAGGTTATCATAGAGCATTGAGATGATGCTCAATCAAAAAGCCTTTGGCTCTATCCCCAACTGTCTTGACGTCAGTGACCTGAACCTGCCGGTCATCATGACCAGCCGTAAACCAGTTTGCTGGAAGTGTGGAGTGACTGGTCACCTCTCCTCTTCCTGCCCAGAGAAGAAGGCATCTGAAGCTCAGGTCCCAATCGACCAAACTCCCCCTCTGACCGAGTCTTCAAAAACCGCCACGCCTGTAATGGGCACGCCGGCTACCAGGACCGGAGTGGTTGTACCCCTGGTTGGGACCTCATCAAAGCCCACATTCCCCGAAGAGCCTTCTTCCACTGCAAGCGTGGTTGAGGAGAAGGAAAAGGGGGAATGGCAGGTAGTCGGCAGGGCCAGAGGGAAGCGTCAGACAGCGGGGCTTCAGTCCCCTGAAGCCCCGGGGACTAAAGACACTTACAGCCCCCACTCCCTCTGGCAACAGTAAGGGCAATGCCCCGGCCTCAGACCAGACCATTGAAGATCTAAAAAGGAAATACGACCCTGGATACAGTAAAACAGAAAAGATTAAAGAATTAAAAAATCAACTTGATAAACAAAAGAAAGCAAAATCATCTCCATCTAAGATCTCTCCCTCCTCGCAGTCTTCACAGCCCTCTACATCCAGTCCACCTAAGTCCCTCTCTACAAAGAAATCCACTCCCTCCACGTCCCTCAACCTCTCTTTGTAGAGTGAAGCCTCCACTTGCTTCCCCCTCCTCTTCTGCCCAGTCCTATATTCCTCTCAGTAGAGACCCCAGCCCATTTAGACAACCCTTTACCCCCCGCAATACCCCCAGTCCTTCCCCCACTAAATCACCTGTAATGCCTCCCCCATCAAAAAGACTCAGAAGCCTTACCCAAGATGATAATGAAAAAAAGAAAAAAGCTAAACACATTTTTAACCTAGGGACTGAGGTCTTCAAAATTTCTCCGTTACAAGCGGAGAAAGCAAAAGACTATGGAAACAGAATCACAAACTTAAAATATTAGGTCGGTGCAAAAATAATGACGTAATAATGTCGTTTTTTCACGTATTTTTTAACGTCAAAAAACGACATTATTATGTCATTATTTTTGCACCAACCTAATACTTACTGTCGATCAAGCAGTTTGCTGACAAGGACATTGATGACCCTTGCAACTTCCCTAACGCGCAAAGGGTGTTAACAGTGGTCAGATCCGACCCGGGCATGAAACAGATTTGGGCCATGTTGGACGTGGCTATAACTTCGTTCAACATGACCCCACCCATTGCTATTATTGAAAATAACAGCTTAAAAAAATGAAGCAATTTTGTGCAGGGAGGGTCCCGGTTTTTGTTCACCCCTCCCTTTATAGAGCACTAAAATTGACTTTCCCCTGGGATATCGGTGGAATCTCCCAAGACAGCACTATCAAAACTGAAATGGGCCATGGGTCTATGGGGGAGGCTGTCGGTATCCTTACCCCAGCCATGTTTAATTCAGGTAAACAACCCTAATCAGACTTCTCAATGGCGCTCTGGTTAGCTACTTTAAATGTGCGGGGCTTGAGGTCCGAGTCTCGCAGGACGAGGCTCTCTCATGACCTTCAGCGCCTCGGTGTGAATGTTTGTTGTGTGTAAGAGACCCGTTTTTCTTCTCATGACTGTGAGAATATACTGTCTAGGGAGTTCTCCCTTTATTCAGCGTGTTTTGATGGTCGTTCGAGGGGTGTCTCTTGGCTAGTGAGCAAGTCTTTGAAGGCTGCATGTTCCCTTGTCTTTGCGGATCCGGCGGGCAGACTTTGCATGCTGGATGTTACCATAAAGGATAAGGTTCTACGTCTCATTGGGGTTTATGCACCCAATGTCCATGCCGAGTGGCCTGCTTTGTTTCGGCAGATCGCGCCGTACTTGACGACATCTTGTCGGGTAGTTTTAGCGGGGGATTGGAATGCCCTCCTTGACCCCGATATAGATCGTATAGGAAAAAAACAGGGTACTAACATCCGGGACGTGAAACCATTCCAGGACTTTATCGATGAGTTTGATCTTGTCGATAAGTTCCGGAATGAACACCCTCGGGAGGTAGCATGGACTTGGACAACTAGTGGCAACTCGGCTCCTGAGACACTTGCGAGCTACCTCAACCGAGTCTTAGTTAGGAGAGTTGATGTAGGGCTCTTAGGGTGTCCAAGCTTCCACTATATAGTTTATATGGATCATAGGCTTGTCCGGGTCCGTGTAAACTTAGATAAGCCTAAGGTTAGAATGGCTGGTTACTGGAAATTTAACTGTTCATTATTTGGTGAGCAGGGTTTCCGGGACCAGCTACTACTAATGATACAAAGGGAATTGACGGGGGCGGCTGTGGGAAACGCCTGGTGGGATAATCTTAAATCTAAAATTAGAACGTTTGCTGCCGATTTTAGTTGTCGACTCAATCTTGATAGATTAGCGGCGCAAACGGCTTTAGAAGCGAAAGTAGATCGGGCTGTGAAATCCCGTGTTAGTGGAGAAATAGCCTTAGATAAGGCTGAGTTGTCCTCCTTGCTTATTAAGAAGGATCAAGCTCTGGTAGTTAGGGCTAGGTTAAAAAGAATGTCTTCTGAGGCAACGAATATGGCCGCTGAACTGCGTGCAGAGGAAAATCGGAACATGTCTAGGCGACATATAGCGTGCGTCACATTGCCAGATAAGCGGACCGTGACTACAAACGCGGGCATATGTGAAGTCTTTCGGGATTACTTTCAGGATCTTTTCACCGGGAAGCCCAGTCTGAGCTCTGCTCAGTTCGATGCCTATTTAGCTGACTTTCCCTGCCTTGAGGCAGCTGAAGCGGCTAGGTGCGAGGGTCCCATCAGAAAAGTCGGAAATCTGGGAAGCGCTGAAGCAGGTTAGCCTGGATAAGTCTCCGGGACTAGATGGTCTTCCCTACGAAGTGTACTTGAGGTTGTCACCCATTTTTGTTCCTTTGCTGGAACTGATTTTCAACCACTGGATGAGGCAGGGGTCTATACCTCAACGCTTCACCAGGGGTGTGATCAAGCTGCTGCGTAAGGACAAGAACGGTGGGGATGGGTTAGGGAATTTTCGCCCTTTAACCATGTTAAACACTGAGTTAAAGATTTTGGCGAAGATCTTAGCCAACCGCTTGCAGCTTGTCCTGTCTAGACTGATTGGCCCTGAACAGACTTGTGCCGTGAAGGGCAGGACTATTCAGGATAACCTTCATATGGTACGCTTGATCTTAGAACAAGTCGACAGTGAAGCCGCGCTGATCAATTTAGATCAGTCAAAGGCCTTCGATAGGGTTGACCATCAGTTTTTGGAGGCTGTCCTTTCGCCGGACAGTTTCAGAGACGACTTTCGCTCCTGGATCCGACTTTTGTATGCGACCCCCGGTGTGCTGGTGGAGGTGAATGGGGTAAAATCGAAGCCTTTCGTATTGTCTCGCTCCATTCGTCAAGGTTGTCTGCTTTCGCCTTTGCTTTACGTTCTTGCGTTGGAACCATTCCTTCGCAAGTTAAAGGCGAATCCAGTCCTGCGCGGAATTTCCCTGCCTGGTGCTACCACCTCAGCCAGGTATTCTGCCTATGCTGACGACATTTCGGTTCTTGTGTCGAGTAGAGCCGAGATCGACGAAGTCAGCAAAGAGATCAGTGGGTATGAGATGGTGACAGGGGCCAAGATCAACCGCGATAAGTCTATTGGCTTGCAGTTGGGTGCATGGAAGGGAGTTTCTCTTCCCGGACCTTTCCTCTGGACGGATGGGCCGATCAAGATACTCGGCGTCTGGTTCGGTCCTGATCTCCAGTTGGAAATGAATTGGTTAGAGGTGCAAGGGAAGGCCGAGATCGCAGTTAATCTGTGGTCTCGGAGGAGACTTTCCCTGAAGGGAAGGGCGGAAGTATGTGTTTCACACATCTATCCGATTCTCCTGTACCGAATCTCTGTACTTCCACTCCCGTATGCCAGACTAATTTTATTAGTACGGACCTTGTTCTCTTTCTTGTGGAGAGACAAGGCCCCTATGGTAACTTGCGAGATCTGTTGCCTTCATCCCTCTGAGGGCGGTCTGGGTATGCCGAGCATTTAGATTCGTCAACATATGCTTCGCATCACCTTTCTAGACCAAGTGTGTCGCGGATTGGATGAGGAGGGTGCCTTTTGGAAAGAAGACGTCCGGAAACATTTCCTGTCTCTGAGAAGTGTGCACTCGTGCAAGGAAGAGGCCAGCCATACACCACGAGCTGAGTGCTCCTTCTATCGTGAATGTCGTTGCGCTCTGAAGCTCCTCTTACGGGCTTCAGATGGCCTCTCCAACGCCCAGGCGTTATCTCGTAAGGCATCAAGTGTTATTAGGTTGGTGCAAAAATAATGACGTAATAATGTCGTTTTTTGACGTTAAAAAATACGTCAAAAAACGACATTATTACGTCATTACTTTTGCACCAACCTAATAGTTAGGGGGGGCCATTCAAGATGATCTGATTGGTGAGCTCGGTCTTATGAAGCAGGAGGCTTGCTCAATATGGCCTTGGGCACCTGGGTTGAAATGCCTCAATAACGATGAGGCATCACTCACCTGACTGGTGATTCGTGAAGCCTTCTGGGTTGGCAAGTGACTTTGTTCAGCAGGCTTGGAGAAATATCCAAACTGTCGTCGCTGTATGGTGGAAGTCAAGACCATTGGTCACGCCTTCTTTCAGTGCAAGGCGGTAGTGCCGTTGTGCAGGTTTGTTGAAGGCTTCATGGTTCGCATGCTGCAGGGAAAGTTTTTTGTCCTTGAAGCCAGTTCTGTTTGTAGCAATGTGGTGCCGCAATTGACGAAGGCTGAACACTATGTGTTCTGTTGCTTACTAGGGGTTATGAGAGTCGTGATTTGGACGACGCGTCAGAAGGAATTCTATGATGGCGAGAGGTTCACCTCTTCCCAACTGATCTTGTTCTTTAAGCATCAGCTTAAAGTCAAGATTAAGATGGAAAGGCGGCGGCTCACCTCATCAGAATTTGGCAAAAGGTGGGTGAATCTTGCACGTATGTGCCGAATAAAAGGGGCTGACCTTGAGTGGCATCTTGATGTCGGTTAGGCATCAGGATATTGTTTTTCCTCGGTTGAACTTGGGAAACCCACCCCTAGTTTTAGGCTAGAGTAGGTTTTTCGTTTTGATTTTTAGTTTCTCTTCATTTTCTGTAAACTTAGCTACGGTGTGTTTGCTCATTGGCCCCCTTTTTTTTTCTGTCCCCTTTTCTTTTTGTTTTAGCTTAACTCCCCATCCCATCCCTCGGTAGGTGGTCAGTATTTTCAGTTCTCTGGTGGATGCGGGATGCCTTTCATTTCGAGCGTGTGTTTTTTCGTATTTGTTGTTGTGTCTGATTTAGTGCGTGCCTGTGTCTGTGGTTTGGGAGGGATGTTTGTTTTTCTATATTTTTAAAGTTCCGTGTCGATTTCGTCCAGTTAATTGATTTTACTGTCACATTTAGGGTTTGTGGGGGGTGTTATTACTAACAGGATTTTGTTTAGTTTCATGTAAATATTTTTGTCATATTGTTCATATTCATTGGGGCGTTTTTACTTGTTTTTTATTTTGTTCCTCCCCCACACAGACATTATTTGTACATATGGGGTTAATTAGGATTCTCATTGAGACAATGAGGTATTTTGGTGGTTGTTAGTAAGAAAGGTAATTTTGAATGTGGTGTTTTGGTGGTAGGAATATTGTTTAGTATGTTTGGGTCAGTGGTTGTGGATATCTAAGTTTAAATTAAGACAAATGATGACCGTCCTTCTTTCCCCATCCCCTCTTTTGGCCTTGTGCCACATTTATTGTATTTTTTACAATAATAAATATTGTCAGTTTGCTTACAGCAGCCAAACCGAGTTGCTTTTTTTATTTATCCTGGGCCAAGAGGCCCAGACTTAGGGTAACCCTGCCTCCCACAGCAGCTTACAAGTACATGGAGTCATTTCACATTGGGAATATATCTTCCTCAGATATAGAAAGAAACTCCAGCTCTCATTCCTCAATTTGGGAAAACCTTAGACTCGCCATTTCCTCTTCATGGTATATGTCTTCACCTGGGACATAGAGGAATCCAACCCATTTGAGTCTGGATTTCAAAACATGGCTTCTCCAGAGGCACAGAAGAATTTCCATATTATATGTAATACCTTTCTTTTATGTTTCTCCTTACACTTTGCTTTGCCGTGAAGATATATGTGATATATTATTCTCTGTATGGGACATGTGTGTATATATATATAGTTTTGTGTATGTCTTAGTATTATAAAAGTCTCTTTAAGAACAAAGCATGTTTGTCATTCTTTTCCTTTCAGCCTTTTTGTCTTGTCCACGAATAATGGTGTTATTATATTTGTAGTAAAAAAAAAATGATGATGAGGAGGGGTCAAAAAGTGCAGTGCGATGCTCGGCAGCAGGCCAGCTCATTTTCTTCTTTTTCCGGTCACATCAAGGAAATGGATTGTGTGGCTCCCTTTCTCAGCTGTTACACTGCGCAGTTGTGAAACAGACACCAACTCAGCCGCGCCTACTTCAACTTCCTCTTTGTCTGCCAATCCGTATGTCCAACTCTAACACACACAGCCATTGAATGACTTTTTTCTTCTCACCGTGTTTCTGGCACCCCACTTTTTATGCTATTCTAAAATTTGCATGTGTGCAAATGCACACATAAACTGTGTCTTCAATAGCAGCCATATTTCTTTTTTCGTCATCACTTTGCAGGCAAGACACGTTCGCGCTGGTTTCAAATTCTGAGGTAAGTCATGTCTTTCGTTACAATATTATGGATATAATGATTGAAGAATAAATCTTTCTACTGTAGCTCTCTCCTGTTATACTGCCATATCCAGGCTGGAGCTGTTCAATCCTCATATTCTGAATAGAGTTAAAACATGTTAATGCATTCTCTTGAAGGAAGACATATTCTCTACTCTGTGGCCTGTTTCCCACAGACACGACATCTCAAGCCTATTACTACACTACCACTATTTTCATGGTAAATGTGTCGATGAACTCTATTCTCTACTTCCACCAGTTCAGATCTTTTCTGCTAGAAGGCATCATTCTACTTCCAACAAGTCAAATCACCTTTATTTCCCCCATATTCCAAATGTAAGGAGAAAATTCCACTTAGCTTTTTCTTGTTACTTTGTGGAACACCTCCCATGTGGATGCTTTCCTGAAAGATACAATCTTAACTTCTTCAAGTTCAGGACCAATTTTTATCCATCCTCCTTATACTCTAAATGTGATGATTTTTTTTTTTGTTGTTTTTTCTGGTCATCAATAAAACATCCTTTGGCAATTAATCTCACTTCAGATATTTTTAGTTTTGGCTAGAGAGGGATAACATTTTATTTATTTTTAGCAATAAACTATTTTTATTGTATTTATTTTTAAGCTGTAGCTTTAAGGAAAAATAGAAACTAATTTATTTAATAGTCTTTTTTTTAATTATTTTTTTAATATTGTTATTATACATTTTTTGAAAAGTTCTTTTGTTTTTTTTGTTTTTTCCATTTATTCAATAAAGTTTTACGTAAATTTAATGCGACATTATTGCCGAACAATGACAAAGAGGAATGGTAAAAACAAAATTAATTAGAGAGCAACAAGTGTGGAGAGCCATGATCGTCTACATCTTGAAAGGAAAACATGCAAAAGATCGATTTTTTTTTTTTTTTTTTTACTGTTTTGAAGTTTTCAAATAAGAAAATCAAAGATAATAAACTTCCTCTTAGTCTTATTCAACGAGTTTACGATAAGTTCATAAACAAACTGCATTGTTGTACAAGAATAAAAATTCAACAACGAAAAGTAAAATATTTTTGAAAAATTGTGTAACAAAAATAAATTTTAAAAAATAAGACAAGCGGAAGCCTATTTCTTTTTGGAGATTTTTTAAGTCGTGAATAAAACAAAAATCTAATAGATTTTTTATTTAATTTTTTTTTTTTAATTAGAAATAAAGTTTAATTTATTTTAAATCCCTGAGAAGAAAAATGCGTAGATATATTTCAATTTTTATAATATTCAGATTCTGATTCATTGCTTTTCGTCGAATTCAAAAAAAGGATTCTTTCAGAATATGAGGCTAGCTCAAAAGGAAATGGAGGAAAAAAATTAGCATTTGTATTCAAATATCTTTTGAAACTATAATCTTAATACTCTAGATTGTTTTGATAACAATAAATTTAGTTAACTTTCTTCTCTAAATTTCCCAACGTTTCAAAACAAACAAAAATAATCGTTTTTTTTTTACTTAGTAAATAAAAATAATACATTTTTTAAAAATCCATTCGTTAATACATCGCTTTGTAAACAAAATTTAAACTTTTTTTAAAAAAGTAAAATGTATTAGCTAGAGCAACATATGGCTTAACAAAAACGATATATTTTGAATTTTAAAATTAAAACTTAAATTAAAATAAAATACTTTAACTTTACTTACCATTGTGTGAAATTGAGTGTTGACTTGTTTTCGTTTAAAAAATACAAATTTATTGAATTTAAAAACACAGGAAAAAGAATCAAAATTCTGCGTTTAAGAAAAACATAACATCACTGGGTCTTTTTTGAAAATATAAAACCGTGGGAGGGGACCTCAAAGGACCGAGATATAAAAGAAAATTCCTGCTGTGTTTTACTTAAAGCTGAATTCATTGTCGTCTTCTTGAAAGCGAACAAACCAAACACATGGCGCCATAACGTTGCTAAGGAAGTTGGCAAACCGGAACTTCCGTTTTGCGCGGGAAATGACGAATTTTCAAAAGAAATCAACTTCTTAAAAATTCAAATGAATACAGAATAATAAATAATAGCTTTTAAGATTAATAATAATGACAAATCATGAACGATCTTGTAGTTTAACGAAAGCTTTTTTGTTGTGCGAGTACTCACTCCAAATCATGAATCTCTAAAATTAAATCTAAAAACAGTTTGACTTTGAAATACTCGGTATCACTAGGGAGGGTGTAAATAAAGATTTAAACATTTTGGTAATAAAATTCTGCTTTCGTCAAGTTTAAGGCCGTTTTTTCATGCTATGCCTACTTAAAAATAACGAGGTAAATAAGTTGTTAACGTAAAGATAAATTGTCACTTATGACCTTCCGTACTATAATGAAAAACACGCACATGTCATTTGTCAATCAACACCGCAGTTCAGACCGGCTTTCTCCTATTTGAAAAAATGTTTTCATCACAGAAAATAAGCAAAAATATATTAAATAAACTTTATAATTTCTAATTTTTATTATTTAAAAAAAAAAAATCATAATTGATTTTTTAAATAAATTTTAAACGGCAACATTCACTTTTGCAAACAAAAGTTAAAAAAACGGCTGATGATCGATTTTCTGTCAATTTTTCCGATTCAAAAAAATTGAAGATTTTTAACGAAAATTTTGGACGTGCTAGAAATTATTAAAAAATGTAAAAAAAATATTCAAAAAATACTTTGATCATTCCTCTTGATAATAACATTAACATTTGTCACGATAAAAAAAAATTATTTTCATCAAGTTTAAGGCCTTTTTTATTCATGGTATGATATTTTTTTTTTTTTTCGATCTCATGAACATAGCTACTTAAAAACAATTAAAAATGCATTTTAAATAATAAATGTGTTCTTTGAAGTTAAATGTTGATTTTTATTTGCAAGATAATAACCTAAAGCTAAATCTGTATTATAAAAAAAAAAAATCAAGTTTTTAAATGTCTTTTAAAAACATTGAAAAAGAATAAATTTAAAAATTTCTTAAAAATCCAATATTTGTCCAAGGGATTTGTTTTATAGTAAATTATTAAATTTAAGGATTAATAATTAACTGGTCGTTGAAAAATTAATATTTACTTTTTACTTAAAATAGCGAAAATAACAGTTACTTTCGCGTTCGCCTGTGACCTGTCATCAAGGTTGTGGGGTACTTCACCACATTAATTTAACTTTGATAAGGAAGCAGGACTCACACAAGAAGAATAACCACAAGGCTTTGTTGGACATAAAATATATGTATATTAACAAGATGTACAATATCAAACAATGATGTGAAAGAAAACATGCATTTAAGTAAGAAAGGTTGAATTAATCAAGAGTTGCCTCCCTTTGCCTGAAATTTAAGAGTTCAGTGAGAGATAATTATTTGGTTTAAAGTTCACTGGATAAATGTTCATGAGTGTTTCATGATATGATTGTTCTTGTGATATTATTGTTGAAAAGTATTGTTGTGTCAAAAGAAGTTTTTAGCGAAGGTGTACAAATTATCATCAGCATGTGGGTGTGCATTTGAGTGAGAAGACTGGCACATGGTTAGAACTGGGGTTCCAACAGTCATAGATTCGTTTTTAGCAGTTGAGGTCTCACTATTTGATATGAGAAAAATCTTGGCTTAAATAAGTAACTATAGGCTTCGATTCGTTGCACGGGAAAAATTATTCTTCACGTGCAAACAATCTGATTGGTTGGCATCAATCAATCAGCGAGCGAGCGAGCTTTGGAGAAACTTAAGGAAGCTTCTGTGAGCCACTTCTCCCAAAACTGCACAAGTTTGATTACTTAAAAAATAAAGCGATTCCAAAATTGTCGCATTACTGTGATTTGTAAATTGCCTGTAGAAAATGTATTAGTGATTTATTAGCCAATGATCGTTTGGCATTGTACATCTGATTTTGTGTTAGTATGTATATGTTCGTGCGTAAGTAGGTTCACGCAAGGTCATAGGTAACAACTTTAATCTTCTACACTACAGTCACCCACACTTAAAAAAAAGGCGCACGGTTGAATTAAGTATGGAGAACAAAAGTTACTATGATCTAGCTAGCTAGAAGCTGGATGTTTAAAAATAAATTAACTGCATATAACCAGTAGCTTATGAATATATATATATATATGGGAAAATTATATACCCAAAACACATTTTGAAAAAAAAATTTAAATTTAAAATTTCAGTGTACTCTCTTCTTCATGCACATGTGCAGTTGCATTAACTTAAACAACACTTTAGTCCGATGACGACCTAAAGGATGAAATACATTTCACAAAACCTTTTTCCACTTTGTCATGGATTTATAATTTTATATATCTGTTGAAGCTTCGGATGGCTTAACGAATTTATATTAACGCAAAATACCACAAAATATGAAATAGAAGCAACACAAAAACTATTTTTATTTGAGCTCAGAGAAAAGATTTCAGTTCATGCAATATCAAAAAGTTGAATTAACTTGCCACTCAAAATTTTCACCGAAGAGAGTTGAATATGAATGAGAGAATTCTGGAAAGCTGAGATTACATTGATTAACTTATGGCTCCAGAAGATTTTGAATTAATATTTCTCGCTGGTGAATATTGACAAGAGTTATGTTTGTTGTTGGAGAAAATCTCACTGGTTGGTACTTATTCATTTGCTGGGTGAACGACTTGAGTGAGAGAATTTTTGTAATGTTTGTTCTCATACTTAATATGTTCAGTGTTCTTGGAAATTGTTGAATGTGTGTTTGAGGTGAATTCGTAAATGTGAATATTACGTAATGTCCCGTACAGACTGCTACACTTTCCACGACCACAACTTACTCAACTGTGATTGGCTAGTAAATAGATACAGCTTTACCATAAGACAATTTAGCAATCGTAGTCACCACATTGAATTTTTCTGCCATGAATTTGCTCACATATGTTTGTTACAAAATCAGTGATTGATTGAATTTTAACCAATCAAACATTTTTGTGTTAAATCTACTTTCCCGCGTTGTCACTGGGAGCCTACCAGCAGTTATATAAACAAGTAGTTTGTTTCCAAAACTTTCAGTAGAGTCCAGATATTACGCCTGTCTACACAAATCCACGACTTTGCTCACAATGCACACACAGACACAGATTTTTGTATCACGTTCTTCTTCTCTGTGACTAAGCCTAGTTTACAAACCAGGACTCTGTTGATCACATAAAACAACACATTTCTTAATTGACTGTATTCTATTCAATACCAAACATTTTATTCAACATAGAATCCTGAACATTCTTATCCAAGATAAATTCTTTCGAACATTCAATCTTATTCACTTGAAGGGAAGCAACTTTTTCTCCCTTAATTACGACACACCATTGCATGATTGTTTTGTATGTTATTTTTTCAATATATATTTTATTGTTGATGCACAATTGGAGTCTCGTTGTTTTTTCTTGAATTGTTAAATGTATAATAGTCAAATGCTCTTAGAACACGCAATTACATTTGATAACCCCAACACATAAATAGAGCAGCATCCAACAATGGCATTTTATAGCGTTCTCCACAGAAGAAGAAACACGACCTTTCTCTGCTGGACGACATGGTTGGTAGGCAAAAGAAGCAAAAAGAGAAAGCGTGAAGATTTACTATGTATTTATAACCAACGTGGTCATGTGGTAGAATTGTATTTTTGTTCAGGTCAGAAAGTAGGTTGATACAATTCAGATGTAGTTGAAAACATGATTTTAATATTGACTGACCAATCAGAAGTGAGAAAAATATCAAGGCTCTGTGATCCACTTTTTCTGCACAAAATTTGCAGTCGAAAACAAGTGGTAGCAGAATGCTATATATGAACAAACGGTATTTAGAAAAATATGACAAATTGGAAAATTTCTTGTGATGCGTCATAGTGTTGGCTTTTCCTTTTTTTATTAGCTTCATCCATATGTATCAATTGATTAAAAATAATGGAAGCCCTAACAATAAAAAAGAAAAAAGCCAACACTCAACATTAACTATGAACATGGCCACAATGTGTTGACTGTATTTGGAAAATAAAACATTCCTATAACTTCAGACACATACATATAAACCCCACATATTTAGTTAAAAATTAAAAAAATAAAAATTACCCTTAATAATGGCTAAAAGAATAGCTGAAAGTGTTCAGAAATGCAAAACTTTTAGATAAAAATGAAGAATTTAAAAAAATTAAATTTGAAAGTAAAAGAGGAGCAAAATGAGTTTTTTTTTTTAAAAAAAAAACCTTATATAGATAAGGTTAAGTTTAAAAATATAAAATCCTACTTAAAAATACAATAATACTCTTACAAAGACATGTTATATTTAAAAATAAGGGGTAATTTGCTTTTTAAGGCCCGCACTAATTATCTAATAAAAATTTCTTGAATAGTTATATTTAGGTGTAAGTTTACATGCTTAATTCGAAAATAACAAAGAAATTTTGATAAAACCTACCATTTTGGAATTATTGACAATAAAAGTTTGAACTCATTCACATTGTGTCAGCTATTACTGGCGTTGTTTGCATATATTTGCTGCAGAATAGACATTAAATTGTCTTGATTATTGCACATGCAATGAGTTCTCAGTTGAGCAGTAATTGAGACAAGTAAGAACCATAAAAAGGCTGTTAACAAAGTAATTTTCCATGCAAATCTAATCAGCAGTGAATGTATGCAAAAATGCCAATAATGGCTGCCATGTCATAATGCAAATGAGTCTGAAATTTAATTGTTGATAACTCCAAAACAGTAGATTTTATCAAAATACAAACACCAGTGCAAATGCTAACACTAGTCATAAGGCTATATAACTGGATGTTAAGATGGAAATTAATTATTTTATTCAGATTATTGTATTGTACATAAATACTGTTATAGGCAATGGAGAGTGCTTATTTGTGTTTTTTAGTGCGATTATTTTAACTTAATTTGTTTTTCAACCTAAATCATGACCTCTGGAACCAATTAATGGTGTAGGGTGAGGTATACCTGTATACAGGGTACAGGCAAAAGTAGGACCCTTTTCTGTGCTGAGATCGATAAGACAACATGGAGTAATTTAGTGGCCATCACTATCACCAAACATCACCAGACATTTTCTTGTGAGGTGTACTGAAAGATCTTGTTTACAGGCTCAAACTGAAAACAATTCCTAATTAAAACAATTTCTGATAAATTTTCTGAAATTAGTGTAGGAATGTGTCAAATGGTTCCTGGAAGTGTTGCTGATAGGGTTTAGCCTTGTATTGAACACAAAGGGGATCATTTACACTCTGTATATTTGTACCCCTCAAATTTAAATAATTCAAATTCACAACATATAAAAAGCTAGAGGGCAGGGGTTGAAACTGACTCCCAACCAATATATCCACAAATTTTTCTAAAATAATGACCTATTCAACATAAAAATTATTCATTTCAAATTAATTATTTATTAATGAATAAATACTGAAAATTTAATTACTTGGAATATTCTCTGATGAAAATTGGGGATAGCGAAAGATGCTTTCCAAAAAGCTAAGCAAACTATTAAGAAATGGGAAAATTTTGTTAGTGTTATGGGGTCAACCCCTTTTTGATATAAGTGGACTCGACCACAGTGTTACTGGGACTGCTGCCGTTAAATACCCACAGTCAGTCAGAGATTGAACGGAGATAGAGATTGTGATTGAGTTGGAGGGAGAGTAATAGTGTGAGGTAACCGCTTGTAGAAGTCAGTTACAAGTACATAGACTCTAAGGAAGTCCTACTTCGAGACTATATCTATATATATATTATTATTACGACTAACTGCATTTCTGGATTTACTAACAGAATTACGCATTGTATTATTGTGTAAATACATTTAATTTAATTTCTTATCTTTATTTCTTGTGTTTGTCATTCATTGGAGACCGAATTTCATCTTGGAATCCACAACAATTAGAAGCAAAGAAAAGAGTACTGAACTGTTATATAATACTGGTCCTCTGATATATTAGTGAATACTGGACAATCTCCTTACAGTTGAAAAAGAGACTTGAGGCAACAGAAATGTGGTTCTACAGAAGGATGCTGAGAATAACATGGATGGAACATGTAAAATGAAAACAAAAAGACATTTTTTTTTTAAGCATTTCACCCCAAGCAGGGCAGAAATGCCACTAGCACACAAGAGGTTACAGAGAGTGGGAGCAAGAGTAAAGAGGGGTGATAGAGGAAAGGATGAAGAGAAGGACAAGGAATAGATCAAAGCATCTGGAGATGTCAACTGACATTGCATTTGAATATTTGGGAATTAAAATGCATACTTAGAATCAGAAAAAGACAACTGAAATTTCTAGGGCAAATAATGAGGAAGAGGGCTTGGAGAATTTGACACTCACATGATATATTGAAGACAAGAAGGACAGAGTAAAGCAGCAAATAATTTACCTAATGAGTTTGTGCTGGTGGTTGGCAAAACAGAGATTAGAAGGAGATAGCAAAAAGACAAGACTTAATAAGAGCTACAAAGGACAGGAAGTTATGTTCGCCCACATCCTGAAGGGATACAAATCTTTCAAATCTGACTTATAGCATTTTT
The DNA here is from genome assembly GCA_963932145.1 of Acanthosepion lycidas. Taxonomy (NCBI): domain Eukaryota; kingdom Metazoa; phylum Mollusca; class Cephalopoda; order Sepiida; family Sepiidae; genus Acanthosepion; species Acanthosepion lycidas. The sequence goes on along the minus strand of OZ010596.1, from coordinate 13,647,115 downwards.
TATATTAATCAGTAGTGCTTGTGAAGAAAAACTTTAAAAATCAATATAAATTAAGGTTTGGTAAAAAAACAAATTAGATTCAAATTATAATGGACAGTCTTTGAATATAAATTAATTAATTTCAAACAAAATAAAAACCCTTTTGCAAACCTTCATGCCTTCAAAAAGAAAAACAGTGTGTCGAAAATATGTTTTTTTCCCTTAACACTGCTATTATTTTAACTTCATTCACTGCTCAGCAATTGTTTATTGTTTTAAAAAGTGATGAAATGAATGAAAGTGATATAGTAAATTGTAATAAAATGTAAACATATGAAAGTGAATTTATACATTTTCTTTGTTTTTGAGAATTTAGGCTCGTTAAGTTATCCTGAATGGCCAGTTGTTGTCATCATTTTATACTAACACAAGTGACCCCCAGGGCTTCATCTTTGGTCCTACTCTGTTTTAAATTTTCTTTAATGACCTTCCTGATGAGATCAGGTCTCAGCTTGATATCTACACTGAAGACACAACCATTCACTTCTGCCTCAATAGTAAGGCTGATCAGTCTGACAAGGTCAAAATGGCAGTCGATGTCCAAAATGGCCTCAAGTCTGTTTGGCGTAAAAGATGGCTTGTTAATTTTAACACCTCCAAAACTAAACTTCTCTCCATTAATCATCTGAGAAACCACTCACTGCCTTCCATCAGGAAAGTGACTCATTGCACCCCACAAATAATAATCAAGGGGTGATGTGGTTGCAGAAATTGTCTGACAATCAAGACTGGGTTCTCCTGTTTGTGTGCAATGGTGCAGAGTCCTGTTGCCAGACATAGAGTCTTCCAGAAGCCACATTCTTGACTAAAGGCACCGCGTTGAGTCTGAGGTCCTCAATTACATATTCAGGAGTTCTTTTCTTATCAAAATGATCAGAGTAAGTTTTCTGAGCTGCTGTATCATCATAATCAACATTAGACTCATCCAACTCATTCCAAATCCTATTCACTGTAATCTGATTGACACCCAAACACTTTGAAATGTTTGTATTGGAGCTTCCAATGTGAATGCCAAACAGTACAGCATACCATTTCCAAATTTCTGACACAGTGAATTAAGTTATGGTGCTCTTTTTCTCACAGATGGTTCCTAAATGACACTAATATATTCTGCCGTCAACAATATAAAAAACAAACAATGCACATGTATGAAATTAAAAATATAAAATGGCAACAATTTCTCCATTGCACCCTCTACTTACCTTAACTCCTGCACCAAAAGGCAAATAGACATACTCAAAAGACATTAAGAATTTTGTTTCACTACAGTCAATATAAAAAAAAGAGAATAAATGGTCTGTGGCTGAAACTCAAGTTTTTGCATGCTTCTACCATCTTTATCATATTGTGCACACACCTTCACCTAAGATGCACACAAATATGCAACCTGTTAACTTCCATAAGTTTTTATAAAGCAATGATTTTAATTTTCTAGATGCTGTAACTTCTAAATAATTTTATAAACTGAAAATGATATCAATTTGACAAACTTTATTTGGATTGTTTTATTGTTAGAATGTACTAGCAGCCATACTCAGCTGGTCGATCTGAAAAAGCGTACAATTAGAATGGAGCAAAAACTGCATCATGTTTAGATATAACAGGTTCTATCTTCTTCAATTACTTTAAAGTACTTTCATTAAAAAACATTTTGAATTAATGTAGTTACTGATATAACAGAAGTAGTCTGTATTTATTCAATTGAAGTTAGCCAAGGACATGAAGGGGTAAAACAGGCAACATGAAGACCCACTTCAGACCACAATTATTTTGGAGTTTTTGAAATTCAATTTCTCAGTGTGCTATCAGGGATGTAAAAGAGGATACATTTATAAAGCAATTGTTAAGTTTAATGAAAATCGGTTGAAAGATCAAGGAAAAATAAGAAAGAAACCAGTAAAAATCACCATTTTTCGCTATTTATATAGGGTTTCACTATATGGGTGGACTCAGTTATCAACTTAAATGACAGTTAAACAATCAACTTGTTGGCTACAATTGAGTGAAGTTTGTATTAAATTGCTAATAAGGATATCAATAAAATCATATTTACTTGAATTTGGAGAAGGCGAAGTAAAGAAAAGAATGTTTTAGTTTGTGTTATTGTGCTTCATATAGATAACTTATTTAAGTTCTTAGAAATTTTTATAAAGCAGTGATTTTAATTTTCTGGTTGTTATAATTTCTAAATAGTTTCATAAACTGAAAATGATATCAATATGACAAACTCGTATTTATTTGGACTGTTTTATTTTGTTATAATGCTGATTATAAATAAAAATCAGTTTTTTTTTTTTTTTCTACAGTTGTATTGAAATATATGCTAATTAGGAGCTGACCTAAATTTAATCCTCTGTCAGAACCAGATCAGTCAGACAATGAATTATTGCAACCATATCTGGGCTAGAGACACCCAATCCTCACTTGCCTGTCTTGATAGAGTTGAAAAGCATCCATGTGGCATTGTGGGTGATTAATTATTTTCTGCCCTACAACCTCTTTTTCATACGTGAAACATTGCAAAGTTCTTGTTATTTTATTTCCATATATCTTCTGACAAGCTACCTCAATTGGTCCCATCAACTGTAAATTTTGAAACTGGGATCTGCCATAACACATACACAGCTCCTTAAGGGACATGTAAATTCATAATATTGCTTCTCTGAAATTTGGATCTTGCATGCTTTCGCAACCGTGAAAGAGTGAAACCCAGGATTACAAATTACTATCCATGCAACCGCATATTAGCTCTATCATGGTTTTGAGCACTTTCCACTAAATACCACACACACACACACATATATATATATATATATATATAAGTAGTATGTATGTATGTATATTTAAGCAGCAATCCCTCTTTTATACATGTTTTGTTAAAAATGACAGACAAGGTACTGTGATTAATCTTTTTATTTAACTTTTCTTGTGTTCATACAAGTGGGGTTTCTTTTCTGGACACAAACTGTGTAAAAACTGTCTAAATATTCTGCATTTCTGAGTACTTTTGGCCATTAACAAGGATGATTTTATTTTTACTTTTTAACTAAATGTATGGTTGTGTTTATATGTTTTATGTTCTATTTTCCAAACCTGGTCAGCACATTGTGGGCATGTTTGCAGTTAATGCTATTGAGTGTTGGCTTTTTCTTTTTTAGTATTGGGGCTTACATTTTTTTTTAAAACTTTTTAACACATTTCGTTTCCAGAAAAGAAAACACTTGTATCAACAGAAAAATTAAAAAAAAAGCTTAATTGGAGTACATTGTCAGTCGTCTTTAATGAAACATATATATAAACTTACATATATGGCCTGATGATTGCATTTAAGGTGAAACAGACTGTTGCCTCTATGTGTTGACTTCAATGTTCACTTTTATATTTACATACACTCTATCTCTGATATTGAGCACTTTATCTCAAAAATATAGCATGCCTTAAAACTAAAGTCACACTGAAAAACATATAACTGAGTCCTGCAGTGGACTGAGAATATGGCTGGTATGTGTGTACTTGTGTGAGTTTGTACACCAGTATCTATGAATGTATATATACATGTAAGGTACATACACACACATCACTTCATATAAATCTGACCACAGTTATGTAAATTAACAGGTATTTAAACATTGAATAGTTTCAAAGTTCTTTTCAAGTCTATAAAGTCATTGCATATTTATTTTTTTTATTGTGGTATTTATGATAAGACTACATTTTTACATTTAAGATAAGATGACAATTTTTGCACTATAAAGGCCTGGTCTTGATTTTGTGTACTGCCTTATTGGTCACACATCCTTGGAATTTATATGAAACCATTTTAGATATCAGTGAAGCGAAAGTCTCTCTTGGTTTTGGTCAATATGGTCACTGGACTGATTCTAATCACGATTTTCTTACAAGCTTTTCATTTTAATGATGTCCCGTTGAATGATCTTTTGTTCTGGAATAAAAAGAAAAGAAATTCATTATTTTTCTTGCTCAAGATGTGGAGAGTGGAAGAAAAGAATTTTGAAGATTACTTTGGATGGCAAACATCACTCGAATAAGACTGAAATGTGAGGAAAAAAATATAGGATCTTCAACTAATGATTTATTTCTTACCTCCTCTCCTCACATTTGCCAAGCTTCACGACACTACCCTCTTAGAAACTAGGATTCCCCTGTAGTCTCTATTGATATTTCGTTCCAATACTAAAACTTGCAAATGCTGTAGACTGTCTGAATAAATTTGCAGCAACTGTGTTGTAAACTATAATTAACCAGAAGTATTCACTACTATTTCTCTAGTAGTTTCGTCTTCAAGGTCAGGATTAGTTTAGCTTCCAGCTGTATCAACTGCTTTTTATATGCATTTGAATAAAACATTCTCCACCACTTTTTTTTTTTTTTTTTTTTTTTTTTTTTTTTGATAATGTAAATTTGGGATACTTTATTTTGGCAAAAGAAAAGGAATATACTTTCAAAAAAAAAAAAATTATTCAATTTAATTAATTTTTTTTTTCTTTGTGTTTGATACTGAATCGTTTTAGGTTCTTTGCTAATGGGCGGGGGCATTTTTGCTGTGTTTGGGTTAGGGAAGTTACAGGTTCCTGGTTCAGCTCCTTCAGTTGAATCACTGGACATTGGTTGTGGTACAGTTTCTTTTGATTTTACTAATGTTATTTCTATCTGAATCTAGAATAGAGCTATTTGAGAGGATTGTAACAGTACTTTCTTTTCCATCTGGCAACCTAACAAGAGCATAATCTGTATTTGCCTGAATCAGCTCAAATTCTCATACAGTAGGTTTGTACTTGCTGTTCTGAATATGGTTTCTCATGAGCACTGTTTATTTCCAATCTATATGGAAAGACTGAAAAAGACCCCCCCCCTCCCACACCGGCTTTTATAGGAAAAAATCCACAAAATGCATGCCGGGATACTTTTCTTAGTCAATAAAATAAGTCGGTTTACAACTTGACTTTGTTTTTGCCCCTCTTTCTTTCTATTGCAAATATTATTAATTCTGTTCATTGGACAGTCGTGTTATTTATTTTGTATTTGGACCATGAGATTCCAGGAATCATCAGCCATGAAGGAACAAATCTTCCAGAGGTAGATTTTCTTGGATAAGGAACCATCTGTTCATTAGGAGCATAATTCATGGCTGTAAACAATAAGGAAGGAATTTGGAAATAACAAAGCAGTGGAAAGCATCAGATAAAACCGTTTTTCATTGATGCACAGGTAAACGTCTTGATTTTACGGCTAACTTGTTCATCCTCCACAGAGTTCTGTTCAGCCTCTCCACTTGACTGTTTCCCTGTGGGTTGTATGTAGTAGATCTACTAGTAGCTATTCCTTTCTCTTGAAAAAATTTTCTTAACACCTCTGACAAAAAACTAGGTCCTCTATCAGAGTGTATATAACTTGGCATACTAAATATGCAAAAGAATTTACTTAAGCAAGTCAATACAGTTGTAGTGAGCATGTCCCTACACGCAAAAGCAAAAGGGAAATGACTATATTCATCAATTATGATCAATAAATATTTGTCTCCTCCTCAATTTGAAGGAAATCTATATTCAATCTTTCATTGGTTTGAGTGGCTTTGATTAATTTGCCTCCTCCTCTCACAAATCTTGGCTTTTCTATGACACACGCATTACATCTTTTCAGTCATTTTCTTTACTTGTTCTGTTGAATAGGGGCAGATTTCTCGGCCTGATAATGAGCATTATTCTTGATACTCTGCAGAATGACATAGATTATTATTTAAATCTTTAAGGTCAAGATTTATGACAAAAGCACAATGTACTCTCATTAACACATCTGGGTAGATGGTTTTGATGCTTCATACCATATTTGTAAGTGGAAAGTTCAATTCACCAGGGACGAATTTTGTCGTTTTTAGTCTTTGAAACTTTATCCTTAATGAAAATGTACGATAGACTTTTTGGTCTGTGACGAGAATATTTAATTTTCAGGTAATGACTCCATTCCGAGATTGATTCGATGATTGCGTTAGCTTCTTTCTCTACTGGGGAGTGGTTCTGTTCAGAGGGGTTTAGAGTTATGGACCAGAATGCAACAGGCTTGCCTCTTTGATTTAGCATCGCAGCTAAGTTCACATAGCTAGCAACAGTTTCAATTCCAAGAGGTTTTTCCTTGTCTAGAGTGTGTACTACTGCTCTTTCTGATTCCCTTTTCAAATATTCAAAGGAAACTTTTATTTTAGGTAAAGGGGAATATACTGTTGTTATTTATCCTGTGAATTTTTAGCAAATAGTTTGGGATCCAAAGACTGTAGTAAGCAAACATCCTGTCAGTTCTACTCTGAGCTTTCTTATTGCATGGAGGAGGAAGTTCTAGTAGAGGTCTCATCCTTTCAGGGTCTGGTCTAATGATCCCTTTACTTACTTCATAGTCCAGAAGTTTTATTTTCATTACTCTGTAAGACACATTTATTTTCATTTAAGGTGAGACTGTACTTTTCAATCATTTCTTTAAATCTTGCCAAATTAGTATCAGGTTCTCTTTCATTAATACCCCAAATGGTCATGTCATCTATATATGCAAATGTTCCTTTCAGGATTTTCCTTTTTGATTATTTCATCCAAAATTCTTTGAAACCCAGCCACTCCATTTGTGATTCCAAGTGGCATCATTTTGAAATTATGCAATGTCTCATCAGCTTCAAAAGCCGTGTAAGGGTGGCCTGCTTTACAATAGGAGTACTTGATGGATGATATGCACTTTTTAGGTCAAGCTTAGAGTACAGACTATACTTTGCTATTTCAGAAACCATTGTTGTAATCTTAGGCAGAGGATAGGCTTCTTTTAAGTTCAAACGATTTATTATTTTTGAATAATCTATGAGTAAACATTTTTTTTCATTTCTCATTGTTAGTTACTACCACTTGCACTCTTCACAGGGATCTTTTGGCCTCAATGATATCTGAATCTAACAGGCTTTTTATTTGCTTCTTTATAAAGGCTTGTTCTTTTCTAGAGTATTGTAGGGATTTCACAGATATATGTCTATAGTCAGGCAATAGTTTTTCAAACGGAGGAGGAGGAGGAGGTGAAATCCTCATGCTACTTAGTCCACATAGTTTTAGAAGTGATCTGTCACTCTCATATAATATTTCTATTTTTCAGTGTAGGCCTTGAAAGTCTTGTCTAAGGATCACATCAGCACATAAAGTATCCATTAAGAATAAATTAAATTTTTTTCTAAGTTTTTGTACCCACCGTAAGATTCGCTTTACATTTTCCAATAGTTTTTAATAACAAGTCAGATGAAGCCATGCTGACAGTAGAGTTAGTAGGTCTAATGTCCAAACCAATAGACTGAGCTATCTTCGTGTCAATAAAAATTTGACTACTTTCTAAATCTACTAGTAAGGTAAGTTTGTTCATTAGGAATTTTACTGTGGTTTTCCAAATTCCGTGAAGCCCAGTAGTTACCATGGCCATGACGGGTAATGCAGCTGAAAACTTATTAGTTTTCAAACGACAGACTTTAGCGAAATTGCAATTGTAACAACTTGTTCCTTCAGCTGGACACTTACTTCTAGGGTGCCTAGTGCCACGACAGAAAAAAGCCCCTTTCTTTTTATTTTCTACTTTTGATTTTCTTCTTGCTGAGAAGTTAAGGTGTTATTCTGGGATTCTGATACTAATGCAGCTCAATAACTTGTTTGGGTATCAGCAGAATAGGCTTCAGAATTTAGGATAGCCCTTTCCACATTTCATGCTTCATTTCCAGCTTCTGTGAGGGTGAGTGTTTTGTTTTCAAGAAGTCTCTGCTGAATAGGAGGTGTGGATAACCCAGAAATAAAGGTATCTCCAATAGCTTTTGCTTTGTAAACTTGAGTGGTAACATCTTTGAATTTACAGTCCTTCACCAGAATGTGCAATGCTTAAAGACATTGATCCAAGGCTTCTCCAGCCTGTTGAGTTCTGATTTCAAGTACATGCCTGGCAAATATCTGACTTTTTTCTTGGACAAAATCTCTTTAAAATGTTAATAGATTCTTCAAAGTTTGTACATTTGCCTCAACAATTCGTATCCATCAGATGACATGTAATTTATAAGAATATCCAATTCCTCACCCTCAATATGCTTGAAGAAGTTTAAAAAATTGAGTAAAGTTGTTGCTGCTGTAGACTGATTAAAGTTGCAAAAACTGTAAATTGTCTGCATAAACCTGCTACTGCTGTAGTCCATTTGAGTACAGTTGCTATACATAACATCTAAAAAGTTAAAATTTAAGTAAATAGTAAAGAAAATCAGTAATAATGGCAGAGCTTATTTTGTACCACTATATGTTTAAATATCCAAGATTGCAGTTGATGCATTGATCTGACTGCCTCTATTAAAAATATCCAAAGTAGCAGTGAACATGTTAAAGTGACCACTTATATTAGATGAATGTTATTTAAAGGTTTGACTTACTTTAATAAATAATCTCCAAATTCTTGCAAAGTTGCATATGAAGCCTCTGGAGGATGATCTGATATTGGCATTGGTCCATTCTTGGATAAAGTGACATTTGGCAGAACAGATGCAGTTACCGATAGTAGACGGTTCCCAGATAAAGGGTGTTTGGTGGCTGTGAAGAAAAATATAGATAGCTAATAATTGACACTGGATAGTTTTCCTGCTTTGTAATTGTCTAAGATTTATTACTGATACAGTAATTGTGGCACAAGGCCAATAAAAAGGGGGAAAGACTGGTCAAGGTTGGTCATCACTAGCTATCTTATACCTAGCTAATCAGATTCACAACCTATTCATTTGTTACAATATACTCATTCACCATAAGAATTTATTTGTCATCATTTACTCTTTCATACACCAAAATACCTCACATACTTGGTGCCAACTGGGAAAAAAACCAGCCCATGTAAAATTGTGTCTAATATATATATATATATATATATATATATATATATATATATATACAAAATTTATCAATGAAATGAAAGGGGATGATGACCCCAAAAAAGAAGGAATGATGTTAGTAGGACCCGTCTACCCAACAAAAATAAGAGTGACCATAACATTCCTTCTTTCAACAAAATCAAGAGGTTCTCTCGCTAAGGGAGAGGGAAAAGATAAAAAATTATTCAGTCTTTGAATTATCTAATGCCTGTTTTGTAATTATCTATTTTTAAAAGAATATGTTTAGGAAATAATTTCCTTATTTTATCAAGAATAATTTCTGAGGAATTAATGGATTTCATTTTTAATCCAACATTATCTTCTTTTGTGCACTAAAATAGCATTTATCAAGAGTGCATGAAATTAAGGCAGTTTTATCTCATATGTCACTTCTCTTCAGATGTGCATGATTATAGATCTCCACATCTTCCTCTCTAATCTGTGCATTAGCATGAGTGTAGAGTGGTTTCTTTTGTTTTTTCTACAGTGATTTTTATATAGATACCATCTTTAGTTAGCTGGCTATTGACTGTTGGTGTTTGTCAATACTTTCATAGGACTTATTTTTATTCTTACTAGATGTTAACCAAACTCCTGCATTCATATTGAAATGGAATTGTGGAGGAGGTTTAGTCAACAACTATCTGACTATAACCAGTTTTGAATTCAAAATTGCCCTTTTCACAGATTGGTTGCTAACCAAGGCCATTCTACCCTGCTATTTAAGCTATAGCAAGAAATGGGTTCATCTCTTTCACAAGGACATTAGTACAAATTGAAGACAAAATATAATATTCAGTCTTTAAAATCAAATGTTTTGGCATAAAATATTCTCTTCACAGATGAAGAAGAGACTTGATGTGACAGAAATGTGGTTCTACTGATGAATGCTGAGAATACGATGGAGAGAATATGTGAGTAATGAGGAAGTTTTAAGGAAAATTGGATCTACAAGGAAACTTATACTTATGATCAGAGATAGCTGAAATTACTGGAACATATAGATACATAGATTGATATGAACAGACTGAGAGATAGAGATAGATATGAACTGACTTAGATAGATTTTACCAGACTGAGAGAGATAGATATGAACAGACTTGATATATATATATATATATATATATATATATATATATATATATATATATATATGAATAAACTGAGAAAGAGAAATGTATAGGAATAGTAAATATGCCTTTCAGAAATTAAGCAAAGTATAAAAGGTATAGGAAAATGTCCTTAGAAATAAAGAGTGTGGAACTGCTATCTAATATGGCAGTGAGTGTTGGAGAGTCACTTTAAAGGAGAGACTTGATGTGCCAGAAATGTGGTTCTACTGACAAATGCTAGGAATACCATGGATAGAACATATGAGTAATGAAGAAATTTTATGGAAAATCTGAACTATAAGGAAACTCATACTTGCAATCAGAAAGTGACAGATGAAATTTCTGGGATACATAATGAAGAAAAAGGCTTGGAAAATCTAACCCTCACAGGATATACTGAAGGCAAGAGAAGTAAGGGGGAAACCGAAAGTATCCTACTTAATGAGTTTGAGTGAATAAGTGGCAGAACAGAGTGATGGTAAAGGGGTAAAAAATTACTTAGAGCAACATAAAGGAAGTTGTGGAGAGCCATGATCACCATATTCAAAGTTCATAGCATATAAAAGCAGAAAAGACTATGTTTGTTCTTAAAAAAGTTTTTCTCATTTCAGTTTCCATAGTTTTGTATTCCAAGGTCAATCTCCCCTGCTGTTTAACCCATAGCTGAAGGGAGAAGAGACGGGTTTACACCTTTTCCAAAGGCGTAAGTGCAAAATGAAGAGAAATTGTTGTAGCTGGAATTTTAACTTGGTTTGCTAAAAATTTGCATTGTATATCCATGCTGGCATGCACATAATGTGTCTGAATTGAAATTGACATTGTCGTTCAAAGAAACATATTTGCGTGCTAGTGGTTAGTAGGTATTCTGTTAATAAGTTTTCAGCCATCTTGGGGCATACTAACACTGGTACCAGTGCACTGTCTGTACCTGAGCTCTATACAATGAGTCATGCTGCAAAAAATGTTCAGCGTGGTAAAAGAGTTCAGTGTAAGTACTTCTTTTGTCCAGTTAGTAAGGGTTCAGAGTGTTAGCATTCAAGACTCTGAATTGTCATTCGAGAGAATTCCTGAGTATGTTGGATATGACATGATGGTGGTGCTTTGATGTTGTCACAAGTTGCCAAATGAACATTCCTATACCTGTAGACCAGGTTCTGGAGGGCCATGTAGTACAAACACTATCAAAGATCAACACATTTTTTTAAGGGTGGCAGTGGCAGACTGCATTGGTGTCCACAGCACAGATCAAAGCAAATGCAGTCTCAGAAGTGTCAACATAGACTATTGGGACCAACATAGACTTTTGCAACAAAACTATGGGCATGTGTACTCTTAGACTTTCAAGCTACATGGTATTGTGAGAAGGTCACCTAGGGATCTAAATGGCACTCTGTAGTGAGTAAGATAAGTTCTGTCTTCATGTAAATGATCATCATTTACATGTGTGACATTAACATGGAGAGTGACATTTTCCAGAGTCTATTCACCTATAACTGGTAGGCCCATTCCCTGGTATCATGATGTGGGATGCCATAAATTAAAATTCTTCCTCCCCTTTGGTCTTTGTGAAGTGCACATTGAACAACATCATATTCATTCAGAACATTGTTCAACCCATTCTGCTACCATTCATGCAACAGGAAGGTGATGGGTTGTTCTAGCTGCTCATCCTATTCAACATGGTCTGCAAGATATTCAACACCCCTGGCTGGCACAATCGCCAGACCCCATTAAACGTGAATGTGACATGATGGGATGAGAGCTGACTCGTTTATTAGACAACCTACAAGTTTTGGTTTGGTTTGGTTTGTTTTACGGCATATCAACCTCAATGGGTCATTTAATGCCAACAACTTTTTTTTTTTTTTCCTGGTAATATTTTTGTTTTGTCAAAAATCTATTTCTGTTAATATTTTTTTCCTCAAAAATGTATAGCTGGTAATATTTTTTTTTTCAAAAACGTATTATCAGAGGCCTTGCTGCTGGATGTAGTTTATCATCTTACCCAGGACGTGGATGTAGTTCATTGTCATACCCAGGACGCGTATATAGTTTATCGTCATACCCAGGACACAGATGTATTCTGACTGTTAACTATTTGCCCATAGCTGTGACCCTAACAGGTGCTACCACACCGGGTCAGAGTGGACCTGGGAACACCAGCAATTAAGAGGTGGTCCCATGCTCCTCAAAACCTCCTTATCAGAGTCCTTGCTGTTGGACGTAGTTTATCGTCTTACCCAGGACACTGATGTAGTTTCTCATTGTACCCAGAACACTGATGTAGTTTATCATCATACCCAGGACACCTACAAGTCTCGGTGTATTATGTTAACAGATAAAAGAAGCATGGCATAATATAGTGATTTTCCAAGTGTAGCTTTCCTTTCAGTAGATGCAGCTATTGATTCATATAGATATATACATATATACATTATAGGCCAAAAGTATGGGTTACCCTCTGGATTTCAAAGAATCTCCTAAAAATTGAAGGTTGCATGCCTTTGTCAAAATTAATTTACTAGCTCACTTTAGACCAGAGGAACTTTCTTTTCCTGAAGGGTTTTATAATATCTTCAAAACATTAATAATAATAATGAAATTAACTCATTACTGCATAAAGTTTCCTTCAAATTTTAGCTCTTTTTGCCCAATCTATTTTACTGGTTAATGGTAATCTTAGGGCTGGCAAATTTTAAATTTTATGTAACTCCCTCTGGTGTAGAGTCCTACTGCCAGGCATAGAGTCTTCCAGCAGCCACCCTCTTGATGAATGGAAGCATAACATCGCCATCACTTGTGATCACTTCAAACACCTTCATAATCACCATTACTCATCCAATTCTTTTCAAATCCTCTGCACTGTCCTCAGATTGACACGCAAACATTCTGAAATGTTTGCACTGGAGTTTCTGGCGCAAATGCCAAGCAGCTTAGCATGCTGTTTCCAAATTTCTGGTGGAGTGAATTGCATCATGGTGCTCTTTTTCTCACAGATGGTGCCCAACTGACCCTACTATACTGTACTGTCAACAAAAAACAAACATTGAACATGTATGAAATTAAAAATAAAAAATTGTGACAATTTACTCATCACACCCAGTAGACATAAAATGCATGTAGCATACAACAATACTCAATTTCAAAGTTTAGGTTAGGAAGATGAAAGCAGTCATCTGTAACAAAGAATCAGATGAGCCCAATAAAAGACTTCGAGTTGATTGTATGTGGTGCAGTAAGCCCCAGGAGTTGCGTCCTCTTCTACAATGGGCTGTTGAGAGAAGACCTCCTATTTAGAATAGGTGGTGCTGCCTATTTGCAGATGAACGTTCCTGGGCAGATATTAGCCAATAGTCAGCATAGGTTTGGGACTGGGAGAGCTATACAACACCAGTGTTTATCTCAGTTGAGAGAAACACTCTCAACGTACGGACATGCAAAAAAAATAGGCAAGACGAACATATCACCTGAATGGTAAATAGCGTAACAATACTTGATGTGAGGATTTCCCAAAATACTTACATTTGTCTAACTGGTGTGCATAAAGACTGTCTTGTCCTGTGATAGAGTTGGATGTCGTGCCAATGGCTGGAGAGCAGAGACTTATGGTTGTTGGCTTTACCAAACTGACCTGAAGATGACATTGTGAAATACATGGCAGACCCCCATCCAGCATGATAGCTTGGCTTGCTGTGGCTGAATTAGACTGAAAGAAATAAGATGTTTCACCTTAAATTGTGTGAATAAAAATAATTGTCTTTTGTAAGGTCTGTATTGTAATTGGTTAAACAAAAAGAGAAAATTTAGGTTTATAGAAAAAAGAAAAGCAACATTCAAAAAGCATTTATAATATTAGGTTATTAGGGAAAGTAATGCACAAATATTAATTGGGAAAAGTATGAATCCAGCTCTTCTGCCCCCAGCCATGGGTTGAATAGTAGGACAGACTGGGTCCTATAGCCTTGGTTGTCATCTAGTCTACTGGAAAAAGAAATGGCAACTTACTGCAGGGGAAAATCTTCTGCTTAGTCAGTCATGAATTGAAAGAGATATGATTGTCCAAGCATATATCACATATGGCATTAACTGACTGACTGAATTACATTTTACCAGAAAAGATATAAAAACAAATGTGAATTTATTTAAATATTAGGGTGTTTGAAAAGTAATCACATTTTTCCCAGAGAGGATAAAAGAAAATGTAAGTTAAATTCCTTTAAATGTTATTTATTAAAAAGGTAATTTCCTTCATTTACAACGACTACAGCTCAACAAGAAAAACAAATTTTTGATTCCATGTTTAAAGATATTTGAATCTTTCCCCAGAAAAAGTCCAAGAAACTGTTTTTTTTTTTCGTTTCTGAATGTTTTTTTGACTTATGAAATGTTTTACTGATCAAAAGAACTGAAAATCTCAAAGTATTAAATCTGGTGAATATGAACAAAACACAGACCCTCCCCCACCCCACATCCTAAAGATATTATTTTTGTTCTATTGTTTTTGTTTTGCAGAGTATGTCCTTGCATTGTCCTGCTGGAGACACTTTTGATGTTTACCCAATCAAGCTGCTTACAATAAGTGTCTGCAATGATAGTCCTTCTATGTTCTATTTGCTTGTAATGGATAACACCTTACATATTCCATCAAACACAAAAAGCAAGAATTTCTCTGAATGGATTTTCTGATTTTGGTGTTGGTATTGATTTCTAATGTTATGATAACCACTGTCTTTTATTTTTTGTTGTTGTTGTCTTCTGCTGACATGCGAAACCCATTTTCATCATCTGTAACAATGAAAAGCTAGCATTCCTGGTTAAAAGACGGCTACGGATTGTGGAATGTTGTGTTCACTTCTCAATGAAAAGCTCACAAGGAACCTAAATTCTTTCGTTGCAGTTTTTTCCAATTCATTTGAGAAGAACATGAACAGTTTAACATGACACATTAAGTTTTTATTTATGGATCCAATTCAATAATCTCTTTCAGAATTTCTTCACTCAAAGTGGATTGCTTGTTGGATATGTCCATTACATTCACTTACGTGTTATTACCCTTGGGAAAGGTATGGATACTCTTCTTCTCCCCCGCCCCCACCCCAGCTATGGGAAAATAGCAGGATAGACTGGGTTCTATAGCCTTAGATGGCAATTGGTCTACCACAGAAAGAAATGGCAACCTACTGCGGGAAAAAAATCTGCCTCATCAGTCATGTATTGAAAGATACATGATCACCTAAGCATGTATCACACATGGCACATAACTGACTGATGGATATGTCATAGTTGATATTTTTAAAGCTTTTAAACCACAAATGACATGCATAAGCCGTCACTGCTTCCATATCTTTCTTTAGATGCCATGCGTGATGCCCACTTAGGCAATCATGTTTCTTTTCAATTCATAACTGACTTATTCATATAAGATTCTAATGGACATAAAGTGGGGGATAGGTTTTCTATTGTCATTAAGTACAAAACTGATCACTCCAGAATTGTAAATAATAAACACATCAACACAGAAATTAAAATAGAAACTCACCTGTCTTATTTGTTCAGCCATAAATGCTTCTGCTTTTATACAGTCTTCGTCTGTAATTGCAATGTTGTTAATGGCTGTCAGTTGTGGGAAGTTGTTAATCAAGATGTACCGCATTTGCATCTTTTTTGACACCTGCAATAAACACACATTAGAGAACAAATTTTCATCAAAAAGACATTTTACAAAATGTTGTTTGTGGAAGTTTCGAGATGAAGCATTTTCACTCATTGATTGTTCTCCTTTTTAGCAGCATATCAACTCTGTTGGTTATTTAATGCCAAAAAGATTTCTATTTAATTATATACATAGATTGTAAACAATCTTTTGGGTTGTTGGTTCCATCACTCACATGTTATGCCTTTAGAGCAGAGTTATTTCATGCTATAATTTGTGATATAGACCCAAATCATTCAAGTAAGCTAGAATAGTCACTACTTTTATCTTCTTGAAAAGGTCATCTCGATTAGTTATGTCATAAAATCATTGACATATATCGGCAAGGTTACTACAATTGGTGAAAATATGTTTTACAGTATATGCCTCCTGGGATGTAGTGTATTCCTGAGGATATTCATTTTTTAAGAAAATGAGTGAGTGATATAGGTGTGTCCTATTCTGATTCTTGATAGGATAAATTCTTCCTTCTGAGAGAAAGTCTGAGACCATGATGCCATTTTCCTAGAATGGGTTTAATTTTGTAAATTTTGTTGTTTTGATGCTAGTTCAATAACTTTGGTATCATCATCTTTGCTTAAGTTTTTAACACAACCTTTTGGCTGAAATTCTCTTCGGCCTTTCTCAAGTACACATAACATTTGGTAGTACTTCAGGTCATAAAATCCATTAGCAAACACAATTCTGGATATTTGCTTTCGAGCAGGATCATCCATAGTTGTTAAAAGCTATCATGTTTTTGTTTTGCACACACATTATCTGCACTCCATATCTAACCATCTTTATACAGTTTCAGGTGGCTAGGGTTTTGAATTCAGAACTGTCTTTCTTCTAGATTGGTTGGCAACCATGGCTAGAGATCCCAGTCTGCTGTGCTATTTAACTAATAGCTGAGGATAAAAGAGATGGATTCATACCTTTTCTAAGGAGATTTGCTGATAACTCTTACACTACATACACGTATACATCTGGCAGCAAGGCTTCTGATTGGGAGATTGGAGGTTTTGAGGAGTGTGGAACCACCTCTTAATTGCTGTTGTTCCCAGGTTCACATTGGCTGGGGATGGTAGAACCTGTTAGGGTGCCAGCTATGGGCAAATAATGAACCTCCAAACAAAACACTATGAAAGTATAAAAATACATTTTTATAGTTATAATACCAGCAATATATTTTTATATAAAAAAAATAACCAACAATATATATTTATAATAAAATGACCAACAATATATTTTATCTGTAGTTGAAGGCATACAATTGCGTTCAAAATATATTCAGTTGAAGTCATAAAATTGTGTTCAAAATATTTAGATTTCAGCATTAAATAACCCCTAGAGGTTGGTGTGCTGTTAATATAAAAAACTTTTTAGTGAGGTGAATTTCAAAAATTATTTAAAGGTATGTGCAAATTCATTAAAAATTGTATTCATTTAAAATTTTTACTTACAGGGTTGTTTATCAGGGATATATCAGACAAACAACTCAAAGATGTTAAGTGTTCAAATTCAGCAATTTCCTGCAAAGAGCAAGTACAAAATGTTTGTATTGGCAAAAACAATATATATAGTTTCATACCACCCATATATATATATATATATATATATATATATATATATATATAAATTGTAAATTCGTAAATTATTTAAAATTTACTATATTTATGAGAAAAGAGTGATAGAGCATCTATAGATATAAACAGTGTGGACATAGAAATCAATACTGTAGAGTAGGATGACTATCAACTTCATGCCTTAAACAATCATTAGACACACACACACACACACACACAATGAGACCAAGAAGCTCTTCTCAGCAAAAAAATATGATGTTTAGCCATTTGGTGAAATTTTGAAAAATGGTTTGAGCCAAGATCATTTTAGTATCAGTTTTGTCTCTCTCTTATATATATATATATATATATATATATATATATATATATATATATATATTCTACTTTCCACAAATATACTTCATATGTGCATGTAAATATTTTCAGATAGAGTGTATCTGTAGAGGAATAAAATGAATAAAAAGAGACAAGATAAATTCAATTTTTGATATAAAGAATGCCACATTCATCAAAAGAGAAAAGTAATTTACTCAGAAGGAAAATTCTCAAGAGTGCTCCCATTGTAACTTTTCAAAATATAAATCTATGTCCCGAGTATGTGATCATATGATACCGCTTCAGGAGAGGTAACTAAGTATTGAGAGTTTTTAAGAAATGAGTTTTAAAAATATTAGTGCAAACCTTGATATTTGAATGAAGCGATCATGTACCCACGAACTGGATGATAGTTGTTGAAATTCTCAGGAAAGTAGATTGAAAAGTTGAGAAAAAAATTAAAAACAAAATGCACTAAAAATTATGTTTTAAAATAGTAAAATTAAATCAAGAATGGTTCCAAGGAGAACTGAACCCAAATTTAACTATATGGAATTCAATAAGATTGAGCAAAACCAAAACTCTCAATCCTCTCACACTTCCCGCCAATAAGAAAGAGACCATTAAAGTATCATCAGAGTTGCTGGTCCTGGGAAAATAGAAAAACATTGTTTACAATATCTTATCGGTAAGGAAAATGGGTAGTCACCGAAATAGCCTCTAAATTGTTCTGGACAAAGAGCCAGGAAAACGCCTTGTTTGTGTGGAGGGGTTGTATCGGTCTCCCAGAAAAAAATATCCCTCCATAAATAAAGATTAGTACCTATGATTGGGGACAGGTTTGTTTATTTTCCTTTCTGTGACATTCATGAAAAAATCTTTTTTGCTGACATTATTTTGGATTTTAGGCACAGGTGAGACAAGTTTACGGGAGATGAAGATAGTGGAATTCAGGCATTGGGAATTGCCATTGTCTGCCATCTTTGTGTAGGTAAAAGAAGTTATCAATCATCATTATTAGGAAAGATTCCTCTATATATGTCAAGCACGCATTCACTGAGAGTCATTCTTCCTTGAGTGTAGAGTGGACATCAGAAACAGGGAGATGACCCTCATCTTAGTGTGGGCCTGGAATTTCCCAAGTTGTTACTAAAGAGCACACCTACAATTTCTGGGCTGGTCATTACCTGAGTGATTATGATTATAAATCTCCTATGACAGAAGAATTGAGAAACATCAATGAAAGGGTCATTACCTGAGCGGTTATAATTAGAAACCTGCCATGCATAACCAAAGAGTTGACTGGGCATCACTTTAATAGGTGCAACCAGAATCTCCAAATCACCATTCCTGCAGCAGTAGAGTATTTTGATCACAGTAGCTAATAGATATTTTATTCATCCGGTATTCCTTATATTTAATAAACCTCTTGTTAGAGTTTATCAATAGTGTTGTACATGTCATTGAAGGAGTTCTTTTGTCCCGCCTGAGTTCCAACAAGCACTCAGACAAAAGAGGCAAAACTCTACCACATTTATGAAGTGTTGTGTAATCTTCACTGGGGAAGTATGTAATCTTCGACAGGAATTGCATAATTTTTGACGGGGTAGTGCAGTTCTGCCCATAGTACACAACATATATAGGGGTCCCCACTAGACTCTGCCATTAATCCCAATACTGTAAGATTTTGAGAAACCTTAAAAAACCCTAGTGAGATGACACACCAGCTCCAACTAAGGAGGGAAAACAAAGAGAGAGACTTGTGAATGAAAAAGAGAAAAAAAAAGGGCTGTTGTTGGTAGTTTGGGTTTACAACAGGTGAAGATTAACCTTAGAAGTGAATACCAGATTTTTATGCAATCTTTTAGGGGATCATGTCACGTTTCCCACCTTTCATTCAGTACCCTTGCTATAAAAATTGATAATTAGATATACAAGTGGCTCCATTAAGGCAGAAAAATATGGTGCAAAATATATAAGGTCGCAATTCTTAGAAATTTACAATATTTTGAAGTTATCAAAAAGTTTTTCCCAGTACCAACAGATTAGCCTGCAAGACAAACATTCTAACTATGACAGGCCTCCTAACCAAAGTGCATATGTACACAGACATTTTGGTTTTAAGAGTAAATGCTGTAATAAATATTTGATTTAATTGTGTTACATATTTTTATGATTAGAGGAGACATTCTATCAAGGTGGTTGTGGACATCAACAGATATGTTATTGTGAAATTACTTGCCTGAATTTTATTACTGCCCAGGTACAGCCGTTCAAGTTTTGAAAGAGAATTGAGTCCTGCCAAGCTGACAAGTCTGTTTTCTTCGAGGTGAAGTTCAGTCAAGTTGTGAAGGTGGGCAAAGGAGAAAGGTGAAATTGTTTTCACTTTGTTAGCATCCAAAACAAGTTCTACCAAATTTCTGAGGCCTTCCAGACCTTCAAGTTTGCTGATATCATTGCCTGAAAAAAAACACAAAAAAAAACTGATCTTGAGAAACATGACAGGGCTTTTGGCAAGCAAATCATGTGTGTAGGATGCCCTTTACCACAGTGCTTCTTGACCAGATTGTGAGGAAATCCAATCTCTTTTTGGGTGAATTTTAGAGTTTCAGGGAAAACCAGAACCACAGATTAGCAGATTCAAATTTCTGTAAACTACACTTCCCTAATGCTATTTTTGAGTCAGATAATTTTGGAAGATGATCGAGGAATGACATTTTCAAATTCAGTGAAAATAGGTCAGGAACAAGTGCTTTAGAATTTTTACTACATCAATAGATAAAATAAATCATAGAATTTACAAATTATTTTTTTACCATATAAGTTTCTCATTCATGTATGCATCGATTTTTGTTGTGACATATCGTCTAGTGCTTCTGTTATATATTTAGAGATTATTGATAAAATCTATAGAAGAATTTGCAATGTTATCACTGTTGACCTGACATCTCAGCTTTAGTCACTTTCCCAAAACTGTAATGTAGCTTTTGTCTTCCATAAATATTTTCACGGTAATTGTTCTGATGAATTTCCCTCTTTGGTACGTAGAATTTATAAATTTAAGTGCAGTACTAGATTGGCAGCTATATCTCATCATTTTACAGCTGAAATGGCTTGATGTAACCGTAAGTTCTATGTTAACAGTTTCTTCTCTCACACTCCTTGCTTTTGAAACTCTCTTACAGCTTCTTGCTTTCCAGTCAACTGTGATCTTCAAAAATTCAAATGCAATGTCAATTGTTATCTTCTGTCCTCTTAAATCCTGTTATTTTATTGTTCCCTCTCCTTAATAATGTTTTTCTTTTACTCATATTCTTTCACTATCAGTAACTCCCTGCATCTTAGTGGTTTTATTGCCTTGCTTGGGGTGAAATAATAAAAAAAAATGACAAAATTGATATTGAAAAACAGCCAACACTGTTTGTCCAGCTTCCAGCAATGCATAATAAAGAATTCTATTTGAATTCAAACAAAATACAGATAATAACTTTTTTTCCATTTAAGCTGAGATATTGAAGGTTATCTTAGATTTTGCCATAATTTTTGTATTTAAGATTTTTATGTTTTTTATTGTCAGTGATTATCTTGTACAAAAGTTACTTTTTTTTTGCAGCCAAGCGCCAAGCAAGAGAAAGATACCTGTTTAAATGCTGACCAATACTGCTTTCCATAAGTTCATTTTCCTACCTTCTGAATTTTCATATTCCGCACAAATGATATATTCATAAATTTAAGAATAGTACTAGATTGGCAGTTAGGTCTTAACATTTTACTGTTGAAATTACTAGTGTAGAGTAATTGGTCCTGGTTAAATGTAATTGGTAGCAATGCACAACAAACAGAATTGACAAAGTCTGCAACAAACAATAAGAAAAGAACAGGGCAAAAATAATATTAAGCAAACAAGATATGCAAGGTAAAACAAGAGTAATAAGGCAAAAAAGTTCCCAAACTAAGAATGGTTTTAACACACAAAAGGGATACAGACAAATGAGTGCAGCATTCTTACTTCAAGACAAGAAAGAACAGAAATATGGAGGATGAGACCAAGAAGTGGCCTATCTTATTATTGGCTACCGAGAAATCCCAGCATGTATCTGATGGTTTTGTCAATGAATGCTGGGAGGGGGGAATGTTTTTTTGCAGTCATTCCAGTATAGGTTGGAACCAACGGTTAGATGCAACCAGAAGTTCTTGTCTGATAATTTTTTCTCTCACATTCATTGCCTTTCCAGTCAACTTTGAATTTAAATACAACATCAATCATCATCATCATCATCTGTCTCCTTGAATTTTGTTCTTTTTATTGTTGTCTCTCCTCATTGTTGAAATACCAGTACTCATCTAATCCCCAAAATTAAACAATATCGAGCCTGGTCAGTACCTAAGTGGGTGACCACCTATGAATGCTAGGTGCAGTAAGCTTGGGTGCGTAAGGGTTCAGAAATTAAATTTGGAGAGCTGAGTTCCAATTCCAGTTGGGTTTGATATATTCACTTAGTTGTAAATAACCTTACTAATGGTATGAATTTACTTCTCTTCCCCACAACTATGGATTAATTAGTAAGACTTGTATCAGTAAATCATTATTGTGAAAAAATTCTTATAATCAAAAAAAAAAAGTTTTCTGGTTTTAAGATTATTTTAAGCCAGAAAACTTATCACCTTCCTTCAGGTGAAATGATTAAAAAAAAAATGAGTATTATATTTAACTGATTGCAATAAAGAATTGAGTTAATTTTAAAGACACTTCTAGGATTTTCCTGACATTTTGTAAAAGATTGCATTATGCATTACTTAATACTTTTCTTTATTAATTTTTTTTTATTTTGAAATAAGATTTGGACAGGAAAATGGATGCTTTTTGGGGGTTGGGGTAAGAAGGGAAAAATAAAATTCCAGGGTTTCCCTGGGAGTGAACAACAGGATTTCATTACAGACAAACTTTAAGCAGATGAATGAAAACATAGATAGGCATACCTTGTAGAAATAAAGCCTTTAAAGAAGGCAGCCGATGCAACTGAAGCTGTGGAAGGCTCCGGATTTCGTTATACCTGTCAAATATGAAACACAGGAAAGATAAAATGTTACTGATTGAGAAGCTGGATTCTAAACTGAAATAAGAAATTGCTTCTGGGATCCACATAATTTATTTTCAGCAATATTAGCAACTACTTACTGCAATACAAACTTGTGTTTTTTGAGAGAGCAATTATAGCTTAGGTCCAAACTCCTCAGTGGGTAGCACAGATGGGGTGTATTGAGAGACAATGGCACTCATTAACTTAGCTGGGAGTAGAAGAATGACTCTTTATTTGGACATGATGGATCAAATCACTTGGCAGCATCACGCTTATATATCTCCAATCAGTCTCAACCAAAATATTTTGGATTAAGACAAATGTGGGGCTGGGATCTGGGATTTACGACTTTCTCTAATTATTGCTAGCTAGCTAGTCCACCTCTATTAGAGTGATAAGGAAGGGCCCTCTTTGACATTCTTTATTTTTCTTATAATCTAACAGCAGCCATACCATCTTGCTGTTGAAAATTATGTATGTACCACAATGATTCCTTTAAGTGTTTTTCGTTATCAGGGTCACTTTTTGATCCTGCCAGCTGCACCCAGCCACAGTGATCACTCAAAAAGTAGCATCTAAAAGGCACAGTTTTTGTAATGGATAGAGGCTCAGATTGAGGAATCAGAGAGCCAAGTTCAAATTCCAGCTGGATCCATTACATTCACTTATGTGCTAAAACCCTTGCAAAAGGTATGAATCTTCTTCTTCTCCCCCCAGTTATGGATAAATAGCAGGACAGACTGGGTTCTATAACCTTGGGTGGCAACCAGTCTAGGAGAAGGAAAAACTCTGAATTCAAAACCAGCCTGGAGAGGGTTGGGCTCTGTCAGGCTATCTTGCCCAAGAAACATCACTTCTACTGTGACTGCAGTACACACGGTGTCCCTGCGACCCTATGGGTCACAGAATGAAAAAAAACTTTCTTCATAATCTAACAGCAGCTATAGTGTCTTGCTGTTGAAAATTATGTAAGAACCAGAATGATTCCTTCAACTGTTTTTTGTTATCAGGGTCACTTTCTGATCTAGCCAGCTGCATCCAGCCACAGTGATCACCCAAAAAGTAGCATCTAAAAGGCACAATAAATTCTTGCCTGATCACTAAAGTAAAGCAATATTAAGCCTGGTCAGTACCTAGATGATTAACAGCATTGGAATACCAGGTGTAAGTTTGGATGTGCTGGTGGGGTAATAAATAACAGCTTGTAATTGGAAATTGGAGATCCAAGTTTAAATTACAGTTGTGTTTGTTATATTCACTTGGAAAAGGTATGAATCCACCTCTTCTCCACCCAGCTATGGATTAATTAGTTGATTGTGTATCAGTAAAAATCATTAATATCTCAAAAAAATAATTATTAAAATCTAAAAGTATTTTCTGGTTTTAAATAACCTGCAAAAGATTGATAAGCCATCCAAAACAATCAATCAAAAACCAAGGCATGACACTACAATGAGTGATTCATTTAGTTTTCTAAAACTGTAAGCTTTTTCGTAGGATTGTAAAAAATGAGAGAGGGGCAAACAATGAAATCATCAAATACAATATTTATGGGTAAATGTATTTTTTTTTTTGATAATGATGTTCATTCTGTACAAGGCCCAAGAACTACTCAAGGTAGAGGGCTACAGAGGAAGAGGCACCACCCCAAGCATGGTGATAATGCCACCAAGATGCAAGGGGCTACTGAGTGTGAAAGAGAATTAAAAGACTTTAGAAGGAACTGGGAACCCAATCCTAAACAGGCGTCTCTATTACTGTTGGTTTATGGTCATATCATACTGAAACATTGGTTCCTGTATGATCACCAAAGTTAAGCAATATCAAGCCTGGTCAATACCTAGATGGATGCCCACTTGGGAATACCAGGTGCTGTAAGCTTGGATTTGTGGATGGTGTAATGCAGGGGTCGACAATGCCCAACCCCCAGGTGACATCCGGCCTGAGAAGGATGGTTGTGCAGCCTGCCAACTTAACCGTAGTAAGTAATTTTCCTTCTTTTTTTCTTTTTTTTTTTTTTTTGTTAGTTGTTATCCTGTTATTCCTGCAGTAAAATAAGAAACCTTGTGTAAATAATATGAACATTAACTTTGCTGTTTTTTCTTTAAACCTCCAGACCAAGGCAGCCTTCTGGACAAAGCAGTCTGAGGCCAACACAATTTATTATAGTACATTTGATACAATGTCCCTCCTCTGAGACACTGCATAGGTGTCTGACCTGCTCTCTTCAAAAGGTTGCCCAACCCTGGTGTAATGGATAATGACTCAGAATTGTTAATTGGAGAACTGAGTTCTAATTCCAGTTGGGTTCATTATATTCACTTACATGCAAATACTCTTGGAAAAGGTATGAATCCCTCTTTCTCCCCCATCTATGGGTTAATTAGTATGACTTGTATTCCTAAACCATTATTATCTCATAAAATAAAATAAAATTGCATCCAAAATATTTAGATTTCAACATTAAATAACCCACAGAGGTGTTAATATGCTGCTAAACAAAAACAATCACGACCAATCTATTCCTGTTCAAAAGCACAGAGAGAAGTGTGCAGTTCCCCAAAAGTGGATGCATATTTAATAATTATTGTTAAGTTTGGGTTCCTTTTCTTAAAATCTTATTTGTGTAGTAATTGTGTAAAATGGCAGATTTATTTATAGATAGCTTCAAATATACATTTTAATATGTAAGTATTTATTGCAATATTGGGCAAGTGTCTGAGTAGTTAGAATGTTCACTTTTCAACAATGAGACCTGGGCTCAAATCTCATCATGGTCAATTAATCATGAAGGTATCTTGATATTATCGACATGGGGAGGTGATTTCAGTGTGCAGAATCTTTGAAAAGTGTCTGAAAACAATATCACGGGTTGACCCAAGCTTCATGCACAAAATTGGGTAGACTGAACTATTTGGGATCTGTTGATGGTTGTGCTAATACAAAGTCGCAAGTCATCATGACTGAGGGTTTGAGCATAGTGGCATTGTTCTGACTGTTGATCATGCAAGATAATGTGCACTCTCCCAGAAACTGTAACTAAGGTCCTGCTTCTTAATATGTTTATCTTTTGGAAGGAATTTTTTAATATTCCAGTGCATCTTTGGATTTTAATGTGACATTTTCCACCATCTGTTATAACTTTTGTTAGTATAGAATTTATGGTTACATCTGGCAATTTCAACTGCAAAACATTAAGACCTATCTGCCAATCTAGTGCTATGCTTAAGTTCATGAAGTCTAGGTACCAATCAGGGAAGTTCATCAGAACAATTACCATGAAAATATTTATAGAAAGTCATAGTGAAGCATGTAGAAAAATTAGAAAGTGACTGAAGCTGAGATTCCAGGTCCAGATTGATTCTTTGGATTTTATCAAGAATCCCTAAATAGATAGCAGGAGCACTAGCAATGCTTGGGCGAAAGGTAAACTGAGAAATAAAGTTCAATCCTAAAAAGATCAAGAGAATTTTGATAATTGGTGTAATGCAATATTTATTCAAGTAGTGGATATGACAGACTTGGATGCTAATGTTTTCAAAAAATATCCAAAAGAATCTCACCCAAGATGTAGAACTTCAAGTTTCAAGAGAATTCTGCAGTTACCATTATCCATGTCTCCATCATGGGAGTCTTCAGAATCTCCATTGGTTGGGTTGGATTTTTGTTTTCCCCACTTTTGTCGAGGAAATATTGATTCAATTCTGTTGTTATTCAGACATAATACCTGCATTAAAGGGAAAATCAAACCTTTTAAAAAGCTGTTTACTAACTTTAGTGTTAGTCTGGCATAAGGCAGCTATAGAAGAGCAACCAGCAAGGAAAGAACTTGCTACAGTAGCAATGGCTAGTCGACTATCAATCTACAACAAACATCCACATACACAAGATCAGAAAGGATTCTGTCATTTAATATTCAAGAAAGAATAGCCGAGGACAATGGCACTTAAGTTCCCTTTCAAAGTATTTCCTTTGTGATCTCACGAAATTATTCCAGCATCCCTTCAACTTCATCCAGGATCACCATCAGCTGCTTGGTTACATTCTCCTTCATCTTGTCCATGGTCTGAAATGATGGCAATTTTAACTCTGTGAAGAGCTAGAAATTACGAGAATTGAAACCTAAACTGGTTGAGGGGGACTTAAATGATGCTACATTTTGTCAAAAGATCCTGCATGAAATGTCACTTTAGATGCCACTGTAAATGAAAAAGTGACATAATGCAAAGGTTCACTCAATATTACGGCTGAGTGAGTAACTTCACAGGAGAGTGCCTATTCACATGTGCACAACAAAGTCTCCTCTGATTGGTTTCCAGTCTTATTTAGCTTTTTTATCACTTAACTGTTTCTTCCAATAAACCAGTGTATGTGACTTTTCAGTGCTACCAGACCCAGGGATTGAACCCACAAATGCCAGGGAACCAGATATGTTTTTAGCAAACATTTTAATCCACTGGACAATATGTTTTTATAAAAGGAAAAAAGATGAATAAGACTGATGAGTATTAACTGATATGAATTATCTCCCCATAACATGGAAAGTGCAATGAGAACACCCAACCTGTGAGGATTGAATAAAGAGTTTGGTTCAGAATTCCAAGAAGGTTACAAAGTACAATGAAACACACACTTGCAGGAGGCTGGAGGGTACAAGTAATGGAAACGAATATAATAAGCAATTTTTACTTTTTACTTTTTCTGCTTTCATTCAATAGAATGATTGTTTGAATTCAACGAGTGTATATCCTGTCCTAACATGGTTTGCTTTTAGCCATCTCTTGATTATTGTCAAGATCAGAACACTTAAAATACCCAAGATAACAATGTACAAAATATCCAGTTCTCAAGATGACTGAACATTTTCAGGACAAGCACCAGATACAGAATCAGGATTGTTTTTTTTTCTATCACCAGACTATTATGTTTCAGTTTATACATAATGATTAATATATGGAAGTTTTGATGTATCTGTGTAAGAAATCCTACCTGTGATATCATGGTGTTCCATTAGCTGCTTATTATTTGGCAGTAGACTCCATGGAAAGAAAGTGGTGTGCAGTAACTGCTCAGTACAAAGTAAGAACTAGACAAGATATCCCTAGACATCGTCAGTAGAAAGAGAACAATCTACCTCCATAGATTAAATAAAGAGGTCACTTTGAATTTCCCTGAAGGTTACTAGGATTGACAAATACTTGATGAAGGTCAGAGAACAACAACAAAGATGGGGATCAGTCGTCCATGTGTAAATAATATTAACTCCTCATGCCAGAAATTCAGACAGAAATTTTTGACAAATGTTTAGTTTTTAGTCAGACTTACCTTGAGATTGTGTAAGTAGAGCAAGCCTCCGAGAGATGTAAGGTGATTATGTTCCAAATTGATGCTGAATAGAACAGGTGGAAAAAAAATAAGAAAAAGGAAACCTTAATAACTTTATAGCTTTGATTAAAATTCTCTCTTGCTGCTATATATAAAAAAAAAAACAAAAAACAAAAAAACATAAGTCTTGATACCTATTCTCCAGATGAAGTTGTCAATACCACTGCATATTCATTTTCTTATTAATACCTCACAGTTGTCTGGTACATACACATATGCAATAATGAAAATAAATATACTCAGGCTCCAATCTCTGGACTGGTGCTTCAGCTATGTATCTCAAGATTCTTGACAAAATCCCCCCACCCCACCAAAAAGTAATGTCTACAGTCTTGAACTGACATTCTGCTTAAATTAGTTTTTCACAGCCGTAACGTTTCTTCTCTCTGCGTCTTCTATAAATATTTTTATGCCATTTGTTCTGATGAGCTTTCCTCTCTGGTACCACAACTTCATGAAATTAAACATGGTATTACATTGGTAGTGCTATATGTAACCACAGGTTCCCCTCTAATAATTTCTTTTCTCACCTTTTGGAATTCTCTTCCAACTTCTTGCTTTCCTATCAACATCAATTATTATCTTGTCTTCTGGAATCTGTTCTTTTAATGTCCTTTCTCAACAATAATGTTATTTTCAGAGTTTCTTTCACTTTCTGTAACTGCTTCCATTTCAGCAGATTGATCACTTAAATGATTTTTAAAAAAAATAAAGGCTGAATATTTCAAGTAAAAGCATAAATTATAGATATGATTCCTTCATGGTTTGACTATATTGATGAAGATTATGGACGAGATTCCATATTTGTTGGTTCTATAGGGCCTATTTGAGACAGGCACCAACTGCTAGAGAATGTCTGACAACCAGAAATTATCCTCATTTTATGCTCTTGTCATTTTACTATATTGAGGACAATAAAAGAACAGGTTTCAAGGAGACAGAGAATGATCACTGACTTTGAATTCAAATTTTTGAAGATTGTAGTTGACAAGAAAACAAGTTGACATGCAAAAAGTGCAAGAAAAGAAACAATTAGCATAGAATTTGCAGTTACATCTAGCCATTTCAACTGTAAAATGAGACCTAACTGCCAGTCCTACACTTAAATTTGTAAAGTCAAGGTACCAAAAAGGAAAGCTCATCAGAACAGTTACCATAAAAACATTTATAAGAAAGGTACATGGAAGTTATGTTATGGCAATAGGAAAGTGACTGAAGCTGAGATACCAGGTCAGCACCAATAATATTGCAGATTCTTCTTTGGATTTTATCAAGAATCTCTAAATATATAGCAGAAGCACCAGACAAGATGTGAAGAAAATTTTTCACTTGGGATGCAGTGAGAGCATAACCATGCTGGCCAATAAACCAAGTGGAATAATGGTGGTCATTTCCATAAACTGTGGCTTTTTCATTGGAGTTTCTTTCTCCTTGGTTGTTGGCTGCCATTCCTTGAATGTATAACTGACAATAAAATTAGTTAAATAAGACTGTATGCTTTAATTCTAAATTTCAAGCAAGAATTAAATTTTAAGTTTGAAATTTTAACTTTTTTTTTTAATCATTTCACCCTAAGTAAGACAATAAAGTCACTACAAGGACAAATTTTCCGTTTCAAATTTTCCTTAATTCCATTTCAGGTTTTAGGGAATTCTGTTTTTCCCCTGTTTTCAATATAGATTTATGTTTTTGCTTCATTATAATACTTTGTGAGAAAGTGTAATAATATATAAATGTTATTTAAACAAGAAAATAAAAGGAAAATGAAAAACTTTTACTCGCTGGAATATCCACCCATTGGATAAGTCAGTCGAGCTTCGTATTTCAGCCTTTAATCTAAAGTGATGAGTATCTGGGACAACCGTTACAAAGAATGTTACAATCCTAAATAAGAAATTAAGTGAAAGTGGCAAAACCTAAAGAAAAGTATAACCACTACATTATTGTTTGGTCACTTTACTGAAATTATTAAGCCTAATTTGTAAAATTTAGCTTTCTGAAATGACAAACTGCTCCTACCTCTGTCACCATGTGTGATAGGAAAAAGAAAGGACAAAACAAAAAGGGAAAATTTTTTTCATTAAATCAAGCAAACTTTGTAAACCTTGGTTTCTAAATACTGTAACCTGTAGGGATACACTAGGTAAGGCGGGGGTACGTATTAAAACATTACAGATTTAATCCTTTGATGTCTGTCAGATGAGGTGAGTTAAGAAAGACAAACAGTAGAAAATTAAAATGGCAGTTGGCAAATCTGTTAGAAAAAAATGTCCTTTTCAAAATTGCGATTTCTGTTTCAAGTAGGCTATTCCTTTTTCATATTTCCACAGAAAATAAACCCCTCTACAAATGGTTAGTTTAATTTCTTATGTCGGTTCCTGGCAAACATATAATTTAGTGATATCAGAGGAAAATAAAACCAAGGTTTTACATGACTTCAAGCCTTCTGAAATGGAATCAATTTAAGCAAAGTTTTCAGATTCCATAACAAAATTTTAAGAAAGACATTAATGAGTACATTTACAATGCATTGTACATGTAAATATATCACATTTATGAGGATTCTTTCTTAGATTTAACTTTAAAAAGAAAAGTGATTCCTACCTTGTCAAATTTCCATAGATGTCACCATTTCCCAAGTCAACAGTTCGTAAACTACAATTTGGTAAGTTCAGTTCTCTCAAATCATGACTGGTACATCCGTGAAGACGTTCATTGATGAAGTCTGATGTTAGCCGTCCTCCAAACATATCTTTAGCTTCGATGATTTCTGTAGAATCCTGATGGAAAAGCAGAAATAAAATTATTTCTTTTCATTCATCATTCAAGCAAATAAACAGCCAAGCTATCAAAATTTCAATCAAAATTCTATCAACAAATCTTTTACAAAACATTGCACATTCATAATTAATTTGAATTTTTAAAATAATTTATCATTATAATAATTTATTATAAGAAAATATAGGGCACAGCACATTTATAATTAACTTGAACTTTTAAAATTATAAAGAACTTTAGTGATTAGCTACTTCAATAATTAAATGCATAAGTTTTCTTATGGGAACATTTTATAGTACATGAAATAATGGTGATGAAAAGAGTACATGCACAAAATAACTGACCAACTGATTTGCAATGCAGGAGAACATTTATTAGACAAGTTCACAAAAGGAAAGTTTAAAACAAAAGTCAGATGTAAATTTTATACTCAACAAAATGTTCATAAATATGTTACAGTGCACTTACTTTGTAGTGTATTTTATGTGTGTAGCATTCACAGCTCTTTTAGCTTCAGCATGGAAAGTTCATGACACCAGTTTGAAAGAGGAAAACCCAGAAGATTGAGAGCTACTTTAGGGTTCACATGTTTTTATATTCAAGAGCAGCTGCTGCTAAGTTTTATTATATTTATAGGTGCTTGCTTGGGGGAAGGCAGATTTAACCTCCCCTTGCCAGCTTTCTTGTGGTGCAGCTTGCCTCACCAATTCTAAAAAAAAAAAACAATTGCTCAGTTTGTCTTCTGGCAACTGACTGACTGCAACTTTTGTCACTGTATGAAGTGACATCACTAAGTGGCCGACACATGACCCAGGTGACTTCATCCTGACCAATGAATAATTAGGCTATCTTTATGGATGTACTTCAACAATGCTTGGGAAGAGAAAACAATACACAGATTTGTCAGCATGATAACAATTACTAACACAAACAGATTATGTCAGGTCACTCTGTCAGTGCCACTGGTACCACACATCACTATTAAATACTGCACGGTCAACTTATTAGTGACTGACATCATCACCAGACTTTTCTGGTGAGAGGTGTAACTAAACACCTAACAGGAGTAAAAGCAAGACCTGTTAGGTGTAACTAAACACCTAACAGGAGTAAAAGCAAGACCTGTTAGGTGTAATTAACACCTAACAGGAGTAAAAGCAAGACCTGTTAGGTGTAACTAAACACCTAACAGGAGTAAAAGCAAGACCTGTTAAAGGGCAGATGAACCTTCTTGTAGGATCAATAACCATCTAACACAAAGGAGTAGACTGGGACCTATAACTCTATATACAGCCAGTGTGATTATGACAGGACTTCATTGAGCAGAAGGTTTTCCTAGACTGAAGTCAACAGCCTGGGTGGAGGCTTTCCTTGAAGGAATCAATGGCCACATGTTTGTGACATTAGTGGTTTGACCTGGAGAGGAATGGGTTCTACCAGGTCTACTTGCCCAGGGCACATTGCACATGAATGAATATATCTCTGTTTTTCAACTAAGATATGTGAAGGGAACTGGTCAGGTACAACCACACCCGGTCATGTGACTGATGAGGATGAACACTAATAGAATTTTGTTTCACAAACTTTGTACAGCTATTTAGATTTAACCAAAGTTGCTGGGTTCTAATAAATATCCTGTGTATTTATAAATACTGTTGAATGGCAAAATCATTACATGTCGCTTGTTAAGTAAATCTCTGTAAATGTTAGGAATTATGATTGTGCTGCATATTTGTTTTCTCTTCCCAACCAAAGATTGAAGTCCATCCATAAAGATGGCCTACCTATTCCTTATATTAATTCTCTTATTTATCCTATTATAATTGTGTTTTTCTCTCCTTTTGGTAGTTCACATGACCATTACGCCATGCCAGTACCACATAAATAAGAAGTTGAGAGAGAGTATAAGATGAAACTGATGAGAACAGATACTACACTTTGATCTCAGCTAAAAAGCCGAGTAGTGTTTATTATTCAGCATGCCCTTGTTGCTACTGATTATGACACAAGGTCAAGGTTTAAAGTGGGTTTGGCGGTAATACCTTTGGAAAACTGTCTAAGCCCCTTTGGCACTTCCCTTTTTGGAGACGCCTTAGGTGGTGAGCCCTCTCTTGAAGGAAAGATACTGTCTGAGTGGAAGGGCCCTTGTGTTTGGGCTTAAAATGATTTGAATGTCCCTGAGCCAAAAGGCTGAGAAGTGGAGTTGATCTTAATAAAAGCACCATTTTTTCAAATGCAGAGTATCGAACAATGGAAACAAAAAAATCCAGTTACCATAAATAAAATAACATCATCTGCTGGATTATTTTTAAATTATCATTAAGAAAAATGTTTGTAAGACAGGGATTTGGCTAGATGGGATGATAGAAGTTTAACTTCTTGCAATCCCTCATAAAGAATGAACTATTCTGTTTTGACTGTGTAGAAAAACAAAAGATATATGCTACTTGGTTTCGATCTGCCTGGCATCTCAACTTCAGCCACTTTCCCAACACTGCGATGTGGCTTCCATCTGTCTTTTCTATAAATATTTTCATGGCTGTTGTTCTAATGAGCTCTCCTCCTTCGTACATTGACTGCACGAACTTAAACGTACTACTAGACTGGCAACAAGGTCTCACCATTTTACTGTTGAACTAGCTAGATGCAACCGTAAGTTGTATTCTGATAGTTTCTTTTCTTGCACTTCTCACCTGTGCAAATCTCTTCTAGTTTCTTGCATCCCTACCACATACGATCTTCAAAAATTTAAATGCAATGCCAATCATAATCAACTGGCTTCCTGAATCTTGTTCTTTTGTTGTCCTTGCATCGGGTGAAATGAATAAAATTATTGCCTTGCATCGGGTGAAATGAATAAAAACAAAAAGTTCTTTATTCTGTTATATTTTTTAAACCATCACTTTATAGCAATTATTTTTCTCATCCCTTTTATTTAATATTTTTATATTAGGTTGGTGCAAAAATAATGACGTAATAATGTCGTTTTTTGGCGTATTTTTTAACGTCAAAAAACGACATTATTACGTCATTATTTTTGCACCAACCTAATATATATTTATATATACTTTTAAAATGCTTTTTCTTTAGGCAGTGTGACCACTTATATAAAAGAAGACTTCTAAGAAAGAAGTGTGTTGTGGGGGGGTGTCACCAGTGTACAGACCATCACGGCAAGCCCCAATGTTGCATGCACTGCCACACCTCGGAAATATTGTCAAAGCAATTAAGCTTCTTTTATCAAAGAATGACTATTGTTATATTTGGGGTGTCTGAGTGAGTCTTTCCCAATTTCAAACCCTTTGTGAGCATACTCCGACTTTGGAAATTTAGGCCAACACCAAAAAGTCATCTTCTTAAAAAAAAACAAATCACAGCATGGGGTCGATAGGTCATTTGGTGAATATGTTGTGGACTAAGGGTGTTGTCACAGAGATATATTTATATATAATATCTTGTATGGCAGGATTATATAAAATCTATTTAAGAACAATGTATATGAATCATTCCTTTCTTTCAGCCATTCAGGTCCTTCCTTTCATTGTGTTGAGGTGTCATGGATTGACTAATGCCTATAATGGGGAACTGGAACCTGGAAATATTCTCTCTTTCCAAGTGTATCCATTAATTATGAATAATGTCAAAGTATGCAAGTGTGAAGAACTATAAATGTAACTGAGTTATTATTTACATTTGCACTTATATCCTCATCTTTGTTGTTATTATCATGTTTTGGCCATTGTGCCCTCCAATCTTCAGGTGTCTGTTGATCCAGATAATCATCAGAGAATCACAATCATGAGTCCCATAAACTATTTTGGGTTGTAGGGGTATCACATGTAATGCAGCCATGGCAGTAGTGGTGTGTCTTGAACAAGATGACCTGATGGAGCCAAACCCTCTCCAGGCTGGTTTGAATTTTCTTTCTCCTAGACTAGTTGCCAACCAAGCCAATAGCGCCTTGTCTATCTTGCTATTTACCCATAGCTGAGGAGAGAATAGATGGATTCATGCCTTTCCCATGGGTATTTGTGCATAGGTGAATATAATGACCTCAAGTGGAATTTAAACTTAGTTCTCAAATTTTCCCATTTCAGAGCTGCTACCCATTACACCATCGCATATCCACCTCAGAGTCAATAGAGCCCAATGCATTAAAGTGTTGGCGGCTTGTGAAATTCATGACATAGTAGTTGTGAGTTGATATTGGTAAAGAAAACACAGATTGGTATGCAGGGGGTAAAAAACAGATTATGTCTAAAAAAGAGAATCGGTCAGTTTAAAGAGAAATTTACCACAGTTTCCCCGTCCAGAATCTGAAGGCCTTTCAAGTGAAAGATGACATAAAGTCTATAATTCACAGTTTCCTTTGTCAGTGAGTTGTTTCTAAAATCTACAATCAGGAGATTCTTCAAGTTCTGTTCAGATAAAAAAAACAGAAAAAAGAAATTGTATAAAGCATCAAAATTACGAATATAAATAGACATCAGATATTAAAAAACAGAAATGCCCACTCAAATATGTGTATCCACTAAACATAAGAGTTATAAAATAACGTCAAATAATAGATAAAAACCTGAGGAGTGATAACTGGTTAACTCATTCTGTTATTCTCTTTTATTCTTGGAATTATTTTCTCTTTTCTCTTTTTCATATTACCAAATACCATATTCATTTTCTTTTTTTGTCCATTTTGTCTCTTCATTTTGCTAAAATTAAATTTTGTAACGCTAATAAGGTTTTCATATAAAAATCCCTTAATTCTTTAGAGATTACTTTGTTTGCATTTCGAAGATGAAAATAAAGTTAGCAGATTTGGTCTTCAAGAGATCTTAATTAGAGAATTGCATTCCTTGGATAGGGTAATTAAGTTTTGCTTCCCTGTAAATGTCCTTCATGGCTGAGTTGTCTAAAGGGCTATATGGTGGTTTCCACTACATAAGGGAGACATAATTTGAAACCCAGCCAAAGGGCGCATCTAAAAAAAAACAAACACATAGACAAAAACAATATTGTTTAGACAAAAATCATAGTTTAAAAAAAAAAAAAACAGAGATATCTACTCAAACATATCCACTAAATATGGCATATATATATAAAATAAATCCTAAAAAGCCAGTGTAACCTACCTAGGTTTCACCTAAACGGATCTTCAGGGTAAGCTAGGCAGGTTACTCTGGCTCTTTACGATTTATTTCATTTATCCTGCTCTATTTAGCATATTGAGCAGTCTACGTTTTAGGTTTACTATTTGCTTGGATTTTTTTCTTTGGACTAAAGACTTTAGGCACTGGATGATTTGTTTTACCCTGTTCATATGCTTTTGGTTCTTTTTTTTTTTTTCAATTTATTTTTTGGGTAGCAATTTGTTTTAACATATCTACAAGTTGTGCTATCCAAGTTTTTACAACTGAGTATTATTATTATATATATATATATATATATATATATATATATATATATATATATATACAAAGAAATAATCACACATAGAATCAATGAGAAATATTAATGCGATTAATGGTGACATCTGTCACTAGAAACATAATATATGCATTAAAATACTGTTAATCCATAGAGTGAAGTGATCCTCGTCAAAACCATTGATGTCTGTAGTTTTCAGTTTATTTGATGTTAAAATGCTAGTACTTACGAATAGTCCTCTATTCATCATCAGGCATGTGTTTTTTTCCTTATAAAATCAAAAACGAAATACTTGTTTGTTGATCGAAAGATGTTTTTTGAATATCTGCTATTAATGACGGTTATGAAAAATTTTGGAACGTGCAAAGACGCAATGCTAAGTTTTTCAAAATTTTAAGTGAGAATTTTATTTAAATATTTCTTGTGATGTGTTAAATCCACCAATTCTATTTTACAAGTGTATTCAGTTTATATGGCATGAACTAAGCATATAGTTCAATTATGTAGTGTAATGTCTTAGTAGTAGTTTTTTTTATAGGAATTTTCCTGTACTGCGGATCAATAGTTTTTTATAAACATAAAACATTAGGCAGCATATAATTTACATATAAAGAAATAATCACAAGGAAAAAAACACATGCATGATAATGAATAGAGGACTATTCGTAAGTACTAGCATTTTAACATCAAATAAACTGAAAACTACAGACATCAATGGTTTCGACAAGGATCACTTCACTCTATGGATTAACAGTATTTTAATGCATATATTATGTCTCTAGTGACGGATGTCACCATTAATCACATTAATATTTCTGATTGATTCTATGTGTGATTATTTCTTTGTATGTAAATTATATGCTGCCTAATGTTTTATGTTTATATATATATATATATATTTTCTCTCAAAAATATTTTGTTAAATAATATGGACAAGTTCTGTCTATCGATTTTTTTATTAAATTTAAAAAAAAAAAAAAAGAATCTGTCCATATATATATATGTGTGTGTGTGTGTGTGTATGTATATATATATATATATATATATATATATATATATATATATATATATACATGGAGGGTGTGATGGACAAATTGTCACCATTTTATATTTTTAATTTTGTGCATGTGCATTGTTAGTTTTTGAGTTTGTCAACATATAGTAGGGTCAGTTGGGCACCGTCTGTGAGAAAAAGAGCACTATGATGCAATTCAATCCGCCAGAAATTTGAAAACAGCATGCTGTACTGCTTGGTATTCATGTCAGAAGCTCCAATACTAACATTTCAGAATATTTGGGTGTCAAGCTGATGACTGCAGAGGATTCAGAAAGAGTTGGATGAGTCTAATTGTG
This sequence comes from Acanthosepion lycidas, assembly GCA_963932145.1. Taxonomy (NCBI): domain Eukaryota; kingdom Metazoa; phylum Mollusca; class Cephalopoda; order Sepiida; family Sepiidae; genus Acanthosepion; species Acanthosepion lycidas. The sequence goes on along the minus strand of OZ010596.1, from coordinate 13,609,415 downwards.
ATTACGAAGGTAGTTCAGCTCAGAAAACTCACTTTGATTATTCTGATAAGAAAATTACATCCAAATTTGTTGGTGAGGGTCTCAGACTAAACATGGAGGCCTTGAGGAGGTAGTGCTGCCCTGGGTCAAGAGGGTGACTGCTAGAAGACCCTATGTCTGGCAACAGAACTCTGCACCATGCCACATAAGCAGAAGAACCCAGTCACAGCTGTCAGACAATTTCTGCAACCACGTCAACCCTTACAGGCCCTTAACTCCAAACGCTGCAACACCCTTGATTATGTGTGGAGTGCAGTTGTAACATCAAAGATGAACTGAAGCCAATGATTATGGCAGCATTCACTAACTTAAAAAGGAGAGTGTCCAGAAGATATGCAGGAGATTTCGAAGTTGTCTGGAGGTGGTGGTTGAAGCCAATGATGATTTTATTGAATAAATTTACTCTTTAGTTTTCCACGATATTTTTGTGTAATTTTGGTAAATATATTTATTGAAATGAGATGTCAGCATTATTTTCATTTTTGCATAATTTAGACAACAATTTATCCATTTCGATCTGTATGTGTGTGTGTGTATACACACATATATATATATATATATATATATATATATATATATATATATATGAATAAAGACAAATGGAAAAACTTAGCTGATGTGTTTTGTCCTCTGAGAGTCTTTATCAAAGCAAATGCGTTAGCTAAGATAAGTTTTCCTTTTGTCTTTATTCATATTGTCATTTTACTTATATACTCTATCTGAAATTTTTACATACACATGCACATACACATGCACATATATACACATGCACATACATACACACATATGTATGTGGGGGGGAATAGGAATCGGCACTGTATTGTGAGAGTTTCACTTTAATACAATTTTCAGACTAAGAACACATCTTGTCTGAATAGTGCATTGAATCATGAAACAATCACCATACAGTTTTGATTCCTATGTCCATATTGTCTACATCTATAAAAGTGTCTTTTCTGATATTGAGTTAAGAAAAGTGGTAAAAGTTGACTTTCTGACAAGTTGACACTTTTCTTAGATCCTTTTGAAATTGCTCTGTTCAGTACCAAAACCGAAACTATGACCTGGCATTGGAATGAAAGCAACGACAGCACCTACCCAGAATCTATCATAAAAATTCAGTATGTGGATTGAGTAGATACTAAACACTTCAAACATTTTGGTGTAGGGATCAGTCATGACAAATTTAGTATAGGAACATAACAAAATTGAACATAGAATAAGCTGTGCTAGAGGTAAAAAAATTACTTCAAAACTAAAACATTAACCTGAAAAATTGAGTCATGTTCTTAAATAGTCTCGTCAGATAAAGACTTTCATGTGAATGCCATGCATGGCACCAAACACATTCAAAAATATCTAAACTGTCATTTGTATACAACCGCTTTCTAAGATTAATGATTAAAAATAGCTGTAGTGATACTGGCAAATTAATATGCCTAATTTTCATAAGTGCAAGAGAAAGACTATATAACTGGTCACTGAGAATAACGGAAAAAAGAAGACAAGCCTAGGGACTGACTAGTGATATACTTCGACTTCACATCAATGGCGTCGCCGATAGGATCCCATTTGTCTCTAGAAGATTGCGATTTTGTGGATGCATGGATTCGCTGTTTTTCTGCCAATGCGAGAAATAAAAAGCTGAAAGACAACAAGGAGAAGGAAGGCGAAAATGAAATTACAGATATATTTTTGGCTACAGCTGGATGCAAGGCGATAATGAAATTCTCCACCATGGCATATCTCACAAACTTGGAAGACCTGACTTTCAAAAAAATAAGTCAGATTATAAGGAGAAATATGAGACCCAAGAAAAGGCTGGGAGTGGCAGAAAGAACAAAGTTCATGTTGATGAAACAAGAAATTGACGAACCAATTATAAAATATCTACACCATCTAGGAAATGCGAGTAGATATTGCGAATTTGAAAAACTCGGACAAGACAAACAGACTATTGAAGAGGACTTGATTCAATTAAGGTTAATTGAAGGTATGTGCAATGCATCACCCCGATATAAAATAATGGAACAACTACAAATAGGAAATATGTCTTTAAATACATGCATTGACTTTATACAGCAACAAGAATTAATACAGAAATACAACCATCATAAAAGTCAACCCAGCGAACAAATATTCGCTGATATGTACATATTTAAAAAGATAAGAAAATATTCGTATTGTGGATGTGAACACGAAATAAAAAGGGAAAAATGCCCAGCATTTGGAAAAACCTGTACAAATTGCTTAAAAAAAGAACCACTTTCAAGCAGTATGCAAATTCAAAAAGAAAAATGTTGAAAGAGTTGAAGAAAACGAAACCAATATGGAAGTCTTCACATTAAAAAATAAGAATATAGAAAAAATTGAACAAAAGAAAAAAGACATTATACTAAAGGTTAAAATCACCAACTGCAATTTAGATATGCAAATTGATACTGGGAGTGAAGTAACCCCGATACTAAAAGATTTTTGGGAATGCATTGGAAAGTCACATTTACGAAAGAGCAGTTTACAACTCCGCCAATTTGATGGGTCGGTCATAAAAACCTTAGGATACTTTGAAGGTTCCTTGGAGTTAAAAGATAAATTTGAAGTAATAACTATAATTGTCACAAGTTGTAAAAAGAACCATGGACTTCTTGGAAATGACGTGCTTAACATAAATTCTACCAAATTAATTAATGAGATAAAAATGGAAAAAACTGGAAAGTTAAAAAAGCGAGTTTAAAATTAAAAGAAAATGTTTCCCCCTCTTATTATGAGGCATGAAAATTACCAGTACATTTGTTGCCATTAGTAGTAACAAAACTATGACAGTTAATAGAACAAGACCTTCTTGAACATGTTCCCCCTGGGGGTAGCAAGTGGGCATCACCCATTGTAGTTTTGAGGAAGACAGATGGTGATTTATGTAATTGTGGAGATTACGAAATAGGTGTAAATCACAAAGTTTGTTCGGATTCATATCCAATACCAAATGTTGAAGTTGCATTACACGCATTGGCAGGAATGAGTGTTTTTACAAAAATAGATTTAAAAACGGCATACCACCAAATACCAATAGACGATAACTTCAAAGAAGTAACCACGATAAATATGCCAATAGGGTTAATAAGATGGAAAAGAATGCCATATGGAATAAAAACCGCAAGCGCCATATTTCAAAGGACCATCGAACAGATTTTAGAAAATATGGAAAATATGATTTGTTACCAAGACGATATATGCATAGGAGCTACTAATGAAAATGAATTAAAAAAGAAAACCGACATAATCTTGAATAGATTAAGAAATGCTGGAATGACAATAAATGAGAAAAAATGCGTAAGCAATTGTAGTAAAATATCTTTTTTAGGTTATTCCATTTCAAAAGAAGGTATATCACCAGACCAAGCCTTGATAGAAAAAATACTAAAAGTAGCTACACCTACAAATAAAAAAGAACTGGAGTCTTTTTTAGGATTGGTGAATTTTTACAGGTGATATTTACCAAAATACACGGACTTGACTTAACTGTTTGCAAATTTAAGAAAGAAGAATGTTGAATTTATTTGGTCAGAGGAACAACAAAAAGCTTTTGATAAATTAAAAATAATTATGGCAAAGAAGCCAGTAGTGAAAATGTTTGATCCAAAAAAAGACATTATGTTAACCACAGATGCAAGCAAACATTTGATATCGGGAATATTATCACAAGAAGGACATCCGATAATGTATTTATCAAGAAGACTAACGAACACCAAATTTAATTATTCAAATATAGAGAAAGAAGCATTGGCTATTGTGGGGACAACTACTAGAGCCCGACAATTTTTAATTGGGAAAAAATTTCTGTTAAGAAGTGATCATAAACCATTAGAGTTTATATTTAACCCAAGGAAAGAATTACCCAAAGTCACAGCATCGAGGATACTAAGATGGGCAATAAGATTGATGGCATTTGACTTTGATATAGAATATGTCAAAGGAAATTCAATTCCACATGTGGATGCACTATCAAGATTGTGATTTTACAAGGAGTCAAAAGATAAAACAGAAGAAGAATTTGAAGATGCATTCTTACATTGGGTAGAGACTGATGTTTTGTCTTTAGATAGAATGGCTGCGGAATCTAGACATGATCCAGTACTAAGTAGGATAATATCGAGAATAAGAAAAACTCATGGGGAAATTGTTCTAGGGCGGAAAGACCCTACAAAGAAATAAGACAGAAATTAACGATAGAACATGGAGTGATTTGTAATGGAGATTTGGTAGTTCCCCCAGAAACACAAAGAAAGTTGGTAATAAAAAGTGTACATGATGATATACACTGCGGAGTAGTGGCCACACAAAAAAGGATACAATTAGAAGCATGGTGGCCGGGATATTCAAGAGATGTCAAAGAATATATAAAAAGGTACAAAAAATGTAAAGAATTAAGAAACTTTACACGGACTACTTTACATTCGTGGCCCAGAGAAGTGGAGCCATGGAGTCGAGTGCATATGGATCATGCGTATATTACTGGAGTTGGACTCTTATTAATTCTAGTAGACTCTTTTTCAGGCTGGCCTGAAATAATCTGGGTGCCAGACAAGAAAAGTTCTATGATAAAACAGATTCTAAGGGTCATATTTTCCAGAAACGGCATACCAAAAACCCTGGTATCTGACAATGTACCAGAATTTTGTGATGAAGATCTTAATTTATGGTTAGAAAAAATAGGATGTAAACCGTATAAGACACCCCCATATCACCCTCAGTCAAACGGGTTAGTGGAAAGAATGGTGCAGACCGTAAAAACGGGACAAAAAGCATGCTCTCAGCAAAAAGAAAAAGTAGAAGTTTTTCTACCAAGGTAGCTTTTAAGCTATCGCACAATACCACACACTAGAAGACTAGAAAGCCCATCAGCTTTAATGAGAAGGCAAATTAGAGCTCCGCTAACGATGTCGTATTCCACAAATGAAAAAATGTGGTACAAAAAGAACAAATCCGGAAAGGGCAGAATTTATCATGCAAAAAGGCCACAATACAGCTATAATAAATAGAGAAAATGGCAACAGTGTATTAGCCCATTCAGATCAAATAAGGACCCAGGGTGAATATGAAGAGCAAAATGATGAAGAAATGTCTACGATTCCGTCCGTTAATGATTTATTAGAACAACCGTTTCAGAATGAAACATCAGAAGATGAAATAATGCAGGATCAAGTGGGCCAGAATGACTTTGAAAGTTCAGATGAAGATCAAATAATGCAAGAAGATGCCTATGATTACAGTGTAGCGCGGGATAGATCTAGGTCTTCCAGAGAAAGAAATTCAGGAAAGAGAGAAGTAGAGCAAAGTAATGAAACTATCACGAGAATGTTCAAGAACTACTAGAGGTATAAAACCTATACATTTCAGGGAGATGTAGTGATACTGGCAAATTAATATGCCTAATTTGTATAAGTGCAAGAGAAAGCTGGTCACTGAGAATAATGGAAAAAAGAAGACAAGCCTAGGGACTGACAGTGATATAATTTGACTTCACAACAATGGCATTGAGTCAAACTTGTTATTAAAAACTGTTATTAACTAGTATTTGTTTTACATTCTTTTCCAAATTATCTCATAGATCACCAAATTAAAGAACTTAACAATGTGAAACAAATGCTAGTTAATAATAGTTTTCCAAAATACTTCATAGATCAGTATGCGACACTTGTAAATGGAAAAGAAAGTTAAAATATAACTTGGAACAAAATGAAAAGGATTAATGATACGGAATGACATAAACCAAAAGAAGTAAGCAGATGACTTGAAGAAATTGGACTTATTGTCCTGAGAAAGATATTACCATAAAGGCCATCTGGAGAATTTAAAACCACAAGGAGTGAGGGAGAGATGATAGAAGAGCACTCAGAGTCAGCCAATAGAAATTTGTTAAACAAAGCAAAAATAGAGAAATTAATTTATAGTCACTGGAAAGGAAGTCATAATATTTGAGAATTTTCAGAGACGAGGGCAAAAGTTAAATCAACTGATTTACTTTGCCTGTCAAAAAGGCAGAAGATTGTAAACAATTTGAGAAATAGAATTTTATATGTTGCTTGGAGAAATAAAGATAGGAAACAAACTTATAAGGGTCATGAGTACAATTGAGTTAACAAGATATGAAGATAGGAAAGAGCTGGTAAATTTCTGATTATAAAGACAAGACACTAAACTGAGAAAATTTGCTGATGAAAATTAAAGTGATAATTATGATTAATGACTAGAAGATAAATCATGCCACATGGTTTAAAAATCGAATTTGTCAAAATGACAACCAAGGTGAAAGGCTTAAATGAGATACCAAGAAAAAAAGAAGGAATTGCCTATGCCCATTGGGAAGTAATGGTGCAACACTTGAATAAGAGAAGGTATGAATTATATGGGCAGGTCATTACCTGTGGCCACTGCCCATAGGAAAAGGGATCTTCTAAATTTGAAGAGATAATTCATTTTTCAAAGGTTTTCAAAAAACTACGTAAACCAGTTGGAAAATTTACCTGAAGAATTTCCTGTTTACTTTTTATTTCATCTGCAAAGAACATTTTTGTTTTTCCTTTATGACACAGCTTTGCTGTGGTTTAAAACCAACACTACAATTGTTGACAAAAACTCAGTCTGTACTGGCTCCATGATCAAAAAGCACAATGTAGACAGGGTAGAGTGCAGACTGAGGCAACCAATGTTCAATTACAGTATTAACCAGTGTGGGAATTGACCCAGAACCAACCAGCAAGAAGTGTTTTATATATATATATATATATATATATATATATATATATATATATATATATATATTATTCAAATGTATTAATTAAATTTGCTAACTTTATAGTGGAAGAGTGCTTAATATCAGAAAATAGAATTTTTATAAATGTTGACAATGTGGACATAAGAAACAACAATGATTGGTGATTGTCAGTTTCATGTTTCAATGCAATCTTCAAGCCAAGATTTTTGTGTTTTCGGATTGTTAAATTTTGGATGCATTTGGCATAAAGTAACATTTCCTCACATTTGAAATGTGACTAGCACTCATAGGCTTGTGCTTCACTAAAAAGCTTTTTAATGTATTAAAACAGCAATTTTTTCAAGAGAAAACAAAATCTTATTCACTCTCTGCTCAAAATAGTCTCAACTAGTGCCAACACTGTGTACATCAAATATGCATGTCACTTTTGAATTCATCTTTTGTTGCATTGCACTTTGGACCAACATCTGGTCAGGTCTTAAAAGCTACTTCTCAGGTTATTGCTGTGGCTGGATGCAGAAATGGTGGAGCGACCAAAACGTAACTCTGTTGTTGAAAAGTCATGGTTCCAAAAAATTGTTGAAGGAATGATTCTGGTTTATATATGTGCTTCAACATTGAGACAGAATGGATACTATTAGAGACTAGGGAACATAGAAAATGAAATATGCCAGATAAGGGGTCTGTTCTCCATAGCACTGATTAGGATGAACTGCTGCTAACTGGCAAAATTGTTCCTCTATTATGGAGCTTTAACTCCTCTCTTCCGCTTGCCAGCTTAATTAGAAAAAGTCATAAATTGTAGCTCCCAGCCCACACTCATCAAAGACCAAAATATTTTGGTTGTCAGTGACTGGAGATAGACAGGAATTCTGCCCCATCCAATTGCTCCTTCCTCTCCCAGCTAATTTAATAAACAAAACCATACATCACTTTTTTTTTTGCGGGGGTGGGATATTTCCTAATCCTAATCTGTTGATGAACAAATATGATCATTTATTTATTCATTCACTTCTTGTTTTCACTTATTCAGTAAATAAAAGCAAAAATGTCGATAGTGTTTACTTACTTTGATAAGAATTACTTCCCCTGAATAGACAATCTGGTTGTGTCCAATGTAGAGCTGGCACAAAGATGACATTTCTTGGAATCCATCAAGATTTTGGATGAAGTTGCTCTCTAGGGAGAGGTAGGTCAAATGAGAGAGTTGCTCAAGTCCACACCCTTTCAATGTATGTATAAAATTGTGGCCCAAATGCAACCGTTGTAGGTTGATCAGGTGAGATAAGTCTCCAATATGATCAATACAATTATCAGATGCTGATATCTCCTCAAGTTGGCTACAGGTATGCAGGTCCTGAATTAAACAAGTAAATAAATCACTTTTGGCCTTTTATCATTTTACATAATTAGAATTCTTTTATTATAGCATCTCCCCCCCACCCCAATAACAAAACAATATGAAGCTGTTTCATAAAGAAGATGTCTTAATGAGATTATTACAAAGTTAGAAAAATAAAAAGAATATCAATTAAAAAGCAAATGATTTGTCAATCTGTCGCCTAACGACATCACAAATTGGAATTGTCCGACGTTGGGTTTCTGCAGTTAAATGAAAAATTTGTAAATTTTTTCATTAAAATATTTTTAGCTGATCCAATTGTTCAGAATACAGAACTAATTTTTTTTATTGTTTCTGCTGCTTTTGTTATTACCAAAATTGTTACTAAAAACTACATATACAACATCTCATGCAGATGTGAAAAGAATACAATGAAGTAACCAGTCATTCCCTAAAAATGTTTCTCCCCATTGCAGGTACTTGTGTCACCATTCACCCTTACAAGAGCTAGATTAAACCAAAAATGGAGTATTGCTGCCATATCTGAGCTGGAGCTGCTCAATGTTCACTTGTTAACCTTGACAACCTTCAAAATAGTTTTATGCGGCCATGTGGGTGATTAATTATTTCCCACTCTTCATCAGCTTTCTCACAAAATACAATGTTTCAAGTTAATTGCTATTCTTTAACTATTTTCATGGTAAATACACATGTAATCCATTCAGTTCGGACCTTTACAGTTAGGTCATGCTATGCAATGCACCTATGGAGTTGAATCATCCACATTTCCTACATATTCCAATTGTAAGGAGAAAATTTCACTCAGACAGCTTCCCCCAATACTAAGAACTGCTATTTTGTGGAACAGGTTCCTATGTGAATGCTTCCTGGAACACAATAATTTTTTATTTCTTCAAGTCAAGGGTTACTTATCCTCATAATTTTAACTTCCTATCACTTCTTACATTCAGTCAGCAAACCTCTACCTTAAGTTACTCTCGAGCTTTATATTGCATTAATTTTAATATTAAAAAATGAAGATAAATCAAAAATAATAGGATGTATCCTAGAGATACCGACTATGCAGTTACAGTAAGTATAGCATATGTAAGAGGGGCAGTTGAAGAAATATAAGAGACAGTCCATTTATACCACACACCTCATTCATCATGAACATTTTAAAAGTAATCCTCTACTTTGAGTGGCTCTCGAACCCGGTATTGGATGAACTTTAGTATAAAAAGTAAGCAAGATATGTGCTAGATAGAAAGGCAAATAAACTTACTTTTAAAGTTGTCAAGTAATTTCCGTTGAGAGAAATCCATTTTAACTGATCAAGTCTACAAAGGTAAGACAAGTCAGATAACTGACAATAGTCAAGATTTACTGATGTTATCTGCAGATAAATAAAAAGAATATATTTAATTATAGGTAATATTAAATCATTTCATTCAATGCTATAAAAATAAACATATTTAAAAAAAAAAGGGGAAAAGGAAATTGAAGAAAAATAAACACAACCACAATAAATGGTAATACAAAAAAAAAAAGGAATTAAAATACTCTATCTATGACTAAACAAAAGGAAGGGAAAATGTGGATAAGAAACACACATGTATCCATAATATATTGACACAAGTATACTTATAGTAAAAGAATGGATCGTACTGAGAGAAAACAACCATTCCTTTTCTTTAGACAAAGAAGGCACTCTCGGTTTAATAGAAACTAGCAGCATGGCCCGGCATTGCCTGTGGTTGATTCAAAAATCGTATGACTCATACAGCAATCGCTATCACTTGACTTAAAATATTTTTGCCCTTCCTTGCCTTTAAAGGAGTGCCCTTTGCCGTGATGATGTTGCTACATGCCTTACTTCTTGCCTATCTCACACTACGGATTTTTTCTAAGCTCTATACTAAACATTAAATCTGTTACGAAAAAAGAACTAAACAAAATGAACACAAAACGATCAGCCTTAAAAAAGGACTTGTAACTGGAAAAACCAAATGAAAAAAGTATGTTAACAACAAATACTTTTTCACACTCAACCCAGTTCTGCAGAATCAGAATCAACATTGAGTTTAAGCAAGCGAATGAGCCAATTGAAGTAAAGTGCCATGCAGATTTTAATTTTTCCCCACTTGTGACGAATGCAGATATCGATTTTTTTGCATGCTAACATGCTAGTTAACATTTGTGTCAGTCAGTTGTTGGCTCTCACACTGGCCAATAGAATCTTCCTGCCTATTCGTGGCAGCCAGCTATAGGCTCTCACTCTGGCCAGTAGAAAATGGCCACAAACTACATGAAAACTGCCATAGAAGCATGAAAAAATCAATTATTTCCATTATTGATGGGAGTTGGGAAATGCAAAGTCGGTCTTGGCCTTTCCGCTAACTTGGAGCATGTGCATGTAAATTTTGGTGCAAATCCATCGAAAATTGCGGCCGTGCATTCATTACACACACACACACACACATCCTGCCTTTTATAGATAGAGATTATCTCAAGTTTTTATGTTTTAAAGAACTTATTAGATGTAGAATAACATAATCAATGCTATAAAACATATAAATTTAAAAAATGTGTTATATACCATAATTATGAATACTAATGGGTATGTCCCAATCTTCATAAATATGTTGGACACTATTGTAAGTGGTGGGTGGGTAATATGCTGTCTAAATAGTCCACCACTAGCAGTGGTTTACCTACTTCACGCCGCTGGCGAGTATTGTATTTTGTTGATGTTATAAAGATTACCATTTCATTTCCAACTGCTGTTTTGGTTATTCCTCATTCAGTAACCTTTTCTAGGTTACAACAGAAAGAAAGATGTGTAAGGAAAAGTGAATGGAATAAAGGAATAAAAAAAGATTTAATGAAAGAGAGAATACAATTGAAAGAGAGAATGCAATTGAAAGAAAGAAAGAAAGAAAGAAAGAAAGAAAGTGTTATATACCGTACCTATGAACACTAATGGTTATGTCCCAATCCTCATAAATGGACACTTTTGTAAGTGGGTAAGTAGCCCACCACTAGCAGTGGTTTACCTACTTCACACGGCTGGTGAGTATTGTATTTTGTTGATGTTATAAAGATTATTATTTCATTTCCAACCTTCATTTTGGTTATTCCTCATTCAGTAACCCTTCCTAGGTTACCACATAAAGAAAAATAGAAAATTGGACAAGAGAAAACACAGACACAATAAATAGCAATATGAAGAAAAATATTGGAAAGAGCTGACCGGTTTTCGTTCCACTCTCATCAGATTTAATGCAAACTATCTCAAGAACCTTTAAGTGAGTCAGAATGTGTCTAGTTTTTATTAGAAAGATTTACATTATAAAGTTAATATTTTCTGATGTTGTCTACAGATAAATAAAAAGAAAATATGTAACTGTAGGTAATATTAAAAGACAATGATAAAAGTTTAAATCCTATTTCAATTTATAAAAGCAGACATATTTTAAAAGAAAAAAGAATAAAAGATGTCCTCTGATTCTCTCAGAATCTTTTCGCTGTATTGGTTAAATGAATTCGATGAAAGCATCACTTTATATATAAATTTTATCAGAGGTACAAAATGTAACCAATGCCATAGAAAAGGACCTAAAAAAAACGGTACAAGAAGATAAAAAAGAAAAAAGATATAAGAACGACAAAAAATAACAATATGAAAGGAAAAAGAAAATCTGACCGGTTTTCATTCCTCTCTCTTGGAAACTTGATCGAGGAATTAAAATAATCTACCCAATGACTAAATGAAAGGAGGTGGAAATGAGCAAACGTAATACACATGTATCCATAATATATTGGCACATGTATATTTATGCTAAAAGAACTGCACTGAGAGAAAACAGCCATTCCTTTTGTTTAAACAAAAAAGTTACTGTCTATATTTCTGAGATGAGGTACATTATTTACATCATTCGTCTGAATTGTCCTAATCTTTGTCGTCATATTTATTATGTTTCGGCCGTTGTATGCTCTGGCCTTCTTCAGGTGGTTGGAATGTTGAACTGAACCCTTAAGGAATCAGCACATATGCTAGGCCACAAAAATCTCCTGAGCCGACCAAGCATAGAAATGAATACAATATGGGAACCAGTAATAAGGAGTGCCAGAGAAAAGCAATAATAACAACTAAAATTGCAATATGAACTCTGGTAAAAACATGGAATGATAACAGCAAAAATTGCAATATGAGCACTGGTGAATAATGGTTGCTGAGGACATTAGGTTTATAATACCTTGAAATTCATACACAGATGTCCTCAAGGACACATGGCACAATGGTTAAAGGCGTTAGTTAGTTAGATCCAGTGACAGTGTGAGTTCAATACCTGGTTAAGTCAGCAGAGAACTTGGAGAGGGAAATTAACAGGAGATAACTGATAACTGACATCCATTAAACATGGCATGTGGAACTAGAACAGTCTACCCCAGTGAGCAAAATAAAGGGTTCAGTTTGACATTCCAACCACCTGAAGAAGGCCGAAGCGTACAACTCCAGAAACTTCAAGTTAGTCAGAATGTATCCACTGTTTAGATGAAAGATTTATATCAGAAAGTGAAGATTTACTGATGTTATCTGAAAATAAGTAATAAGAATATATGTAATTGTAGGTAATATTAAATTATATAAAGACAGACATTAAAAAAAGAGAAACGGAAATTAGACAAATGAAAACGCAGTCACAGTAAATGGTAATACAAAAACAAAAGAGGAAAAACTATAAGAAATAACTGACAGGTTTTCATTTGTCTGTCATCAGGGCTTCACCAATGGTTGGTTGTTTTTGTTTAGTACCATATCAACCCCTAGGAGTTATTTAATCTAATTATTTTGTATGATATTTTTTTTATTATTCTTTTTTGGAGATAATAATGGTTTTAGTAATAAAGGTGTTACTAATTAACCCCTAGGTAGAGAAGAGGTTGATCTATCAAGCTACAGCAGCTTATCTGTTATTTCTGACCACGTAATCTGACACAGATTGATGGCCTGAATAATATTAACTTAATTATTCTATATTACTCAATAAATGATTCAATTTGGTTTGTTTAATGGCACATCAACTCGTTATGGGGCTTTTAATGTTGAAATTTGATTTTCTTGGGAGTCTTGAAGTTGTAGCAAGCAACAAAGTTATCTCCCCTTGACCAAACAAAAAATAGCAATAAAAAGTAATTATAGATATTCATGTGATCTAATGAGATTTGCATGAGACATTATTATGCAGGAAAGTCAATCTTCCTCTTTTTGCTCCTTAAAGTTATAGTAACAAGAAGCACAATTTCAGGCTTGTGACAAACAGACAGATAAGTACAAAATTTATATTGTTTGTTACCAAGTCTTTTGCAAGTAGATATATGTAAATCTTGTATTAATAATTTTGAATATAAAATATACATATACAAGTGTTTTTATACAAAGACTTTTTGTTTTGTTTGAACTTTTCATATATTTATGTTGTTGTTTGTTTCATATACCTTAAACTAGGCTTATGTTACATATTCCTACACAACAAACTAGTAAAAATATGATATATGTTATTCTGCTTGTTGAATACATGGTGAATGATATTCAGATTTTGTGCATGTTTCTGTGGACATGATTACTAGAGGTGGTAATACATGTGTTTTATGGTGTAGTTTGTTGAAGTTATATTTTGGAATACAGTTTGGTATCTTTAAGCAATTGTAGGATATTACATGAATTAATGTCATAAAAGAGTTCTTTCATGTTGGTTGTTTGGTTGATTTTGTTTAGCGACATTTCAACCTCTAGGGGTTATTTAATGCTGAAATCTAAATATTTTGAACAGAATTTTATGGCTTCAATTAAATATATTTTGAACACAATTATATGCCTTCAACTACAGATAAAATGTATTGTTGGTAATTCTACTATAAAAAGTATTGTTGGTCATTTTGCTTTAAAATTGTGTTGATGGTAATTTTACTATACATATGTATTCTTGGTAATTTTTTTTATATAAAAATGTATTTTCATAGTGTTTTGTTTGGGGGTTCATTATTTGCCCATAGCTGAAACCCTAACAAGTGCTACCATCCCCGGCCAATGTGAACCTGGGAACGTAATTAAGAGGTGGTTCCACACTCCTCAAAACCTCCAGAGACCTTGCTGCCAGATGTAGTTGATCATCATACCCAGGACTAAATCATTAAATCAGCTGGCTCCTAAAGATCAATGTTGAAGAATTTCAAAAAGATATCATGTGAGCAAAACAGCCTGCTCATGCACTGCAGAAGATGCCACAAAGAAAAAGGTAATGAACCGTCCATGTAGGTTTGATCCAAATAATGGACTGATAACCATACTGAAAAATGTATCAGGTAAAGTAGTATATATATATATATATATATATATATATATATAGGTTTGTCAAAAAGAAACTGATTAATTTGAATGTGAAATTAAAGCCGCTATAGCAGTGCTTCACAACATTTTTACCCTTGCGCAACCCTTAAAATAAATTTCATATTTCAAGGAAACCCTGCACAAAAACAAAATTATATACCATATCTTTCTCATTTTATTTTCATCATAGTTCATAGTATATATTTTTGAATAACCGGTTTAAGGAAAAATTAATAATTCTTTGTCAAATTTTTCAGTAATGCTAAATAAAATTCATACTGTCCGTTTATAATAGTTCATCAGTGAGTTTTTATTCACACAAAAACAATTAAATAAAAAATCAAAAGTGCACTAGCTTATCTCACCTGTTCCCGCGGAACTTTTGGGGACCTTTTGCGAAACCTTAGGTTTGAGAAATGCTGCTCTATGGGGAAAACTAGTGATGATGATGATCACTGGGACCCTCATCTCTTACCTATCATTTTTTCTGCCTGCCTCTCCATCAGCCTCCTTGCACGATTTTCTGATAAGCACCGCATCATCTGTTTGTCATAATTTTGATACTATTTTAGTTTTTGGCTTGTTACTGAACTTGGGTCATGATATTACCCGATAGCTTACCTGATTTTGTTTCTAGTTTCCTCATTGGCGACATAGTCTTTGTAGGAAATGCAAAGGAGTTTATAAAAGCATCTCATCTCTGATGTCTTCATATCTGCTGTCAAGGTCCATGATTCACAATTGTACAAGTACATTAAGGTAACCATTGATAAATATTTGATCTGAATGACACATTTCTATCACTCCGGATAACTTTCATTTTTATTATTGATGATGTTTGTACAATACAGGGAAGTAGAGAGCTGTAATAACAGGGTCCATATCTCTCTTATAAGGTGTTGTAATAGTAGACTCCATGTCCTTACTTCTTTTTTATGTGCTGTGGACTTTCAGCAGGACATTAGCAATCATGGCTCTCCACAATTTCTTGTTCTTTGTAGCTCTGTCTTTTTTATCTCTCCTAAACCATCTATTTACCCAAGCTCTCTCAGGAGTTTATGCATTGATTTCTTCTGTCTCTCTAAGCTTTAATCTGTCCCATGAGTATCAAATTTTCCAAGCCCTTTTTCCCCATTATGTGCCCTAGAAATTCTAACTACTAGAAAGTCATGACAATAGGATTTATCTGCTTCAATGGAGAATTTTATTACTTTTATTTACTATTAATAGGGTCATGTGATAGGGAGCTTAATATACTTTCTAGGGAGTTGTTATGGGAGGATCAATCTGCTTTGTAGAGATCCATAATAGCAGGGTGTTGTAATTGTATCCTTCTGAATGCGTTTTGGAATAGCAAAAGTGCCTTCCAAAAGCTAAGTAAAGTAATAAGAAACAGAAAAAATTCATTAAACACAAAGATAAGAGTGCTGAACTGTTATGTAATATCAATTCTCCAATATAGCATTGAATGCTGGACAATTTCCTTACAGGTGAAGAGAATACTGGAGACAACAGAAATGTGGTTTTTCAGAAGGATGCTGAGAATATCATGAATGTAGTGCATAAGCTATGAAGAAGTCTTGAGAGAAATGGAAACAAAAGGGATGCTTATATTCAAAATCAAAAAAGAGACAACTAAAATTCTTTTGGAAACATAAAAAAAGGAAGTCTTGGAGAATTTGAAACTCACAGGACAGGGTGAAGGCAAGAGAGATGAGGAGGAAGCAGTAGGCCAACTACCTGATAAGTTTGTGCAAATGGATAGCAGAACAGAGGGTGGTAGGCTTAACAAAAGGAAAAACTTTGTTACAGAGGACAGGAAGATGTTTAGAGCCATGATTTCTCACATCCTGAAGGCACTTAATAATAGGCTCAATATCGTTACTAGAAGGTTCTCATAGTAAGTGCTTACAAGAGAGTTTATCTGAAGGGTTACTATGCATGACAAGGAGTTGTAATTTTATAGTCTTATAAGTGAGTTGGAATAGTATGATCAATTCACTTATGAAATATCTTTTCATTTTTATTTCATATTTGATAGTAGAAAATCTAAGAGGCACAATTTCTTAGGGACCCTTTTTGCCTTCCATCAGCATGGCTGATGCTAATGTCCAGAAGAGTGACTCATTGCAACTTCTTGGGCTAATGTGTTCCACTGTCATGAAGTGGAAAGATTATATTGAATCATTTGCTAAGAAACTGCTAGGAAAGTTGGTTCACTGTGTCGTGCCAGACAATTGTTTTACGAGAATCTTTCATGCATTTATAAGTCAACCATTCATACATGCATTGAATATTGCTGTTACATTTAGTCTGGTGCTTGTGCTATGTATTTAAAGATTCTTCATAAACTTCAATGAAGAATATGCAATGTTATCAGTTCTGACCTGGCATCTCAGCTTTAAAAACTTCCCACCATTATAATGTAGATTCCCTGTGCTTTTTCTATAAATTACTATCATGGTAAATGTTCTGATAAGCTCACCTCTCTGTTATCATGACTTTACAAATTTAAGTTTAGTACTAGATTGGCAGCTAGGTCTCATCATTTTATAGTTGGTTAGATATAACCGTGACGTCTATGCTGAAAGTTTCTTCTCTTGCACTTTCTACTTATGTAATTCTGGCTTCTTGCTTTCCAATCAACTTTGATACTCAAAAATTTAAATGCATGGTCAATCGTTATTTTCTGTCTTCTTAATTCCTGTTTGTTTATTGTTCTCTATCTTTAATATGGTAATTCCTTATGTATAATACGCCTTCATCCATAATACGTACCCCTGAAATTGTGCTGGAAGTGTGGGAAAATGCTTCTATTCATGCATAGTATGCACCCCTTGTTTGGTAATCAAACCCTATAAATTATACCTTTCCAATTTCATTATGGCCAGCGTTTCCTACTCTTATTAAAAAAAAAATATTTTTAAACATAGAATAATATTATTCTAATTTAGTTTTATCATAATTCTTATTTTACATTTGTAAGTATTGTTAGGTAAATATAATTGCATTTGACATCCTTATGGCGATGTAATCGCTGAATGTTAGAGTCAAATTGTTGTTTGTGGTAAATAGTCATTTTGCAACTAAAATCCACCTATGAAACGGCAATTTTTTAAAGATTTTTTTGTGGCTGTGCATAATACGCACAACTAATTTTGCTTATTATTTTTAAAAAAGCATATTATATGTGGGGAATTATGGTAATATTTTTCTTCTCATACTCTCACACACAGTAATCTCTTCTGTCTTAGTGGCTTTATTGTCTTGCTTGGGATGAAGTGATCAAAAAAATAAAATGATGGAGATGATTCCTGTAAGAATAAAATAATACAAAAATATAACACATACACTGCGTGCCAAATTATTATTGAGATAACTTTTTTCTAATATTTCCAAAACCGTCCAATCGATTCACACAAAATTTTCACACAATGTTGGCAACACTGACCTGCACAATCACTGAAATTTTCGTACTGATCTGCGCAATGTAAACAAACTGGCGCCATATTTGTTATCAGCACAGTGATTTGAGCGTGCCAAATTATTAGAAAAGTTTAGTAAAATTCCCAGAATTGAGCAAACAAAACGTTTATTAATGTTGCACGTGAATGTTTATGATCAAAAGAAGCTAATAAATAAGATAATCAAACAAATAATAACAGATACAAACAAAGGCACAGTTTTAAACAAATTAATAGGGAATGTGCTTTCCCTGTTTTTAAATTACTTGAAGATATCAACGATCCATAGAATTTGTTAATTGTAGGATGTCATCTGCTGTAATGCCACAAGATATGTCAAGAATTGCTTCCCACAACTTAGCGTTGCTCCTGAATTGTCATCCGTTGGTGTAAAGTCTTTGCTTCATGATGCTCCAAAGGTTTTCGATTGGGTTCAAATCCGAACAATTTGCTGGCCACTTCATTTTTTGAGGTCCATCAAAGCCTAACTGTTTCAAATATTCAGTAGTCTTGTGAGCAGCATGTGAGGGAGCATTATCTTGCATAAAATCAATGGCCCTTCTGAAGGCAACTCTTTGCCTTTTCATCCACGGCTCAAGATGCTCCTTCATAAACCCTATGTATGCATCAGCAGTCATTTTGACACCATCTGGTACTCTCCATGGACCCACTAATGTTTTTTCCAATAATACCACCCCAGATCATTATGCCTCCACCGTCTTGGTTGTCATCTCAAACGCTGATGGCGTCTGTTCGTTCATTACCCAGCCTTTGCACCATCTATCTGGCCCATCAAGTATTGCTTGAGTTTCATCTGTGAACAAAACTTTAGAGAAGTCAATCTTCATATTGTCCTCGGCCTATTTCAATCGATTTTGAATGTGATTTCTCGTCAACAGAGGCTTCGATACAGGTTGTTGCTATTTCCCTCAGATACCGACACCGAGTACTTTTAGACACAGTAGGATCCCCAATGCAACTGAAAAGCTCTTGATTGGTAAGTCCAGGGTTATTCGTGGCCTCTCGTTTAAGTCGTGACATGAGACGACATGAAAGAACCCTCAGCTTGCCTGTATCTACCCTATTGCATACTTGTGTAGGGTTGGCGGTGAACTTTTTCACTGTTTGATGACGCCTCCCTATCATTTTAGAAATTTCTACAGTAGATTTACCTTTTGAGAGTTCTGAGGTGATAATTTTCTTTTCAGCATCACTTAAACTGCTTTTATGGCCCATCATTTCACTAACTTCTTAGACTTTTCTAATAATTTGGCATGCTCAAATCACCGTGCTGATAACAAATATGGTGCCAGTTTGTTTACATTGCGCAGATCAATACAAAAATTTCAGTGATTGCGCAGATCAGTGTTGCCAACATTGGGTGAAAACTTTGTGTGAATTGATTGGACGGTTTTTGAAATATTAGAAAAAAGTTATCTCGATAATAATTTTGCACGCAGTGTAAATAATTTTTATCTGTGGAAATACTGATAACCTTACCTTTGAGAAACACATTGGATCAGCTTCACTCAACATTCCTGGTCGGTTCAAACTGGTACAAGTGAGTATCTGAGCCATGTTCCATAGGCTGAGAATGCAGGGTTCAGAGTGATCAACATGGCTGTGGGTTTCCAGTAAAGATGCACATATCAGGTCGGTAGTCAAGAGGCTCTCAGCTGCATCTCTCTCACTCTCTATGATTGAAGAGCCATTCAGGGTCATGACATTCGGTAACTGACCGATGATACGCAATCTCAGGTCTTCTGGCTGAACAGAGGAAATATGTCAGAGGTAAAATCTGAGTTACTGCAACATTCAATTTGAAGTTGGGCACAAGTTTAAACGAAAGTCCTGGCTTCATCCCTTAAATAAAAACGAATCATTATTGTTAGATTGATTCATTGTGGAGACTATAATGTCAGCACAGGCATTGCTGACATCTTAACATCTTATGTTGGTGGGTGTGCAGGTGGTGTAATGGATAACAGAAATGAGAAATTGGAGAGCTGAATTTGAATTTCAATCGAGTTTGTTACATTCAAATACCCTTGAGAAAGATATAAATTAATCTTATTCCATCTCTAGCAATGAAATAAGTATCAAAGCAGATGGGGCTCCCTAGCTATGGTTGGCAACCAGTCTAGGAAAAGGACAACTCTGAATTCAAAACCATAACCAGAGATTTAACTTGTCAGCAATGGTCATAATTGTCTAAAAAGTTGACAGCCATCATTATATATATATATATATATATGTTTGTGTTTCCATAAAATCACTTTATAATTTTAGAAAATATCTTACAATGGCAGTTGATGAGATATCTTAATCAGATTTGTTTTATGTACTCAATAGTTTATCAAAGTTTTTAATCACATTGCTTTTGTGTATTTCAGGTATCCTGTTGATAAAAGGGCTACTGCTAAATGAACCACTAACATTTCCAGACTGGAGGATTGGAAGGGATGGCACAATTCCTTAGCCACCTCATTCACCAGATATCACTCCCCTGGACTTCTTTCTATGGGGTTATGTTAAAGATATTGTGTATTGAACAATGATATGGGACATCACTGATTTAAAGCAAAAGATCACCAATGGCACTGCCACCATTTATGAGGCTAGGCTACAGCGATCATGCAAAGAAATTGAGTACTGTCTTGATGTGCTTCATGCAACTAATGGTGCCAATATATAGGTGTATTAAATTAGGTAAAAAAGCTTCAATATCTACTCTTCATTTTGTAACAATTTCCACATATTTGTCTGTTCATTTGCTTTTGTAATAAATTTCTCAAATTGTAAAGAGACTTTATAGACACCCTGCATATATATATATATATATATATATATATATAAAACAGTCATTGGTCAGAGTTGAATGAGACCGGGAAAGTTGTATTAAAAAGTGCTCAATAAACATATAAAGAAAATAAAAATTTAACATGCGGAGCTTTTAAATTTAAAAAAAATTAGGAGATCAGCCAATCACACTACCTTTGGTTTCAACCTTTTGGTATTGTCAGTTGTTATAGACAGTGTTTTTAGTTTTTTTTTTGCTTATAACGACTGATGATGCCAAAAGGTTGAAACCAAGGCAGTGTGATTGGCTAATCTAATATCTTTATATATATATATACATGTATATATATATATATATATATATATATATATATATATATATATATATTTTAGTAGGTTTTTTTTTAGTTTTTTTTCCAATTGTCATTTTATTTATACCATATATATATATATATATATATATATATATATATAATGTGTAAAAGTGCTTAATATCAAAGATAGAGCATATGCAAATCTAAAAGTGGAGGTCAACTCCAAGTACTAACAATCTGTTTAATGGTTCAAAGCATGAAACAGATTGGCAGCACTTGGTGTTGATGTCACTGTCAACTTCATATATATATATATATATATATATATATATATATATATATATGAGTGTGTAGAACCCTGTTACAGAATTGTAAAAAAAAATGCTAGAGATTTAAGTACTGTGATCTGAATTCATTTTTTGTACAAAACAAGCTAACACAAAAGTCAACTCATTTTTGTATATTTTGTATATTTGGAGGCTCCAGATTTGAATTTCTATCTTTGTATATATTGACTAATCAGTGGCATCATATGAAACATGCTGTTGTTTGAAAACAACAACAATGTTTATTGTTTGCTGTGAAAATTTGAAAGCTCAATCCAGAAAATGATCAACAATATTTTCCCTTCTTAAAACAGAAAAAAATGGGAAACATATTTATTAACAATAAATTAATGAGCTTAATAAAATTTAACTTTTTGTTTTTTGGGGAATTGATTTCATGGTTATAAAAGCGGTTGTTTTAGTTTGCAGAAGTTAGTTTTTTTAGTTAACCTTTGACCAAGTTTTTTTTGTTGTTATAGTTGAAATTCTCAAACCTTGATTAATTACACACATTTGTGCATATTTAGTCAAGTATACTATATTACAAAAAAGCTTAGTGATGTTGGATTAACACAAGAAAAAACATACAAAGTGAGTTTTTTTACAAATATAAGCAGTAGAATTAACACAACTCACTGCCTATCAGTTGCCAACTGCTAGAAAATTACACACATACATAAAACTACGTAAATATGTGACACACTCATTGCCATATGTAGATACATTCTATTTTCTTAACTAAAGCAACTGATTCAATTGTATTGTGAAGAAAGACAAGCAAAAATATTTTTTGTGTGAAGTTGTTTCACAAAGAATCATTGTAATTCATTTCTTTCAATTAGAAAGAAAACTAATACTCAATAATAAGAATTTATTTAAATTTGTAGAGCCATGTTGAAGATTTAGTTATTTTTTAGTTTATCTTCGCCTATTCCATTACACACACACAGACCCACATATATATAAATATATATGAATGAATGAATGATCTGGTGTGCTTTACTGCTACAAAAGCATCACAGATCAACAGGGCTCAATTTTCCCTTTTAAGAAAAGCACACATCCTCACCAAGTCATTTTTGTTGAAATCCCAGTTTCATATCCGGAATGTAAACAAACCAATTGCAAAAGAATTAATGGATTAGTTTTGAATTCAATATTTTTATTACTTCAGATATTGTTATATTGGATACTCATATTTGTAATAGATGCCCCATTTTTATTTTTATTTTAAACAGTGTGTATTACATTTATCAGCCTGTGTACTCAAGAAATCTCAATGAAAATGAACATATATATATATATATATATATATATATATATATATATATATATATATATATATATATATATATATATATTCAAGCATGTTTGGTTGAATAACTTGGACATATATTGATATTAAATTCATTAAAGGATGTGCTATAGTTTTTTGATTTCTTTTATTTTCCCCAAGTACTTTCAATCTCATCCAAGATTATTTTCAGAGGAGAATTGCTAAGACAAAAAAAGTAAATATATATGTTGGTTTCCTGACAACAACATTATCAAGGAGACTTACATTACATATGTCAGATTATTGCACAACATTTAAAGGAAAATTTCTGTCCACATTCACGATTTAGAGAAATATTAATTAACAATACAAGTATACTCCACCATGAGCATAAAAAACAAAAACTTCAAATTCTTGAAGCACTCTATATAAGAAAAATCCAACCAACAATAAATAAGGTTAATTATGAGTATAGCAATAATATTTTAAAATGTCTGAGTATAGCAATAATATTTTAAAATATTTTAAAATACTTAAATTGTGATTTTAAAAAAATTCCAAGTTAAAGTTACCTTCCTTAGATAACAGTTAATTTTCAAATTAACTATAACAGAGCACGTTCATAGATGCTTATAATTATAATAGAGCATGTATATATATATATATATATATATATATAAAAGATATAAATAAAATATATCTGTAAAAAGACAATATGAATAAAAACCAAAGGACAACATTTCTTTGCCAGCCTATTTAGTTTTGATGAATTTTGCTTTATATTTGACTTGATAAAGACATTCAGAGGTTTTTTTTGATCTTGTTTAGTGGCATATCAACCTCTATGGGTTATTTAATCCTGAAATCTACATATTTTGAATGCAATTGCATGCCTTCGACTACAGATAAAATGTATTGCTGGTCATTTTGTAAATAAATAGGTATTTTTATGCATTCATAGTATTGTTTTTGTCTGGGTGTTTGCTATTAGCCCATAGCTGGCATTCTAAAAGGTGCTACCACTCTGGGTCAGGGTGAACCTGGGAACAACTGCAATTAAAAAGTAATTCCATGTCTTCAAAACTTCCAATCTCCTGATCAGAGGGCTTGCTGCCAGATTTAGTTGATCATCATACCCAGGACTTCCTTCAGGGGACAAAACATGTTAATTTTAATGTTTTACTTTTGTCTTTATTCATATCGTCTTGAAAATTGACACATACACACACACATATATATAAATTGGCATATATTTAATAGCCTAAGTCGAAATTGGGTGTATATATATATATATATATATATATATATATATATGTATATATATATATATATATATATATATATATATATATATATATACACACACACACACACACATATATATATATATATATATATATATATATTAATGAGTACAGATGATCCTTAAAAATACAGTTGGTTATAATTTATTTCATATAAATATTCATCTCTTCAGAGCAAAGCTGTTTTAATAAACAGAGTCAATTTATCCAGACGAAAGGAAACGGGAGAAGAAAAATGAAAAAATTTTAATATTAAAGAGAAAGAAAGTAAAATAAAAATTTTCAATATTAAGTTTTAAAAATAATTGGGGTGGGAAGAGAGGAGGAAGTGTGACAGAAGGAGGAGAGAGTCAGGGAAAGAAAAGAAAGGAAAGAAGTTAAGATTTAAATATGAGCCAATAGGGTGACCAAGAAATGATTTTTTTCTTTAAGGACTGAACAAGTTAAAATACAGACTAAGGAAGGGAGTGATCAGATTAAAAATAGATATATTGAATTGTCTGATATTCATGTGATTTTTAATAGCAGAACAATCATTATTGCATTATAATCATCAAAATTTCAAATTAATAATAATAATATTTAGCATCAAGATAATAAAGTAAGTTAAATAAAAAGAAAAAAATTAAAATATATAAAAAAATATTATTAAAGTATTTTAATTAAACAGTATTAATTACATTTACTGGTCTGAATGATATGCTTTGTGATGATTGATTGAGAAAAATTGTTGAGGATTGTGTGCTTATAAAAAGTAATTCGAACTTTGTTAACCAAACACTTCTCTGTAGATAAATGGTAAAACATATCAGATCAAATGACGGTTTCCATAAAGGAATTCAGGTTCAATTTCTGTTGGAGAATGCATATTTTCTATAAAATTTCTCGAACATTCAGGCCAGTAAATGTAATACTGTTTAATCAAAAACAGAGCATTTACTTAAATAAATTGTATCTATAAAAATAATGTATAAACAGAAAATATATATATAAAGGGTGTTCCAATAACTTGGACCAATTTTAAATGTGAATTAAGTTTAAGCCTCTAATGATTTTTTATTTTTTTTCAGATTTGGCAGACATTTGGGCAATATTATTTTTTACACATAATTGCCGTAACTTAAATAACATGATCCAATAGAAAAATAAATAAATTTACACCAATAATACTGATTTATTTACAGCTGACACTGATCCAGCTTAATGAAACACCCTTTACATATGTGCACACAATTTGTGTTTCCTCTTAGTATATTAAATCTAAGACACTTTATGAGGAAAATGTTTTTTTTTTATTGATTCAAGAAACATGAACTATGTCGGGAGTTATTAAAACTTACTTTTCGCCATGGATTTTGCCGTGTATCAAGTTCTTCAATAAATGGTGTGTTCTCCTTGAGAACAGTTAAACTGGCTTTGATATTGAAAAGCTTGTTCCAACTGATATCAAGATACTTCAGTGAAACCAAATTCTGGAAAATTAACAAATAGCATTAAAGAAATCCACAAGTTGCTAAGAAATGGTTTACATATGTATATTTTTACCCCATAATGGTAAATACAAGTGATATTATATATATATAAATACAAGTGATATTACATATATATATATATATATATATATATATATAAATACGAGTGATATTACATATATATAAATACAAGCAATATTACATATATATAAATACGTGTGATATCACATATAAATATAAATGATGTTACATATATATTTGTTAGTTATTAATCATTATTTAATAAAATTAATGACAAAGTGAAAAAGAAAATTTTGTGCAACAGGTTTTGTCCTTTAGGACTTTATCAGACTAAAGTAATATATCTGTTGTTACAATTATATATTTATGAAGGTGGGGGTGGGGGGGTTATATCAGTCAGTTATGTGACATGTGTGATACATGCTTAGGTGATCATGTATCTTTTGGTACATGACTGACGAGGCAGATTTTTTTTCTTGCAGTAGTTTGCCACTTACTCCTGCAGTAGACCAGTTGCCATCCAAGGCTATAGAACCTGATCTGTCCCACTATTTATCCATAGTTGGGGGGTGGAGAAGAAAAGGATTTGTACCTTTTCCTAGAGTATTAACACATAAGTGAATGTAATGGATTCGAATGGAATTCAAACTCAGCTCTCCAATTCCTCAATCCGAGCCACTATCCATTACTCCACCATGCCTCCTAATTAGTTTATTATAAAAGCAAAACTTAGTCCAAATAACATCACAAGCAATAAGTACACACTCTTTGACTAATTCATAGGTATGTGTGTGCGTGTTTATATATATATATATAAATATAAAACAATGCCATACACCTTGAATGATTTCTCTGTCTAGTCGGTTGAGTTGCAAGTGACTGGTATATATAATAAAAAATGCATTACAGGTTTATTCTCAATAAATATTAAATATTACAAGGTGTTCAGTCAGTTATGTGCCATGCATGATACATGCTTAGGCCATCATGTATCTTTCGATACATTCTGACGAGGCAGATTTTTTCCTTGCAGTAGGTCGCCATTTTCTTTTAGAGTAGACCAGTTATCGTCCAAGGCTATAGAACCTGGTCTGTTCTTCTATTTACCAATAGGTAGTGGGGAGTGGGAGAAGAAGATGATTCATACCTTTCCCAAGGGTATTAGCACGTAAGTGAATGTAATGGATTTGAATAGAATTCAAACTCGGCTATCCAATTTCTCAATCCGAGCCACTCTCCATTATTCCACCACACCTCCCGAGGGAGTATATAAAAATGCAAAAAGTGTGTAGTAATTAGGTACAGATAAAAAAATGTTGAAAACTTAAAAGTTTAAATTTTTTTAGGTGTGCCATGGTATATAGTCTAGCCAATTCCGTTTAGTTTTTCCTTTTGTTAATATTTCTATCACCTTTTATTATTGAGTATCACACATTGTATTAATAGAAGATCTGTCAAGAAAGGTGAAATATTGTAAGGATGTAGACACAAATTTATGGACTCCGAAAGGATAAAATGTGACACACAAAAAACATTTCCCCACTTTGTCATTAATTTTCCTAACATTTTTTCTGATATACAAAGATTTATATTGATTCTATGATTGTTTCAGTACACCCAAGATTAGACATACAGACAATATAGCTGAATTATGTGTATGGGCCAATATGCATTCAGGTTCCAAAATATGAACATATACTCAGACCCTGTGTTAATATACTGTATATCATTATTTATTGGGTTGGAATAAAAGATGTTTTCATCCTTTAAGAGAATAATTGTTGTAACCTAGGAAAGGTTACTGAATAGAATAATCAAACGAAGGTTGGTAATGAACAATAATACTTAGGACATGAACAACACATATAAGATTTGCCAGCAGCATGTAGAAGTAGTAGTCAAATGCTAGAAGTGAGTCAAGTGAATTCCATAATGAATCTCTAACTGCAGACCAACATACAGTATTTACTACTATGTGAATGGGGACATACCCATTATCGTCCATAGATATGCTACAACAATAATACAATAATATTTAGATATTGTACATTGATTTAGTCAACCATGTATGTATCATTTTGTTCCACTGCCTTTTTCCATCTTTGAGGTAACTTCATGATTCTATCCTCCCAGGATTTTGCATCTTTCTTACTGATGAACTGGTCTAATTGCTTTTAGGCTTTCAGAGAATTAAAGTCCTCCCCCACTTAATAAAATATTGTATGAGATTGAAATAAGTGGTAATCCAAAGTTCAGGTAAGTCTGGTAGGTGTAGTAGGATATCCTAAACCAAGATATACCAACTTCTGCTGGATCTACAAAGAGATATGAAGTCTGGTATTGTCCTTATGGAATATGGCATGTTTCCAATTCACCAATTCTGGAGTTTTTTCATTGATTGCTACCTTTACTTGGACACAATGGGAATAATATGGCACTTGTAAAACCCAATGCCCTTCCATTCCAACTAAATACACAATGTCACCTTCAGATGCAGACTAACTTTTGGAGTGGTTTTTCACTCAACATTGTTGTAAACAATCCATTTTTCATCATCTACAATTGTTCTTTGGGAAAATAGGTAGTTTTTGTTGTGCCTGAGTAGAAAATTGTGGCCCATTAAATACATTTCTGCTAAATCATGGAACATCCAAACATTGCAGCAATTCATGTATCCAAGTTTTTTTCAGATGCCTTACAATATCCATACAAAATGCATGGAGTATCTTTGTGATGACGCATCATTATTTTTTATCTGTATTTCAATTTAGTCATCATCAGTGACTGCAGGTCCACTGGGACAGTCTCAGTATTCCAGATGAAAATTTCCATTTCTAAGGCTAGCAAAGCACTTACAAACAGTACTCTCAGCTATGGCACCATATCTCTATAGATGGCACATACCTATTTTGTTGTTTATATAATTTTTTTTTTCCTTCTTGAAATAAAAAAGCATCAAATAAAGAAAATGCATCACATTTTCCTCCATTTTCACTTTTAACATAAAAACATTTAAAATTTACAATCCATACAGGAATCATATAGAAAAACACATTGAAATGTTACCTCTCAGAATGTGATATTTTTAAAAAAAATTTTCACTGCATGCAAGGTGATAGCACTACTAAAATGCAAAGGGTTACTGAGAGTAAAAAGAAACGAGAAAAAGACGTTAGCAAGGAGTAAGGACAAAAAGAACAGGATTCAGGAAGACAGAATATGGTGACTGATGTTACACTTAAATTTTTGTAGATTGTAGATGACAAGGAAGCAAGAAGCCTGTAGAGAGTTCCACAGGTAAGAAGTGCATGAAAAGAAACTATTAGAATAGAACTTACAGTTGCATCTAGCTATTTGAACTGTAAAATGATGAGATCTTGTTGTCAATCTAGTCATACATTTAAATTCATGCTGTCAAAGGTACCAAAGGGTAAAATTTATCAAAACAATTACCATGAAAATATTTATAGAAAAGACAGTGGGAAGCCATATTATGGCAGTTGGAAAATGATTGGAGATGTTAGGTCAGGACCAGTAATATTACAGACCTTCTTTAAATTTCATTCATGTGTGAAATAAAGTCACATGTACAAATACAACCCATTTAAAAATGCTACAAATCCTTGTTTCAATATATATATATATATATATATATATATATAAAGTTCTTACCTTCATGCCTTCTAAAGAGCAGATATTATTGAAACTGACATCCAAATATGTTAAAGGCTGAAAAAATATATTTATAATCATAAATTAGCAAAAGGTTTACAAAGTATTCATGATTGGACAATTTGAAAAAAATATCTAATCTCAGTTAATCTAACATTAATATTTCCACAAGCAATGATACCCAGTGTTGCCTGGATCTAGTCATTTCTTTGTCTGAGAAATTTCTATATTCCATAAAATGGTGTTTGCAAAATTTAGATACATAATGCAAATATTTTGGTAGTCATTCATTGCGTATAGAGAAGGTAAAAATATAATTTATAATATTTGTTAGATTTTCAAAATATATAATTAAAAATTTCAACATTGCTTACTTCACTTATATAATTTGCTTATTTCTCTTTACTCTTCAACTGTGATCTTAATGCTAAGGTCATTACCACTTTCATTGTAGTCATTTTTTTTAGTTGAACAGCAAAGCAATTTAATTATAAAAGACAATCACAAAGGATCAGATTATAAATGAGTAACCAACATTTATTTATAAATGTTCAATTTTTAAATCTAAATAGACAAATTATTTATTTACATTAAACAAGAATCATTCAGTTGGGCAAGATATAAGGCACATGCTGTAGATAAAATTGATAAAGAAGTATATAAAAATTAGTTATTTCCATTAAGCAATAATTGTTAACTGGGCAAGATATAAGACAGATACTGGCAAATATAAATGACAGAACTATATTTATCTGATATCACAATTTTATTTGATATTTGCTCATGTGTACACATGGAGAAAGAATCAACGACTTATATCATCATCGTGTTTTTTCTATTTCTACTCATGGCAAATTGTGAACATATTTCATTTCTTAAGAACTTTTTTCATTGTAAGTTATTGATGCATCCCCGTGAGTATCCCAGACCTGCTTGGATGGAGATGTGTATTTTTATCAAGACACCATCTCTAGATAGACTGTCAACCAAGACTAAAGAGCTTCTATCTGCCTATTAGATGAGGACTTGTCAGTCTATACTAGCACAAACATTAGTGGCTCCTGAACAGTTTTGTCTACCTGATTTCACTCACAAGGCTTCAGCCTACCTGTGGTTTTATTTTTAGGTACTTCCAAATGGTGCCACGGATAGGATCATCCTCAAAGGCTGATAAGAAGTCCTTTCATGGATAAATCGATCATGGTGAGATTTGAACCAGAGTCTCAAGGTCAGAGCACTAATACTCTAACCCCTCAGCCATGCACCCAACTTTAGACAGGGTTCGATGGATAAATTGTTGTGGAAATTACACAAAAGTGAAAATAACACTGACATCTCATTTTAACAGATATATTTACCAAAATAACGCAAAAATATCTAAAGAGTAATCCAACTCTTTCCATATCCTCTGCAATGTTCTCAGATTGACACTCAAACACTGAAATGTTCAGATTGGAGTTTCTGGTGTGAATGCCAAGCATTACAGTATGTCATTTGCAAATTTCTTTTTTCTCACAGATGGTGCCCAACTGACCCTACTATACTATGCAGTTGACAAAATCAAAAACAAACAATGCACATACGCAAAATTAAAAATATAAACATGGCAACAATTTACCCATTGCACCCTGCAGATGAACAATTCAACTAGAAAAATTGAAAGTAAATACACTGTATATAAGTACAAATTAGAGACATGTCATAATGGATTATTCCGTTTTAAATAAATTAACAATGTTTTGTGGACTCCTCAAGGCACTTGACGTAGTCTGAGGCATAACGTTGCCATCCCTGCTGATCACTCCAAACACTTTCGTAATCTCCATTAGACTCATCCAATTCTTTCCGAATGATCTGCACTGTTCTCAGATTGACACCGAAACACTCTGAGATATCTGTATTGGAGCTTCCAGCACAAATGCCAAGCATTACAGCATTGCATTTCCAAATTTCCGGCAGAGTGAATTACGTCATGGTGCTCGTTTTCTCACAGACGGTGCCCAACTGACCCTACTATACTGTGCAGTCAACAAAATTAAAAACAATGTGCATTAAAAATATAAAATGGTGACAATTTCCCCATCGCACACTGTACAAAAAAGCAGGATAATAATATGGATTATCGGAGAGATCGGCCATGATAATTTTAATTTTTTTCTATCTCTCGGTCAAAGAAAAGAAAAAAAAGAAGATTCTCTACTTACCATTTTATCCAATTTGAGTTTCATCAGTAGATTGAAACTTACTTCCAGTCTATTTAATGAATACATTGCTGTCAATGACGGAAGATCTTCCAGTTTCTGATGACTGAGATTGAGATGGGTGATCAGTTCGGGAATGGGAGTGTTATGGATTACGGCCATTATGTTGGTGTCTCTGTTGGGCAAAAAGGAAGAAAATAAGCATTAGTGCCAAATTTAAAAAACAGGTTCTTCAGCAAAGAAACTATGAGAAAGCTATCAAATACTAAATGTTTGTTTTTGAATAATATAAAACAAAACAAACTGTTCCATTCATTTCTTGTGATAAATTCACGGCACATCAAATAAAAACATTGACTAATGGACTTGTATTGTGCAGGTTAAAGTCAATCTCAAAGATTTAACAAGCACATATGTGATCACAGGAAACCCTTTTACAATACTGAAGACCATAAAAAAGCTACTTTCTTTTATTCTTTTCAAGATGATGTAACAAATAAAAGATGAACTGAATTAAAATTCTACATAATATAGTTAGTGATGAGAGAGAAGGAAACCCTTTTACATTGCTGGGTTCTGTATAAAAGCAGATTTTTATTACTGTATGTCTGGATTTGTATTACAGTATGTCTGAGCACTTTCAGCTATATTTTAGCCATTATCAAATAAAAATTTCCTATAACTCTAGATAACTGTCTATATTTCTGAGATGAAGTATTATGTACACTATTTACATTATTTGGACTTCATAAAGAAGGTGGTATGATTATAAAACCTCTTCTTGAATGGATTCTCGGTACAACCAGGATATGTCTTTAAAAAGGCTGGTGTCACTGACCTCCACTGAATAAACAACTCCTTCTGCTTGACACTCACCACCTAAAGGACAATTATTCTTGTTCCTGCAGTTGCAAGGCTTTGTGCTTACTTCACTACCACTTTCCGCTTCTAATAATTTAAGATTGTGGTTTTTTACAATGTTTAACGTGTTTTGTGTACAGCTGTAACTTAGTTTAAATGTATTTCTGTAAAACATCTTTATTCTGATTTCAAAAATTAAAATATTTGAAGTGACTAAATGAAATTCAATAAGAATCAACACATGAAACTCGATATTTAAAAGTTAGACTGATAACATAGCAAAAAATAAAAGTCTTTTGAAATGATTAGTGGCATTAGGCAAAAGTATTCAGATATGGGAAATTTCATATTCCAATACCAATTGGAAATCAGAAAAAAAATTACAAATGTTGAAAGGATAAATAAAAAAAAATAACAAAAATGGTTTTAATGAAATTTGCATAAACATGTTCGTCTGTGACACTCAGAGTGAAAAGAAGAAGAAAAAGAAGGAATAATGAAAGAGTATAAGGAGACAAAGAAATTACAAAAAGAAGAAATAACTACAATATTCTATGCCCATGCACAAACATACACACATACATACAACTACACATATACACAAAAAAGAAAAATATCAACCTAACAACAATAAAAACTACATAAATTATTTTTTTGACTTAATATAAAAATAAGGAAAATGAGAAAATCAGCAGACAATTGCTGATACCTCCTGATGAGCGGACGGAACAATTACACAAAGGTTCCTCTACAAAACTCTTGAGTTGGTGTGCTGAATATAATATCAGTCAGCTAAGCGACAAATTTTTATATTTGTATTAATTATATATATATAAAAAAGGACAACTATATATATATATATATATCATGATGATGATGGACTCTCCCATCGTTTTCGATGTATGAGTGACTTGCAGTTCAGTTTTTATTTATGTTTCGTATGAAATAACAATCCTGCGTGGGATTTGCAAACAAATCCACACAAAGGGCATGAAGGGTTGATCGTCATATGGGCTGATGATACAGGGTGATTGAAAAGTAACTCCCTATTTTATGCATGAATGGCTAGCCAGGTATCCTGTGATTTTTTGTGAAGTTAGTAAAAGGAGCAAATCTACTATACTAAACCAAGACTTTGGAAGAAGTTGAAGGGTGAATACAAAAAGTTATGTCTTTAATACTACAAGAGTTCCTGGTGAAATCAGCTGATGTGATTCCTGGGTAGGTTGAGAAGCTGGTAGCTAAATCTGGTGCCCATATCAAATTTTAGATAAAACCTCATGCTAAATGCATATCATATCCATTTCTTGTAAAAATTATAGTTAATAAATTAATTATAAGTATTTTAAAATGGAGAGTTACTTTTCAATCACCCTGAGTTACTTTTTAATACACACAGATATATATATATATATAACTTGGACTGAATTTAATATAAATTAAGTTTAAGCATCTAATCATTTACTCCTTTTTCTTTCAGATTTGGCAGACATTTGGGCAATATTATTTTTCACACATAATTGCAATGACTTAAATAACATGATCCAATTAAGAAATAAAGAAATTTTCACCAATGACACTGATTTATTTACTGCTGACTGATTCGTCTTAATGAAACACCCTTCTATATAATCCGTCTTAATGAAACACCGTTTATATATATATGTATATTTAGGCAGCAATCCTTCCTTTATGCATGTTTCATTAAACATAACAGACAAGGTACTACGGTTAAGCTTTTTATTTAATTTGGGCAGTTCTTAGACACCCTTGTCCAGAAAAAAATGCTCTTGTCAGAACACAAGAAAAATTAAATAAAAAGCTTAACCATAGTACCTTGTCTGTCATTTTTAATGAAACATGCATATATATAAATATATATATATATATATATATATATATATATATATATATATATATATATATATATATACACACACACACACACACGCACATACTTTACTTACTTTCCCCCCTAACGATGGCTCAGTTATGTTGAAAGCTTGGAACTAATACAAATTTAGGCTCTTTCTTACATCTACAACAGCTACATATAAAAAAAAAAGTTATTCATATATTAAAAAAAATAATTAATAAATATAATAAACATAAAATGTCAATTCTTTTTAAAAAGACATCTGATATACCCTGAGGAATAGATGGAGATTGCTGGAGGGTCCATCAACGAAACTCAGCAGTCGGAATGCTGAAGGTAGCAATAATCAGCTAAGTCACAAACTTTATATTTGCATTAATTCTATATATATATATATATATATATATATATATATATATGGGATAATGATATATAAATTTTTATATATCAAGAACAGTTTTGCAGGAAAGGTGGAAAAGTTTTCATATAACGCATTTTGTCCCTTACGACTTCATCAGACTATGTGCATGAATGAGAAACACTGGGAATTTTAAATTTAGAAAAAAGGAGAGTGTACTGTTCTATAGTTGCAGCATATGGACCCTCACAAAAATAGGAATTCTTACTCGACAGATCCTATACATAAATGTATCTTGGAAAGACCGTGTCACCAATACTGTTCCATATTGCTCTCTCTCGTCACATCAATGTTCGGAGAATGATGACTGGGGAAGACAGGTTCATTCATTTATTGATTGCTTAAACAAAGATACTGGTCTACAAACAGAACTAATATGAAAGATTGAGAATATCTGTTTCTATATTTTTGAGATCAGGTATTGCAATTATTTACACTATTTACATTGTTCGGACCCTTGTCCTCATCTTTATTGCCATATTCATGACGTTTTAGCCATTGTATGCTCAAAACCCTTCATTTTGTTCACTGGTTCCACATGACATGCCTCTTCTGGATATCTCCATATCAGTTATTTCCCTTTAACTCAACACTCCAAGTTATTGTTCACCTCTGCTGTAGCCAGGTATTGAACTCACAACTCTTTGGATTACTGGATTACTTTAACCAAAGCTTTTAACCACAGGGCCATGAATTTTTGGGACTTATAAATCTAATGTCTCAGTAACCATTTTTTAACAGAGCTACAATTTATTGTTATTATTAGGTTGGTGCCAAAATAATGACGTAATAATGTCGTCATGGTCTATTCTAAAGTGTTGGAAGATTTAGCCAATGAAGAAATCGCTGCCTTCATAAAAGCAAATATACGACTAAAAAAGAAATATTGGTCATAGTGAAAGGAACTAAATTTCGCAAAAGTAGACAGATACCAGACAAAACTATTGTGCAATATATACAGCGACTGAAAGAAGCACTGAGATATTGTGAATTCAAAAGAATGTGTTCGGAACAAATGCCTATCAAAGAAAAGCTAATTGTGATAAGACTGACTGAAGGAATGTTTGACATCTCATACAAGCATACAATTCTCGAGTAGTTTCAAGCTCATAATATGAATTTGGAATGTATGGAGTTCTTACAACAATTGAAATTGATTCAAAAATTTAATGCTTCCAAAGGCAATATGGAGACTTATAGTGCTAGTAAAAGGTTACTTGTATGCAGATATTGCAATAAGGAATATGAAAATAGCAAAAAAAAGTGTCCAACCTTTATGAAATGGTGTTTTAAGTGTAAAAAGTGGAATCATTTCCTGATGGTATGCACATATGAAAAGTGAGTAGAAAAAGTGGAAAACAGAAATTCTCCGACTGAAAATATGGAAGTATTTGAGATGAAAGCACAGGATAAAAGTAGGGAAATAGTGAAGTTGAACAGAGTGTAACTTTACTCATGCGGGTGCATACTAGAAGTGATGTTATGTTGATACCAAGGAATTTGGGGGAATGAATGGGTAGACCAAAGAAAATTAATTTCTTCAGTTGAAACAGTTTGATGGGTCAATCATCAGAATTTTAGAATGCTTTGAAGGCACATTTGAGATGAGAAAATAGATTCGAGATAATACCCTTATAGTGGTGGAAAAAACCAAAAGCCATGGATCTATTAAGAGTGGATTCATTGAAGCTGATAAATTCCATGCAGTCTGTAGAACCGGATGTTGGATTATTAAGAGGATACGAGGCAAGTATTCAGCTTAAAGAAAGCAGTCAACCCATGTATTTTCAAGCCCGAAAAGTTCCGGTTCACATGCTACTCTTGGTGGTTGCTAAGTTGAACAAAATGGTGGAACAAGGAATATTAGAAAAAATCAGCCAGGGTTCTAGCAAGTGGGATTCAACCATTGTGGTGCTACACAAGCCCAATAGAGATTTAAGAATTTGTGGTGATTATAAGGTGGGCGTGAATCACCCCAATGATCACCACTATTGGTTTAATATGATGGACTTGTCTGCTGTTTGGAATAAAAAATGTCAAGTCACATTCTCCAAAAAGCTATCAAAAAAGTTTTAGGGGGGAGTAAAAATATAATTGTATATCAGGACAGTATTGGCATTGGTGCACTTAGTAAAGAAAATCTCAAAATTATTAAGTTGGTGCAAAAATAATATCGTTTTTTGACGTAGTTTTTAACGTCAAAAAACGATATTATTTTTGCACCAACCTAATAAAATGGGGCAGGTTTTGAGAAAATTAAATAGCACGGATTTGACAATCATAATAAATGCGAGTTTAATTGTGAAAAAATTTCATACCTAAGATATCTACGATGCAAAATACAGTATATTGTCATTAATAAGGTATCAGAGATAGCTGCACACAGAAATAAAAAAAGAGTTAAAATCTTTTTTAGGATTAACTAACATCTGTAATAGATATCTGCCACAATATAGTGACCTTGTGGAACCATTTAATGAAATAAGGAAAAAGAATGCTAAGTTTCAATGCAAATTATTTGAATAGTGAGAAGGAAGAATTAGTGATTGTAATGGAAAGATGCATGGAAAGAGCTAGAAATTTTTTGATGGGAAGGAAATTTCTATTAAAATCTGATCATAAGCCTTTGGAATTTTTATTCAACCCCAGAAGAGTAGCCAAAGGTCTGCCAGGATATTAAGATACATAATTAAACTTATGATGTTCAACTTTGACATTGTATATATATTAAAGGAAATACTATTCCACATGTGAATGCATTATTTTGGCTAAATTTTGAGAGTAACAAATGTTGAAGCAAGTGAAAATTGTGAGGATAGGATTTTTCATTAGATAAAAACAGATGTATTACCCTTAAATTGGTTGGGAACTAGTCAGGATCCCGTGTTGAATAGAATTATGGGTAGAATAAAGAGAAATACTTGGAGTAATTGCTCTGTGGCTGAGAGGCCTTATAAAGAGTCAAGACACAAATTAACACTAGAAAAAAGAATTATATGTAATGGAGATATAGTACCTCCACAGTCTCTGAGAAAAGAAGCAATTAAAACCGTGTACAATAAGATGCATAGAGATATATTGGCTACACAAATGAGGTTAAAGTTGCAAGCATGGTGGCCAGGCTATTCGGAAGACGTGGAAGAGTATGTTAAAAAAAATGCCCAAAGTGTGCAGAAATAAAGAAATTTAGTCAAACTAAGATCAACTGTTGGCCAAAGGAAATGGAGCCGTGAAAACAAGTATATATGGATCATGCCTATATTAAAGGTATAGGACTATTTCTGATATTAGTCGATTTGTATTCAGGTTGGCCTGAAGTTATTAAAATCATGGATAGGAAAGCCACTACTGTGAAGCTAGTGTTGATAATGTTTTTGAAAAATGGTCTTCCAAAAACTTTGGCCTCTGACATTGCACCTGAGTTTTGTGAAGAAAGTTTATGTGCATGGTTAAAACGTATTGGCTGCATTTCATACCAAACACCACCTTACCACCCACAGTTAAAATGGAATTGTAGAGAGAATGGTTCAAACAGTAAAAATGGGATTAAATGCATTCTCTCCAGTGGATTGTAATATAGAGAGTTATTTACCCAGACTACTCCTAAGTTATAGAGCTATTCCACATACAGACAGAAGACAAAGACCATCCATTGATAGGAAGACAAATAAGTGCCCCAATTACCATGTCATTTGCAATGAATGAAAGTGTGTGGTACAGAAAGGACAAGGACTCAAGTCCTTAATAGGTGAATTTTGTGGTACAAAAGGGATTTAACACAGATGTGTTAACAAAGAATGGACAGGGCATTACTGACTCACAAAGACCAACTTAGAACCACAAGAGAGTATGAAAAAGAGTTGGAAGAGGAAGCAGAAGAACAGACAATGCAAGAAAGGATGAATGAATTCAGTATTGAATGATCAGGAAGACCACCAGAGATATGAAAGTGAAGAACAGGTGAGAGAGGAGAGAATGAGTGTATCCTGTAGTCTCCCAGACTTTTTCTTAGAAGTCAAAGATCAACTAAAGGTATAAAGCCTCTTAGGTTCTGTTGGGGCGCACCCACCTTCTCATCAGAATGGACTGATCTCTCTACTACTAATAGGACGGTTCTGTAGAGTTCTGGAGAGAGTCAGGTGACCATCACACTTCCGTCTCTCTACCGGAAGATACAGTTGGACTTTATATTCTTTTCTGATTGTGACTGACTAACCTGCGTTTGTTTGACTACTAATCTTTCTGTTGTAAATACTTCTTCGAATATACCAGTATTTTTCCCTACGTATGTGTTTGTCCTTATTTTAATACATGCATGTGGAAACACTCAACATCTCAAAAGTGGCGACGAGGATTCGAACAAAGAAAAAGAACTTGCATTGAAAAATAAATATCGCAACAGCAAAAGAAACGATTTCAACACGGGAAATTTTACAGAGTTCAAGCATTTTTTCACAGCAAAGGATTGAAAAGTTTATCGACAAAAGAAAAAGAAAAAAAATTTTTGTCGTGCCAGAGAATTTGATTAATTTTTTGGTACCCCCTCAGAGAGAAAAAAAAAAACAAAAAAAAACACACATAATTTTGCTTTCTTTTCTCTACAATACATAATCATGGAGCAATTTCAATCATCTATGCTGGAACTCATCAAGTATCAGATGCAAAGACAAGAAGTGAGTGAAGAACGTTTTCAGAAAGAACTTAAATTTCAGGAAGAACAAAAAGAAGAAAATGCAAAACGATTTCTGGAGCTACAGGAAAAACAAAATAAAATACAAGAAGAAAATGAAAAGAAACAGTTAGCAATGACTGAACTTATACATAAAAGCTATACTTTCTAAGCAGAAAGACTAGGATGAAAGTACTTTTTCTCAAGACACAATATGGTCGACGATCGAAAGTTTTACCTATAACCCAGAAGAGGAAAAGACTTTCGAAAGATATTATCATAGATATCAGATTTTATGAAGTCGATTGCCAAACATGGCCAGATGAGAAAAAGATAAGATTGTTACTACAGAAACTGGGAACGGTAGAACATAATAAATTTACGGACTTTATATTACCCAAAAAGACAAGAGACTTAAAATTCGACGAAGCGATTGAATTACTAAAAGAGCTCTTCAACCCCAGATTATCATTATTCCACAAAAGGTGGAAATGTCTTAATATTCAAAAAAGCGAGCAGGAAGACTACACGACTTTTGCGTCAATCATAAATAAGACGTGTGATGATTTTCGCTTGTTCGAATTATCGGCGGACAATTTCAAGTGTCTAATATTCGTGCTAGGCTTAGTGTCTAAAAAAGATAGCAAAATGCGAAGACGCATTTTAGCAAAGCTAGAAAATGAACAAAACACGACACTACAAAAGCTAGCCGAGTACCATCAGCAATGCGTAAGTATTAAGCTAGATTCAGAGAAAATAGAAGAAACTGCTATCGCAAATGTGAAGAAAATAAGTGGGAAGACTTGTTTCCGTTCTCCATCGCCTGAACGGAAGTGGTATCCTACTACAAGAATGAACAGAGACTATAAAAAAAAAACTCCCTCCGAGTGCATTTTACGGATGCGGCCAGTGGCACTGGTACAATGACTGTCCATATAAAAATAAAGCTTGCAGAAATTGCAAGAAAGTAGGACATAAGATGTCCAAGTGTAGAAAATTAAGCAGAAGTCGAGTAAAAGTTACTAAGTCAGATGAAGATCAAGACCTGAATATTTGAAAATACCTACATGTAAAAATGTACAACAGGAAGGTTAAAATGCAACTGGATTCAGGATCTGACATTTCGATTATTAACACACAAACATGGAAAAATCTAGGAAAGCCAACTCTGCTAAAGTCCAACAAAATAGCCAGGGCGGTAACTGGAAAAAAGATCCAATTTGAAGATGAAATATGGGTGCATATAACCTTCAACAAGAAGACTATAAAAATGAAAATGTTTGTAATGAAAAACACGAACAACCTGTTTGGGACTGACGCAATCACTAAGTTCAATCTATGGGACGTGCCCATTAGTTCTTTTTGTAACGACATTAGTGAAAGCAAAGACAACATAAAAAATTTACAAACAGAATTGAAAACAGCATTCCCCGAAGTTTTCGCTGAAGGACTTGGATGTTGCGCGGAAGCATCAGCAAAAATACAGCTGAAAAAAATATTCAGCAAATTTAAAAAAAAAAGCGTAGCATCCCTTTTGCCGCATTAGAAAAAATTGACCAAGAACTCAAAAGACTAACGAGAATTGGTGTGATCTCGAAAACGGAATACAGTGACTGGGCAGCTCCGGCTGTCTACGTAAAGAAGAAGTCGGACGAAATTGGCATCTGCGCCGATTTTTCAACCGGGTTGAACGACGCAATAGAAGAGTATCACTATCCACTACCAAGTCCCGAAGAAGTGTTCGCAAAGTTAAATGGTGGAAAAATCTTTTTGAAAATAGACCTTAGCGAGGCATACTTGCAAGTACCCATGGATAACGAAAGCGCAAAGTTGTTATGCATTAACACGCATAAAGGCTTGTTCAGATACAAACGTTTACCGTTCGGGGTGAAGACAGCACCCGCAATATTCCAGCAAATCATGGATACTATGTTATCCGGTTTAGACTACACGATAGCATATCTCGACAATATACTCGTGAAAAGTGAATCGGTGGATGAACACAAGCACCATTTACGCAAAGTTTTCGAAAGGTTAAGAAGCTATGGGTTTAGAGTGAAAGAAAACAAATGCGATTTTCTCCTGGAGGAGATCAAGTATCTGGGACATATAGTAAATAAAGAAGGGAAAAAGCCAGATAAAAATCGAGCATCGGCAATAAAAAATAGGCCTGAGCCAAAGGATATTAAATCCCTACAAAGTTTTTTAGGCTTGGTGTCATATTACCAGGATTTTATCCCAGACCTCCACATTCTACGAGCTCCCCTTTAACGATCTACTAAAAGAAAAACCTTGAATATGGACAAAAGAATGCGAGCAAGCATTTAAGGA
Organism: Acanthosepion lycidas; assembly: GCA_963932145.1. NCBI lineage: Eukaryota > Metazoa > Mollusca > Cephalopoda > Sepiida > Sepiidae > Acanthosepion > Acanthosepion lycidas. The sequence goes on along the minus strand of OZ010596.1, from coordinate 13,567,861 downwards.
TATAAAAAAAAAGTTGACATCAGATTTATTTCTGGTACATTTTGATCCAAAAGTAGATATCATCGTGGTGAGCGATGCCAGTACACACGGCATAGGTGTGTGCATATTGCACAAGTGGAAGGATGGTAAAGTTCGACCGATCGCTCATGCAAGCAGATCGTTACTACCTGCTGAGCGAAACTACTCACAAATCAAAAAAGAGGCATTGGCGATTATCTTCGCTGTAACAAAGTTCCATGGATACATACATGGACGGTATTTTACGCTGCAAACAGACCACAAGCCACTGGTAACGATATTCGGTTCAAAGAAGGGTCTGCCAACATACACCACAAAGAGATTGCTTAGGTGGGAAACAATTTTGCTAAACTATAACTTTAAAATACAATATTTGTCCACCCACAAAATTGGTCATGCAGACGGTCTATCAAGACTCATTCTGAAAGCGACAGAACCATTAGAGGATACGGTAATCGCATCCCTCAGAGCAAAGGACGAGGTTGAAGAAAATAGGGCGAACGCAATTCGAGAATTACCAGTATCGCTTAAGGACATCAAAAAAGAGGCAGAAAAGGACAAATATATTATGGAAATAAAAGACATGCTAGCTAAAAAAAGACGAAAAAACTCAAGAGACATTCTCTCTGTGTGATAATGTGCTAATATATAGTGAAAGGGTAGTAATCCCTAGTACACTCCAAAAAAGAATATTGAAAGATTTTCATGCTGGTCACCGGGGCATAAATAAAATGAAGAGCCTCATGAGAGCATACGTCTACTGGCCAGGTATGGACAACGACATCGTGTCTATGGTCGGCAGATGTAAAGGCTGCATTTTGGCATCAAAATCACCACAAATTCTACAGAAGCCATGGCCAAAAACCGACAGGCCATGGTCAAGGATTCATATTGATTTTGCGGGTCCAATTGACGGGTGGCATTATTTGGTTGTAGTTGACAGTTATAGTAAATGGCCCGAAGTTTTCCAAATGAAGAGGCCAACATCACAAAATACGATAAATAAATTACATGAATTATTTGCAAGGTTTGAAGTGGTAGATACTGTGGTTAGTGTCAATGGTACTCAATCTACGAGCAAAGAATTCACAGAATTCTGCCAGAATTTTCAAGTGGATTATGTGAGGATTCCTCCGTATCACCCACGCAGCAACGGACTAGCCGAAAGGTTTGTTGATATGCTAAAAAGGGCTCTTAGAAAAGCAACGGGTACCCCGACTAGAAAGGCGTTGCAGCTATTCCTGCAAGTATACCGCATTACTCCGAATAAATCTGCCCCATAAAGCCTATCACCTGTGGAGGTAATGTTTGCAAGGAAGATCAGATCTGCATTTGATAAATTGATACCTAAAAATAAGATACACACAGCAGTCGCAATGGTTCCAAAGTGAAAATTCCACACTAATGAAAAAGTTTGTTTCAAGAATTATAAAAATAATACGACATTGGTGAACCAGGAGTCATACAAAAGCGGATTGGGAATATGGTGTACATTGTAAAAGGGAAAAAAAGGCACATCAACCAGCTAAAGAAAAGGAGTACTGAAGAATCGGAAGAAACTCCGCAAGTAGAAGACGAATTATACGAATTATATGATACTTTTGATTTACAAGTACCACAGACAGAGCAAAAGCAGCGCAGATCTGGTAGAAAGTGAAAAGTGACGCAACAATTTATGATGGACCCGAAAAGGAAAAAATATTGAAAAAAAAAATTTTTTTTTTAGGGGAGGGGAATCAGAATGGACTGATCACTCTACTACTAATAGGACGGTTCTGTAGAGTTCTGGAGAGAGTCAGGTGACCATCACACTTCCATCTCTCCACCGGAAGATACTGTTGGACTTTATACTCTTTCTGATTGTTACTGACTAACCTGCGTTTGTTTGACTACTAATCTTTCTGTTGTAAATACTTCTTTGAATATACCAGTATTTTTCCCTACGTATGTGTTTGTCCTTATTTCAATACACGCACGCGGAAACACTCAACATCTGAACAGGTTCAGAGAGGTGTAGTGATATGTAAATGAAGTACTGTATAAAAGGCGGTATCACTATAACTACAGAAGTGTTATCTTCTCTTGATGAGACTACATCTGTCAGAGAGAATATCTATCGTAACAGTATTCATGTCTATGCTTGATCTACCCCAATGGATGAAATAATGGGTTTGGTTTGAAATTCCAATCATCTGAAGAAGGCCAGAACATACAATGGCCAAAATGTCCGAACAATGTAAATAGTGTAAATAAGATTGAGCATATTGGAGAGAAACTGTTTACTCAGCGTGAACTTGCATCTGGCCTAACTACATGTCAATTATGTCTTAGTGATTTATATGATTATTATACCATCATAGTGTTTCTTGTTTTAGTCGAATGTACTTTGAACTCACAGTAGCTGAGGCTCACCTGATGATGGCTGAAAAGTGCAGATGAAAAGAAAATATGTTAAAATAACTTAAATAAAGATAGTAACCCAATGTAATGATTATATTTAATTTTCAAAGTAAGAAATTATATTCAGAAACTGAATTTTTTGAGAAAGTTCCAATTCAAAATGGATACCTGTTGGATATTTGAGAGGTTATATTCTGGAAAAAATAACATTTTTAAAACCCAAGCTAATTGTCTCCCAGAAATTTCCCATCTATTTGCATATACCATAGATTGATGATATGAGTACAAGGTTTCCTAGGCATATTTGTATGTCTGAAAAACTCAGAAAGATTATACAAGATTGAGAATATTGCAGGAAAGCTTGCTTCCAGCCTAACTTTAAAAGTACGCTATATTTGTGGATTAAAATGTTCAATATCGGGTATATTGCATATGTAAATATAAAAGTTAACATTGAAGTCAATATCCAGAGGTGACTGTCTGTTTCATGATAAATGTAATTGTCCAGCCATGTCCTGATGATTCCATTTAGCATGAAACAGACTGTTGCCTTTGGTGTTGACTTCAATGCCCACTTTTATATATATATATATATATATATTATTGTTATACATAATTTACATTTAAATAATGTTTAACAAGATCTTAAAATAATTGTTGGACTTTGTTCATTTTGTAGTGTGTGACATCATTTGTTTACATTTAGATATGCTTCAAGCAGATACGATCGTTCAAAGGAAATCATGGAAAATTGTAGTTTAAAAGCAGTAAAATTGACCTTGCTAACCAGATGCTCCTCTGTAGCTAAACTAGTATAGCACATCAGGCTATATGACAGTTCCATGTAGGATACAGATTCAATTCCTGTTGGAGGACACATATTTTCTATGAAAATTTCTCAGATGTTCAGGCAGCTAAAAGTTATTAATACTGTTTATTATAAACAGAGCATTTAGTTAAATATTTGTGTCTATATAAATAATGTGTAACAATAAAATATCTTAAAATACTAATTGAACTTTTTCCATTTTATATATATATATATATATATATATATATATATATATATATACACGTATATGAATATACGAATGTTGGGGTTGAATTTGAACAGTATATAAAAACCAAGTGTAGTACAGACTTTTGCCACTTCCCTTTACGAGTCAGTGTGCAAAACATAAAAGAAATGAAAACATTTTTGATACATTTCAATACTAGTTAATCTGTCCTTCCTCAAATTCCATTTGCATAAAAAAAAAAACCGGCGACAAGTGATCAAACTTCTCAAATGTTCAATCCCTTCAGTTTACATACCTGGGCATATCTCCCAATTGATTAATCCCTTTTTGTATTGATTCTTGATCAGCTACTTCATGTAAAGGAGATGAACAATGAGCCAAGAGTTTGTCGAATTCATTTTGGCTCTGTCCTATATCCACTAACATGAACGGATTCTCATTGGCTGGCTGGAGAACAGAAAGCAAATAATCATTATCTTGATGCCATTGAGACTAAGCTTAATTTTTATTGGGAACTATAAGATATGACTTTTCATTATAAATTGATAAATTATATATATAGTTAGCTAAAAGTATTCACTACTATTTCTCTAGTAATTTCATCTTCAGGGTCAGGATTAGTTTAGCCTCCAGTTGTATCAACTGCTATTTATATGATGGAGATTTGCATATGAATAAAACATTCTCCACCACTTTTTTTTGACAATGTAAATTTGGGATACTTTATTTTGGCAAAGGAAAAAGAATATAGTTTCAAAAGCAACCAAATTAATTCAATTTTTGAATTTTGATAACAAGTCATTTAGGTTTTTTCGTGATACACTTAGAGAACCTTAGAGGATTTGGGGGGGACATTTTTGAAGTGTTTAGGCTAAGTAAGTTACAGGTTCCTGATTGAGCACTTCAGTTGAATCACTCGACACTAGTTGTGATACAGTATCTTTTGATTTTGGTATGTTATTTCCACCCAAATTCAGTATAGAGTTCTTTGAGACTATAGTAACTGCTTCAGGTTTGGAGATTGTCATTCCCTCCCCAGCAGTAGTGAGGTGACACAGAGAAACAATACTTTCTTTACCATTTGGTAACCTAACAAAGCGTAATCGGGATTCACACGAATCAGCTCAGTTTCTTATACAGCAGGTTCATACTTGTTCTGAACATATTTTCTCATGAACACTTTCACAGGAACTGTCAATCACGAAGGAACAGATCTTCCAGAGGTAGATTTTCTTGCATAAGAAAACATCTGTTCATGTGTAGTACAATTTGTGACTGTACACAATAAGGAACAATTCAAGTAGAGAGCATCAGAGAAAACAGTTTCCCATTGTTGCACAGGTAAACCTCTTGATTTTAAAGCTAAATTGATTGTCCTCCACAGAGTTCCATTCAGTTTCCCTGTGGGTTGTATGCAGTAGATCTACTAGTAGCTATTCCTTTCTTTTGAAAAAATTTTCTTAACACCTCTGACATAAAACTAGGTCCTCTATCAGAGTGTATATAACTTGGCATACTAAATATGCAAAAGAATTTACTTAAGCAAGTCAATACAGTTGTAGTGAGCATGTCCCTACACGCAAAAGCAAAAGGGAAATGACTATATTCATCAATTATAATCAATAAATATTTGTCTCCTCCTCAATTTGAAGGAAATCTATATTCAATCTTTCATTGGTTTGAGTGGCTTTGATTAATTTGCCTCCTCCTCTCACAAATCTTGGCTTTTCTATGACACACGCATTACATCTTTTCAGTCATTTTCTTTACTTGTTCTGTTGAATAGGGGCAGATTTCTCGGCCTGATAATGAGCATTATTCTTGATACTCTGCAGAATGACATAGATTATTATTTAAATCTTTAAGGTCAAGATTTATGACAAAAGCACAATGTACTCTCATTAACACATCTGGGTAGATGGTTTTGATGCTTCATACCATATTTGTAAGTGGAAAGTTCAATTCACCAGGGACGAATTTTGTCGTTTTTAGTCTTTGAAACTTTATCCTTAATGAAAATGTACGATAGACTTTTTGGTCTGTGACGAGAATAAAATATTTAATTTTCAGGTAATGACTCCATTCCGAGATTGATTCGATGATTGCGTTAGCTTCTTTCTCTACTGGGGAGTGGTTCTGTTCAGAGGGGTTTAGAGTTATGGACCAGAATGCAACAGGCTTGCCTCTTTGATTTAGCATCACGGCTAAGTTCACATAGCTAGCAACAGTTTCAATTCCAAGAGGTTTTTCCTTGTCTAGAGTGTGTACTACTGCTCTTTCTGATTCCCTTTTCAAATATTCAAAGGAAACTTTTATTTTAGGTAAGGGGAATATACTGTTGTTATTTATCCTGTGAATTTTTAGCAAATAGTTTGGGATCCAAAGACTGTAGTAAGCAAACATCCTGTCAGTTCTACTCTGAGCTTTCTTATTGCATGGAGGAGGAAGTTCTAGTAGAGGTCTCATCCTTTCAGGTTCTGGTCTAATGATCCCTTTACTTACTTCATAGTCCAGAAGTTTTATTTTCATTACTCTGTAAGACACATTTATTTTCATTTAAGGTGAGACTGTACTTTTCAATCATTTCTTTAAATCTTGCCAAATTAGTATCAGGTTCTCTTTTATTAATACCCCAAATGGTCATGTCATCTATATATGCAAATGTTCCTTTCAGGATTTTCCTTTTTGATTATTTCATCCAAAACTCTTTGAAATCCAGCCACTCCATTTGTGATTCCAAATGGCATCATTTTGAAATTATGCAATGTCTCATCGGCTTCAAAAGCCGTGTAAGGGTGGCCTGCTTTATAATAGGGGTACTTGATGATATGCACTTTTTACGTCTAGTTTAGAGTACAGACTATACTTTGCTATTTCAGAAACCATTGTTGTAATCTTAGGCAGAGGATAGGCTTCTTTTAAGTTCAAACAATTTATTATTTTTGAATAATCTATGAGTAAACATTTTTTTCATTTCTCATTGTTAGTTACTACTACTTGCACTCTTCACAGGGATCTTTTGGCCTCAATGATATCTGAATCTGTAGTGATATGCAAATTAGTATGATAAACGGACACCAACTAGAACAGAGGTCGAACGCTTACTTAGCATTATACACGACACAACAATGGTGTCGCCGATAGGATACTCTCTGGTCCTTGAAGACCCAGAATACATAGATACGTGGATTCGTTGCTTTGCTGCTAATGCAAGATGTAAAAAGTTGAAAGACAACAAAAACAGAGGAGGGGAAAATGAAATCACCGACTTGTTTATGGCTACCGCTGGTTGTGAAGCGATTATGAAGGTTGCTACAATGGTTTACCCTCGAGAACTAGAAGAAATGACTTTCGAAGAAATAAGTCAGGTTATTAAGGGAAACATGAGGCCAAAGAAAAGACTGGCGATTGCAGAAAGGACCAAGTTTATGGCAATGAAGCAGGAAGTGGATGAACCGATAGTAAAATATTTACACCGGTTAAGAAGTGCGAGTAAATACTGTGAATTCGAAAAACTAGGAACAGGAGAGCAGACAACGGAAGAAGAATTAACCCGACTAAGATTAATTGAAGGTATGCATAATTCAGCACATAGATATAAGTTAATGGAACAGTTACAACTTACAAACATGCCTTTAAATATGTGTATAGAATTTATACAACAGCAGGAATTAATACATACCTACAACCAAAATAAAAATAAATCCTACTAAGAAATAATGGCTGGAACATATATGGTACAAACAAAAAGAAAAAATTGTGCGTACTGTGGAAAAATTCATGAAATGAAAAAAGAAAAATGCCCAGCCTTTGGAAAAACATGTTCAAAGTGTTTAAAAAAAAATCACTTCAAAGAAGTATGTAAAACGAAAAATGTGGAAAGAGTAGAGGATGAAAATAGACAGATTTTTAATGTAAAAAAGGATAATATACAAAATACTGGATCTAAGAACGGAGATACAAAAATAAAAGTGAAAATCAACGACTGTATTGTCGAAATGCAAATCGACACAGCTAGTGAGGTCACGATAGTACCCAGAAATTTGTGGGAAAAAATGGGAAAACCGTTTTTAAAAAAAACAACGTACAATTACGTCAGTTTGATGGCTCGATTATAGCAATTATGGGTTACTTTGAAGGTTCAATAGAACTAAAAGAAAAATATGAAATAGTACACATTATAGTTACAAATTGCCGAAAAACGCATGGACTACTGGGGAATGACATGTTAAAAATAAATTCAACGAAGTTGATTAATGAGATAGAAATGGAAAAAACCGGAAAATTAAAAAATTATGAAGCTAGCCTGAAATTAAAAGAAAATGTTTCCTCCTACTACTACGAAGCGAGAAAAATACCAGTGCATTTATTACCATTGGTAATAGCTAAATTGCGAAAGCTAATAAAGGAAGACTTATTAGAACCTGCCCCTCCAGGAGGAAGTAAATGGGCATCACCCATTGTGGTATTGAAAAAAAAAGATGGTGACTTGAGAATTTGTGGAGATTATAAAATAGGGGTGAACCATAAAGTTTGTGCTGACTCGTACCCTATTCTGAATGTGGAAGTAGCTTTACATAAACTTGCTGGAATGAAAGTATTTTCAAAGATAGACCTAAAATCAGCTTACCACCAAATACCGATAAATGAAAATTTTAAAGAAGTGACGACCATAAACACACCTATAGGCCTGTTAAGGTGGAAAAGAATGCCGTATGGCATAAAAACGGCAAGTGCAATTTATTGAAAAAGTAATAGGAAATGTTGAAAATACCATCTGTTATCAAGACGATATATGTGTTGGAGATTTAAATGAAGATGATTTAAAGAAAAAAACTGAAAATATACTGAACCAGCTAAGAGACGCTGGTATGACAATAAATACAAAAAAGTGTGTAACCAACAGTAATGAAATATCATTTTTGGGTTACTCAATATGAAAGGAAGGGATCTCTCCAGATAAAGTACTAATAGAGAAAATTCTAAAAGTTGCTACACCGAAAAATAAAAAAGAGTTGGAGTCCTTCTTAGGTTTGGTAAATTTTTATAGAAAATATGTGCCAAAATATAATGAGTTGACAGAACCATTTGCGAAGCTAAGAAAAAAAAATGTGGAATTCATTTGGTTAGAACACCAACAGAAAGCCTTTGAAAACTTAAAACAGATTCTGGCAAAAAAGCCAGTGGTACAAATTTTTGACCCTAAGAAGGACATAACTCTAACTACTGACGCTAGTGAGCAGTCCATATATGGTATTTTGTCACAAGATGGGCATCCCATAATATACTTATCGAGGAAATTAACAACGACTGAACACAATTATTCGAATATAGAAAGGGAGGCACTAGCCATAGTGTGGACAACGGATAGAGCAAGACAGTTCTTGATGGGAAAAAAATTCTTGTTGAAAAGTGATCACAGACCACTGGAATTTATTTTCAACCCAAGAAAAGAGCTACCGAAAGTTACAACGTCCAGAATATTACGTTAGGCGATTAGACTAATGGCGTTCGACTTTGACATTGAATATGTTAAAGGGAATACGATACCGCACGTTGATGCCTTATCTAGATTGAGGTTTTATAGAGAGGAGAAGGACAAAAACGACGAGGAATTTGAGGACACATTCTTGCACCTTGTAGAAACCGATGTAATATCTGTAGATAAAATGGCTACTGAAACTACAAATGACCCAGTGTTAAATAGAATAATGTCGAGGATAAAACAGAATCGCTGGGGAAATTGTTCAATGGCTGAAAGACCATTCAAAGAAATCAGACATAAAATGACTATAGAAAATGGGATAATATGTAATGGAGACTTGGTAGTTCCCCCAGAAACACAGAGGAGACAGGTTATAAAAAGTGTACACGATGACGTACATTGTGGAGTGGCAGCTATGCAAAGAAGATTAAAATTGGAAGCCTGGTGGCCGGGGTACTCAAGAGACGTAGAAGACTACGTAAAAAGATGCAAAAAATGCACAGAACTCAAGAATTTTAAGCAAAAGAAAATACATGTATGGCCCCGAGAAGTAGAACCATGGAGCAGAGTACACATGGACCATGCCTATGTCAATGGGATAGGACTATTATTAATATTAGTAGACGCATATTCAGGTTGGCCTGAAGTGGTGAGAGTACCTGATAAAAAAAGTACCACCGTAAAACAAATATTAAGAGTAATATTGTCGAGGAATGGGACACCGAGAACATTGGTGACTGATAACGCACCAGAATTTGTGGATGCTGATTTGCATGAATGGCTAAGAAAAATAGGATGCAGACCTTACAAGACCCCTCCCTACCACCCTCAAAGTAATGGGACAGCGGAAAGGATGGTCCAGACGGTAAAGAAGGGCATAAAAGCATGCTTGCAACAGAAGGAGGAAATCGATGCTTTCCTACCAAGACTATTATTGTTACAGAACAATTCCACATGCAGGCAGGCCGGAAAGTCCATCTGCCTTAATGGGCAGACAATTAAGGTCCCCTTTGACTATGCCATATGCCACAAATCAAAAGATGTGGTACAAAAGAAATAAGAATATGCAACCCGAGTCAGCCGAATTTATTATGCAGAAAGGACATAATACTGCAATATTAAATAAAGAAAATGGGAACAGTGTTCTAGCTCATGCTGACCAAATAAGATCCCAAGGAGAAGAATCAGATGAGGAAATGCCTTCAGAGATGCCCATTATTGACGTAACAGAAGAGTTAATGCAGAATGAAACTGTGGAGGAAGAAGTAGAGAGGGATGAGTTAGAAGAGGAAGAAGTAGAATGGGACAAGTTAGAAGAGAAAGACCAGAGTATGCAAGAGGAACAGTTCGATTATAGGGAAAGACGTGATAGATCTAGATCTCCAAGGGAAAGGAGAGAGATAAAGGAAGATGTTCAGGAGGGCACAAGAAGAAGTACAAGAAGTACTCGCGGCATAAGGCCGCTCCGTTATAGGGAGATGTAGTGATATGCAAATTAGTATAATTTGCATATGAGCAGGTAGCTCATATGATAAACGGACACCAACTAGAACAGAGGTCGAACGCTTACTTAGCATTATACACGACACAACAGAATCTAACAGGCTTTTTATTTGCTTCTTTATAAAAGCTTGTTCTTTTCTAGAGTATTGTAGGGATTTCACAGATATATGTCTATAGTCAGGCAACAAACAGAGTAAGAGAAGGTGAAACCCTCATGCTAGCTCATCCACACAGTTTTAGAGGTGGTCTGTCACCCTCATATAAAATTTCTATTTTTTTGTTTAGGCCTTGAAAGGCTTGACTAAGGATCACATCAGCACATAAATTATTCATTAAGAATTAATTTTTTTTCTAAGTTTTTGTACTTTACATTTTCCAATAGTTTTTAATAACAAGTCAGACAAAGCCATGATGACAGTAGAGTTAGTAGGTTTAATGTCCAAACCTATAGATTGAGCTATATTGGCATCAATAAAAATTTGACTACTTCCCAAATGTACTAGCATGATAAGTTTTTTTGTTAAATGAAGCATTTTACTGTGGCTTTTGAAACTCCCTGTAGCCCAGTAGTTACTGCAGCCATGGTGGGTAATGCAGCAGAAAATATATTAGCTTTCAAACAACAGACTTTAGTGAAATAACCTTCCTTCTTGTAATTGTAGTAACTTTTTCCTCAAGCCAGACACTTACTTATAGGGTACCTAGTACCTCCACAGAAAAAGCATCTTTTATTTAAAAGAGAACTGCTAGCAGTGGATGTCCAAGAGTTCTCCTCCTTTTCATTTTCCTCTTGCTGAGAAGTTAAGACATCAGTCCAGGATTCTGATACTAATGCAGCTCAATAACTTGTTTGGGTATTAGCAGAATAGGCTTCAGAATTTAGGATAGCCCTTTTCACACTTCGTGCTTCATTTCCAGCTTCTGTGAGAGTGAGTGTTTTGTTTTGTTTTCAAGAAATCTCTGACAAATAGGAGGTGCAGATAACCCAGAAATAAAGGTATCTCCAATAGCTTTTGCTTTGTAAACTTGAGTGGTAACATCTTTGAATTTACAGTCTTTCACCAGAACATGCAATGCTTTAAGATATTGATTCAAGATTTCTCCAGCCTGTTGAGTTCTGGTCACAAGCACATGCCTGGCATATATATATATCACTTTTTCTTGGATGAAAGCTCTCTTTAGAATGTTATAACTTCTTCAAAGTTTGTACATTTGCTGAACAGTTCATATTCATCAGATGAGACAGAGTTTATAAGAATATCCAGCTCCTTATTCTGAATATGCTTGAGGAAGTTTTAAAATATTTGGTACCAATGATTTCATATTTTCTTTGCGCCGGGGATCTTACTCTCTAGATCCAGAATTTTAGGTTTTAGTAGCCTGTCCATGCTGATATCCAAAGCAAAATAAATTAGTAGAGAATAGAATGTTGTAAGCTATAATTAGCTAGAAGTATTCTCTACTATTTCTCTAGAAGTTTAGTTTTCAAGTTCAGGACTGGTTTAGCCTCCAGTTGTATCAACTGCTATTTATATGATGGAGATTTGCATATGAATACAACATTATACATTGATTCTTTTTGGACCAGTTTTTATTTCCATTGCTCTTAGTATATTATTTTCATCACTACAACAACCAGACTTCTATGGGAATGGTAATATTAGCCATTTCTCTATAAGGAAACATTTAACATTATTGACCAAGCAACCAGACCATTTTTGGTTGAAATCTATAAAATCTTTCCCTTAAAATAATTTTTTAGGAAAACAGGTTCCTCAAGTCCAGTAGCTGTTATTGCTTTTTCCAGTAAGGATGGGAGTTTCCTTCCTCATCTTTTATTTGAAGCAGTGTGGAATGTCACATCTGATTATGCCATTATTTTGATTTAAATGTGCTGTTTTAGTTGTTGCTGCTGTTGGTAGTTATCAAGTGATATGGTTTCTGTTATTTGGTACAGTTCTTTCTTTGTGAATCAGTAGTTCCAGTCCACAATATTCAAAGAAGGATGATCTTTGCCAAAATCCTCAGGCTTCAGTCACTTAAATCATTTTTTCACCATTGTTCTTAGGAAGTGCTTGTTTTCAGCTGACAGTTTAACTATTTCTTAATAGTGTTGGTGCCATGCATGACACCCATATTAAAGTCCTGATCTGGCAACAAGGCTATTTAAGAACATGACTCGAGTTTTCAGGTTGATGCTTTGGTTTTGTAGCAATTTACAGTGTTGGGTGAAATTACCTCTGACATAGTGCATTACAATAATGACCAATGATTTAATCCCTGATTCGTTACAAGTTTTGAAATTTACAAGGCCATCAGATATGGCAGTTATGGAATGGAACAACATATCTCCATGGATAAATTAGACTGTCCAAGATGGGAGAGATATAAATTCACAACATCAAATCCAATTAAGTACAGAAATGAAAATGTTATAACAGATGATGGAAAATGCTATACTAGAATCTGGAGGTGCGTAGGGAAAGATGCCTTTTAAAATGGGAAACAAAGTATTAAGAAACAGGAAAATTTCATAAGAAACAAAGAAAAAAGTACTGAACTGCTACGTATTTCTAATACTTACCATTGTGATGTATTTGAACTCAATAATATATTCAGGAACAATGTATTCTTGATTGAAGATGTACCATTCCTGTTGGTCTTTCAGGCAAGAACAAGGATAATGTTTGCCCAAGACTTCAGGAATCTCTGTTAGAAAGATAAACTCATCACATTTGATTAGATTAAAAAATAGAACTTGCAATCATCCTTAGCTATGATTAATTAATGATGAACATGTCATTTTTGTTTATGATCTACTTCATCAGGATTTTTCCATTAAGCGTGGAGAGTAGTTATACATTTTTATTGCTCAAAGTAGAGTCCAATTGTGATATTTAAACCTCAAAGAATTCCAGTAAGATGTCTTTAATCATTTCTAAGATACAATGGTTACCTTAAAAACTTAATCTCACAATTGGACAATTTTACTGTTACACCTGGTATATATATATATATATATATATATATATATAGAGAGAGAGAGAGAGAGAATGAGAGGGAGAATTATCTTCAGTCAATGCATGCACATATACATACATTTTAATATATACTATATTTTATGATTTATAAGATCCTAAAATAGGGTTAAAATATATCATCTGGTTCTTATATATGAAATTGAAGTTTTTGTTTAATGTACCCCCTACTGAAACAAGTGCAAGGGGGTCATGGAAGCTTGTGTGTCTTATAAACCCATGAGCTCTATAAAATCCCAAATACAGTAATTATTCCTGGGAAAGACACATATGTGCAAATATCCCCAGGCACTATATAGGCATTGTATACCCACCGGCATGCTGGTTCAACATGGCTTTCGTTTTGAAGACTGATTCAGTATCCTTGTAAGTCTCTGGGCAGATTCTGTAAAAGAATTTTGAAGAATTATTTCTGCTTTTCTTGTATTTGTTCAGTAAAGATTGACCATCATCAAACTGGCAATCAGTAATCTGGTATCAATTTGCACATTTCATTGGTTGCTTCATATGCTTACCATTACATTGTCCATAACAAATAAAGCAAAACTGAAAAAATTTATGAGCAGTATTTCTGTGCAAAACTTGTGCGATTTATATTACAGCATTTAGTACATCTGTAGTTAATGATATAAAGAAACCATGAGAAATTCATCAAAATCACTTATCCAGCATCCTATGGGTCCCAATGATGGTGATTTTTCTAAGCATAGCTTAGGTGTGGCACAAGACTGAAAGTATGGAGTATCTATTGAGGATCATACTCCTCAGGTCCCAATGATGTCAGATTAGGGTTTTGATCAATCTATACATTGTATTTTTGCATTTTTATACCACGGTCATAGTATTTACTTTCAAATCAAACAAAATCTTTAGAAAATCATTGAATGTTTAATTATTTGTGGCTTTCAAAATGAGCACTGTTGACAGATGAGTGTAAAAGGATTCCTGACCACATTCTAAACAAAACGATATGGATGTTTCTTCTTGGATGAAAAGTTGCATACAGTAGTCATAAATTCTCTAAATTATCTAAGGTTCTAAGAGCAAGTAAGTTTATTTTTCCACACATTTGACATTTTTCATTTGCTCATTCTTGTTTATTTCTGATTATGCTTCCAGATTGAAATTCCATTTATTTTGTTTGTTCAGTTTGATGAAAATGATTTTAGCAGATAGGTTAAATTTGTTTGTTTTTTTTTTGATTTTGTCACCTGCACAGTTTAATAGGGTCAGATGGGTACTATCTGTGAGACAAAGAGCACCATGATGCAATTCACTCCGTCAGAAATTTGGAAATGGTACCACTATGAACATTTCAGAGTGTTTGGGTGTCAATCTAAGGACAGTTGTTTTTGGTAATGTGGAAAGTAAACAGATTCCTTTTATTATTTCTTTTTCTCTCTAGTTACATGTGCTGCCAATTTCTGCTGATGATGGATGTCTACAAGTGATGTGGTTTTTTGTTATTTGGTAAAGCTCTTGGGATTTTGTAGAACAAGTCTATGTGATCTGATAAAGGATCATCATCTTCTTCATGTTTTAAAGGATTTATTCATTTGAAAACATTTTTATTCACTTATCTGAGGAAAATGGTAATTACAAGATTAGTCATTTCAATACAGGAATGTTGATAGATTTGTTTTTTACGGCTTATCAATCGTTTGTGGGTTATTTAAAGCTGAAACATATTTTGAATCATAAGAATAATTCTCTTTTGGAGTGAATATTGCATTAACAATTTTTTGAGAATAAGAATAATTTTCACCAGATACAAATCCTAATATTTAACCTATATCTGGGGACAGATGGGTTCTTACCTTTCTCAAGCGATTTGTGAATAAATGAATGTAATGTACCAAAATGAAATTTGAACTCTGCTCTCTGATTTCTCATTCTGAGCTGGTATTCATTACACCACCTGCACCTTTTCATTTGTTATTCATTTACTGAACAGTCAGCATTACTGTCTTTAGTTGAATTATGTAAAATACTTTTTTAAACAGTTTTTTTTTAAACAGGTATTAGACTTCTCTAATCCACTGAATTTCTAATACTGGTCGGAGTTTACTTCCTAACTTTTTGATTTAGGTACTGTAGAAAGCTTGATTATATCATTATTTTCTCTTCTATTTACATGTGCTAACCATTTTTGTTATTGCTGCTGTAGGAAGTCTTCCACCGATGTGGTTTTCATTATTTGGTAAAGCTCTTTCTGATTTTGTAGCACCAGTCTAAAAGGTCTGATGAAGGATTGTATTCTTTAAGATTTAAAGCATTTACTCTTTTCAAGTCATTTTTAATTATTAATCTGAGAAAATGGTTGTACATGGATGTGACCAGTGATTCTCAACGACTGCGCTGTGGTGGATGATCTTAACTGTGCTGCAAGATATTGTCACGGCACACATATATATGTATAAATAGTAGGCACAAGTTTCACACTAAATAAGCTACACAAAACATTGAAATATAGTAAGTTCATATTTGTTTGTGTAGTAAACGCAAAGCATGGCTTACCTAGTATGAAGTGTATTGGAGTTGCGGCAGGAGTAACAGGAAATCAGATTCAAGGCTGAGAAGCACATGTGTGCATCGACCATGATTTGATGAAATGGACATCATACCTATGCAAATGTAACAACACCTACCGCTTACTATATAAGTGGCTACATTGCTTGCTAGGGAACTGTAGTAATTCTGCAGATGGCGCTTGTGGCAGGTAGGAGAAATAGAAAGTGCTACAGATGACATGAGCAAAATACGCTATAGTAAAGAGTGTGTGTATTTTTTAAACTCTATCGTTTTATTTCGTAACATTTAAATCCATACCCTTTAAAAATTTTCCTAAGTATGTCGAGATTATCATTTGATCCTAGGTGTGCTGTTGCTTCAAAAGGTTGAGAAACAGTGGCTTAGAGGAAATGATCCTAGGTGTGCTGTTGCTTAAAAAGGTCGAGAAACAGTGGCTTAGAGGAAATGATCGTAGGTATGCTATTGCTGAAAAAGATTGAGAAACAGTGGCTTAGAGCAAATGATCCTAGGTGTGCTGTTGCTTAAAAAGGTTGAGAAACAGTGGCTTTGAGGAAATGTTGCTAGGTGTGCTGTTGCTTAAAAAGGTTGAGTAACAATGGCTTAAAGGATATGATCCAAGGTGTGCTGTTGCTTAAAAAGGTTGAGAAACAGTGGCTTAAAGGAAATGATCCTAGGTATGCTGTTGCTTAAAAAAGTTGAGAAAATGTGGCTTTGAGGAAATGATCCTAGGTGGGCATTTATTGCTTAAAAAGATCGAGAAAGAGTGGCTTAGAAGAAATAATCCTGGGTGTGCTGTTGCTTAAAAAGGCTCAGAAACAGTGGCTTCGAGTAAATGATCATAGGTGCACTGTTGGTTAAAAAGGTTGAGTAACAGTGTCTTAGAGGAAATGATCCTAGGTGTGCTCTTGCTTAAAAATGTTGGGAAACAGTGGCTGAGAGCAAATGATCCTAGGTGTGCTGTTGCTTAAAAAGGTTGAGAAACAGTGGTTAAAGGGAATGATCCTAGGTGTGATGTTGCATAAAATGGTTGAGAAACAGCAGCTTAGAAGAAATGATCATAGGTGTGCTATTGCTTAAAAAGTTTGAGAAAAAGTAGCTTAGAGGAAATGATCCTAGGTGTGCTGTTGCTTAAAAGGTTGAGAAACAGTGGCTGAGAAGAAATGATCCTAGGTGGGCTGTTGTTTAAAAAGGTTGAGAAACAGTGACTTAGAGGAAATGATCCTAGGTGTGCGATTGCCTAAAAAGATTGAGAAAAAGTAGCTTAGAGGAAATGATCCTAGGTGTGCTGTTGCTTAAAAAGGTCAAGAAACAGTGGCTTAGAGGAAATGATCGTAGGTATGCTATTGCTGAAAAAGGTTGAGAAACAGTGGCTTAGAGCAAATGATCCTAGGTGTGCTGTTGCTTAAAAAGGTTGAGAAACAGTGGCTTTGAGGAAATGTTGCTAGGTGTGCTGTTGCTTAAAAAGGTTGAGTAACAATGGCTTAAAGGATATGATCCAAGGTGTGCTGTTGCTTAAAAAGGTTGAGAAAGGGTGGCTTAAAGGAAATGATCCTAGGTGTGCTGTTGCTTAAAAAGGTCGAGAAACAGTGGCTTAGAGGAAATGATTGTAGGTATGCTATTGCTGAAAAAGGTTGAGAAACAGTGGCTTAGAGCAAATAATCCTAGTTGTGCTGTTGCTTAAAAAGGTTGAGAAACAGTGGCTTTGAGGAAATGTTGCTAGGTGTGCTGTTGCTTAAAAAGGTTGAGTAACAATGGCTTAAAGGATATGATCCAAGGTGTGCTGTTGCTTAAAAAGGTTGAGAAACAGTGGCTTAAAGGAAATGATCCTAGGTATGCTGTTGCTTAAAAAAGTTGAGAAAATGTGGCTTTGAGGAAATGATCCTAGGTGGGCATTTATTGCTTAAAAAGATCGAGAAAGAGTGGCTTAGAAGAAATAATCCTGGGTGTGCTGTTGCTTAAAAAGGTTCAGAAACAGTGGCTTCGAGTAAATGATCATAGGTGCACTGTTGGTTAAAAAGGTTGAGTAACAGTGTCTTAGAGGAAATGATCCTAGGTGTGCTCTTGCTTAAAAATGTTGGGAAACAGTGGCTGAGAGCAAATGATCCTAGGTGTGCTGTTGCTTAAAAAGGTTGAGAAACAGTGGTTAAAGGGAATGATCCTAGGTGTGATGTTGCATAAAATGGTTGAGAAACAGCAGCTTAGAAGAAATGATCATAGGTGTGCTATTGCTTAAAAAGTTTGAGAAAAAGTAGCTTAGAGGAAATGATCCTAGGTGTGCTGTTGCTTAAAAGGTTGAGAAACAGTGGCTGAGAAGAAATGATCCTAGGTGGGCTGTTGTTTAAAAAGTTTGAGAAACAGTGACTTAGAGGAAATGATCCTAGGTGTGCGATTGCCTAAAAAGATTGAGAAAAAGTAGCTTAGAGGAAATGATCCTAGGTGTGCTGTTGCTTAAAAAGGTCAAGAAACAGTGGCTTAGAGGAAATGATCGTAGGTATGCTATTGCTGAAAAAGGTTGAGAAACAGTGGCTTAGAGCAAATGATCCTAGGTGTGCTGTTGCTTAAAAAGGTTGAGAAACAGTGGCTTTGAGGAAATGTTGCTAGGTGTGCTGTTGCTTAAAAAGGTTGAGTAACAATGGCTTAAAGGATATGATCCAAGGTGTGCTGTTGCTTAAAAAGGTTGAGAAAGGGTGGCTTAAAGGAAATGATCCTAGGTGTGCTGTTGCTTAAAAAGGTCGAGAAACAGTGGCTTAGAGGAAATGATTGTAGGTATGCTATTGCTGAAAAAGGTTGAGAAACAGTGGCTTAGAGCAAATAATCCTAGTTGTGCTGTTGCTTAAAAAGGTTGAGAAACAGTGGCTTTGAGGAAATGTTGCTAGGTGTGCTGTTGCTTAAAAAGGTTGAGTAACAATGGCTTAAAGGATATGATCCAAGGTGTGCTGTTGCTTAAAAAGGTTGAGAAACAGTGGCTTAAAGGAAATGATCCTAGGTATGCTGTTGCTTAAAAAAGTTGAGAAAATGTGGCTTTGAGGAAATGATCCAAGGTGGGCATTTATTGCTTAAAAAGATCGAGAAAGAGTGGCTTAGAAGAAATAATCCTGGGTGTGCTGTTGCTTAAAAAGGTTCAGAAACAGTGGCTTCGAGTAAATGATCATAGGTGCACTTTTGGTTAAAAAGGTTGAGTAACAGTGTCTTAGAGGAAATGATCCTAGGTGTGCTCTTGCCTAAAAATGTTGGGAAACAGTGACTGAGAGCAAATGATCCTAGGTGTGCTGTTGCTTAAAAAGGTTGAGAAACAGTGGTTAAAGGGAATGATCCTAGGTGTGATGTTGCATAAAATGGTTGAGAAACAGCAGCTTAGAAGAAATGATCATAGGTGTGCTATTGCTTAAAAAGTTTGAGAAAAAGTAGCTTAGAGGAAATGATCCTAGGTGTGCTGTTGCTTAAAAGGTTGAGAAACAGTGGCTGAGAAGAAATGATCCTAGGTGGGCTGTTGCTTAAAAAGGTTGAGAAACAGTGGCTTATAGGAAATGATCCTAGGTGTGCTGTTGCTTAAAAAGTTTAAGAAACATTGGGTTAGATGAAATGATCCGAGGTGTGCGGTTGCTTAAAAAGGTTGAGAAACATTGGCTTAGAGGAAATGATCCTAGGTGTGCTGTTGCTTAGAAAGGTTGAGAAACAGTGGCCTAAAGGAAATGATCCTAGGTGTGCTATTGCTTAAAAATGTTGGGAAACAGTGGCTGAGAGCAAATGATCCTAGGTGTAATGTTGCTTAAAAAGGTTGAGAAACAGTGGTGAAAGGGAATGATCCTAGGTGTGCTGTTGCTTGAAAAGGTTAAGAAACATTGGGTTAGAGGAAATGATTCTTGGTGTGCTATTGCTTAAATAGGTTGAAAAACAGTCACTTAAAGGAAAATGATCCTAGGTGTGCTGTTGCTTGAAAAGGTTGAGAAACAGTGGCATAGAGGAAATGATCCTAGGTGTGCTGTTGCTTAAAAAGGTTGATAAACATTGGCTTAGAGGAAATGATCCAAGTTGTGCTATTGCTTAAAAAGGTTGAGAAAAAGTAGCTTAGAGGAAATGATCCTAGGTGTGCTGTTGCTTGAAAATGTTGAGAAACAGTGGCTTAGAGGAAATGATCCTAGGTGTGCTGTTCCTTAAAAAAGTTGAGAAACTGTGGCATAGTGGAAATGATCCTAGGTGTGCTATTGCCCAAAACTGTTGAGAAACAGTGGCTTAGATGAAATGATCCTAGGTGTGCTGTTGTTTAAAAAGGTTAAGAAACATTGGGTTTGAAGAAATGATACTAGGTGTGCTATTGCTAAAAAGGTTTGAGAAAATGTGGCTTAGAGCAAATGATCCAAAGTGTGCTATTGCTTATAAAGTATGAGAAACTGTTGCTTAGTGGAAATGATCCTAGGTGTGCTATTGCCCAAAAAGGTTGAGAAACAGTGGCTTAGAGGAAATGATCCTAGGTGTGCTGTTGCTTAAAAAGGTTGAGAAACAGTGACTTAGAGGAAATGATCCTAGGTGTGCTGTTGCTTGAAAAGGTTAAGAAACATTGGGTTAGAGGAAATGATCCTAGGTGTGCTATTGCCCCAAAAGGTTGAGAAACAGTGGCTTAGAGGAAATGATCCTTGGTGTGCTGTTGCTTAAAAAGGTTGAGAAAAAGTAGCTTAGAGGAAATGATCCTAGGTGTGCTGTTGCTTAAAAGGTTGAGAAACAATGGCTTAGAAGGATTGATCCTAGGTAAGCTGTTGCTTGAAAAGGTTGAGAAACAGTGGCTTAGAGGAAATGATTCTTGGTATGCTATTGCTTAAATAGGTTGAGAAACAGTGGCTTAAAGGAAATGATCCTAGGTGTGCTGTTGCTGAAATAGGTTGAGGAACAGTGGCTTAGACGAAATGATCCTAGGTGTGCGATTGTTTAAAAAGGTTGAGAAAAAGTATCTTAAAGGAAATGATCCTAGGTGTGCTGTTGCTTGAAAAGGTTGAGAAACAGTGGCTTAAAGGAAATGATCCTAGGTGTGCTGTTGCTTAAATAGGTTGAGAAACAGTGGCTTAAGGGAAATGATCCTAGGTGTGCGATTGCTTAAAAAGGTGGAGAAAAAGTAGCTTAGAGGAAATGATCCTAGGTGTGCTGTTGCTTAAAAAGGTTAAGAAACATTGGTTTAGAGGAAATGATCCTTGGTGTGCTGTTGCTTAAAAAGGTTGAGAAACATTGGGTTAGAGGAAATGATCCTAGGTGTTCTGTTGCTTGAAAAGGTTGAGAAACAGTGACTTAGAGGAAATGATCATAGGTGTGCTGTTGCTTGAAAAGGTTAAGAAACATTGGGTTAAAGTAAATGATCCTAGGTGTGCTAGTGCTTAAAATTTTGAGAAACTGTGGCTTAGAGGAAATGATCCTAGGTGTGCTATTGCCCAAAAAGGTTGAGAGACAGTGGCTTAGAGGAAATGATCCTAGGTGTGCAGTTGCTTAAAAAGGTTGAGAAACATTGGGTTAGAGGAAATGATCCTTGGTGTGCTGTTGCTTAAAAAGGTTGAGAAAAAGTAGCTTAGAGGAAATGATCCTAGGTGTGCTGTTGCTTAAAAGGTTGAGAAACAATGGCTTAGAGGGATTGATCCTAGGTAAGCTGTTGCTTGAAAAGGTTGAGAAACAGTGGCTTAGAGGAAATGATTCTTGGTATGCTATTGCTTAAATAGGTTGAGAAACAGTGGCTTAAAGGAAATGATCCTAGGTGTGCTGTTGCTGAAATAGGTTGAGGAACAGTGGCTTAGACGAAATGATCCTAGGTGTGCGATTGTTTAAAAAGGTTGAGAAAAAGTATCTTAAAGGAAATGATCCTAGGTGTGCTGTTGCTTGAAAAGGTTGAGAAACAGTGGCTTAAAGGAAATGATCCTAGGTGTGCTGTTGCTTAAATAGGTTGAGAAACAGTGGCTTAAGGGAAATGATCCTAGGTGTGCGATTGCTTAAAAAGGTGGAGAAAAAGTAGCTTAGAGGAAATGATCCTAGGTGTGCTGTTGCTTAAAAAGGTTAAGAAACATTGGTTTAGAGGAAATGATCCTTGGTGTGCTGTTGCTTAAAAAGGTTGAGAAACATTGGGTTAGAGGAAATGATGCTAGGTGTTCTGTTGCTTGAAAAGGTTGAGAAACAGTGACTTAGAGGAAATGATCCTAGGTGTGCTGTTGCTTGAAAAGGTTAAGAAACATTGGGTTAAAGTAAATGATCCTAGGTGTGCTAGTGCTTAAAATTTTGAGAAACTGTGGCTTAGAGGAAATGATCCTAGGTGTGCTATTGCCCAAAAAGGTTGAGAAACAGTGGCTTAGAGGAAATGATCCTAGGTGTGCTGTTGCTTAAAAAGGTTGAGAAACAATGGGTTAGAGGAAATGATCCTTGGTGTGCTGTTGCTTAAAAAGGTTGAGAAAAAGTAGCTTAGAGGAAATGATCCTAGGTGTGCTGTTGCTTAAAAAGGTTGAGAAACAATGGCTTAGAGGGATTGATCCAAGGTAAGCTGTTGCTTGAAAAGGTTGAGAAACAGTGCCTTAGAGGAAATGATTCTTGGTATGCTATTGCTTAAATAGGTTGAGAAACAGTGGCTTAAAGGAAATGATCCTAGGTGTGCTGTTGCTGAAATAGGTTGAGGAAGAGTGGCTTAGAGGAAATGATCCTAGGTGTGCGATTGTTTAAAAAGGTTGAGAAAAAGTATCTTAAAGGAAATGATCCTAGGTGTGCTGTTGCTTGAAAAGGTTGAGAAACAGTGGCTTAAAGGAAATGATCCTAGGTGTGCTGTTGCTTAAATAGGTTGAGAAACAGTGGCTTAAGGGAAATGATCCTAGGTGTGCTGTTGCAAAAAAAGGTTAAGAAACATTGGTTTAGAGGAAATGATCCTAGGTGTGCTGTTGCTTAAAAAGGTTAAGAAACATTGGTTTAGAGGAAATGATCCTTGGTGTGCTGTTGCTTAAAAAGGTTGAGAAACATTGGGTTAGAGGAAATGATCCTAGATGTTCTGTTGCTTGAAAAGGTTGAGAAACAGTGACTTAGAGGAAATGATCATAGGTGTGCTGTTGCTTGAAAAGGTTAAGAAACATTGGGTTAAAGTAAATGATCCTAGGTGTGCTAGTGCTTAAAATTTTGAGAAACTGTGGCTTAGAGGAAATGATCCTAGGTGTGCTGTTGCTTAAAAAGGTTGAGAAACAATGGGTTAGAGGAAATGATCCTTGGTGTGCTGTTGCTTAAAAAGGTTGAGAAAAAGTAGCTTAGAGGAAATGATCCTAGGTGTGCTGTTGCTTAAAAAGGTTGAGAAACAATGGCTTAGAGGGATTGATCCTAGGTAAGCTGTTGCTTGAAAAGGTTGAGAAACAGTGCCTTAGAGGAAATGATTCTTGGTATGCTATTGCTTAAATAGGTTGAGAAACAGTGGCTTAAAGGAAATGATCCTAGGTGTGCTGTTGCTGAAATAGGTTGAGGAAGAGTGGCTTAGAGCAAATGATCCTAGGTGTGCGATTGTTTAAAAAGGTTGAGAAAAAGTATCTTAAAGGAAATGATCCTAGGTGTGCTGTTGCTTGAAAAGGTTGAGAAACAGTGGCTTAAAGGAAATGATCCTAGGAGTGCTGTTGCTTAGAAAGGTTGAGAAACAGTGGCTTTGAGGAAATGATCCTAGGTGTGCTGTTGCTTAGAAAGGTTGTGAAACAGTGGCTTAGAGGAAATGATCATATGTGCGCTCTTGCTTAAATAGGTTGAGAAACAGTGGCTTAAAGGAAATGATCCTATGTGTGCTGTTGCTTAAAAAGGTTGAGAAACAGTGGCTTAGAGGAAATGATCCTAGGTGTGCTGTGGCTTAAAAAGGTTAAGAAACATTGGTTTAGAGGAAACGATCCTTGGTGTGCTGGTGCTTAAAAACGTTGAGAAACATTGGTTTAGAGGAAATGATCCTTGGTGTGCTGTTGCTTAAAAAGGTTAAGAAACATTGGTTTAGAGGAAATGATCCTTGGTGTGCTGTTGCTTAAAAAGGTTGAGAAACAGTGGCTTAAAGGAAATGATCCTAGGTGTGCTGTTGCTTAAAATGGTTGAGAAACAGTGGCTTAGAGGAAATGATCCTAGGTGTTCGGTTGCTCAAGAAAGTTGAGAAAATGTAGCTGAGACGCACTGATCCTAGGTGTGTAGTTCCTTGAAAAGGTTGCGAAACAGTGGCTTAAAGGAAATGATCCTAGGTGTGCTGTTGCTTGAATAGGTTGAGAAACAGTGGCTTAGAGGAAATGATCCTATGTGTGCTGTTGCTTAAATAGGTTGTGAAACTGTTTTAGGGGGAATGATCCTAGGTGTGCTGTTGCTTGAAAAGGTTGAGAAAATTTGGCTTCGTGGAAATGATTCTAGGTCTGCTGTTGCTTAAAAAGTTTGAGAAAAATTGGCTTAGTGGAAATGATCCTAGGTGTGCTATTGCCCAAAAAGGTTGAGAAACAGTGGCTGATAGGAAATGATCCTAGGTGTGCTGTTGCTTAAAAAGGTTGAGAAACATTGGCTTAGAGGAAATGATCCTTGGTGTGCTGTTGCTTAAAAAGGTTGAGAAAAAGTAGCTTAGAGGAAATGATCCTAGGTGTGCTGTTGCTTGAAATGGTTGAGAAACAGTGGTTTAGAGGAAATGATCCTAGGTGGGCTGTTACATAAAATGGTTGCGAAACAGTGGCTTAGAAGAAATCATCCTAGGTGTGCTGTTGCTTAAAAAGGTTGAGAAACAATGGCTTAGAGGGATTGATCCTGGGTGTGCTGTTGCTTGAAAAGGTTAAGAAAGATTGGGTTAGAGGAAATGATCCTTGGTTTGCTGTTGCTTAAAACGGTTGAGAAACAGTGGCTTAGAGGAAATGATCCTAGGTGTGCTATTGCTTAAAAAGGTTAAGAAAGATTGGGTTAGAGGAAATGATCCTTGGTGTGCTGTTGCTTAAAACGGTTGAGAAACAGTGGCTTAGAGGAAATGATCCTAGTAGTGCTGTTGCTTAAAAAGGTTGAGAAATAGCGGCTTAAAAGAAATGATCCTAGGTCTGCTGTTGCTTAAAAAGGTTGAGAAACAGTGACTTAGAGCAAATGATCCTAGGTGTGCTGTTGCTTGAAAAGGTTGCGAAACATTGGCTTAGAGGAAATGATCCTAGGTGAGCTATTGCTTAAAAAGTTTGAGAAACTGTGGCTTAGAGGAAATGATCCTAGGTGTGCTGTTGCTTAAAATGGTTGAGAAACAGTGGCTTAGAGGAAATGATCCTAGGTGTTCTGTTGCTTAAAGAGGTTGAGAAACAGTGGCTTAGAGAAAATGATCCTAGGTGTGCTGTTGCTTGAAATGGTTGAGAAGAGTGACTTAGAGAAAATGATCCTAGGTGGGTTGTTGCTTAAAAAGGTTAAGAAACAGTGACTTAAATGAAATGATCCTAGGTGTGCTGCTGCTTAAAAAGGTTGAGAAAATGTGTCTGAGAAGCACTGATCCTAGGTGTGTAGTTGCTTAAAAAGGTTGCCAAACAGTGGCTTAGAGGAAATGATCCTAGGTGTGCTGTTGCTTAAAAAGGTTGAGAAACAGTGGCTTATAGGAAAAGATTCTAGGTGTGCTGTTGCTAAAAAAGGTTGATAATCTGTGGCTTAGATGAAATGATCCTAGGTGTGCTATTACATAAAAAGGTTGAGAAACAGTGGCTTAAAGGAAATGATCCTAGGTGTGCTGTTGCTTAAAAAGGTTGAGAAACATTGGCTTAGAGGAAATGATCCTAGGTGTGCTATTGCTGAAAAAGGTTGAGAAAATGTGGTTTAAAGGAAATGATCCTAGGTGTGCTGTTGCTTGAATAGGTTGAGAAACAGTGGCTTGGAGGAAATGATCCTAGGTGTGCTGTTGCTTAAATAGGGTGTGAAACTGTTTTAGGGGAAATGATCGTAGGTGTGCTCTTGCTTAAAAAGGTTGAGAAAAATTGGCTTCGTGGAAATGATTCTAGGTCTGCTGTTGCTTAAAAAGGTTGAGAAAAATTGGCTCAGTGGAAATGGTCCTAGCTGTGCTGTTGCTTAAAAAGGTTGGGAAACAGTGGCTTAGAGGAAATGATCCTAGGTGTGCTGTTGCTTAAAAAGGTTGAGAAACAGTGGCTTAGAGGAAATGATCCTAAGTCTGCTGTTGGTTAAAAAGGTTGAGAAACAGTGACTTAGAGCAAATGATCCTAGGTGTGCTGTTGCTTGAAAAGGTTGCGAAACATTGACTTAGAGGAAATGATCCTAGGTGAGCTATTGCTTAAAAAGTTTGAGAAACTGTGGCTTAGAGGAAATGATCCTAGGTGTGCTATTGCCCAAAAAAGGTTGAGAAACAGTGGCTGATAGGAAATGATCCTAGGTGTGCTGTTGCTTAAAAAGGTTGAGAAACATTGGCTTAGAGGAAATGATCCTTGGTGTGCTGTTGCTTAAAAAGGTTGAGAAAAAGTAGCTTAGAGGAAATGATCCTAGGTGTGCTGTTGCTTGAAATGGTTGAGAAACAGTGGTTTAGAGGAAATGATCCTAGGTGGGCTGTTACATAAAATGGTTGCGAAACAGTGGCTTAGAAGAAATGATCCTAGGTGTGCTGTTGCTTAAAAAGGTTGAGAAACAATGGCTTAGAGGGATTGATTCTGGGTGTGCTGTTGCTTGAAAAGGTTAAGAAAAATTGGGTTAGAGGAAATGATCCTTGGTGTGCTGTTGCTTAAAACGGTTGAGAAACAGTGGCTTAGAGGAAATGATCCTAGGTGTGCTATTGCTTAAAAAGGTTAAGAAAGATTGGGTTAGAGGAAATGATCCTTGGTGTGCTGTTGCTTAAAACGGTTGAGAAACAGTGGCTTAGAGGAAATGATCCTAGGTGTGCTATTGCTTAAAAAGGTTGAGAAATAGTGGCTTAAAAGAAATGATCCTAGGTCTGCTGTTGCTTAAAAAGGTTGAGAAACAGTGACTTAGAGCAAATGATCCTAGGTGTGCTGTTGCTTGAAAAGGTTGCGAAACATTGGCTTAGAGGAAATGATCCTAGGTGAGCTATTGCTTAAAAAGTTTGAGAAACTGTGGCTTAGAGGAAATGATCCTAGGTGTGCTGTTGCTTAAAATGGTTGAGAAACAGTGGCTTAGAGGAAATGATGCTAGGTGTTCTGTTGCTTAAAGAGGTTGAGAAACAGTGGCTTAGAGAAAATGATCCTAGGTGTGCTGTTGCTTGAAATGGTTGAGAAAGAGTGACTTAGAGGAAATGATCCTAGGTGGGTTGTTGCTTAAAAAGGTTGAGAAACAGTGACTTAAATGAAATGATCCTAGGTGTGCTGCTGCTTAAAAATGTTGAGAAAATGTGTCTGAGACGCACTGATCCTAGGTGTGTAGTTGCTTAAAAAGGTTGCGAAACAGTGGCTTAGAGGAAATGATCCTAGGTGTGCTGTTGCTTAAAAAGGTTGAGAAACAGTGGCTTATAGGAAATGATTCTAGGTGTGCTGTTGCTAAAAAAGGTTGATAAACTGTGGCTTAGAGGAAATGATCCTAGGTGTGCTATTACATAAAAAGGTTGAGAAACAGTGGCTTAAAGGAAATGATCCTAGGTGTGCTGTTGCTTAAAAGGTTGAGAAACAGTGGCTTAGAGGAAATGATCCTAGGTGTGCTGTTGCTTAAAAAGGTTGAGAAACATTGGCTTAGAGGAAATGATCCTAGGTGTGCTATTGCTGAAAAAGGTTGAGAAAATGTGGTTTAAAGGAAATGATCCGAGGTGTGCTGTTGCTTGAATAGGTTGAGAAACAGTGGCTTAGAGGAAATGATCCTAGGTGTGCTGTTGCTTAAATAGGTTGTGAAACTGTTTTAGGGGAAATGATCGTAGGTGTGCTCTTGCTTAAAAAGGTTGAGAAAAATTGGCTTCGTGGAAATGATTCTAGGTCTGCTGTTGCTTAAAAAGGTTGAGAAAAATTGGCTTAGTGGAAATGATCCTAGGTGTGCTGTTGCTTGAAAAAGTTTGGGAAACAGTGGCTTAGAGGAAATGATCCTAGGTGTGCTGTTGCTTAAAAAGGTTGAGAAACAGTGGCTTAGAGGAAATGATCCTAGGTCTGCTGTTGGTTAAAAAGGTTGAGAAACAGTGGCTTAGATGAAAATCTAATAAATGCTAATCAATGAAAATTAGTTGTTACTTTGTACTCTGAACTGTTATCTCTCTTTTTCCCCTCCCTGTTACCCAACCTGATTTCTATCCAGTAAACATCGTAAGTTCATATTTGTGTGCATATTTTTTTTTTAAAATGTTGCTAATTCTGCTATGATATTTTAATTTGATCCTATTTCATTTCTGGATGGATTGTGTTTCTCATATTTTTATGGTATTAATCAATCAGAATTGTGTTTGAACAACACTATGAATTAATTCTAATTCAGAACAGCAATAAAATTCTTGAAGAAACAATGACAATTGTTTTTAAAGTAAAAACTTGAAAAATATTTGTGAAAACTGTAAGGTGAGATGTAGAGCAGCTGAAATTAACAAACTCTTCTGAACAACAACAAATGATTAAAACCAAAATGGATGAGTAAGAAACTGCTGCCAGAGCGGGACCCCAAAATGGAGTATTGCTGCCATATCTGGTCTGGAGCTGGCCAATCATCATTTTCCAGCTTCCCAATTCTTTGTAATGCTTTAGAAAGTATCTGTCTGTCTTCTCTTGCCATGCTCTCTCTCTCTATATATATATATACAACTAGACAGCTTCTTCCTGAGAACCAATACTTTGTGAAATTGACTTCTGAGTAGATGTTTCCCTGATCACTACAATCTTAACCTCTTCAAGTCTAGGCTCAACTGTTATCTATCCTACATTTCCTCAGAATCTGCATTTATTTCCTCCTTTTACAGTCATACAAGTAACTCTTTATAATTTTGATCTTTTTAATACTGTTTTTTACTTACATTTTATTGCTTACAGCTGAAGTACTTCTTCCAAGATAGACACGACACATCAGTAGAATTCCTGAAAGACAAAAGAAAGGAAAAAAAAAAAAACAATATTTATTGAAGGAAATAATATACAAAAATATACAATTGTCCATGGCATCAAATTGATGACTTGCTATCTCTGGCAGTGAACAGGTTAAAGTCAATCCAAAAGATCAAACCTAGAATTAATAAACACTAAATACTTCAAATACATCAGTGTATGGATCAGTTATAACAA
The DNA here is from genome assembly GCA_963932145.1 of Acanthosepion lycidas. Classification (NCBI taxonomy): domain Eukaryota; kingdom Metazoa; phylum Mollusca; class Cephalopoda; order Sepiida; family Sepiidae; genus Acanthosepion; species Acanthosepion lycidas. The sequence continues at coordinate 13,538,697 of OZ010596.1, read as the reverse complement.
ATTTAGCATAGGTGATAGGGAAATTGAACATAGAATAAGCTGTACATGGGGTAGGTTCACCCCACACTACAATATGCATCAAAACCAAAACATTAACCTAAACATTTGTACTGTGTTCTTCAGCTGATCTAAAAAAAATGATCTGTAGTCTTTTGTTAACTGGGGCAAGTAATAGCTTGTTAATTTTAATGCCTCCAAAATGAAGCTTTTCTCTATCAATCACTTAAAAGACCCCTTCCTGCCTCCTGTCAGTGTGGCGGATACTACCCTCCATGAGAATGACTTATTGCACCTTATTGGGATTACATTCTCAGCTATGAAGTGGAAATATTATACTGAATCCATTGCAAGGTCTGCTGCTAAGAAAGTTGGTTCACTGTGTCGGGCGAGACAATTCCCACTGCCATAATGTAACTTCCCTGTGCCTTTTCTATACATACTTTCATGGTAATTTTTCTGACAAACTTTCCTCTATTGTATCTAGACTTTATGAATTTATGTGCAGTACTAGATTGGTGGCAAAGTCTAATCAAGTCACAGTTTAATTGACTAGATTTAACTGTAAGTTCTATGCTAACAGTTTTTCTCTTGCACTTTTCACCTGTGGAACTCTCTTCTGGGTTCATGTTTTCCAGCCAACTTTAATCTTCAAAAATTTGAATGCAATGTCAATTGTAATCTAGTCTTCTTGATTACTCTTCTATTGTTTTCACTTCTTCATAATGTTTCTCTTTTTTCTTATTCTTTCACACTCAGTAATCTCTCCTCCCAACCCATGTCTTAGTGGCTTTACTGCCTTGCATGGAGTGATAAGATTAAAAAAAAAATTAATCTAGTCAGATTGCAACTTTCATATGGATATTATGTGCAGTGCCAAACTAAACTAAACATCTATATACTATAAACATTTAAGAACATTTGTGCTATATTCATAATTAATTTTAAGTGATGGTTTTAATTTTTTAATAAAGATAGCTTCAAGAATTTGTAGTTTCTGCTTATTACATTCTTGGTAAAGTATAGAGTTATTGTTGACTAATGTTTTTCTAAATTATGAATTATAGACAATAATGTTTTTGTAGATGTTGTGCAATGGACAATGAATCATTCATGTGTAGAGTGAGTGGGTCTTGATATTATTATTGTAGAATAACCAACATATATATTAACTTTTTGTCAGAGATGCAATCTCCCAAGGGACATTTAAATGGATATATAGTGTTGGTTTTCTGAAATATGGTAAGTGGTGGGGAGGATTTATTATGGATGATTAAGTTGATTGTATTAAATTTAATATATATATATATATATATATATATATATATATATATATATATATATATAAAATCAAAATGATTTACCATGTCTAAAAAAACAGGCATCAGCGTGTTGATTCTCAAATTTTGATGAGATGAATTCTTGGTGGATCCGCCAGCGATCAGCAAGATAAAGACTGTTAGCCAATGGAATGGCAGCATTCATACCCAGTCTCTAAAAAATGCACACACAAAAAAACAAGTCATTAAAAATTGATGTAACCACTTAGTGTAAAATTTTGTAGTCTTCTAAATAAATAAACAGCAAATTCTGTCTGTCTGTCCATGTGCCTGAAACCCCTCTAATTGAAGCCACTACATTGCTCTAAATAGACATATTATACTTTTTGGGAAGCAGCATGATCCCAGGATTGGACATCCAGCATTGAAATTTGTGTCTGGATGAGAAGGGAACAGTTAAAAATTCAGATTTTAAAAATACTGAAAAAAATTAGTGATTTCAAAAGTTTTTAATTTATATTGAGTTTAAAGTAACACAAAAGTTTGGTGAATTTAAAAATTTTTGTTTTAAATTCAGTTTAAAATATCTCCCAAATTTTGTGAATTGAGGAAATCAATTTTATTTCTTCAAAATGCCAAGGAATCAAAGTTAAAGTGAAATATTTCAAGATGTTAGCTTTTAAAGTTCTGCAGAATTTGTGATTTGATTAAATCAATTGATGTTTTATGGAGTTTATGATTTGAAGAATTCAATTTTTGACCCAAATCAGAGTTTTGGCGCAAATCAGTTTTTATCCAGAATTGGACTTATAACCTGAATAAGAGGTAAAGTGAGGTTTTGAACTTTTATGGTGTGAATTGAGGAATTCCTTCAAAATTATCATTGCAGTTTTCTGAACTGGACCAGAGGTCTCTTTAATGTTGGGCAGGAGGCCCAGTCAGCCCTTTGCCGAAGGTAGCTTAAAAGTCCACATGGAATGCTGCTTTTAAGCTAGTTCTTCATAAAATACAAGTATCCAAGTATGCTTTGTGCAATGTCATTCCTGAACTGAGTTGACGTAAAAAGAATATTTGGTAGAGATATAAAATACAATACAAAAAACCATATTAAAATATATTCATGCTTTTTTTTTTAATTATTTATTATTCTTACCATTTCCTTAATGAATTTGCATTTTTTGATTCATATAATGTCTGTTCACAAAGCATCTTGCCATTTAAAAATAGCCTACTTAGGGCAATGGTACCTTAGACCTCTTCAAAGTACTCTTTTTGGAACCTAACACAGTTATCTCAGCATCCCTTCAACTTTACCAAATAGTCTGCAAAATCTTTTGGGATTACTATCAGCTGCCCCATCACATTCTCCTAAATCTCAACCATAGTCCAAAATCGCCTTTCAATAGGCACATTCATAAGTCACAGTGAGCCAAATATGGACTGCAGGTTGATAGGGAAGAAGCTGATAGAGATGGGTAATGTTATGTTTGGCCAAAAATCCTTGCATGTGACTTTGCTAATCTACTTGTTTGACCTTTGTGAATGAGATAGCCACACAGTACACAAGCTCATATTTAAGTAAATCAAAAATGTTTTTTTTTGACACTGCTTCATCTAAATACATAAATTCAAGATATTACAGCTAATGGTCACTACAGATTGATTGTTTGAAAAGTTGTGAGGAAAAACAACTCAAATTAAAATAAATTAAATATTAGTCAAAAATTATTAATGGTTAACAAGATTTCATCTACTAATAAATTCAAGGTAATATTTCTACAAATATGAAAAAGTGAGATTAAGATGAAAGAAAATACTTGCCAAAAATTAATATTGCTACTTTCTATTTAATGTGGTTAGTTGGCAATTCCCCTGAAAAATGACATATATTTACTACTTATGTTGTGCAACATGTGAACAAAATGAGACATATAAATCTTGATATGCCTGTTGTATGGAAAATGACATATACCAATGAATCCATCACTTTGCTGCAATTATTGTGTATAGTCTGGAAAATGACATATGCCAGTGAATCCATCACTTTAAAACAATTGTTGTGTATAGTCTGGAAAATGACACAAATCCATCAATCAATCATTTTAAAGCAATTGTTGTATATAGTCTGGAAAATTAATTTGTTATATCTGGAAAATTACATACACCAATCAATCACTTTAAAACAATTGTTGTGTATGGTCTGGAAAATGACATACACCAATCAATCACTTTAAAACAATTGTCATGTCAAAACAGGCCTAGAGACGAGTACTGAATTAACTGACTGGGTAGAATGCGTGAGCAGCAGAGAAGCCTAACCTCATATAAATGCGATGCAGGGAATCCATTTTCAATAATCATTTCCATGTCACTCATGGCTGGTGGCAACTCAGGGTTGTAAATCCAAAACAGGTAATCCTGGTTTTTCTTCAATTCATTCACCCTGCAAAAAATGGTAATTTGGAAAAAGAAAAACAGATTTTAACAAGTGATAAAGAAAACAGTTAAATATCAACATTGCAGGATGAACAGGCTGCCATAAGTGGGGCTACTCACTTGTTAACGAAACTGAAGTCATCATTGGAGTCAGGTATTAAGGCAATCATTTTATCTTCAAATCTCCTAATAAGGGTTCGGTTGACTATTTTGTAGATGTTCTGCACTTCAATCCCAGTGACGTTGAAGGCCTGGAAATCAACAGGACAAAACTTGGACAGTACCACATTGCAGCAGGAATCATAACTGCAAAAGAAAAAGGAAGAAGTGTCTTTATGCATTGTTTACAGAGTTCCTTGGTCTGCTTACAAAAGTTAGAAAATGCTGCTGTGGATGGTGGATTGTTAGTGTGACTGAACCAAGTACAAACATGCATGTTCAAAGTGAGACATTACATTTAAATCTTTGAAGATCAAAGTTGATAGGGAAGCCAGAAGCTGGAAAAGAGTTCCACAATTGTGAAGTTTGATAGAAGAAACTGTTAACATAGAACTTACGGTTACATCAAGCCATTTCAACTAAGAAACGCTAGGCAAAGTCTTATTCTTAAAGAAAAACATCAAATTTAGTCAAGAATGTGTATCTACTTATTATCCCAAGTCAAAATCAAATACCATTCTGGGTACGATGATAAACTATATCCACATCCTGGGTAAGATGATAAACTATGTCTAGCAGCAAGGCCTCTGATCAGGAGGTTATGAGGAGCATGGAACCACCTCTTAATTGCTGGTGTTCTCAGATCCACCCTAACCCAGGGTGGTAGCACCTGTTAGGGTTCCAGCTATGGGCAAATAGTTAACCTCCAAATTGGGGTCAAAATACTATGAAAGTGTAAAATTAGATAATGATTGACACTGCATTTAAATGTTTGAAGATCAAAGTTGACAGGGAAGCAAGAAGCCGGAAAAGAGTTCCACAAGTGAGAAGTGCAAAAGAAACTGTTCACATAAAACTTACTTTTATGTCTAGCAATTTTAACTGTAAAGCAATTAGACTGAATTATCAATCTAATAGCACGCTTAAATTTGTGTGGTTGAGGCATCAAGGAGGAGAGTTCATTAGAACAATTGTTGCGAAAATATATGTAGAAAAGCTACAGAAAAGCCACATCATGGTGGTGGGAAATTGACTGAAGCTGAGATGCCCGGTCATGACTGATAACATTGCAGACCCCTTTTTGAATTTTGTCAAGAATCTTGAGATATAAAGCAGGAGCAGTAGATCAGGTGTGACAGTAATATTCAATGCATGAACAATTAGTAGATTTATAAATGTGCAAGATTGATTATGTTGAGAAAAATTATCTGGCATGACATGGTGAACCAACTTTCCTAGCAGCAGATCTGACAACTGGTACAATATAATCACTCCACTTCATGTCAGTGTAAAATGTGAGACTAAGAAGGTGCAAAGAGTTGCTCTTCAGGAGGTTAGCATCAGCCATATGCTGATGGAAGCCAAAAATAGTTCTCTATGATGATTAAAAGTTAGCAGTTTTGTTTGGGAGGGGGGTATTAAAATTTATTATCCATTTCTTGCCCCAATTAACAACTGATTGAAGGTCATTTTTGAGATCAGCTTCCCATTAGACCTTATCAAACCTATGAAAATACAACAATCAGACAATATTTTTCAGATTTTCACCAACTTCAACATCTATGTAATAAAAAGCATTAAAACATTTTAAGTGATTGCTTTACAATAAAACACAGTTTTACTTAGATATTAGAAGTATTTTACAGAATGTTTTAATGCTGTTGAGTAATTTGCTATGCTTAAGTGTAATTGACAAAAATGTCCAACAAATGTAATTGACAAAGTTTGCAATAAGCAATAACAAAAGAAAGGAAAAAAACAACAAAATAATACTAAGCAAATAATATATATGCAAGTCAAAAGTAGACAAAGCAACAGTAATAAGGCAAAAAGTTCATAAAGTAAGAATGGTACACTATTTACATTATTCGGACTATTGTCCTCATCTCTGTCGCCATATTTATTACAACGTTTCGGCTGTTGTACGCTCCTGCCTTCTTCAGGTGGTTGGAGCATACAACGGACGAAACGTTGTAATAAATATGGTGACATAGATGAGGAATAGTCTGAATAATGTAAATAGTGTACATAATATCTCATCTCTGAAATATAGACAGTAAGAATGGTGTTCATACACAAAAGGGATGCAGTCAAGTGATTGTGACATTCTTATTTCAAGACAAGACAGAACAAAAATATAATGGTTGAGACCCAGAAGTGGTCCATTTTATTGGTCAGGAAGAAATGCCAGCCTGTATCTGTATGATTTGTGTATAAATTTTGGGAGATGTTTTTAGAGATTAATTCTATGAGACTGAAACCAATAATTGTTCATAAACTTTATAGTTTTCATTTAAAAATGTTGTCAATTGAATTAGATTGAAGAATCACTCAACTCTTATAATTCTCAAGGATGGATCAATAAAATGCTCTTTCTCAAGACAGAATTATTTAAACAATAAAAGAACCTTAATTTCTATTAAGTTGATTATTGATATAGCAGCAAATTTGGACCTTTGTGCATGCATTAAAACAGTGTGTCAAAAGGACTGTTTTCTCCTTGACACCACCATTATTTTAACTGCTTTCAATCCTCAGAAATGTTTATTGTTTTATAAAGTGATGATTAGAATTGTAATAAAATCTTAACATATAATGAAAGTGAATTTATACATTTTCTTTGTTCTTGAGAATTGACAGCAAAAATAATAAACACTATTTATCTATTAAATTATTTACTGGAATGGTTGGCAAAACATCAGCTAGTTACCAATTGGTTTTTAAACTTTATAAAATGATAAATAATAAGAATTTCCTCATAGTTGGTCCACATATTTTAATAATTTAGTAAATTTTTATAAATTTATGAATAAAAAAATTATTTTCATATTCATTTCTTTATAAATTGGTAAATAATAAATATTGCATTGCATTAGTTTTAATTGTATTGGTTTTTAGAATGTTGTAAATATAAAATTATTCTTGTAAATAACTAATCTAATAAATAGTTTTTAATATTTTTGTTGTAAATTCTCAAGAACAAAAAAAAATGTATAAATTCACTTTCATCACATTTTTAAGTTGAAATGCAATTCTAATCATTGCATTTTAAAACAATAAACATTGTCAAGGATTGAAGGTAGTTAAAATAATAGCAGTGTCAAGAGGAAAACTCTTCTTTTGATTCTCAAATTTTGTTTCAGGCATGAAGGTCCAAGTTTGCTGATTTTGCATTAGCCAGTTTCATTACCAGAGATCTTTCTTTGAGCACTGAGAAATTCTAATATTTCCACAGGTGCCCAGTTCCAACTGAAGATAATTCACAAGACGTTTGTATCTCTTCTCAACATAATTAATGGCTAGACGAATTCTTTTTTCAATCCTGGAAAAAAAAAAGAAAAAATATTTTTTGTAATGTATTCAGCTTCTTGTTATCAAAAAACAATTTTATAATTACTTGACTGTTTTCATGAATATTGACCTTTTACAAAATATTTTAGATTTAGTCGTTGTCATTTTTTAACATTTTTAAGTTGAAGCCCCTGAAAACCTTAGTGCAGGCTGTGAAACCTGGAAACTGATTGTCATTTGATGTTAACAAGCTGATGTCTTTCGAGACAACATGCTACAGGTGTGCACTGTGTATGAGCTGGATGAACCACAAAACAAAAAGGTCAGTCCTGGAGGAGATGGTAACAGAGAGGCAGTTGGTCACAACAATAAAGAAGCAAAAATTGCAATAATTTGGTCATGTTATCAGGGCCCTGAATCTTTGGGTCCTGTCACTGGATCTAACCAATGCCTTTATCCACTGTGCTATGTGTCCTTGGTTAGATCCAGTGATAGGACCCAAAGTGTGTGAGTTCAATACCTGGATAAGGCGGTGGAGAACTTGGAGAGGGGAATTAACAGGAGATAACTGATAAATGACATCCATTAGACATGGCATGTGGAACTAGAACAGTCTACACCAGTGAGCGAAATAAAGGGCTCAGTTCGACATTCCAACCCCCTGAAGAAGGCCAGAGCGTACAACGGCCGAAACGTTGTAATAAGTATGGTGACAAAGATGAGGACAATAGTCTGATTAATGTAAATAGTGAACACTTCTGAACAATTTACAGATCTGCAAATGAAGGCTAACCTCTGCATACCTGGTACATTGCAATTCACACTTTGAGTAGGCTGCATGAAGAGTCTTTAGATTTTCAGTCAGAGTTGCATGCTTGGATTTGAGCAATTCCAGCTGAAAGGAAAAAAATGCTTTCAGATTTGAAATTCTTCTTTTGAAAATACAAAATAAATAAAAATACAGCCTGCTTGATCAAACAGGTAAATCATTGATTTTCAGAGTCTCCCCTTACAACCCAAGGTTTCCTCAATTCCTCCCCAGTTTTGTAGGATGAAGTAAATGTGCAGATTGCAAGTTGATTATTTGGTCATGTGTTTGTCATTCATTCATGCTACCATTTTTTCTCCTCGTCACATAGTCACATTTAGTACCTGTTAAGTTTTATTCTATGGACAATATTTGTTACTCCACATATGGATTGAATTTACATCCTCTTAGTTATAAAAACTAATACTTTGTTGAATTAAACTGTCCCCCCCCCCTGTTGGCTCAGATGGATTCAGCCCAATTAGCTCAATTTAAGCTCGTTGGTTTTCTCTAGTGGAGAAACACTTTCATCTGCTTGATGAATTCCTGTTTGTTACTCTGTCAGACAAATTAAATCTTGCATTTTACGGTTTTGTGTTTCCGTTTTGTATTCATGTTCTTTCTATTTTTCTAAGACTTGCAAAATGTTTTAAGTTATTTTTGATTGCATTTAATTCAACATTGATAGTATTTGTTGCAATTTTGTTGTCTTTGCAGATCCAGTAGGCAGGCTTTGTATAAGGGTAAGTCTCTTTGTCCCATTGGGGTTTATGAGCCCAATGTCCGTGAGGAGTGGCCTGATTTGCTTTGGTGGACTGACCCGTTTCTGACAATGACTCACTGGGTAGTTTTAAAGGGCAATTGGAATGTCGTCCTTGACTCTGATATAGATTGCATAGGGGAGATATCATGTATAAGTAACCCAGATGTGAAAGCATTTTGTGACTTTATCAACAAGTTCGATCTTGTCAATAAATATCGTAATGAGAAACCCTGGGAGGTAGTGTGAACTTGGACTAATGGGGGCAGCTTGGCATTGGTGGTGTGTTCCAGCTACATTGACTGAGTTCTAGTTAACCCAAGAACACTAACCCTGGGTATAATATAACCAGTGCAAATTTTCCTATTTTTAATTACAATTTTCAGTACCTGATTTTCTTATCTTAATAATGTTTTTCAGTTCCTATTAATGTTAACTCAAAGTACAAAGTTTGAAGTGCCTGCCAATATTTTAAATAAAGATTTATATTTAATATTTTTTTTGATATTTTCAAAATCGGGTATGGTTAGTTGTGGTGTAACTTGAATTGATGGTTAGTGTTCTAGGGTTAAGCAAATCAATATAAGGCTCTTAGGTTGTCCAAGTTTTCATTTATATAGTTTACTCAGATCATATGCTCGTCTGGGTTCATGTAAACTTACATAAGCCTAAGGTTAGGATGGCTGGCTACTGGAAATTGAACACTGGAATTGTTGAAGGCAGTGTTTGGGAATAAGTGGTGGGGTGTCTTGAAATCTACATTTGAGTAATTTGCTGCTGATTATAGTTATCAACTCAATCTAATTAGGTTAGCAGCACAAACGACATGTGAAGCTAAAGTTGATCAGGCAATTAAATCTCGTGATAGTGGGGAAGTTGCCTTAGCTAGGGTGGCACTGGCCTCCTTGCTTTCAAGAAGAATCAAAATTCTTGTAGTTAGGGCTAGGTTAAAAAGAATGCCACCTGAGGCAACGAATGTGGCCGTTGAACCGTGTGCAGAGTAAGTTAGAAATGCATGCAATAAGCATATCACGTGAGTCACATTGCTGGATCCATGACTACAAAGAAACACCTTTATCCACTGTGCCATGTGTCCTTGGTTAGATCCAGTGACAGGACCCAAATAGTGTGAGTTCAATACTTGGTTAAGGTAGTGGAGAACATACGACACATATCACATGTGTCACTCTACATCTGGTTCAGATTGGTTAGGGGTATGGAAGAAGGCCAAGGTCACAGTTTGTCTGTGGTCTCAGAGGAATCCTTACTTAAAGGTGAAGGCAGAAGGATGTGTTTTGCACATCTACCCAATTCTCCTTTATCGACTCTTTCTACTTCCGCTCTCACATGCCATACTAAAACAATTAGCCTTGTTCTTCTTCTTGTGGGGACACAAGGCTTCTAAGGTATGTTGGGAGATCTGTTATCTTCTGAAGGTGATTTGGGTATTCCTAGCATTGAGATTCATCAACGTACACTATGCATCGCTTTTTCTAGACCAAATTTAAGTTTGTAAGTGGATGGGAATGGTGAATTCAGGAAGGAAGATGCCAGTAAAAACTTTCCATCTCTGAGAAGTGTGCAATCATGTGAGGAGGAGGCCTGCTGTTTACCCTAAGGTGAATGCTCCTTCTAGCATGAATGCCAATTAGCTCTCTACTTCCTTTGACAGGCAACAGTTGGCCACTCTGTGTAAGCTGCATTTTGGATATTAGTAACTTTTCTTTTTTTTTTATTGACTAAGGGTGTGTTTTGTTGTTGACAGTGTGTTTGATTTATTCTGAAAATTTTAACACATTGTAAACATGGAAAACAAAAACACACTCTTAGTGAAAAAGAAAAAAAGAAAAGTTATTAATGAGCGTCTTTTTAAAATTCTTGAATTTCATGTAACTATACAACATTTTGCTTTTGTTTATCATCACTAGCCTTGATTAACTGAAATAGCAAAATACATCGGCAAGGACTAAGTACAATTTTCCAATTGTCTCTTTTATATTAATTTATTAATTATTAATTAAGGTGATTTTATAAAATCAATTTATTAAGTTAATTTTACAAAACCTCTTCCCTAGAAGGAACCCTGCCTTTTTTCATTGACTCGGGCATTTCATCTGATTAAAACATCAAAATGGATAAATTCTGTATCAATTTTTCAACTGCTGTCAGAGTTAAAATTTAAATTTCTAATTCTGACACGAACACAGTCTATACACTGGGGTTGAATAAGGGTAACATACTTCTCGTTGGTTGAAATAGATCTATACCCCCCACCCCCCATAAGAAGTAATTTTTGATTTTGTGTAATTCATATGCTCTGTTATAATAAATACATTGAGCTCATTTTGTGGATCAGTTTTAATATTTGATCTTACTAGGATCCACTTGGATTATATACCAATGGATTTATTACTTGTACTATATATTATAAAAGGCTCAAACACTAATATTTGACGGTTATAATTTATTTCATTGGATTCATAACAAATTAATTCATCAGACCTACAAATTCAGAAAAAAGAAAAGAAAAAAGGCTCATATATATATATATATATATATTTCTTCAAACATTATTTTAGTGGATACCTTTATTTGAAATCAATGTCCTGTGTATTACATTTATCAGCCTGTGCATTCACTCAAGAAAACTAAATAAAGGAAAGGTGACATAGAGCACATTTTCTTTATTAATTATTCTTCAGCACACAGACCAGAGGCCAATTGATGTAATATATATATATATATATATATATATATATAAGAATATGATATATAAATTTCTAACTATCAAAATGAATCTATCTCCAAGACATCTTTAGTATTTTGTGAAGGCAACTTAAATGGGGCATTTAAAACTTGAATAACTTTTGTGACAGTTTTCCAAGTTTTGAATGCATATAAAACAGTTAAGAGGACAATAATGTTATATAACATTATGACGTGAAGTGTTTCTTAATATGTACAGTGTTTATATTTTCTCTACATTGATAATAATCTTCTGAGTAGAGTAGTAGTCCCACAAAGTGCTTTATTTATTAATCTGCCAGTGGCCTTATTAATGTGTATTTGAGCAGTGTGTGTGTGGGGGGGATACAGGGATTTTGTTAATGTCCTTCTCTGTACCTGTTTTTGATCATACCCAGTGCTCCAATTATTATTGGGATAACAGTAGTTTTCAGATGTATCTTTTTCAACTTCAAAACTCTTATATTTGTCATATTTCTTAGGTATATTGTTATCTAATGTTTCTACATCTATGAGAAGGCATTTTTGATTTGTAGTCCTTAATCAAAATGTCTGATCTGTTAGCTTTTATATGCCTGTCAGTATGAATGATAAAGGATAGTGACTTCCTGTTCTTCTGTGACTAGTTCATGGTGATTTTCATACAATTTTTCAGCCTGCAACATTCTATAATATTGATACATCTTCCAATGAATACACTGCTTAAATTTATCATTTTGATTTTTGTTTTCTTTTGTTAAGATCGGACAACCAGACATTAAGTGGTCAATAGTCCTCACATAATCCACACATTGGGTCTATACCATTTTTTTTTATTATGTTTGCCTGGTAATTTCTGTGCAGCCATTATAAATGCTTCTGTCTCTGCTTTTAGCCCTATACTACTCAGACACTTATGAATTATTGCTGTTATTTCCTTGTATACAAAGATTTCTGTCAACATTTCTAGCAGCAAATGAATTTGGTCAAAGCATTCAATTTGGCATGGTACTTTATAAATACGAATACCTCAGAATATCCTGTGCTTAATGTTACCCTTGTTGCAGAAGTACAGCCTCATAACAAATAGATTTTAATGAACAAAGGGAATGGAAATAGGATTCAATAAGAGTGATTTTATATAACAACAATTTTGGTATTTGATGAGCGAGTAAAGATACTTGTGTTCAAAAATGTCTGTACGAGTGTTAGTAAGAAATATCAGATTAATTTATGTGTGCTCTGTTTTTTTGTATTGAATGCTTAGGTGAAAGAAAAGCAGTGTATAATATTTCTGTAATTGTGTGTATAACAGAAAAGAATGTTTTAATCAGTTGAGAAAACTCAAATCCTATGTGTTGGGTACTTGAAAATGAATCAATAAAATGGCCAACGTGGCTTCCAGTAGCAGTGGTTCAGAAAGGGACCCTTTCTTTTATATACACTTTGTTGAAACAAGTACTGGATCAAATGGTTATCCAACCTTTTAGGCAGATAGTTCTATGATTGGCTGAAATATGCTATCTGATTTTTTTTTAAACTTGAAAAAAAAAACCCGGAAATTCTGCACCGAGTCGACCTGCATAATGAACATGTATTCATCATTCACATTTTTGACTCTGAAGCGTTAACTTCCTGTTTGTTAAAAATTAATTTTTAACAAGGATTTTGTTTTTGTTTAGTTGTGAAGATAAAATCTTACTTGTGTTTCTGGATTTGTTTCAGTTTCTGTTTTTTCCAGATTTGAGAAATTGCTTGATTGACTGGCCATTTCAGTGAAAGGGGAGCTTTGGACCTGAAAACATGAAAGAACATTAAAGAACAAAATTGGAATGAAAATCATGGATCATGGTTAATGATAAGAGCACAGGTCTGATTTAAAATATCCGTACTTCCTCTAGTCAAGTCAAAATCAAAGTGTCAAGAGAGAGAAAACACAGCAGGTTGGTGCAAAAATAATGTCGTTTTCTCACATAGTAACATATGTGAGAAAACGACATTATTTTTGCACCAACATAATAGTATCTAATGGCCCAATCCACACTGTGCAGAAGGGGGGCACAAGTCTATGCTCCTGCTGCTACCACTGCTGATAGGAACAGTCCATTAAGTTGGGGAGAGGGGGGAATAACTGGTTTATACCATTTACAATAAACAATAGTTAAAAGTTAACAAATTAGAACAAAAAACAATTTTGATTCATTTTTCTTGCTGGAATGATGTCAAGCAAGATATTTTAATCAGTTATGTAGTTGGTTGACTGACTGATTGATTTGTTTTTTTTTACAGCTTATCAACCCTTCATGGGTTATTTAAAGCCAAAATATATTTTGGATTGTAAGAGGTTGCTTACAGTACCCAGTGTTCCTAAATAGTCCCCCATCTATGTACTGACCAGGCTTGACAGTACTTAACTTTGGTGATCAAACAGGAATTAAATATAGCTGCTTCAAACTACATAACAGACAGGGAGCAATCCTAAGAGAGTTGGAAGAATCTGCTTAGATAACTTGATCAGTAGACCAAGCATAGACATTAACTTGATCATCTTGACTGAACAGACTATGAAATGCAGATTTGGCAGTGCTGGCCACAGAATTTTATGCCATTTTAGCTGTTAAATGTCTTCACTTTTCCAGCTGGTTGGATCAGGCCTTTTGATTCTGATTTCGGAGTTATCATTTTTCTAGACTGGTTACCAACCAAGGCCAAAGAGCCTACTCTGTCCTGCTATTTAACCCATAGCTGGGTTGAGAAAAGATTGATTCATACCTTTCCCAAGGGTATAGAATTTGAACTTACAACACAACCTATCTTACTGCACCAAAAACTACTATGATATGCACACACCCCAAATATACATTTCATAAAACAAGAACAAAGATGAAATATGCTATTTTTTAGGCAGTGTAACCAATAGAAAAGAATATAAAAGTAGACTTCTCAAAAAAAAAAAAATCTGTGATCCCCAGGTTGTTCAAAGCATCTGTCAGTTACTGTGTTGAGTCTCGGTGTCACATGCACTGATGTCAGAAGTGCTGTTGAACAAATAAATGCAGCTTCTTTTATCAAAAAGTGATTACTGGTAACTTTGGGATGTCTGAGTGAATCTCTCCTAAACATCACCCCTTTGTGATCATACCCCAACCATGGCAAAACAAAAAAAACAACAAAAAAAAAACAAATCACAGCATGTGGTCGATTGCTTGTTCAACAAATCTGTCTTGGTACTGGGGTGTGGTTATACCATCAATATTTATTTCATGTCCAGATAATTGAAATGTTAAAGCTAGAAAATAAATTTGGGGATAGTGGTGTTTAGCACAAAGATGACTGACAGTTAAGATCAAGTAGAATTGTTGCTTTTATTCTTATAAATTGGCTCCTGATCTTAATTCTACAAGTTCAGTCAGTCAGTTATGTGCCATACATGATACACACTTAGGTAGTCATATATCGAAAGATACATGACTGACAAAGCAGATTTTTCCCGCAGTAGGTTGCCTTTTCTTTCTGTAGTAGACCAGTTGCCATCCAAGGCTATAGAACTCGGTCTGTCCTGCTATTTATCCATAGCTGGAGGGGGGGGAGGAGAGGATTCATACCATACCCAAGCATGTATGTGAATGTAATGGATTCGACTGGAATTCAAACTTGGCTCTCCAATTCCTCAATTCGAGCCACTATCCATTACTCCACCATGCCTTGCAAATCTACAAGTTAAGAGACTATAATGAGATAAAATATCTTAATTCTAGTATTTTGTGTAGTCAATTTACAAATCAAGGGTTAGAACTGCTCCCTCTAACATTAATAACAGTGGATTATATAATAGATACATCAATCTTAATATTTAACAATTGATATATGGTTAAATGTACCAGAAAAGGACAAAAATGTGAGCCAGGTTTAAATTCAATTCAATGTTCACTTTGCATTCAAGCTATTGAAAAACATATAAATCTATTTCTTCCCCTGACAGTTATAGAGTAAGATATCTAGCCTTGGTTGGCAACCAGTCAAGAAGAAAGTCAAATCTGAATTCTAAAACCATGGAGAATGCAATTGGAAACACTTCACTTTCTCAAGGACAATCATGGCAATATTCAGTTTACAGATCTTAAAGAAGAAAAAAAAGGCTGTGGTGAGCCATGATTGTTTCCATTCTGACAGAAAATGGCTCTCAGAGAGAGAGAGAGAGAGTACTTTAAGATAGAGGCCATATTAGGTTTTGCTTTTTAACTCTATGGTAGATCATTGGTGTGACAAATTTGAATGATACATCTGGGTTCTGCAGACCCTGAAATCTAAAAAAATTTGAGGAAGAAAATACTTTTTCTTTTTATTTCATGAAACCTTAAAAACTGTACAACCATTTTGGCCATATTAGCTAGCAGACAATGCATAGAAACTTTAAAAATTAATTTACGCAATGTATTTTATTAAAATTTTTTAAAAAATAACTTTAATAGATATATGCATAGTAAGCCATTTCAGATCAGCATAATCATCTTGGTAGTTGCTTAATTTATGAAGGGCATGAGAAGATTGTCCATCATTTACTGCCATATAAGAGATTAGATATTACATAACAGTTCACCACTCTTTTCTTTGTTTCTAATGGCATTTTTTCTGTTTCTCAATACTTTGATACTTAGGTTTTTTTTAATTTGTCATGTAGCTAGCTACTAAACTGGTTCCCCCTCTCTCCCACCTGGTAGGGTTCAACAAAAGTAGTGAGCAACTCTGTAGAGCAAAAAAATAACATAAGAAACATAAAAAAGGGCAGATGAACTCAAATGAGTCAATGGCCAGTGAACTAAACGTGGTGTCTCAATAAAGTCACTGTGGAGAAGAAAATTGTAAAACACTACTATCATTCAAAAGACAAATAATGGAGAGTCCAAATAGGAAAGCAAATATAAACAATCATTTCTTATCTCAAAAATTCCAACAAAATACTCTTTGAATAATAATAGTAATATAATAATAATAATAATAATAAGAAGTATAGGTGTTGGATAGATTAGTATAGCTGAAGAAGATAAGTCAGCAATAGAAGATGATGAACAATATCAAAAGAAGAAAATTGTGTTCTTTGAATTTAATAATACCTAAAGAACCAAATAATAGAAAAAAAAAAGAGCACTTACCTTTCTGATGACCTCTGCCAACTGCTTCATCTTGTTATGATAGTTGACCAACATGTGTTCTTTGAGTTGGTTGGCAACATCATACCAGCAACTCTTCTTATAATCCAAACTCTTTACTTGGTCATTGTAAAAAAATTTTTTTTTCTCGACAAGACTCTGTCAGAAAATCGAAAATGGTGATAGATATAATAAAAGTAATTGTGATTCTGGCGACAATAGGGATAATTTTTGCAGTTTACTTACAGATTTATTCTTTCAAGGAATCCTCATTCTACATCAATATATGAAATGGTACTGAAAAGCTCTGAACGTAACTAAAAAGTGATTTTACAAATTCTGATGTTTGGTTATTTGGTCATATTTTGGGAAGTGACAGACTCCCTCTTATCTTTTGGTTAAGACTACTGTGACAGTCTTACAAGCCTTTGCTAGTTATTTTGATATTCATTGGCTACTGGACAAAAATATCTTTGTGCCATATTGAAAGAAGAAAAGTTCATTTTTATTTCTAAAAAGAATTTTCCTCGTTACTACTACAGCTATTATTAATATTATTAGTATTATAGGTTGCAATATTCTTTTTAACATATTAAAATACACCCAAACTTTATTTTCTACCCAACAACAGACAATATTACAAACATGCCAAAAATATTCCACAGTGCAACACACTGTTTAAATCAAGGTGTCTAGTGGTTAGAAATTAGCATCACCATTTGAAATATTTGACCAATCAGAGAAAACTAAAACCCTATTTTTCTTGAGACTACTTCCGGGAAATATTCTTATAAAAACCCACAGATTTTGACTTTCAAAGAGAAATTCAGTTGTCTCCAAGCTGAACACAGTTGAAGATGTGGCTACATAGCTTTTTCCTTCCTCCACAGCACATGCTGAAAGAATGTGTTTCAAAGTGGTCTCCTGTCTAAGTACTGATCAGGCTCAATGTGGCTTAACTTAAGAATTTTTATATCATTATTAGAACCCTTGAAAATTATATTAATTTTGAATTTTTATTTCTTTTCACTAGTTCTGTTAAAAAAAATTCAAAAGGAACAGGTAATCCACCCTTTAAAGTGAAATGCAGTTGTTTCTTATACATGGATAATTTGTAGATAATCCTATTAAAGACAATGACAGTTGGAAGGAAAAACTTACTTCTACAATCTCTGAAATCTCCTTGGAATTCACATTATATGTATCTAAAGATATCAGTTGAGGTAGATAAAAAAGGGCATAGGAAGAATAGTTACACAGCAATGATACTGGGCAGGGTGCGTAATAGGGATCCTTGAAGCTTAAATGTTTCAAATTTGGTAAATTGCATAAATCGTTCATGTCCTAAAAAAAGAAAAAAAAAAGAAAAACGTGTCATATACAAAAGTTGTTAGACATAGCTTATGATATAATAAAAATTGAAATGTTTGTCTATTTATATTTACATAAAATAGGATACAGTATCCAGACAAAATTTGAAGAATAGGAAAAACACAATTTCATTGAAATTAGATTACATGTTTTGCTCTTCATCAGATTAAAAAAAATGAAAGAAAGATATACTGTGTTTTCCAGCTTGGAAGATGCATCCTAATATTGGAAAGAAATTCTCATACAACAACACATTCACCATGCCTCCCTCACATACTAGCACCACGTATCATTTACATTAATCACTTGTCCGATTTTGTTTGTATGGCAATGGCATACTAGTCAAGAGCAGAAAGGCTTTTGCCACTGCTAGTAAACACATCATGTTTAAGCTTGTGGCTCGGATCCAGGAAGGTTTATAGTTTTGGAAATACTTTTAACAGCTAAGTACTGAGGTTACATCATATAAAAGGCTGAATTAGGTAGATAGCTAACATTATAGTTTAATGACTCAACATACAAATCCATGTCTGTATCAGTCAAGCCAATTAGGTGATTGACCAAGCTTACTTGAGTGTTGGTGTCACCTGACGTTCATCTTGGAAGATACACACATAATTTTCAGGATATTTTTTAGGAAAAAAAAGTGCATCAAAAATACAGTACTAAGAAAGAGTAATATTTCATTAGAAACGAAGAATAAAGTGCTGGACTGTTACATAATATCAGTGAAAGATGCTTTCTAAAAGGTAAGCAAAGTACTAAGAAGCAGGAAAATTTCTTTAGAAACAAAGAAAAGAGTGCTGAACATAATATCTACCCTAACTTAGTACTAACCATTTGGTTAAATGGGGGGGGGGTGCATACCAAATGATTTTCCAGTTTCTATTCTTATTCTTATGATCACTGTTGTTATCTTTCATATATCATAGAGTGATAAAGTACCAAGATGAAAACCAAAGTTTCATGTACAGCTGAAACTGAGTGATGACACAACAATGTCTATCAAGGTATTGTCATATCAGCCAAAACACCAAGGAAAAGATGGAGATTGGCTAAATGTCCATATTCAAGGAAATGTTGAACCCAGCAGTGTTCACTGGAAAGATGTGGTATTATTGAATGAAATACTAAACCGGGAAGAAATAGTTCCTATAAGTTGGAAAATACGGTTTGTATTTGTGCGTATACTAAATAATACGGTTTGTATTTGTGCGTATACTAAATAATAAATTGTTAATATTTTGTCTGCTAAGTTGGCATTCCCCAAGGTGAAGAAAGAACGAAATTTCTTTTAATGATTATTTAAGCATACACTCAAATATGCACATGTATTTCTCTCTTTTGTTATTGAGCTGATGAAGGACAAAACAAGTAATCTAGTTTCAACAAAACAGTTTGGTATATTCTATTTATATTTATAAAAGATGGTACTGGAAATATCCTGCTGCAATTGTACCATTCAACTAAAACACATGAACAGTTAATGCTCACAGATGCCCTTGCTGTAATGAGGAAGGAAGGCTTGGAAAATCTGATACTCACAGGACAGATTGAGGGGAAAAAGGGATAAAGGAAAGGAGCATGTAACATACTTGATGAGGATAGAACAGGGTTTGGGAGAAATAACAGAGAGACAAAACTTATTAAGAGCTGCATTGGTTTGGTTTGGTTTGTTTTACAGCATATCAAACTCAACAGGTTATTTAATATGGGTAATATTTTTTCAAAAATGTGTTGCTGGTCATAATTTTTTTCTTTAAAAATGCATTGCTAGTAATAATTATTTACAAAAATGTATTGATGGTAATATTTATTTTCTTCAAAAATGTATTGCTGGTAATAATTTTTCCTCAAAAAATTAATTAAAAAAATTGGTAAAACAATCTTCCTATTTCCTCCTTTTTTCTTACTGTGCTGCTCTAAGCTAAGATCTGTAAATATCTAGGAAAAATCCTTAATCTTGATGTTTTCATTTCAGAAGGATTTTGAAGAACGATGGAAGATTCTGTTAAACTGTAAACAACTTTTTAAGAAATTACCAGACTATAATCATTTGTATTTGTAAAACATTTCAATTATAAATAGTTCCCTCTCAATGAAATAAAACAAAGGATCTGTGCCTTTTTTATATTTTCATCTATGGCACCTAGACTCTATGAATTTAAGCACAGTATTAGATTGGCAGCAAAGTCTCATCATTGTACATTTGAAATGGCTAGATATAACTGTAAGTTATATGCTAACAGTTTCTTCCATCACACTCCTCACTCTTTTGGTTTTTTGCTTTCCAGTCAACTTTGATCTTCAAAAACTTGGACATAATGTCAATCATTATCTTCTGTCTTCTTAATTCTTATTCTTACATTCTTTCACACTCAGAAAGCCTTTGCATCTTAGTGGCTTTATTGTCTTGCTTGGGGTGAAATGATTAAATAAAAATAATTTTCTTGTGAGAGTTTGTTTAATCTAAGGGAGATAGCCTCATCCTTTTTAGGACAAAGATAATTGAAAAAAATGTCAAGTTCAAAAATTAAAAAGAAATATAGGCCTATTATTTCTTCATGAATTTTAATACAATTAATTGCAAAGTAAAGCTAATTGAATCATGTGTGTGCGTGCATGTATGTGAATGTGTGTGTGCAAATGAAAAAGGAAAAAGAATCTTACCTTGAGAAATGCAATTTTATTACCTGATAAATTAAGGCTTTCCAAATTAATGTTATTATTGAGACTATCACCTGTGTAAGAAAATTAATTAATTAGATAAATAAAATAATTGACAGTGTATGAAACTATAAGCTGAAAGATAATGGTGTCATATTAAAAAACTGATGGATCAGAGTCAATAGATTTTTGTGAATACAAGTGTAGTGAACTTATGCCATAAAAGCAGCAGTCCATACTGGCATTTGCCAGTAGTGGATATACATAGTAGCAGCAGCTAACTGGCACCTTCAAAAATGCATCTCTTCAAAAAAAAAGCTCTTTTTTTTCCTTTTCTTTTCACGTTGGGCCACAGAAAGTAAAAGGGATGTGCCCCTCCAGCCAGTCAACTGACACTTATCATCTATGTTCAGTCATATTATTTGTGCTCAAATTCTTTTGTTAACAAAAGGTGTATGTTTACTGCAACCAGATTTTTATCTGATGGAATAAATATTTCATAAAATTGAAATTCTTCATCCATTTTTGATTTTGTTCTGTTGAAATCATATTATAGATGATAGAGATACCCTCATGGTAGATATCTATAACATTAAATATAGATATGTATTCTTACCAGCTTTTGTAAGATTGACAACCATGTCCAGAAACACATTTAAGTCGTGTATAAAAGTGGATTGGATTTTATAAGCTTTGGAGCATTCAAAAAACGAAGACCATATTCCGATATAAAAATAAATCAATATATTTTGATTATATCAATATCAGGTAAACTTCCAATGAATTTAGTACTAGATTGGTGCTAAAGTCTCATTATTTTACAGTTGAAATGGTAAGTTCAATGCTAATAGTTTCTTTTCTTACTTGTGGAACTCTCTTCATGCTTGCCAGTCAACTTGGATCTTCAAAAATTTTATTTTCTCTCCTTTATGTTTTTGCTTCTTATATTCTCTGAAATTCAATAAGCCCTTCCGTTTTAGTGGCTTTATTGCCATACTTGGGGTGAAATGATTAAAAAAATATATATTTAGTTATTAAGGTTTTAGGCTTTGTACTTTTCACATTTATTCAGCTATAAAAAAAATCAACAGAAATAAAATTTTATTGGAATTTAGAACAATCAATTAGAAAAATAAATATAATCAAACACAGAATAAAAGAAAGACACTGATTGGCTAAAGAAATGACGAATTACTCTGTCCATATATAATACCAAATTTAAAGACCAATCCCCTTTTTCTTTCACTATGGAGCAGATTCATACTGCTATTTGATCATTTTTATTTGATTTTTTATATGAGGAATACATTTCAAGTATATTTACAATTGCCCATTTCAAACACCATCTAAGTTTTTTGATTATGGCCTTCACTCCAGTCTTCTGTCAAATCCAGGTGTCGCTCTTCCTGTCATGTAAGGTGATGCCAAGTATGATACACACATAGATTGGCTGGCCACATCTCTCATCTCAAAGACAACAGGTTGAATATTAGAGTGACAAAGTGGACACCAAGGCAGTGGAAAAGTACTAGAGGGCAACCAAAGGTAAAATGATGAGGTGATCTGACCTGATACCATGGACCCAAATGGTCCAGTATGGCCAGAGATAGGGAGTGGTGGAGGTTAACCAGGGAAGAGTTCTTCCAAACAGGAGGGAGAAGTCCCTGAATTTGGATTTAAAAAATCAAATAAAAATAATATTAATAATGAAGAGTGTATTGACCGAGAGTGTTGGGATAAAAAAACAACTATAAGATGGAATAAAACTAGCAATAAAACCATAGCGAAATTGATATCCAGTTGTTCTTTTTTTTTTATTTCCTTAAAAAAGTATAAACCATTTTAATTATGCTTTCATCTGTTTTATCACAACTTTTTGCTAGTGGGCTCTTCTTCCTCTGTTGTATGGTGCATTCAGTAATTGTTAAAAAAACTTTTGACTGGAATGTTTTTTTGAAATGGGGCATGTGGTTTTATAGGGCATCAGGAGTATGGGGCATGGGAGTTCATGAGGCATGGGGTTATGGGGCATGGGAGTTCATGAGGCATGGGGTTATGGAGCATGGGAGTTCATGGGGCATGGGAGTTCATGAGGCATGGGGTTATGGAGCATGGGAGTTCATGGGGCATGGGAGTTCATGAGGCATGGGGTTATGGGGCATGGGAGTTCATGAGGCATAAGGTTATGGGAGTTCATAGAGCATAGGGTTATGGGGCATGGAGAAGGAGGGGTCAAAGGGTGTACTGGAAGTTGGGATCATGAAGTATGGGGTATGGTGTATGGGGGACATTGCACATGAGAGTTATGGTTGGATATATTAGATTACTAAATTTATAACTATTAATTTTTCCCCTCATTTTTTCAAGTCGGTATATTGCATAGCCTGGGAATTGGACTCCCAATTTTCAGGAAACAAGAATAATGAATCCACTGCCTATACTTATGTTCCAAAGAATGCACCCACAGTGGAATTTTGGGACTTCCATTCTCATGCCTTTTTTTTTATTTCAAGAAATGAAGCCTGCATGAAAAGTTTTAATAATTGGAAAACTGGCTTACCGATTCTGACGATCTGATTTTCAGCTAAATTTAAATCTTTCAAATTTTTCAATGAAGACAAGTTCTGTTGGAGAATGAAACAAATTTAAGCCAGTGTGAGATAAGTATTTGGATAAAGATTCCATATCTACATAAGTGTGTGTATGCGTGTGTGTCTGTTATTTCACTTAAAAGGTCACTGATGGCAAATCTTAAGTCACTTCATATTTCTTGAATTTATATTTCATTTATTTAATAAGTTTCATAGAGGAAAGAAAGAAAAGTAAAGAATGAAAAAAATAGGGCTAAGTGAGAATAGGATGAAAAGAGGAAGAGAGGTGTCTTTAAAGAAAGTCAAAGAATCAAGGAAAGTGCATTATGAAGAGAGGGAAGGATAGAAACTGAATGCATTGGAGAAAAAGAACAAGAGAGAAACTGTTCAATTGAAGTACTTATATGGAAGGAAATAAGAAAGAATGAAAGTAAAAAAAGGAAGTTTTGTTTGGCTTGGTTGTTTTGGTTTAACACAGCACATACGGCCTGTATTGGCTACTTTTATTGTCTCCATTTATGAAATTTTGCTGTCTACTTGTTATCATAGAAAGAAAGAACTTCCCAATCCTAACATTTGCAGACCATGTTCCTCCAAGACAAAAATTCTCATTGAAAATCTCACCTCATTGCAATGAAAGGAGTACAACACGCTTCTTTTTATTTTCTTTTTTGTGGGATTTGTCACTGTCAACTGACCTTGTCAAATATATGATATTTTAGAATTACAATATATTTCCAACAACTTGTGTGGCTGTTACGTTTTTAGTGAGGAAATTTATTTATTCTCCATGGATTTGTTAACTTATTCACTTCTATTTTTTGTTTGAGCCTCTGTGGCCGAGGTAATATTAAGAGAGACAATTTAAGCCATCTTCATTGGAAGAAGAAAGCAAAGGTCAATGGAAAAATCATCATCATCATCAAAAATTGGTCAAGTATGTGAAGTACTTGAATTAGTATTTGTAAATTAATTTTACCATGCCGCTCAAACAAAAGAACACTGGCATAATGGATATGTTACTTGACTTTACTACTTTAAAAATGTTCGTCTTGAATAAGTGCTTAATTGTCAAGGTTGTTGTTTTTAGTACACGCTCTTTTGAGAGAAGTGTATTTTTTTGAAGGCCAGATGCTTTGTGTAAAAAATTATTACACTTGTATATTTTTTTTTTTGCTCAGCAATTAAAAGCCACTAAAATTGTGAAGGATCCATTTCAAGTTTATGGAAAATTATTTTTTCATATTTTGTGGCCAATGAGAGCCATGGTCTCATGCCCTTGTGAAAACTTGGATGAAGTTTTCTGTGAGCCTCTTTTTCCAAATAAATAGAACTCAGGTCAGTGGGCAAAAGAGAGAAGTCTTTTTGACAGCAAGGAGACAAGACAAATCCACATCAAGATGCAGAAAGCATTTGACATCAAGAGGAGAGCATCAAAAAGGCACAAGGTTATAAGCCAGCTGCAGAATGACTAAAGAATTTTGAATTTCAAGTGAGAATTCTCCTTTGGTGAGACAACAATGAATGAAAAGAATTCAAAGAAATTTAGCATGAACTGTGAATTTAAAAGGGACTTTTTAAAAATTACTATATGTCCAGGGATGCTTGTGGGGTAAATAAAAGTGAATAGTTTTCTCTTTTTTTCATTTTCAAAATCCTTTAGTTTTTTTTTTCTAAATAGAAATTGTAATTTTTTCCATTTTTCGATGGTAATCCTTTTCATCAGAAATTATTATCCTGTCTTAAAAGGCACACAAAGAAAATTTGATTAATTTGCAGCATAAAGTACCAAAAGCTCCCGGTAATGAGAATGTACCATTCTGATGTGAAATTGCCTGACTATTTTGAAAATGACATTAAAACATTGCGCTTGATTACTGTTTAGAAGTTATGAACAATATAAGTTTGACTTCTTTCTTGTTGCATACTCAGAATGCCTGCCATTACTGGCTTTGGTTACATATGTTTGCCTTGAGTAGTCACTTGTCTTCATTTGTCTTGATTACTGAACAAAGTTTGAAATGAATGCACAAAAAAAAAAGTAAAATCTGACAACTAAAGTAAAATTAAAAAAATATGTGTCCAAAAAGTAAAAAAAGGATCTTTTACGTTTTTTCAACAATGTACTTTTTTATGTGTTGTGAAAGTTTCTTGAATTTAAAGCTTCATAAATTACATTTTAGGGTGAGATTCTGTTAAATTCGTGTTGTGGATTCCGAGTTGAAATTCGGTATCAATAAATAACAAATTTCCAGGAATGAATATATAAAAAATAAAGTATTAACGTAATAATACAAACTGGTAAAGCAGGTTAGTAGTTCCAGGAATACGGGTTAGTAGCAAAATATATATACAGTCTTTGGTATTGAAGTATCGCTGTATGACTTCTTAAGTCTACGTGCTCGCTTGCTCACTGTGACTCCTACAATGCTGTTACCTCACCCTCACTCTTCTGGTTACCTACAACCTTTTTCTCTGTCACTCAGGACTCGATTCGACTCCTTGGGTATTCACTGGCAGTAGTATAAGTATACACTGGGTGAGTCCATTTGTATAAAAAGGGGTGGACCCCTCAACAATTAGCTATAAGTAGATTTATTAAGGACAATAAAGAAAAAATGCTATTCATTTAAAACTTCACTATATTATTCGGACTATTGTCCTCATCTTTGTTGCCATATTTATCACAATGTTTTGGCAGTTGTATGCTCTGGTCCAGATACATAAGCACATTTAAAAATAACACCCATGAAAATCGTGCAGTAATCACGACCAGTAAGATACGAAAAGCTGTAAAAAGACTGTTTACTAAGTAAGCTTCCGCACACTATGACTAGAGGCAAATGTATGTAAACAAAGCCAGTAATGACGGCTGGACAATATGAAAAAGATCAAACTTAAATTGACGATAAATCATAAATGTTAAGTGAGTGCAATGTTTTAATGTCATTTTTGAAATAGTCAATTTCACACCAGAATGGTACATTCTTATTACTATGGGCTTTTGGTGCTTATACTGCAAATAAACTGAAAATTTTTGTGCAAATTTTGTATTTGTACCTTTTTTGTACTTGTGTAATAAATGTTTTTCCTTTAAAATTTTATGCAGTGGTTGAGTCATATTTTGTTATTTTGCACCCATTATGAAAATTTTTATAGGTTATCCTGCCTTGATCTGATAATTCAAATCAAGGCAGGATTCACTTGTTATTTTATATATTTGCTTCATTACATCAAAAGTTACAGACAAAATATATATATATATGCAAATACATATATTGTCTTATATAGATAATTCCCTTTCGTAAGTTTTAAACTGAAAATTTGGCAAACTTTGACATTCGTTTCTGCAAAAATGCAGAGTGTATCAAGGGGATGGGATTTCTCTTGATGCTGCTATTACTGTATACTCCTGTAGCAAATTGTGTTGTTCTGAAAAGTTATTTTTATAAATTCAATAAAATGCAAAAACATGAAACTAGATTTATTCATTCTATTTTTTCTCAAGAATTGACAACAAAAGAATTAAGCACCATTTATTTTATAAGCTTGTTTATTTACAAGAATAATTTTACACTTACAAGTTTATAGAAGTATGAGAACAAACTATAATATTTATTATCTAGTATTTTATAAATAACTATGAAAACAATTTTTTATTCATAAATTTATAAAAATATTGTCTGGGAAGAAAAAATTTAAATAAACAAATGATGAGTAACTGAAAAATATTGTGTCATCCGTGATTGCATCGAATTTTTATCATATCCAGACACTATTGTCTCAACTGTTGATTTGTTGTCCTATGGCCTTTGTCTGCGATGGACGTTACTCCAAGGGAGCATACAAAAATTGTAATGCTACATGAACACACTTGCTAACTTTACCAGTGAGCCAATCAAAGTACTATTGACTGGCTCAGAAACTCTTGTGATTTAAATCGAATCAAGAAACTGTGGTCAATCTGCAAGGAACGACTTCATGGAATGGACATATGAAGTACTAACATATGCACTGGGTCATGTTTCATTGGAAAAATAGGAAAAAAGTAAATAATAACAGAATTATTTGTTTATTTTCAATTAATTTGCACAAAGGTGTATGACATCATCATCACAAATAACGCAGGTAGTCACGCACAGTGAGACTTTGACTATCAACAAGTGAAACTTTGAGAGCTGATATTCAGGGAGCAGGTTTGAGTGTGTTGAATGCTAAAGAGTTAGAACAATTTGCATTATTTAGGGATTATACAAGGTGTCGCTAAAGTCTAGATGCATAAGAAATGTCATTAACTATATTTCTTTTCTTACCTCCAAAAATTAAACATGGTTTTGTCAAAAGAAGAAAGCATTGAATGTGAAAGATGTTCATATTGAAAGATCACAGATGAATTTAATGCAAATCATCCAAGGAGGGTTTCATTAGGCTTTTCTATATGTCTGGACTTTAGGGATACCCTGTACAATAAAAAGAAAAAAACAAAAAAGCACCTTTTTGACACACTGTTACTTTTTTGTTTTGTTTTTGTTTTTTTTTTGCAAGTATGAATGTTAAACATTGCCAAAAGAATTTTTTCATAGACTTTCACTGTTGAAATGGAAATATGTCATAAATTTTAGCAAGGCTTTTATGCCATAACATGTGATGTGAAGTCAATTTATTTGTAAATTTTCAACTGTGTTCTCTCATAGTTGTCATTATTATCCGAACAATTAATCAAACCTGAAAAGGTGGGAGAGATATGACTTACCTCAATCTTTGAGATTTTATTTTCACACAGCCAGAGCACCTGCAGGTCAATGAGGTTGTCTAAGTTGACAATTTTGGAGATGCGATTACCGTAAAGATAGAGTTTTGTCAGCATTTCACATTTTCTGAGATTCTCAATCTTCTGCAAGATTAAGAAAAAAAAAAAAAAAAAAATAAAAGTATGTCAAAAGAAAAGTTTTTCCCTAAACATTGCTATTACTGTAAACCTGCTCAGCAATTTTTATTGTTTTAAAAATTTATTTTTAGAATTTTAATATGAACCATGTAATATCCTGTTAATACTCCCACATTTTTTAAAAAATAACCAGAAGAAAAAGCTTAACTAGCAATTTTTGTAAAACTGGTTTAAGATGTAAAAAAAAAAACTCAAAACTTAAAAAGTATAGTTTCATGGCCAAGTTCATTAAAGCACTTAGCTTGTCAACATCACTGCCTTTGGACAGGGTGGAACCTAGAAAAAGGTATGCCAAGCGGCAGAGTCACATCTGGGGAGGTAGACAAACCCAACGCCATTATTGTGGGGTCTATGAAGAATTTTCCCCTGAGCCTATGGCCTCGGAATACCCCACATAAAAAAAAACAGCCTTGTGCCACATCCCGCCTTGTGGGGAGAACTTGAGTAAATACTGAGTTCCATGGCACAGACGACTAGGACCAAAAGGTAATATCTGTTCCAGCAGCAACAATATACAGGACAACAATTTACAGGACAAAAATTCTCATTGGCTACAAAACTGTCCTTTTCAGGACAATGCTCTTCTCACTGTTTACATGAACATGCAGAGATATTTTTTGCCTAGTGCAAAAACCATATTTGTGTTGATGTATTTTCTTTAATGAAAATAAAATTGGCAATATATTTTTTACTTGTCTTTGTTTTGTTTGTAGTTGTCTATTGTTATTCAATATCTATTTGCAAGCCAACATACCCCACCCCAAACACATGAAACTGGATTTATACAGTTTCTTTTTTCTCAAGAATTGGCAACAAAAGTATTAAATACTAATATAAAAATAGTATTTAACATTTTTGTTGTCAGATCTTGAGTAAAAAATGTATAAAGTGACAAGAAAAAATGGAAGAAATGCTTGCAAAATATATTTTTTTCAAAATTTATAATTACAGGTGCCCCACATAAATGTTAGATGTGATATTCAAGCTAACAAAAAGTTATTTTTTTTAATATGTTAGTTAATTTGTTTTCATCATATAGTAAGTCTAAAATTTCCTGTTTTTTTTTTTTGTTTTTGTGGTGGACCCTTCAGTTACTCGTGTGTGGTTTGAAAGCTTAAAATAAAAAAATAGAAGCTTCTCCCAGGATCTCTCTTGTCCTTTCTTACTCTCATTCTTCCTCTGCTGCATACTTTCTTGTACAAAGTAAACAAATTCCCTGATTTCCATTTTCGGTCGAATTTTATAGTTTTCCTTCCTTCCCAAAATTTATCTTTTTCTCCTGGTTTGCCATAATATCTTTCTATAAAAGAAATCACCTGTTGCTATTTCTTCTTTTCCCTCACCACAAGGTAAGTAATATTCCATTTTCTCTTCTTTGTTCATTCAAACTACATCGTGTTTATTTAAATTTTCTTATTCTCATATTAAGAGACAATTTTATAAATTTATGAAAAATAAAGTTATGAATAAAAAGATTTGTTTACATATTTATTTCTTTATAATATAAAAAATAATAAATATTGCCTTGTGGTTGATTTACATATTTTTCATAGATTTGTAAATAAAAATGATTCTTGTAAATAAACAACCTAATAGTGTTTAATTCTTTTGTTGTCAATTATTGAAAAAGAGAATGCATAAAATTTCACGTGTTTAGATTTTATTCAACTTCTAAAAATAGCTTTTTTGTAACAGAATTGCGTCAGCCTCATAAAAGATTCCAAGTTGGTTGTATGTGGTGCCTGTAAGCACCAGGAGTAGCCTCCCCTCCCACAATGGGCTGTTGAGAGAAGACTTTCTACTTAGAATAGGTGGTTCTGACTATTTGCATATGAACGATACTGGGCAGGTATTAGCCAATAGTCAACGTGGGTCTGGGACTTGGAGAGCTATATAACACCATTTTCACAGGGATCTAATATTATAGCCATGATTTATAAAACTTGACAATAACACGAAGGGGAATGAGGGGAACACATTAAATCCAAATAAAATTGTGTTAGGAAACATCTTTCTTACAATTATCAGCCATCAGGAGTTGCGTCCCCTTCCACAATGGGCTGTTGAGAGAAGACCATCTACTTAGAGTAGGTGGTGCTGACTATTTGCATATGAACGATACTGGGCAGGTATTAGCCAATAGTCAACGTGGGTCTGGGACTGGGAGAGTTATATAAGCACCAGTGTTTTTCTCAGTCAAGAGAAAAACTCTCAATGTATGGACATGCGAAAACCAGATAAAATGAACATATTTTTAAAACAACAAAAATTGTTGAGGGTATATAGAGTAACGGTGATGTCAAGAAAAACCATCCTGGTGAAACACCATTTTTGTTCTGGTATGTTAATCATTGCGAGAAATGTAAACAAACCATACAGGTTTAGCAACCGATTTTCCAGCAAATGATGGTCTGGTACCTCTTTTAGTCTGGACATAATTATGAGTATGCATTTGAATTTCATGCCTATGTCAGACTAATTCACAGAGCTGTAATAGGTGCTAGGACTGGTGTGTGCTAGGAGTGGTGTGTGCTAGGACTGGCATGTACTACTCCTGAAGTCCCCAGAATTATAGCACTTATTGGGAATATTGCATAGTACTTTGTGACTCTTGCTATCGTATCAACATTTGCTTTTTTCTACCTAAATTTATACATGTTACAAATTAAACTAAGCAAAGCTGACTATTAAAGGATGAAAAATTTTGTGGATTTTTACATTAGTCTGGGATTTCTTTTTTAGTCAAATCCATCAATTTGTTTTGCTCATACTGAGACTCACAAATACACTCCATAAAATTAACTATTTTTTTTTATCCATAATGTGTTAAATTATTTAACTTTTTAACAAGAAAAATCAGAAGTTGATGTTAAAAATTGTCACAAAACATTTCTGATTTATTTAAGTTGGAATGATCTATTATGACGTGTCTCTAATTTGTATTTAGATACATTGGATTTATTTTCAATTTTTCTAGTTGAATTGTTCCCCCTATATTTCATCTATTATTGTACATAATTGGGTTAGAATAAAATTTGTATTTTATATGAATACTACTTTATAAGATACAGTAGAGTGGGTCCCCTGTATCAAAGATTTTTGAGGGAGTGTATCATATATCTGGTGCATGTCTTAAATTGGTGAGGAACAAGACACTTGCCCTGACAGGTGCAATGTGTGTGGTGCACAATCACTTAATTGTTTAGTCGATGATGCAGTAGAGATACAAAAGACACCTTTTTAGAGAGTCAAAGAATGCATTATTGAATCGTTATTGCACAGATGCCAAAAAATCAGTGGTGTACCTGTATTTGTTATTTAAAAGTTTTTAGGTCAATATAAAAAAAATCTAAGGAAAAATAGGTACCATGGCAACCCTGCAATATAAAAATTTTTTAAATTTAAACTGTTAAAAAAATTTGAAATTTATTTGTGGACAAATCAATGAGATTTGTATGTTGGAAATTTGAATATCATGATTGAAAGAAGTAAAATACAGTGTGTTTCACAATTGTTGAAACAAAACAAAGGGGCTATCAGATGGGGAGATCTTGAGGTGGAACAGTGGTTCAAGCAGGATGGTGCTCCTCCTCACACTACTAATGTTACCATGTCATGGCTCTGTGAAAAGATTGGGGAGTGTTACTGAAGTGGATGGGGCACATCGATCACCTGACCTGAACCCCCCAGATTTCTTCCTTTGGGGATTCCTTAAGCACAACATCTACCAGTGCAACCCTTGCACCATTGAAGGCAGCCATCACTGAGAAGATTCAAGGAATTACCCAAGAGGAATGTGCATGCATTATCAATAACTTTGCATTCAAAAGTGCCTTCAACTGAACGGCTGACATCTGGAGCATGTAATCTAGGGCTCCTCTTGATATTTTTGGTTCATGTTTGAGACTAAACGGTTGCAGATCCTAAAATGTTATCCTTTTACCTTTCAATAGATGAATAGATTTCCATTACTCTATCATTTGTGGTCCTTGATTTGTGCCTGATCATTTTGTTTCAAAAATTGTGAAACACCCTGTACATAAAGCCTTACAGATTGATACAGGTTGCCTCTCTCTAAAAAAAAAAAAAAAAAATTGGCACCTTCAGAAAAATGACACGTATTCAAGAGAAAAAGAATGGTAAATCACAACAGAAATTAACTGTATTTAAATTTGCAGCAGGTGGTTTGACAACCCTGCTAGTTAGTGGGTGTTTAATCTAGGAGCTGCATTTAAGTTCTGCCAATTTTGCCTTTGTCAGTTCGTTTGTATTAAGTACATCACATCTTAGCATTTTGGCAGGGATGAAAGTGTAGCTGTCTTGTTACCTGTTAATTGAAGCTTTTATCTTTCTTAGTAGCCTTTGTCCTTTAGGGGACATTCAGATGATACCAGTTCAAAAAGAGAACTCTCACCTTCATTTATGACACCTTTCCTCAGTCCTACTTTTTAAACCGTTTTTATCTCGAGCATCTTTGGTAAGAGTTATTTATTTCCTCCTCTGCAAGCAGAGAAATTATTTATTCAATAAATTGAGATTTCATAGTATTTTCCTTTTTGTACTATTTTATAAATATTTTTCCTAACATGTGGGCATTTAAATTTGCCTCACTCATTGATTCTCAATGTACTCTCTGCCTTTATCTTCTTAGTATTTTGACCTTTGAACTACCCTTTTTTCTAAAAATTGTCTGATGCTCTGTGTTTTTATCTAACACCCTCAGCATTTTTGTTATATCTAAGCCCAGCCCAGCCCAGCCCATATTTCTTTGTATTTTCTGTTCATATTCTTTGTGAAACTGTAATTTTAATTCCTTTTCAGTTTTACCTTTTTTGGTGAATAAAATACCTGTGGATGAAACTCAACATTGCTTCAGAATTTTATTTGACTAAAAGTGTTTATCTGACTACCAGAGACATGCACAAAAATGGATGCACATTCAGACAGTTACAGTTGTATTCATTCTCTCCTAAATTTTTAATGGTCCATGATATCCTTAGTATCATTCTGTAAAAGCACATCTCTGTCACCTCGAGTCTCTCTGTCATCTTTGAGAAAATCGTCCAACATTCGCTGCCGTAAAGAATGACAAATGTCATGTAACAGCTCAGTCTTCTTTTCTTTGTTACCAAAGAAATCCTCCTGTCTCACAATACTCTTCTGCGTCTGCTTGATTTTAGCGTCCCCCAACCTGCAAACTGCATTTTGGTCTCATCCTTTTACTGATGACCATGCATTCTGTCTTCTTGTACTTTATGCTTGGTTCCTCTACATCACTAACCTTCTGTAAAGGTCAATGGCTAAAAACAGGGTCTATGAGAAGCGGGGTTTCAGCTACTACTTTGTTCTGGGGCCCAAGAACTAAGAAGGACTCCACAGTAACCATGCAACACCCATCCCCCCACTTGAGAACAAACATTCTCTACTATCCCAAGCCCAACATACATTCATATACTGAAACATCACTATACTTCTCACACCACACTTACTTTTTTATTAGTATTTATTATTAACTATTATAGGCCAACTTGTATAAACTTCTGATAACACTAAGAGTATCTACCTACAACCCCAGGTAGATACATAGATGTGTCAATTAGTGCAATAATGTGACTAGCGCACACCAGAATTTTTGCATCATCATGTTCCTGAATGTATCAAAGACTTTATGTATTGTAATTGTTAGAGAGTTCAAGATCTTATTAGGAACATTTAAAAAGCATTTCTCTATGATGAAACCTAAAAGGTGATTGGTGAATGTGTTGTGGGCCTGTGTATGTGTTGTGAGATGAACACGTGCGTCTCCTGAAATAGCCCACCATAAAGAAATAAAAGAAACAAGAACCAATACATATATAGAGACAAATAATAATGTATTAACAAACAAAAAAGGGTTACAAATGACAAAGACAATAATGTGTGTGTACGAATTAAGTTTGTGTTTGAAAGTATGTATGAATGAATGTTTGTATGTACGTGTGTGTCCCACAATAGGGAACACTTTCTTCTGCAAGAGCTTTACATTGTTGTAGTGTTTTGCTGATGAGTGAAAAGAGAAAGAGAACAAGACAAAGTCTCGCCGAGTATATATATTAGGTTGGTGCAAAAATCATGATGTAATAATGTCGTTTTTTGACGTTAAAAAAATATGTCAAAAAACGACATTATTACGTCATTATTTTTGCACCAACCTAATAGTATATGAAGAGTGCCCCAAGTAGCGGTTTCAAAATTTAGGAGGAGGTAACTCCGAAAAATGCAACCATAAATACTGATTTATGTTGCAGTATTAATTAAATATGTTTGCTACATTATGTTATATCTGATCATGGAAATAAATCATTTATGAGAGTTTACATGTCAATTTACTGAACATCGAGTGCTCAATTTTGAGATAAATCTTTGCCTCAAAGCGGTCTTGTACTGTCTTTCAAAATTTCTCTTGGAGGCTCTGGTCAAAAATGACATTGAGCAAATGAAACGTGTAGGTCTTTAGTGGAGAACACATCCTACTTTGAACCTTGTGGATTGCTGCTACAGAATTGCAAACAAAAAACTGTAACAAATAACAGAGACCATATCACTTGAGGACTTTTAAAGGCAATTCCACATTACTTGAAACAAAAGGTTAGGAAGGAAATAAGCCCCACCTCTCAAAAAGAAAAATAATAGAAAAAGTGATAACAGTTATAGGTCTTGTGAAACCTATCTTGCTGAAAAATTGTTTTAAGAGCAAGATTTTATAAATTTCCACCAAAATTAGAACTTGTTTCTCAGTCAATGAATGTTTCCTAATAAGTAAAAAGTTGATATTACCATAACAGATTATTATTATTATTTCAAGAATTTTGTGACTTACGCTAATTTTGCATTCACAAAGCCATAATTCCTCAAGCAAAATCAATGTCTCCAATCCTTGTATACGTGTTATGCTTTGATGCATAACCACAAGTTTCCTCAAGTTTGGGAAATGTTGAAGGCTTGAGATTGTTGAAAAACCTGTGAAAAACATTTCCAATTCCAGGACATTTTCTCCTTCTTCTTCCAATCTATTGCAGGCAACGCCATTAAATCCACACTGCAAAAAGAAAAAAAAAGAAGATATATATATAAATTTCATTGAATAATATAAATTGTGTCTCCTTATTTTTATACTGATCCTTTCCAATTGTCTAATCCCTTAATTCTAAAATAATTCTAACAGAACATGTTCACATGTGTTTTTAAAAATCCCCATGACAACGATCACACTTACATTAAGTTCATCTTTATAATTCATCCTTGAGAATGGTCTTGGAAGAGATCAAAAGTACTTAGGTTAATGGCAATTTGGTGAATGACAACTTAACATCAAGTTGATTAGAGAACTAGAATGGATTATTATAAAAATAAGTAGACACAATATATTGTGGTTGCAAAAATTGTCTTTCAGCTATGACTGGGTTCTCCTGTTTGTGTGGCATGATTCAGAGACCTGTTGCCAAACATATGGTCTTGACTCTCTTGACCCAGGGCAGCACTACCTCTTCAAGGCACCTGATTAGGCCTCCATGTTGAGTCTGAGGCACTGTGGGAAGATGAATGGAGACATAATGTCGCCATCACTAGTGATCACTCCAAACACCTTCATAATCACCATTAGACTCATCCAACTCTTTTCAAATCCTCTGCACTGCCCTCAGATTAACAGCCAAACACTTGGAAATGTTTGTATTGGAGCTTCTGGCATGAATGCCAAGCAGTAAAGAATGCTGTTGAGAAATTTCTGGTGGAGTGAATTGTATCATGGTGCTCTTTTTCTCACAGACGGTCCCCAACTGACCCTACTATACTGTGCAGTTGACAAAATCAAAAACAAACAACCCATATGCACAAAATTAAAAATATAAAATGGTGATACTTTACTCATCACACCCTGTATATATATATATATATATATATATATATATATATATATATATATATATATCCAGGTAAGATGAGAATTAATAAAGTACAATTCCAATGTTCATAACACTTTATCTACAAGTGGACTAAATACAAAGTAGAGCGATATTCTTTATCTTAGGATATTACATTGAAAACATAGCCAACAAACCTTATAATCACCTCCACTTTTCTTTTTTGTAAAAAGAGGCTGTATTTTGTTTTTAAATCTGATTAAATCGTTCATTCACCAGTAATTTACAATAGTCTGATGAGATACGTTGTATGCGCATAGAAAAACAACTGCAATTGTGTAGTGCGATTTTGACGTTTTTGATGTGATATCCTAAAATATATATATATATATATATATATATATATATATATATATATATAATAAAATATAATAAAAAGGCTTAAACACTAATATTCCATGATTATAATTTATTACATTGGAATCGTAAATACGATCCAATTCATCAGACCTGCAAATTCAAAAAGAAATCAGAAAAAATAACTCCGGGAATAAAAAATAAAATTTAGTGAGAGCGTATATATGAATGAGAGTGGGGGATGAATGTGAGCAGTAAATGAAAGCTCTAGAGAGAGGTAACAGACAAGAGAAGAACAGGAAGGCCTAAAAGTGAAGGTGGGGATTAAAATTTAACAGAGAGAAGTTTTAAAGTTGTTTTACCAGAAAGGATAGAAAACAAATGTGGACACTGTAAGATTTTTTTTTTTTATTTCTGTTTTGTCTCATTTGATCCATAATCTCTGCTATGGATCTAATTGCTTTCTTTTTAGCTAATCTGGATATACTGATACTTTCTAAATCTTTGTAGAAGGACAAAGTGATAAAACCTTCAACTTCTACATTGTTGGGTTTACAATTTGCTTGCCACGGTTTCACTAATTGTTGATATTCTTTTGTGTGGTTGCAGGATGGACTCCTACCAGGCCGCACTAAGTTCTTAAAGAATTATTTGCTTGGTTTTATTTGAATATAAGATCAAATTTAAGTGTAGTATTTTTTGGCAAAATGATGTCTATTTATGATCTTTAGTTATTTATCCAGATCCATTTTAGAAAATGGTATCCCCATTCTAATTTAATTTCTACCTAGAATATGCTCAGTGTCTGTACAAGTGCAGATGTGAAGCAATGGGCATTGATCATTTAAGCACTCTATACTGCAACCTAAACAAACCTACTAATAGAAAACAGTGCCTCAGTTTTCCTTCCAGAGGCCAGTGTTGAGGGAAGCTATGCTGATGACATAGGTATTTACAATTGGGACAAGAATGATCTTGAACAAAAAAAAAAAAAAAAAAATCAAAATCCTCTATGTTTGTTGTTACCAGGGGTAAAAGATGGTTTGTTAATTTTAATGCCTCCAAAACTAAACTGCTCTCTATTAATCATTTGAGAGACCTGTCTTTGCCTTCCATTAGCATGGCTGATGCTAACCTTCAGGAAACAGATTCCCTGTGCTTTCTCAGGCTTACATTCACAGCTGACATGAAGTGGAAAGACTATACTGAATGCATTGCTAGGTCAGCTGCTAAGAATGTTTACTCACTGCGTCATGCCATATAATTTTTCTTTGTTGAATCTATCTTACACATTTACAAGTCTACTATTTGTCAATGCTTAGAATATTGCTGCCACATATGGTCTGGTGCTCCTGCCATATATCTAGAGATACTTGAGAAAATCCAAAGAAGAATCAGCAATATTATTGGTCCTGATCTGGTGGCTTAGCTCTGGTCATTTTCCCACTGCCGTAAGTTTGCGTCTCTGTATCTTTTCTATAAATACTTTCAGGTAATTGTTCGGATGAGATATTGTGTTAGATTGTTGTTTTATTCCCCTCCCCCAACAGAAATGAATTGTACATATCGGGACTAGTTAGGAATTTCATAGAGACAATAAGGCTAACTAAGTTTAAAGTTAAGCAAGATAAAGACTGTCGTTTTCCCCATTCCCTACTTTGACCATGTGCCACATTTTGTAAATATTTACAAATAAATATCACTCTTCACTGTTTACCTCGAGATCTCATAAATTTACAGTTTAGCTGGCTAGATGTAGCCATAAGTTCTATGCTAACAATTTCTTTTCTCACACTTCTCACATGTGGAACTCCCTTCAGACTCCATGCTTTCCAGCCAACTTTATTCTTCAAAAATTTAAATGCAGTTTCAATCGCTATCCACTGTTCTCCTAATTACTCTTTTCCTGCTCATTATTAATGTTTCCATTCCTAATTCTTCTACAGCCAGTAACCCATTGCGTCTTAGTGGCTTTACTGCCTTGCATGGGGCAAAACCAGTTTAAAAAAACAAAACAGAAAGTGTTCCAAGGAACAAAAAAAAAAAAAAAAAAAAAAGAAGAGACAATGATCTGGAATTACAATGAAAGCAGTGATGGCCCCTCTTCTGAATCAAAAATAAAAACTCAGAATGTGGAACTAGTAAATATGAAACACTTCAAATAGATCGGCAGCATATGGATCAGTTATAACAAAATTAGTATTGGAAAAAAGGAAATTGAACATGGGTTGTGCAGGGGCAGTTTTTGCCCAACACTATAAATTTCTACAAAACGAAAACATTAATCTAAAAATTCAAGTCATGTTGTTAAATAGCCTTGTCAGATTGAGACTTTTATATGTATGTCATGCATGGCACAAAACTTGTTAAAAAAATATCTAAATTGTCAGCTGTTTACAACCACTTTCTCAAATGATTAAAAATGGCTTCAAGCAAATGAACCATGTAGCTCTTAGGACCATCCTTCATTGGATTTCATGTACAAATTCACAAAGAAAGAACTATATAAAATAATAGAAACCAAATCACTTTAAGACTTTCAACAGCATTAACCACTAAAATAGATAGCACATGTAATTAGATGGGAAAATAATGATAAAATAAAAATGTTGAAAAATTAGGCAGGAAAACCCCATCAGTAACAGAAACAGCGATAACAGTTACAGGTATTGAGAAACCTATTTTTCTGAAAAACTGATATAAGAAAAAGATTTTATGAATTTCAACTGCTAGTAACACTAACTGTTTGGTCAATGAATGTTGGATATTTCTGTACAAGGAAATGTCTAATCTGACCATTACAACTGAACAACCATAAACCTATAGATTTTATTTATGCCTCTTGATTCCTTGGGGAACATAGGGCTGCAGCAAAACTTCTCCAACAGACACGGTTCTGGGTGATCCTCTTCAGCTCAGCCCATCTCATGCCGGTTGCCTTCGCCTCTGTGTCAACACTTCTGTGCCAAGTCTGTTTTGGTTGACCCACTTTTCACTTCTCTTGTGGATTCCAGTCAATGGCCTGACTGGTGACACTAGAAGCAGGCTTACAAAGTGTGTGATCTGTCCCCATT
This sequence comes from Acanthosepion lycidas, assembly GCA_963932145.1. Taxonomy (NCBI): domain Eukaryota; kingdom Metazoa; phylum Mollusca; class Cephalopoda; order Sepiida; family Sepiidae; genus Acanthosepion; species Acanthosepion lycidas. The sequence goes on along the minus strand of OZ010596.1, from coordinate 13,499,183 downwards.
TCTGTTTCTTGATGTCAATGTCAATTGGAGATTGTCTTGTCCTGTCCCACAGTTGGTTGTTGGAGACAACTTCTGGCCACCTGATACTGAGGATGTTCCTGAGACACCAGTTGGTAAATGTTGGTCTTGGTTACCCGCCAGATTTCTGAGCCATAAAGTAGGACTGACTTGACATTGGTGTTGAAGATCTAGATCTTGTTATAAAGTGAGAGGACTGCTGATCTCCAGATTGGCTTCAGAGTGTTGAAAGTGTGTCGGGCTTTGTTGATTCAGAACTTGATGTCTTCATCTGTACCCACATCTTTACTGACAGCATTTCCCAGGTAGACAAACTTATCGACTTCCTTGATGTCTTCTTGATGTAATTGCACTGAGTCTTGTGACAAAGTGGAAAAAGTTTTTGTGTGACACATTTTTTCCCTTAGGACTTCATCAGACTTGTTTACGTTGATGTGACTACACATCTGCATCAATAATAGATGCTGGGAATTTTAAATTTTGAAAATATTGTTGAAAAAAAAAATTTTTTTTAATAATGTGTTTTGGGTCATTTTTTTTTTAATCAATGTGCCATGCATCTTTCCTCCAAAAACTATTTTTGATATATAAAAATTTATATATTGTTATCACATAAACGTATAGTATAGCGTTTCTTTATTTTAAATGTTCCAACAGTCAAATTCCTTTAATTTAAGGCATAATTCACATCAAGAAGAGAATGGATTGCAAATAGACACAAATTACAATGAAAAAAACATTTATTTCACATAACAAATATTTATTTTCTTTTTTCTTTGTCAAGGCACTGAATCCAACAATTTTCCATTAATTATATACATCGAACAATAAATATTTAACATTTCAGACTTCTAAATTAACAGTCACTCACACATACAGACAAATTTTCTTTCTCTACTGTGCCCCAATAGCTCAGTGGTAGAGTCTCTGACAGATGCCAAATCGGTTGAGTTTTGATCCTGGCTTGAAGCAATCAGATATCTAGCCACACTGATGAGCTGTCATACAGTGAAATAAGCTTGTATATGGATGACTATGTATATATAGATAATATTAGTGGTCAATATATATATATATATATATATATATATATATATATATATATATATATATATATACACACAATTCCCAAGAGGATAGAATCCAGGTAGAACTCAATGTCCAGAACAGATTAAATTAAATTTAATTTGTAGGTCTGATGATTTGGATCGTAATTACGATTTCAATGTAATAAATTATAACCATGGCATATTAGTGTTTGAGCCTTTTATATTATATACATATAAGTTAGGGTCCCAGCTACTGGCAAATAGTGTCTACCAGGGCTGAACAAGCTCTTTAGTGTTATAGAACACAATTGGTCTAGAACATGGAAAACTCTTACACGAAAAGCCCGAGGTATATTGTCTGCTTCGTCTGTGGCATTTATTTGCACCGACTGAGTGTATCAATAGTTTCAAAAAGTGTGGATGGTTCTGCACAAGCCTTCACCAATTTAATCAAATCACTTGTGTGGGTTTTCTGGTGGTTTACCTTGATTCATTCTTATCCACACAGTTCACCTGCAAGGTATCACTCTTGCTCCATATGTGGCCTCTTTTGTAAATCACTAGCGGGTCTTAAGTACCACTTAAGATTATCGCACAAAATTTCATAACTGAATCAACTAAGCTGTCAGATCCTCATATTTCGAAACCGATGGGAGAGTCTATTATTTTATATATATATATATATATATATATATATATATATATATATATATATATATTGTTATACATTATTATATAGATACAAATATTTAAGTAAATGCCCTGTTTATAACAGTATTAACAACATTTACTGGCCTGAATGTCTGAGAAATTTCATAGAAAATATGCATCCTCTGACAGAAATTGAACCTGTATCCTACACAGAACCATCATATAGCCTGACATACTCTACCAGTTTAAGAGCAGTAAACGTCCCTGCAAACCAGACGCTTCCTTCGTAGTTAAACTCGTATACCACATCTTATTTTGAGTCATGTTATTTTGCTTTTTTGACTTTCTTTTCTTTTTGTTTTTACTGTTGGTTCAGATCAGAATAGTCAGTTTCTTCCTCTTATTATTTATCTTTCAAATATTTTTAACAGCAACAATAATAAAAAATGATAATTTTATGCTTTTATTATTTTCATATTTTTCTCTCAAATATTTCTGTCTACCTGTAATGAATAACCCAAAGCGAATAAACTTAGGAAAACTTTATTCAACTTAATACAGCTACCGCTATTTATTGATCCCCCCACGAGGATTGAATGTGGCACAAGGCCGAGTTTAATGTGGGTCTTCTGAGCCCGTAGGCTCGGCCAAAAATACAGCCTTCGAACCCGCCTGTCTACCTCCCCGAATGAAACCTTGCCCTTCGGCAAAGCCTCGTCCGGGTTCCTCTCTGCTAAGGCAGAGAGTCCGACAGACGGCACTGACAGTCAAAGACTGTCTACCACTGTAACTTAATACAGCTACCAAAAGAAAAGAATTAAGCTAGCTTATTTATAAGTATTTCTGGAGTCTATCCATTACACCAAACAGGGGGAACAGGTTGTGGGAATTAATTACAACATTCTCCCCCACCGGCTAGTTATTCGTACAAAATAAAGTCTTTCCAATGACCTGGCATTTTGCGGGTCCTTTGGGAACATCTTAATTGTTCAGGTGACTGGTGGCCGTCTACGTCAGACGACAAGTTATAGTTATCGTGATTAATGCATTTCTGCGTAGAGGGTCTAGCCTTGAAACAGCACTGTTTTTTTTATGCTTCGGTTGCTGGGTGTCTGAAAAATAAGTGTCAGTCTCCGATGTAGGGTGAGTCCGTTTTTGTGGTATCGGTCTTTCTTCAGAATCAGATGTAGAAGAAGGTTCATAGGGATAATCGGATTCATTCGGTAGAGTATCTGAACTAGATGTATGCGGGATTCGATCGCCTAGCTTAACTGGGCTGGTTCTGAAAACTAGATATTCGCGATTCTCCATCGCAGTAGCCTCTTCAGATGTATTTCCAGCCAGCGTGAGATCTCTTAAGGAGACTGTTGATTGTCTTCCTTCCGCAGTTTCAATCTGGGCGTATTGTGGGTTCACCTCAATTAGTATCACTTTGCTGACTAAGGGGTCATGTTTACTACGATGAACATGGTGTTTCAGTAAAACGATTCCAGGTTGAGCAAGCCATGAAGAGAGGGAAGTGCCTGTTAAGCTTCATCGTACACAGTGGGGTCCTGATAGTGTTTAGAGCCTCGGGGATGACACTTTCCCATTTTGAGATTGGCATTTTCCGGTTTGCCAATGCCAACTGTACTGTCTTCCATATTATTCCATTATATCTTTCACAGAGCCTGTTCCCTTGAGGGTTGTAAGGGGAGGTTCGGTTTACCGCCACACTTCGTTCATGCAAAAAATTCTTGAGATCTTCTGACATAAAGGCAGATCCCCGATCTGTATGAATGTATGCAGGCACTCCGAAAATTGCAAAAAGGGAGCAGAGGCCTTGAATAACTGTAGTGGCTGTCACATCAGGGCATGGAATGACAAAGGGGAACCTTGAATACTCATCAATTACAGTAAGCATGTATTTATTTTGTGTTTTAGAAGGTAGTGGACCCTTGAAATCCAGATTAAGCCTTTCGAAAGGCTGAGTGGCCTTCACAAGTGTTGCTTGAGAGAGCTTTTAGAATCTTGGCTTATTTTCTGTGCATATTTGACAGGAGTTGGTAATCCTTTTTACATCTTCAACTGAATATGGTAAATTCCTTCTCCGGACTACATGTGTCATTCTTGTGATGCCTGGGTGGCACAATTCTTGGTGTATGCTCTGAAGATCAGATGAGCTTGTTGTTAGACCACACACCCTTGAAAGTGCGTCAACTGCAGCATTCTCCTTTCCAGGGCGATAGGAGACGTTGAATGAATAACAGGAGAGTTCCATCTGCCATCTTGCAATTTTTTCATTTTTTATCTTACTTGAGGTTTTCGGGTTAAACATGAATGATACCGATTTTTGGTCGGTGATAAGGTGAAATTGTCTACTGATCAGATAATGCCTCCATTTTTGTAAAGCTTCAACTATGATGTACGCTTCTTTTTCTATGGCAGTATGCCTTCGTTCAGACTTCGAGAGTGTCCTAGAGAAAAAAGCTACGGGCCGACCATGTTGTCTTAAGGAGGCAGCAATTGCCGAATCAGATGCATCGGTTTCAACTACTAGTGGAGCTGAAGGATTAATGGCAGCAATGGCAGAATTAGCAATATCCCTTTTTAAATTTTGAAATGCTCTAATGGCTGAATCAGATAATGGAAAAGTTCTTACTTGAGTAAGTAAATGTATTTTTTCAGAAAAGGACACAACCCATTGGGAATAATGGGCAAACATGCCAAGGGCTCGTTGTAATGCAGCTATATTTCCAGGAATTGGTAATTCCATTAGGGGTTTAAGTCGCTCAGGGTCCGGTCTCATGGCACCATTCCTGACTATGTACCCTAGTAGCTTGATGCTTTTCAAATTATATGAACACTTTTCCTCATTAAGGGTCAGGTCATATTTATTTACGGCGGCCATGAATCGTTTGAGGTTGTGGTTATGATCTTCCTCGTTATAACCGCAAATAGTGACATTGTCTATGTATGCCACAGTACCCTTCAATTTCTCATTAGAAATGATTTTGTCTATTATCCTTTGAAAAACTTGCGACCCCATTTGTAATCACAAAAGGGATCCTACGGAATTGATATAAACGCCCACAAGCTTCGAATGCCGTGTAAGATTTTTCCTCTGGCTTGATGGGTATCTGATGGTAGGCACTCCTAAGGTCCAACGTGCTGAAAATACGATACTTAGTGATATCGGAAACCATTTCACCAATATGGGGCAGCGGATATGCATCGAGCTGTGTATATCTGTTGATGGTTTGGGAATAATCAACAACCATCCTCTTTTTATGGTTTTCATTAGTCGTTATTAGGACCTGGGCTCTCCATGGCGATTTGCTGGGCCCTATAATATTTTCCTTAAGAAGTCTCTTCACTTCCATTGCAATAAATTCCTTGTCTTTAAGCGAATAGCGTCTAGATTTTACGGCGGTTTGCAGTCAGAGGTTAGATTTGAGAAGAGAGATGGTTACTGGACTTTTGCAGTTGCTAGTCCACATATTTGCAGCGCTGGTTTGATACCACCAAATGGAATTGTAAGGTGAGAATATCGGTTAAGGAAACTTCACAGCAGAGGTTCCTCATTACCAGCAACTTGATTTTAGAATAGAAATTTTCTTTTAGCTCGAGGTTAACCATGCAGAATCCGATTACACAGCAGGATAAGGATGAAGTGGCCATCGATATTTGATTAGAACAGGAAAAGATTTTCCATTTGTTTGTTTCCACGATATGTGCATCGATAAAATTTTCAGAACTCCCCGTATCAATAAGAGCGTGGAGATTTAGTCCGTTCACTCTGGCCAGCACAATTGTTTCAGAGAGGCATTTGGGAGAGACAGTCGATATGGTAGATAGAGATAGGGTGGCGACTAAACGGGTTTTCTGTAAAAGGGCTGACCGACAAAACCTTTAAAAAATGTCCCTGCCTGCCACATCCATGACATCTACAGTTTCAAGACAGGCAGGATGAACGAGCGTGTTTACAGAGGCCGCAGAAGTAGCACTTAATCTCAGCTGAAGCGATAGTAATGGGTTGTTCAATAGTATTTGAAGAATCCTTATCCTGGGGGTCACAATGTTGTGAATTTGAGATGGGAATTTGTTGGGAATGAGAATGGGCAGGAATAGTAGCCCCTGAAAAATCAGGTTGCGAATAGAGATCTGATTGTTTCTGGGCCATGTCCAACGTAAGGGCTAGTTCGTAGGCAGTAGCTAGATTCAAGTCCTTGTTTTCGAGCATCCTTTGTCTGATTTGGTTAGACCGTACTCCACTGATGAAGGCATCTCTTATTGAGATATCCCTGGCTTGGCTTGCTGTCAGGGCAGTAAAATCACAGTGGCGACTTAATATTTTCAGGTTTTGAAGATACAGCTCTAGACTTTCTTCAGTCTCTTGACGCCGAGTAGCAAGTAAGTATCTTGCAAAAATGGAGTTTTTCTTCTTAATGAACATACCATCCAGAGTGCTTATAGCAGTATCGTAATTTTGACACCCGGACAAACACTTATAAATGGGAGTGGAAACATGGTGTAATAAGAGGGTTAATTTCTGTGAGCCAGTCAATGCCGACATAGAAGAAGACTGCAGCTCCGAAAGAAATCCCTTGAACATAACCCTCGAATGTTGCCATTTGTCACTAGAGTCAGGGTCTGACGTATCGAGTTCCCAGCTGTCAGGCTTGAGGTATCGTTCCATTATTTTAAGTTGAATAAATTGTAATGAATAACTGGAAGCAAATAAACTTAGGAAAGCTTTATTCAACTTAATACGGCTGTAAAAAGAAAAGAATTAAGCTAGCTTATTTATAAGCATTTCTGGAGTCTGTCCATTACACCAAACAGGGGGAGCCGATTGTGGGAATTACTTACAACACTACCCAAATTTATTAACAAGACTTGGGTCAACCCAAGATATGGTTTTCAGGCACGTTTCAAAGGTGACACAATGGGATTACCTCCTCAAGTTGATAACATCAAGAAATCATCTTTCTGAGATATCAACCATGGTTAGATTCAAATTTAGATTTCATGGTTGGAAAGCAAACTTTCTAACTCCTCAGCTATATGTGCATTATATATATATTTCGACCCCGGCTTGAAGCAATTGGATGTCTAGCCACACTGATGAGCTGTGGTACAGTGAAACAGTCTGCCTGTGGATGACTATATATATATATATATATATATATATATATATATATATATATATCATCCACAGACACAGACAAACTGTTTCGTTGTACAAACAAAATGAAAATGAAACCAAATTAAATCAACTAGACTACATGCACAAAACATATATTTTAAAAAAAGAATTATTTAAATTTAAAATTCTCAGTGTCAGCTTTCTTTTGTGTGCATGTATAGTCACATCAACATAAACATCATTTTAGTCTGTTTAAGTCATAAAGGACAAAATGTGTCACACAAAAATTTTTTCCACTTTGTCATAGTTTTTTTCCCTAAAATTTTTCTTGATATATAAAAATTTATATACCATTTTCCTAAGTCTAGGTGCCAAAGAGGAAAGCTCATCAAAGCAATTACCATGAAAATATGTATAGAAAAGTCAGAGGGTAGCTTCATTATGGTGGTGGGTAAGTAGCTGCAGCCGAGATGACAGGTTAGGCCAAATGATGTTGCAGATTCTTCTTTGGATTTTATCAATTATCTTTAAATATATAACAAGAGCACCAGATCAGATGTGACAGCCATATTGTAAATATGAACAAATGGTAGACTTGTAAATATGTAAGCTAGGTTCAGGCAAGAAAAATTGTCAAGCACATCGTAGAGTACTGACTTTCCCAGCAGCTCACCTAACAATTTATTCAATATAATCCTTCCACTTCATGTCAGTGTAACAAACATTAAACTTTTTGATAGACATGCATGTATTTATATTCTTGTCAATAGCAGAAACCCATTTTTAGCTATTAGACATGCGTAAAAAGAAAAAAACTGGGAGCATGGATGCTGTGAATGGAGAAGCTCATCATATTTCACCTCAGGCTGAGATTGGGATAGGATGCTAAAATTAGCACTCCATGCAATAGATACACATGACACAGACAATACATCTCATTCACTCTTTAATTCACAACCAGAGTAAGTTTAAGTTTTTCTTCATCTTTTTTACAGAAACACTCTTAAGAACATTCCTGGAAACTTTCTCTACATAAAAATGTTTCCCATAGGATAAAAATTTCTATATTGCTTTATTTCATTCTTTTGCTTGTCTATTTTCTCAAGTAATCCAACACTTTTAGTTCTTGTTTGTCAACACGCAATGCCTAATTTAATAACAACTGCAGCTATACTCCATTTCTGTTCTAATCTGATTACATTCTATTATACAAGAAAACTGTTGTGAGAATGTTTGGGTAAATAATTAGTCACCATTATTTCGTGGGAATCAACACTTTGTATAGTAAATATTTACAGGCTCCTGGAACATTTATCCTGCAAACAATATTTGCAGATTCAATGTTAGTTTAATTAAAAAGTAAGTAATAAGAAACAATACATAAAACAAATGCCAACTAATTTCATGTATTGTCAAAAAGGAATTACAATTACAATAAAAGAAGAAAACTTTTAAAGAAATTAGTTATATAGAAAAACTAGTAAGAAAATGTGTGTTTTTGTGCATGTAAGATTTGTGCTGGTGATAAGAGTTCAAAAGTCAACAGAGAGAAAAAATAAACGTACACAAGCTTAGTGGCCACATTCTAACTGTACATGGATTACATCTTAATTTTTGGTTTAGTTTGTTTTACAGCATACCAACCTCAATGGATTATTTAATGCTAACAAGATTTTCATTGCTGGTAATATTTTTTTTTTTTTTTTTAAATATATTGTTAGTAATATTTTTTCCATAAAAGTTTTGCTGGTAATAATGCATTTCTGGTAATAATTTTTTACAAAAATGTATTGCTGGTATTAAAACCTATTTTTACAGTCTGGGGGTTAAGTATTTGTTCATAGCTGGTCAGAGGCTTTGCTGTCAGATGTAGTTTATCGTCAAACCCAAGAAATTAATGTAGTTTATTATCATACCCAGGACGCGAATGTAGTTTATCGTCATACCCAGGATGCCGATGTAGTTTATCGTCAAACCCAGGACGCGGATATAGTTTATAGTCATACCCAGGATGCCGATGTAGTTTATTGTCAAACCCAGGACGCGGATGTAGCTTATCGTCAAACCCAAGACGCGGATGTAGTTTATCGTCATACCCAGGTCGCGGACGTAGTTTATCGTCATACCCAGGTCGCGGATGTAGTTTATCGTCATACCCAGGACGCGGACGTAGTTTATCGTCATACCCAGGACGCGGATGTAGTCTATCGTCATACCCAGGATGCGGACGTAGTTTATCGTCATACCCAGGACGCGGATGTAGCTTATATCGCCATACCCGTGACGCTGATGTAATTTATAGTCATACCCAGGATGCAGATGTAGTTTATTGTCATACCCAGGAGAGGGATTACATGTTAATGCCAGAGTTGAATAGCTGTAAAAGAGATGAAGAAGCCATGGAGATAAATGCAAGCTTTTTTATAGGCTTAAGGAGTGCCCCCTAGTGACAGTTTTTTTGGCAAAGTCAAGTGGAGTAAACCACAAACTAAACTTTGAATAAAAATCAGAACATCTTCTTGTTTGAAGCTTTGGAAATTATGGTGATCCTATTAGTAAAGTTTTGATGATTTTAAATATATTAAATCATACGAGACACAAGAAAAAAAATATATATATATATAAATCATATGAGACACAAGAAAAAAAAAAAAAATATATTAAATCATATGAGACATGAGAAAAAAAAAAATATTAAATCATATGAGACACAAGAAAAAAAAAAAATTAAATCATATGAGACACAAGAAAAAAAAAAGAAAAAGAAAAGAAAGGAGACAAGTGTGATTAAAATATTTCAGCAAAAAGAACAATAACATATACTTACCAAATCTTGAAGTTGCTCATCTTCAAAACTATCTTCAGAGTGTTCTTTTTCTAATGAATCCATTTAATTGTGCACAGTCTTTCAGATTTCATGATAGGTACAGAAACTGCAGTATTTTTGGTTTAAAAAGAAAGAAAAACATTTTTTATGTGGGATGATTTTTTATTGACTGATTCCCTAGCACACATGCCAAGAAGTTTAAAAAAAAATTAAGCCAAAGCCCCCTAGGCAGTACTTCTCCTTTGGAAGGGGGCTGGATTCATTGTCCAGTGCCTGAAACCTACCAAAAGAAGAAGTACCAAGGGGGGATTGGTCAATTTTTCCACAGTATTGCTGTTATACTCACTTTAAACCTTGACTATATGTCACATTTGATAGTGATGTGGACATGTTGAAAAATACTGTTATTGACAAAATTCATTAACTCTGATGCATTTCTTTTTAATAAGCAATCATTCTGTACAAGGCTCAAAAGACACTCAAGGTAGAGAATTACTGAATGAAGTTGTTGTATGAACATAAGAGGAGGAAGTATGCGCAGATTATGAAAGTAAGTAAGCTAGATAATGGTTGACCTAAAACTTAATTAAGGGGTTAACATTCTAGTGATCAAGGAAGCATCCTCTTAGAGTAGCAAAGTAGCAGTTCTTAGGAAGAAGCTGTCTAAGTGAAACTTCCTTCTTACAAATTGAATACAAAGAGGAATTATGTTGATTCAACTGTGTACATTGCATGGTGGGTTTTACCTGTAAAAGGCATGAACTGATAAAATTAATGCATGTAGTTCATCTGAACATTTGCCATGGAAATAGTGATAGAATAGACCGGAGTGTTTAAAATACCATGTATACTTGAATTTTATGATCAGTTATTTATGCAAAAAGTAGAGAGTCCCACTGTACACAGGTAAGTTTCTTGTAGAGGTTAAAAATCATGTATTTTCGGTGACCAGTTGCACTAAACACAGGTAAAGTTTTCTGGAGGGGTTAAAATTCATGCATTTCCGGAGACCATAACCTCTCTAAGAGGATTACATTTTCTATGGTACCTTACCTTTGTCCAAACTTAACATTACAGGCAATACTTTAGCAATGTAAAACCTTGTGAAACAAAGATTAATGCAAATTTAAGCTAAGAAAAAAATCTATTAATTCTTCCTTTATATAAGATATTTGTTGATTTTAAGTGGCATTGTAAATGAGGTTTTGCTCTTCATGTAGTGACAAAAGGGAAGAAACCTAGGCTACATAGGAGGGAAGCCCAGGGGCTGCTTTAGTCAGACATGAATGAAAACAAAAGTACGGTATCTAAATCTTTTTTGTATCTGGGATTTTATAAGTTGTTCTCTCACCACTTTGGGGTAGCTTTGTACAAAAAAGGAATGAAAACCATTTATTTGTTATATGTCCAGCTTGATGCCCAGTACAGCAATATTTGACAAGAAGCTGGGGTTACATTATACATGAGCAGTATCAAGTTTTCCACAAACAAAAAGGTTGCACTGTACATGAAATAGCCTAATACATGAGTATATGCAGTAGTTTAGTAATATAAAAAAACTGATAATTTCTTGTCACAGTGCATATTATACAACTTCACTTTTTTTTTTCTTGACTGTTACTTGCATTTTTATTCATAAAATTTCAAAACAATGAGCTAAAAAACCTTCCGAGGAATGGATGGGATGGGTGCTAAAAATCTCTTGGCCCAATCCACTTCCCAAAATGACCAAACATCAGAATTTGTTTTTGCCTTCTTGGTTGGTCCGGGAACTTTTCAGCATCTTCTGGCAGTTTTAATTTTTTAAAATAGCTAAGTCTTTTAATCTTCGCTTTTGTAATTGGAGTTAATTTTATTTACTTGGTATTACTTTTGCCATGGCCGCTAATAAAGTCACAGAAAAAGTCACAATTTTAGCTAGGAAAAAAGTCACAATTAATTTAGTGGCTGGTAATAGTAATCTCTTTCTGTTGGGTACTTCATGAGTTTATAGGTCCACTATGTTTGCAACAGAAATTCATAAGTAAATCAATCCAACCTCTAAGAATGCTATGGTCACAACCAATTTTCATAATTAGGAAGGCCTAGTATGCTATAAGAAGACCCAACTTTATGTGAAGAAAGTCACAATTTGATATTTTAAAATTTGAATTAAAAGAAGTTCCTTGGATTTTCAATTTATTTATAACACTGGAAATTTGTCCTCTTTTGGCATAAAAAGAGGCTGGAATTTTGTAAAGTTTCTTTTTTGCTGTGACTTTTTTTTACCTGCATTCACTTTTGCACCCCACCTCAACACCCCATATTTAATGCAGTAGTGGGGGGGGCATCGTTGTATATTGTGTTGCATTGCAGTGCATGGACTAACAAATCAGGATATCATAGATGATTACTTTGCAGAGTTTTTATGAGGAATCAAAGATTCATCAGTTTATGCATCAAATTGCCATTTAGTAAGGGTCGCCGAGTACAAGGACTGGTGGGGGGGCCACTTGAGGTAATCCTGTTTAAGTTTCTTGAATTTGTATTCAACTGAAAGAAACATTTATTCATTGAAAACAATAGTTTCCCAAACGTTCTTCAATTTAAATGTCATCATAGATTAAAAATAAAATCTAACATTTTTTTAAAAACTGACTCTTCACATGGGATTAAAATTTGCATTTATGATGAGAAGGAAATTAAATTGAACGTGTGGAAACTGTTGGGGTAAAAAAAAAATCTATAATAGCACTGTTTTTTTTTTTTAACTTTGAAATTTTTTTTAAAACATGTTAGTTTTACTATTGACTGAGTGGCATAACCATGATAATTTGGAACGTTAAAAAAAAGGTAGGCACAGTGGAGTAATGGATAGCGGCTCAGATTGAAGAATTGGAGAGTCAAGTTCGAATTCTAGTCAAATCCATTACATTCACTTACGTGCTAATACCCCTGGGAAAGGTATGAATCCTCTTCTTCTCCCCCAAGCTATCGGTAAATTGCAAGACAGACCGGGTTCTATAGCCTTGGATGGCAACTGGTCTACCACAGAAAGAAATAGCAACCTACTGTGGGAAAAAAATCTGCCTTGTCAGTCATGTATCAAAAGATACATGATCACCTAAGCGTGTATCACGAATGGCATATAACTGACTGACTGAAAAAATAAGTAAACTACAAGATTACCTACAATTAATTCTGTGAAGTCAATTTTAACTTAATGAACGAATGCTTAGATACCATTTCTTTTGAAAACTGTTGAATCGGCAACATAGTTATTTAACAAAATGCATCTTAAATTATAAAATAGAAAAATGGCTACTTGTGCATTTTGATAATGAAAGGCTGGTGCAAGGGTCTCGTGGACTACCCCTGAATCTATGATACATGGTACCCCACTCTACTACATCTCAATTTTGATAAGGATGCTAGTATTTGTATAAAAAACAAATTTTATTGTAATCTAATTGTGTACATTAATGGATCATATGCAATATAGGTGAACAATTCAACTAGAAAAACTGAAAATACATACAATGTCTCTAAAAAAATACAAATTAGACTAGAGATAAAGACATGTCACATAGATAAGTTAGGCCCCAAGACAAATGCATACCTCAGATAATTTTTTGAAGTTACCATAGATTTTTTTTCTTAAGAGTTGCTAATTGCAAACCAACTTTTAATTATTCTAAATAATCAAAAAACATAAATTTTGAAAGAAAAAAACATTTTTTTTTTAAAGAGTTGTTTGTCTTCCTCTTCCTCTCTGCCTCTGGGTGGAGTGGAATCCAGATGAGGCAATGCCAAAGGGCAGAGTCTCATTTGGGGAGGTAGACAGCTACCTGACTCAGTGTAGGGGCTCTACGGGTAATTTTTGCCCAAGCCTACGCGGGCTCAGGATGCCCCACGTTAAAAATTGGCTTTGTGCCACATCTTGCCTTGTTTGGTAAATAGAAAGAGTTGTTTAATATAGAAATTTGCACATGAATACCTTTAAAGCAAGCAGAAAGGTAGTTACCCTAAATAAAAAAAGAGAGAGACATTTTTTTTTTTTTAAAGCAAGAGAAAAAGCTAGCAGTTTCAGTTCACTCCAGTAGTGTGTCTCTACATTGTACAGTGTACCACAAACATATTCTGGATTTTATAGATTATATTTTTATTTTGGATAAGTTCCAATAATCAAACACTGTTGTAAAAAATATTCGTGGACGGTGAAAATTACAGCTACCACTAAAAAAAATGTCGATGAAACGAAAGCATGCTGGTTATATGTAGAAACCTCTTCTTAACAATGTTAATCTGTCATTAAACAAGTTACAAGAATAAACTTTTTATTTTATTCTTTTTTTAAAAATTTAGGATTTCTACTTATGCTTCTTTCAAAATTTATGGTAACTGCATTAAAAAGCTTCAAAATATCATCAGAGGTACGCAATTATCAAAGGAGGCATTTTTGTCCTAAGGTAGAACCAGGGTGGTCCGAAAGTCGTGTTACCCTGTAATTTTCTATTTCAGATGGTTGATACGAGGAGCTCAATTTTAACACAAACTCCTACAGTGTGACAGCATCAATGAAAGTAAATAAGCTGACTCTAGTACATGTGCTTTGTATTATTTGTCTTTTGTTGTCATTTCATTTTTATTTTATTTATTTTTTTTTTTGGTAGCGGGTGACAAGACTTTGACCACCTTGTATGTAGAATAATAATAGAATCTTCTGTCTCCTATATTTTTAAATTATCAACAATGTTTGGACCAATTTTTAACATCAACTTGTGATTTTACTTGTTAAAAAGTTTTTAAACACATTCAGCATCATGGATAAAAAAATAGTGAATTTTCTATTTTTTTTTCGATACTTTAACACGGATTTGGATGAAAAAAAAAATGACGTCAAAATCCGCGAAAAATGTTCATCCTTTTAAAATTAATATGCTTAGTTTAATTAATTTGTAACATAAATGTAGATAGAAAAGAAGCAAATGTTGATAAGATATAGCAAGAATTGTGACAAAACAATGAAAGCCCCCCCCCCAATCATAACCACGACCCTCCCTCCCCGTCGTATAAAAAGTTTTAAGAAGACTTTAAACACTTAAGTTCTGTGGACCATTAAAAAGCAACGAATTAGCATCTGAATGAAACTGTAAAAAAAAAAAAAAGAACTAAATAAACCGACCATTATTTTAAAAAAAAAAAAACTTTTTAAACCCAATTACTCACATGTCCGTCGTTGCACGCTGTTTCGTCTTTTCAGCTACAAATTCGTAACAGCACAACAACATATAAATCCTTTGCTTTGGACATGAATATTTAAAATCTTATCATAAATTTAAAAATCAATCACTTTTAATCAATATTTCAGTAATTATTTCATAGAAAATTAATTAAAACCTGACACCGCCATTCACACTCTTAAAATTTTAATCCGCCATATTGACTCGATCGCGACTCGTTGCCTTGGCAACGATCCGTAACTAAATAGCAACGTGTTGCTTTGTTGCTATGGTTACAGTAAAAAAAAAAAAAAAAACGCTGGAAACCTCATTTTTATTTGTTATTATTTTTTTTGTAATTAATTATTTTTTTTTTATATTATAAGCATTTTTTCGACTGTCTAGAGGAACAAGGATTTTTCTCTCAGTCAGGTATTACAACAGTTAATTTAAAAAATACGAAACAAAAACAAACTTAAACAACGATAAACTAAAAAAAACAAAACAAAAAAAAACCCCAAAAAAAACAAAAAACGAGGGAAAAAAAAACAAACAAAAAACTAAACTGTCCAATCTAATTAATTTATAATTATTTGAAAATTTAAATCTGAGAAATGGCGCAATCTCAGAAAGAGGTAAAGCAGCTTGAAATAAAAACTGGAGTTTTGAAACGTTTGATCCGTGAACGGTCATCGTACGAAGAAGAAGTGGTCACAGAAATGGCTCGTCTCGATCGAATGAAATCATCAGGCAAGGAGGAGGCCGATTTGCGTTTGCAGACCGAAGTAATTAGAGAGACAGAAGCGATGGTGCCTGACACGCAACGTCGACTGACCGCCGCTTATGATGACATGAAGAAATATTTAGATAAAACACAGTATTTATCTGAGTCGAAAGCGTACAGATCAGCTCAGGAAATGTTGGGCGAAGCCAGTAAAAAAGTATTGAATAAGTAGAGAAGAAAAATAGTAACAACATCAACAACAAAAACTATTTGTCTTTTGGTTATTCTTATAAGAAATACACCCAGTAGTTTTTTTTACGTACCAAGGCCGTAGAAAGACGGCAAAAATATTTCATTAATTAAATAAATCTTCAAGACTTTCATATGCATATGGGTTTTGTTTTGATTAACTTTTTGGTTTGACTATCGTTTACCGGGCACGATATATCGTCCCCCACTTACCAAGTAACTTTTTTTTTTTTTAAATAAAAGAATTGAATTAAATTTTCTAAACATTGAGAAAATAATGCATGTCCGAATAAAAAATAAAAAGATCAAAGTAGTAATAATAAAATAACATTAACATGAATTCGTACATTCCAAGAATGTAGCTTCCCTGTGCTTTTTTTTTTTTTTTTTTTTTTTTATAGAAATATTCTCCATGGTAATTGTTCTTATGAACTTTCCTCCATAGTACCTAGACTTACTGAATTTAAGCGCAGTACTAGATTGGCGGCAAGGTCTCACCATTTTATAGTTGAAATGGCTAAAAATGTAACCATTAAGTTTAACTGACAGTTTCTTCTCTCCGCCTCATTGCTTCCCTGTCAATTTTAATCTTCAAGAATTTAAATGCAATGTCAATCATTATCTTCAGTCTTCTTAATTCTTGTTTTTTTTTTCTCTCTCTCTCCTTAATATTTTTTCTCATATTCTCTAATACTCAGTAACCCCCTTGACTTGAGTCTTAATGGCTATTGCTTTACTTGAGGTGAAGTGATTGAAAAAGAAAAAGGTGTAATTGGTAAAATTGTAGCTTCAAGAAATCTATTTGGTACAACAGTTGGTTTACTGACTCGTTCCCGCGCTTGAAGCTAGAACAGATACTGAAGTTTGCCTATTATTACCGATTAAATAAAATCAGCCCAAACAAGAAATTGTGGAGAGAGAAATTAGGCTAGTTATCCCCTAAAAAATTAGTTGACTGTTGGAGAATTTTTGTAGGGATGTTTGTGTGAAAACTCCCAAACAAGACATTGAGGCAACTGGAGGAGAAGATATAGTCTTCAAGATAGAGACAAAAAAAAACAAAATTCCACAGGAGGAAGTATTAGGTGTAGAAGGGTAGAGATAAGCAATTTCCATTTAAAAAGTGGGGTTTCGGTTTTAAAATACTTTAATGAACATTGAACAAATAAATTTCGGTAAAAAAAGTCTAGAATCGGGTTTTTGGATAAAACGGGGGTCATAATTCGCATGTACCAAAAATAAACTAATTTTGTTAATTCACTTTGATGGGATCCTAAAAGAAACGATTGAGTGGTTGATTTTAATTTAAAGTAACTACGCTACATTTACTCGAAGCATACAGTAGATGACTGTTTCAGATTTTGTAGGGATGTCCTATTATTAGGTTGGTGCAAAAATAATGACGTAAAAATGTCGTTTTTTGACGTAAAAAATACGTCAAAAAACGACCTTATTACGTCATTATATTTGCACCAACCTAATATTTAACTGGAAAAAAAAAGGTAAAAATAAAATAGGCGGTCCAGTCAAAATAGTGGAGAGATTGTCATAAAACATCGATTTTAAAAAGAAAAGTATAACAGCGGCCGAGTGCATCATCAGCCATTCAGTTATTTCTTTTAGGATCCCATTTAACAAAAAATTACTTTCATTTTTATGCATGCGAATAATGGTCAGCTTTATGGCCCCGACTCTAGATTCTCTCTCTAAACCGACATTTTTCCGTCGTACGGCAAAAATCTACCTATCACCAATTCATTTTCATTGAAGCCAATTAATTTTGTCATTGTTGTTGAAATTTAATTAAATTGTTCCATATATATATATATGAGAGAGAGAGACAGAATGAAAGAACTGAAGAAGCTGTCATAGGAAAATTAAATTCTTTCGGTTAAAAAAAATGTAAAGTAAACGGTCGATAAATCGCTTTTGTTTTTCCTAAGCATGGTAAACAATGGTGAAGACATTTTCTTAAGATTCAATTTAATTTAATTTTTGAACTCTGTTATTTCACAGAATCAGTCCTTTTCATCGCCCGGTTTTCTAAACTAAACACTCTCTAAAAACAGTATCATGATTTTATTTATTTTCATTCAACAAGTGACTGTGTTATTAAATAAAGTTTCGGTCTCATTGTGATCTCCGAACTTCTTCAGGTATTTGTCGATCGGGATTACCTTCATGGAATTTCGAACTGAAACGGGATGTGGCACAAGGCCGTTTTTATTTTACATGGGGCGTTCCGAGCCCGTAGGCTCCGGCAAAATTGCCCGTAAACTCAGTATACACGGAGTCGGGTAGCTTTCTACCTTCCCAGACGAGACTCTGCCCTTCGGTATCGCCTCGTCTCCACCCGGAGGCAGAGAGTCAACAAGCAGAGTTAAAACTGTAATCGTTAACTGCTCGGGGGTAGAATGTTCTTGTTACGTTGTCCAAACCTAGGGATATCGCCTTCAAACTGCTCGTTTGTTGCTCGCCCTTACACGGAACTACCGGGCCAAGGGATTGAACTCACATTCGCTTTGTCATCGTTGATAATCCTGAGTTGAAAACTTGGATCCTGAAACATAATCCGCCTACTTTCATGCAAGAAGCTAACAATTTTCTTTTTATCCATCTTTTTTCTTTAGCTGAAACTTCTTCCTTTAGCTGTGAACGTTTTCAAAAAATTCATTTTCAAAGATATTTGAAAAACTAAGTTTTCTTAAATGTTAAATGAATTTAACAAACTTGAATTATTGATTAATATAATTAATTATATTAAGTCTAATTATACAAGTGTCAATTATATTTATATAATTAATTTTATTAATTATTTTAAAATTAAGTCTTAACTTTTAAATTATTGAAACTACTTAGATTATTTTTTTGGTATACTTATCAAAAAAATGGGCTTTCGATTTTCTTATTCTATATTATTAAAATCGCGTCTCTTCATTATTTCGTATCGATAAAAATTTTTATCTATACAGATTTATTAAAAATCGACTTTTTAAATTTAAATATTAAAAATGAATTTTCAAAAGTTCTACTTAAAACTACCCAATTTAAAAAAATATTGAGTTGTCTCCCTTGTACTGTAAAGGTTTTTTTTCTTCTCTTCCTTTCATTTTCTTTTTTCATTTTCATCGTTAAGCTGTATCATTTGTCGAAAATCCTTACTGCCATTAATTTTCAAAATAAATAGGAAAACTTCATTTTCTTTTTTTATTTTTAAATGTTAGCTTCTGAAATTTTGATGTCAATCTTATCTGTGGAGACCATCTTGGTTTCATTTTTGAAAATAAGTATGAACAGAGCAAAAAAAAAAAAACATGTTTAAAAATAAAATGAAAACAAAAAAATATTTACATTGGATAATAGATCTAAAAAGCATGCTCCCTTTATGAGAGAATCAGGTAACACAAAATATGAAATAAAATAAAGAATATTTAAACCGTAACATCTGAATCTTTTTTTTAAATCAATTCATCCCAAGCAAGGCAAAAATGCCACTAAGATACAAGGGCTTACTGAAAGTGAAAGAGAAGACTTTAGAAGGAGCTGGAAGCCCATTCCTAAACAAGAAACAAGGGATAAACCAGTTCTCTTGTCCAAAAGACATGATAGGACTGTGAACTAGATAATAGGCAAATGTATCTATTCCAATTTAGGAAAACAAATAGTAAATAAAATTTCTGAGACATTATGTATCGGTCTTCTTAGTCCTTGTTTATTTTTTTGATTGTTTTCTCGCCTTAATAATGTTTTTTTTCTCAGACTCTTTCTCTTTCAGTAACCCTTTGCATCTTAGTCGCTTTATTGCTTTGCTTGGGCTGAAAAATTGACTAACTTCTCACTCGCAATATCTGAATTAGCATCCCTAACTTTTTATTTTGTGGTACTGTACTTGTATATATATATATATATTATATATATATATGTATGTATGTATGTATGTGTGTGTGTTTGTTTTTTTGGTTGTATATTAATATTTCTTTGTTTTATTATCTCAATTAGGTTCCTCGACTAGTTTCGGTCAGCATGGCCATCATCAGAAGAAAAAATCCCTGCTTGTTAGTAGCCGTGAACTACAGGAGTGAATGACTGTTTCTGAAGAAAGTGAACTTTATCTGTAATTTTCATTTGTTTTTCTATCATTAATTTTAATGCATACATATATGTATTTCTTTTTGAATTTGTAGGTCTGATGAATTGGATCGTGATTACGATTCCAATGTAAGAAATTATAACCATGGAATATTAGTGTTTGGACCTTATATATATATATATATATATATATATATATATATATATATATATATATATATATATATATATATATATTCCATGTTTCATTCAATAATTTAGACAAGTTTTGTCTACTTATTTTCAATATATATATATATATGTGTGTGTGTGTGGTGACTCTAGGGAATCAATGTTTGTCAGGCTCATTACAATCATTAACAAAATCTACTATATCTCTGAGATGAAGTATTATGGTTTTATTCATATGGCCCAGTGGATAAAGACGTTGGTTAGATCCAGTGACTAGACCCAAAGAATTGTGAGTTCAGTGGTGAACCAAAAAAAAAACAAACAAACTTGGAGAGTTGAGTGAAAGGGAAATAAGGTGGCGCTACAACAATCTACCCCGGTGGACGAAATAAAAGGTTCAGTTCGAAATTTCAATCACCTGAAAAAAACCGGAGTGCACAATGGCCGAAACGTTGTGAATATGGCAGTGAAGATTAGGATAGCAGTCTGAATAATGTAAGTAAACAAAATCTAATAATTGGTCATACTTTAATAAGTATGTTGGTCAAAGGACTTTTCAGCATTCCCTAGTGTATATATATAACAAAAAAATAAAAATAAATAAATAACAACATTAGCATAATGTACTTGGCCATGATCGACAATAAAAATATTTCTATATCAGAACATTACCCACTTACAATAACAAAACAAAAAAAATCCGTGAAATGACTTGTAGTGAGTCCCGAGAAAAATAAAAATAAAATATACAGACAAAAATAAAAATAAGGCATTTGCCCTTTCTTGTAAAACCCTTGTCTCTTTCTTTCTCTCTCTCTCTCTCTCTCTCTCTCTCTCTCTCTCTCTCTCTCTCTAAACTTCCCTTTCTATCCTTCTCTCAACCTACGAGAAGTCAACCCTCAAATAGAAAGAGGAAAGACTGAACCCAGCGAAAAAACAACGGAAGTTTGAAGGAGCAGCGCTTACTTGTTTGTGACTGAAAAATACTAAAAATCAGGGAGACTCTACGCATAACATCCGTTAATAAAATGAAAAAGGAAGGAACGCAGGAAAATAAAATAATTTGACCAATCAAAAAAAAAAAATTGACCTGACACCTCTGGGCTACCAACAGATGGGACAAGAATGACGGCAGGAGAGGACAGAACAAAAGAACAGACTTGCGTGATGGGTGAAAAAGTAGTCAAGAGGTAATCTGCTACTGATATTTTGACCCTGTTTCAGGGCCAAAAAGAACACAATAGGTTAGCACTGACCTAATTTCTCAAATTACTACTACCCCTATCTTGGTCTGACTTCAAAACGACGACAAAGAGACATTTCTCTAGACTACAATCGATTCCAAGTGCCATGCCTAATGGATGTCAGTTATCTCCTGTTAATTCCCTTCTGAAAGTTCCTCACTGCCTTAACCAGGTATTGAACTCACACTCTTTGGGTCTTATCACTGATAAAAAAATTTCGCTTGAAGATGGAACAGAGCCTACTTTAACTCAAGTTAATTCAAATATTATTTTGAAGTTTTCTGCTCTTGTTTTGAAACATGAGACCTCTTATGTAGCGAGTTGGAATCATATTTTTAAATAAATAATTATATATATATATATATATATATATATATGTGTGTGTGTGTGTGTGTGTGTGTGTGTGTATGTGTGCGCGCGTATATACATAGAAATATTGTTGGCGCTTATAACGTGGTAGTTCAATTTTCTTTTATTGATAGTCTTTATGAAATCGTTCAAGAGGAACGTTTTTTTCTTTTTTTGTCCGATGGCGTCTGCCACTACGTTGTCTGCGATGCGGTTTAGATAGGTGATACCTCGGATGTTTGTCCAAATAATGATATAACGATACCAAAAAAAAAAAAAAAAAAAAAAATGAAACGACTTCGTAGCTCAGCAGATCAAAGAAAAGTAAATTTATCTATTCAACACATGCTATCATTGTTAGACATAAAAGTAAAACATGAAAGCTAAAGATTGAAATCAGCCAAGCTTGGACTTTTATTGGTCGTTATCACGACTGAAAGATAACAATAAAAAGTTCAGCCAACTTTAATACCCTATGTAAAAACGTAAATGACGGTCCATAGTTTTTCAGGTTACTTTAATCTACTTATCTACTACCTTGATAATGTGATAAAAATTTGAATCCACTTTTGGCCTGACAAGATATTAGGTTGGTGCAAAAATAATGACGTAATAATGTCGTTTTTTTGACGTTAAAAAATACGTCAAAAAACGACATTATTACGTCATTATTTTTGCACCAACCTAATACATAAGCACAACAAAATACAGTGTAAATTCTTCCTACTTGCTTCCCTGATAGCTATAATCTTCAAATATTCAAATGTAATGTCAATCGACATATTCGGATGCCTTGATCTTGATCCCCGTCCTTCTGTATATACTTTCCTCAAACTCCCCTTTTTACTCTTGCTCTCACTTTCTGTAACCCCTTGCGCACTAGTGGCACTTCTGCTTAAAAATATACGACAGTGCTCCCTCATAGCAGCAATAAAAACAAAGTAACTAAGGATAAATAACTCTTTATCTAACAGCAAGTAACTCTTTATCTAACAGTAAGTGTTCATCTGACTAGTGGACTTTTCAACATACTGTTCATAAAAGTCCATATAGATAATAAAAAGAAAATAACTTTTTTTAAGTGATGTTCTCTCAATAAAAGGCCCAAGAGCCACTCAAGGTAGAGGATTACAGAACGAGATGCGATATTGATGTTAGAGTACGAAGTTGAACGTGTAGAGGATATATGTAACGATTGAATTTGGCCTGAACAGGCAAGATTGGGGCCCCCAGGGAAGCATCCGCACAGGTGTCTGTTCCACAAAGTACCGGTTCAATGAGAATAATGTCTTCCAAAAGCTAAGCAAAGTATGAAGAAACAGGAAAATTTCGTTAAACACAAAGAGTGCTGAACTGTTATATAGTCTAAATCCTCCTATATGGTAATAAATCCTGGACATTTTCCTCACAGATGATAAAACTGGCGGTAACAGAAATGTAGCTCTGCAGAAGGTTGCTGAGAATACCATGGACGGAAAATGAAAATAAAAAGGACATGTACCCAGAATCAGAAAGAGACAGCTTGAACTTCTTTGACGAGTAACGAGGAAGAAATGTTTCGAGAATTTTTCACTCACATGATATATCGAAAGCAAGGGGAGAAAGCGAAGGAAAACGGGTTACCTATCTGACAAGCTATAAGGGATAAGAAGTTGTGGAGAGACATAATCACCCACGTCCTGAATCACATTTACTGCAGCCGAAATGCAAATGGTGTGTCAAGCGTGAGGTAGTCTGACAAAATCTGTCCCTCTTCACAAATTTTATTTTTGGATTAGTTGCCCTACCAAGGCTAAAGTGCTTAGTCTACACTATTAATAACAGAAGTTTACAATTGATTCCTCCTTCTCCAGTGTAATGGAAAACGGCTTGGAATTAAAAATCTGAGAGCTAATCCATCTCCTTTCCCAAGCTATGGGTTAAAAAGTAGAACTTATATCTTGAAAAATCATTGATATTCTCAAAAAATTGCCAATGTAATATTTACTGGCAAAAAATAATTATACTTAAAAGCCAAAATATGTTTCGGTTTTAAATAACCCACAAAATGGTGATAAGCCACATCAATCCCCTTCTCCAGTCTTCTCTGCTATTTGATCCATAGCTGGTGGAAGCTGTGTTTATGCCTTTTCCAAGTTTATTAGTGCAAGGTATGGGCCCATGGCCGAGTGGTTAGAACATTCGCTTTATGACCCCGGGTTCGAATCTTACTGATGTTATCGAAATGGATCAAGGTCGATCCCAGCGTGTGGCAACTTTGAAAAGTGCCTGGAAACCTTACTACGGGTTGACCCAAGTCTTGTGAGTGAAATTGGGTAGACGGAACTCTTGAGGGCTGTCGATAGCTGTGCTAGCACAAAGCCACAAGTCGTCGTGGCCGAAGGCTTGAGCGTGCTGGCCTTGTTCAAATTGTTGATCACGCTATATATCACGCTGTCTCCTAGAAACTGTAACTAAGGTCTGTCTGGGTGTTGAACAAACACAAATGTACCTGAGCGAGCGTCTGCAATAGGGATTGGTTAGCCGCCTTAGTTGACGGGTATCCTCGAATACGAGTGGCCAGCTATTATCGTTAGTGCAAAGGGAACAGGACAGAATTTGAACTCGGTTCGCCTATTCAACTTTTTGTGCCGATAAACATTCCGCAATCCGTAAAATATTCGGGGTGATTTTGAAGGAAAAATTATTTACAATAAATTATTGAAGGAAAATGCGAAAATATATTTCGTGTGCAGAGACATGTAGAATTTTGGTGATACCCAGGGTCAACTCCATGATTGTATGCCTCTAAGTGTCAAGTAGCGGTGGCGGGGCGGCTACTCCGTTCTCGCTTATCAAAACACGGATTCACATTCACACAGCCTCTGGGAGAGTAGGGCGCTCGTACAATGAAGTTAAGAGACAATTTCAAAAACTAAATTTTTATTTCACTCTTTGATTGGATGCACGCTACTGTTCTCGTGACAGTACACACGCACACAGAAACACCCCACTAGAAAAAACAAAACAAAAAAAAAAACAAAAAAAAAAACCCGCCACCCCCACTTCTGTTTCCATTTGCCCAAAAGATTCTTTGCGGCTGTTTTCTTCTCTTTCGCGTTTTAATCAGGACGTTCATCTTTTGGCTAACCATATGGAAAATCCCAAATTTGGATTCGTTTCGCAATAACAACAAGAACGGCGTTAAAAAGGGAACAGAAAGAAAGAGTCTAAAGTTTTACACGGTTGAATGTCGTAAGTATGTTAGATTTTTAACAATTTAAAGTTGATTTAATTTATATTCCCTTAATTTAATTTTTTTATATTTAAAATTATTTTCAGAAAAACATTCTTTCCATTATTTATTTTTATTTGTTTGTTTTTGTTTGTTTGTTAGTTTGTTTTGTTTTAAGGCACATTAACCTGAATGGGTCATTTAATGCCGACAACTTTCTTTTTTCCTGGTAATATTTTTTTTTTGGTTTTGTCAAAAATCTATTTCTGTTAATATTTTTTCCTGAAAAACGTATAGCTGGTAATATTTTTTTTTTCAAAAACGTATAGCCGGCAACACTATTCTTTCAAAAAAAAAAAACGAAAAAACAAAACAAAACGTATAGCTGGTAATATCATTTTTTGAAAAACGTACAGCTAGCAACATTATTTTTTTTTAAAACATTATCAGAGGCCTTGCTGTTGGACGTAGTTTATCGTCTTACCCAGGACGCGGATGTAGTTTATCATCACACCTAGGACGCGGATGTAGTTTATCGTCATATCCGGTCTTTATTGAGATTAACGCAACATGAGAAGCTAAAGACATCAATAGTTGATGTCTTTTTTCGTGTTAAGGGCTCTTCATGGTGTGAAGAAGGAATGTTCAGGAAAATGAATTTGTGTAGAGTTTGGTCATTATGTTCCTTAACCCTTCATTTGACTTAATGCCCAGCCACCGGTTGAACGGTGGAAGAGAAAAAAATGATGTAGCCACCGGTTGAACGGTGGAAGAGAAAAAAATGACGTAGCCACCGGTTGAACGGTGGGCAAACACTTGTAACTATTTTTATATCTACCGTAAAACATTAGATATTAATTATTTGTGAATTTTGACTCAGGAGCTTAAGTAGAGGGGTTAAAATTGTTCAGGAACGCAGGGCTCAAAGGGTTAATTACGTAATCCAGTGTTTGCCGTGTCTCGCCAGAAGTTTCACACGTTCCTTGAAATCACTTAGAAAATAAAAGAAATCACCTGGAAATTAAAAAAAAAAATGTGTTCTGTTTCCATTTTCTTTCTCTGACGAAATCATTTCGCACCTTACGTTTCCTTAATTTTGAGGTAGTATATCGTTTATATTTACATACATACATACATACATACATACACACACACACACACACACACACACACACATATATATATATATATATATATATATATATATATATATATATATATATATATAAATGTATATATGTATTACGTAACAATATCCAAAATTACCTCATATGGGGGGGGGCGTATGAGGTAATGTTGTTGTGTAATTTATATGTTCTGTTATAATAAATTCATTGAACTTTTTTGTGGATAAGTTTTAATATTTGATATTACTAGGATTCACTTGGGTTATATACCAACGGATTTATTACCTGTACTATATATATATATATATATATATATATATATATATATATATAAATAATATTTAATATCCATGTATACTCCTAATATTATATAAAAATTGGATGGCAAAAATGCTTTTTTTCATATTTTTCATTTTTGTTGTAGCACAATTGAAGATATTAAAAGCACAAACTTTTCAGTTGCTTATGTAACCTTCGTCAGGACTCGAGAGTAATTTTCGTTTATAATTTCTTTATCTGTTTATACTTCTGAGATGAGGGATTATGTACACTATTTACATTATTCGGACTATTGTCCTCATCTTTGTCGCCATGTTTATCACAACGTGTTGGTCGTTGTACGCTCCGGCCTTCTTCAGTTGGTTTCAATGAACGCTTTATTTTGCTCACTGAGGTAGACTGTTCTAGTTCCACTTGCCATGTCTAAAACATTTTACTTTATTTGATGAGATTTAAAGGAAATTCATTATTAATAAATACTGAACTCTGTATAATCTGTTTCTACACACGTCGACAATGAGTATCTGTCGATATTACTGAGATGAGCTCTTGTAACTATTTACACTATTTACATTGTTTGGACTGTTGTCCTCATCTTTATTGTCATATTCAAAGTCTATATTTCTGAGATGAGATATTGTAACTATTTACACTATTTACATTGTTCAGACTGTTGTCCTCATCTTTATTGCCATATTCACAGTCTATATTTCTGAGATGAGGTATTGTAACTATTTACACTATTTACATTGTTCAGACTGTTGTCCTCATCTTTATTGCCATATTCACAGTCTATATTTCTGAGATGAGATCTTGTAACTATTTACACTATTTACATTGTTTGGATTGTTGTCCTCATTTTTATTGCCATATTCACAGTCTATATTTCTGAGATGAGGTATTGTAACTATTTACACTATTTACATTGTTCAGACTGTTGTCCTCATCTTTATTGCCATATTCACAGTCTATATTTCTGAGATGAGATCTTGTAACTATTTACACTATTTACATTGTTTGGACTGTTGTCCTCATCTTTATTGCCATATTCACGACGTTTCAGCCGTGGCACGCTCCAGCCTTCTTCCGTATCTGTTCATATTTCTGAGATGAATTTATTGTAAATATTTAGATTTTTTACATTATTTGGACTGTTGTCCTAATCTTTATTGCCATATTCACGACGTTTCAGCGGTTGTACACTCCGCTCTTCTTCAGTTCGGAATTTCGAACTAAACGCTTTATTTCATCCACCGGTGTAGGTTGTTCTAGTTTTACGGACCATGACTCTTCTGAATGTCTCAGTTATTTCCCTTTAACTTCTCTCTCCAAGTTTTTGTTCATCATTGCAATATCCGGGTATTGAACTAACAACTCTTTGGATCAAGTCACTGTATCCAACCAACGTGTTTATCCACATGGCTACGTCTCCTTGACGAAGTGACACTAAAACAACTTAGTTTCATCCTCATTCATCTTATTTTTAGATGAATACGACCATCGTCTACATGCAAATGCGGCGGATCATACAATAATACCATTAGAACGGGAGTTTTTTTTTTTTTTACTGAGGAAAGCCGTAGAATGGATCAACCGAAACTCTATGTTGATAATATCAATGTCATGAAGAAGAATTTTATTGCTCGAGGAAAAAGAAACTTGGAATGTTAAGGGCTCAAATATATAGACAGGATATCACATGTTTATTAACATTAAAAGTCGTGGTTAAGGTTCTTGTTATCGTGCAATGAATGATCAATGACAAATGCTTGATATTTATTTTGAACTTATTTTTCTCTTGGCAGACAACATGGGCTGGCTTCTGTGCATCAATTTTCTTCTCTCCATTGCCTGTCTCGTTCAAGCTGACGATAAACCCTATTGCTCACAACCGAAACCTCAAAAATCAGGTACGTAACTCTTTCGCGTCTGCAAAGTTCGTATCCTATATTCGATTGTCACAATACTGGCTGCTAAGTACTAATTACTCTTCGATTAGAAGTTCCATGAAATAATAATAATAATAATACACATTACAAAGAGTTTTATCTATGTAAAATGTGTGTGATATTAATTTGTTTTTGTTTTTTTGCAAAAAATGATCACTGCAAGATGTCATGAAGCCATTTATGACCTTGGGTCTCTCGGTGGAACCCGGAAGGATATGTATATACAACACAAACCCAAGGACATAATAATAATAATTAACCACCAGTGGTTACGTAGTGTAAGGTTAAAAGCTGAAACGGAAGGTTTTATTCTTGTTGTAGAACTAGCAATTACTAAGTACACATAATGAAAAAGTGTGTTCACCCCAAATGCAGATTCTCTGATAAATATCCAAAAAACAATTAACCACTTTGTATCCGTTTGCACGGTGTTAGCACCCACTGAATATAAAACTCGACATGATCGAGTGGGCCTATATATGCATTGGGAAATATGAAACTTTTAGGGGAAGGAAACCGCAAGAAACTGGTATGAATATCACCCAGACCCAGTTACAGAGATAGGACCTGTAACAATGTTATGCAACTTTACAATACACACAAACAGAACAATCAAACCTAATAGCCCAGATATCGCAATGAAATACCTTCAAAAACAGAATGTGCTTTCTTATTGACATGTTTTGTAGTAATTTACAGTGTTGGACAAGGTTAATCAAACGTTGCCTATTCTATATTCAATTTTCTTACGATCAGTTTTGCGCTGTCCTTTGATTATTCAAATGTCTATGCAAAGTGCGTTCTAATGATGCTGATTTTATGAAAAAGCAGAGAGGAACTGATAGCCAAATGCTTGTATTGAAGCACAGCTCTAATATTTCTTAGATTCCAATGATGATCGGGTGTAAAACGTAATTGACACATGGCTATGCAAGCAGCTAAGAACCTTCTACGAAACGGGTATTCATACTGGCATTTAAAGGTAGAATACCACCATTTTAAAATTGGTTTATGCTTCAGGGTGATAGTATGAAGAACCACATAGAGGAGTAAGAGCAAGTTATATCTTCAGTCTTAAGTGTTTCTGTTTAATAGACCAGCAGGTGGTTCCTTTTGAGATTTCGTCTTCTAAGCGGCATCTTTAAGCGAAGGAGAGGGCACCTCGAGGTGGTGTAATGGTTAGCAAGCTTGTCTCTCTAGAACAATTACGACTGAGTAGTGAGTTTTATCCTCACTGAGTGCCCCATACTTTCGGCCTTGTGCCACATCTAAGCTACGCTTTGAAAATTACAAGGGCACCTCGAGGGGTGTAACGGTTAGCAAGCTTGTCTCGCTAGAACAATTACGACTGAGTAGTGAGTTCGAACCTCACTGAGTGCACAATACTTTCGGCCTTGTGAGACAGCTACGCCTGGAAAATCACTATGTAAGCTGATGTCTCGAGTAGTTTGTGACACATCGATACTTACATGCAAAGGGTCATGTGTCTTTGTGCTAGTAGTATCACGGCTATGACTACGACCAGCTTCCACAAGCTATGACCACCTAAGACCAGCTTGGACCAGCTGAACACTCGGGTCCCCATTTTAAAAAAATGATCTTGTGTCACAACCTGGCACAATGGGAGTGGGGGTCAAGTACATCTCTACTTTAACCGAAGTAGAACAGGTAAAGGGGTGGTTGAGTTGTATTGGATTTTGGATTAGCGATAAAACCAGGAATAGAGTATATCCGGGTACTGGTCTATAGTAAGTTATGCTTGGGATCGGAGAGAGTTCTGGTCCAACGTTGGCGTCGAGTGGTTCTGAAGCCTCAATTTCGTATTGCTAGCCATCAGGTTGGGATGAATAGCTAGGGGAGGAGTTGGTAGAAGGAAGAGCTGATATAGCATAAGTTGTCTCAAGTGTCACCTAACTACCCACCTGGACGATCAGGTGAAAACCTGAATAAAACACTAATATGGGGAACAGGGTTCGCGTTCAGTATCTGTCTATATTTCTGAGATGAAGTATTATGTACACTGTTTACTTTATTCGGACTATTGTCCTCATCTTTGTTCCCATATTTATTAAAACGACCGGGTATTGAACTCACACTCTTTGAGTCCTGTCGCTGGATCTAACCAACGTCTTTATCCACTGTGTCATGTGTCCTTGAGGACATCTGTGTGTGAATTTCTGGTTAAGGCAGTGGAGAGCTTGGAAAGGGGAATTAACAGGAGATAACTGATAACTGACATCCATTAAACATGGCACGTGGAACTAGAACAGTCTAGCACAGTGAGCGGAATAAAGGGTTTAACTCGACATTCCAACCACCTGAAGAAGGCCGGAGGGTACAACGGCCGAAACGTTGTAATAAATATGGCGACAAAGATTAGGACAATAGTCCGAATAATGTAAATAGAGTTCGCGTTCTTCTTTCTGTCTTTCATTGTGTTAATTTTTTTTTATTCAATTATATTTTATTTTTGAAATATTAAAAAAATTTTATTTAATTTTTTAAATTTAATTTTTTTTATTTAATTTAATTTATTTTAAATTTTTTTAAAAATTTAAATTTCTTTTACTAATTTAATTTTATTTTTTTAAATTTTAATTTAATTTACTTTTTTGAAATTAAAAAAAATAATTTAATTTAATTACAATTTTAAAATTAAAAAAAATTACCTTGTGAGCATGCAGTTGACCCTTTTTCTGTTTTCTGTGAACACAAACTAGATAGAGGATTGAAATGCAATGTGGGGTAGATTATTGTCCGGTCGGTGAGAAGCCTGGGCGAGAGTCGCGTTGTATGTTTAGATAAAGCAAGGTTTAGAATCTTATGGCTCTTGTGTTTATTTTGCTATACCTTTTGCTATTACGCCATTATTAGTTTAGTTATAATTGAAGAAACAGTACTTTGACTGACCGTCGTAACTAAAGGATATTAATCTCTTATAGATATTACCAAGCCAACCATACCGTCACAATTCAACGTACATGTGGAAATGATCGATGTGCTGACGGAATCAGTTACGGAAATCACCGAATATTACGATGGCCCGGGAAATAGAGCCGTAGTTTTTATTTCGGAGAATGCAGGGAAAAGCAAACGGTATTATAGATACGACCAGCAACTCTTTCTGGAGATCTCAGAAGATATTAGTAAGTAAAACTGTTTTTTTTTTATATTCTTATTGCAAATATCTGAGCTGAGTTACACACTTTTTAATCAGTACCATAGCATCCAAAGCAGTAAAGCCACTAAGATACAAGAGATTACGGGGTGTGGAAGAATTAGGAACAGAAACATTAATAATGGGAAGAGGAAAGAGTAATCAGAAAAGATAGTAGATGGCGATTGACGTTGCATTTAAATTTTTTTCCAGGTTTATGTCGTCACATGATTTATGCATTCACATTGGAATGAAATCAATGCTGTCACATTTTTTTTTAAATCGAATTTACACCAAGAAAGGCAGTAAAGCCACTAAGACACAAGGGGTTACAGGGTGTGGAAGAATTAGCAACAGAAACATTAACAATCGGCGGGAAGAGGAAAGATTAATTAGGAGGACAGTAGATAGCGATTGAAATTGCATTTAAATTTTTGAAGATTAAAGTTGGTTGGAAAGCATCGAGCCGGAAGGGAGTTCCACAAGCAAGAAGTGCGAGAAAAAAACTGTTAGCGTAGAATTTAAGGCTACATCTAGCCAGTTCAACTGTAAATCGATGAGATCTTGATGTCAGTTTAGTACTGCGATTAAATTCATAAAGTCGAGGCGCCATTGCAAAGTGCTCATCCAAACAATTATCATAAAATCATTTATAGAAAAAGTTTTAGAGGCAACCTTACGGCGATGAGAAAGGGACTGAAGCCGAGCTACCAGATCAGGACCAATAATATTGCTGATTCTTCTTTGGATAATCTCAAGATGCTCGAGGTAAATAGTAGGGTCACCGGACGATATGTGGCAGCAATATTCTAAGCATGGATGAATGGTAAATTTATAGATATGCATACATTTACAAAAAGTTAAACCCATATTAGAAAAAATGATTAATAAATTGATGAGATCTTGACGCCAGTCTAATACTCGCTTAAATTCATAAAGTCTAGGTACCATAGCGAATTGCTAACGCAAACAATTACCATGAAAGTCTTTATAGAAAATACACAGGGACATTACAGCAATGTGAAAGTGAATGATGCCGAGAGGTCAGGTCAGGAAAATGACATTGCAGATTCTTTGTATTTTATCAAAGATCTCTAAATATATATGAGGATAATCAGCTACGTTCAATAGCCATTTTATTTCAGTGACACTTGCATTAATTGGTTCTCATTGACAACAAGTTTCTTCCTGATTTACATTATGTTTCGATTATGTTTCTTGCTTAAATTCATTATGCTTCAATAGTACATCTTGCTTAAATTCATTATGTTTCGATAGTACCTCTAGCTTAAATTCGTTACATGCTTAAAGGCAGAAGACGGAAAAGTTTTCAACGAGCAAGAAGTGCGAGAAAAGAAACTTTTAACATAGAACTTACGGTTATATCTAGCAGCCATTTCGACTGTAAATTAATAAGATCTTGACGCTAATCTAGTACTTCGCTTAAATTCATAAAGTCTAGGTACCATAGCGAATTGCTAACGCAAACAATTACCATGAAAGCATTTATAGAAAATCGAAATCTTGGAATAGGATGATGTAGTATCCAGATTGACGTCACTGTCATTTACCAGGCCTGGATTGATTGGCTGATTTGATTTTTGCGGATTTTTTTTTATGGTTTATTAACTTTTTGTAAAAAGCGAAAAAAAAGTTTTTTAGAATGTAAAAATTTTTGAGAGATAATAATGTGCTATTGATACAAGTGCTACTAATTAACCCATAGCTGGAGGGGGTATTCTTACTTTTCCTAAGGTCATAATTTAAAAGCGTGTTGGTCAAAAGACTTTTCAGAATTCGCTAGTGTATATATGTAACAAAAAAAAACAAACAAAACAAAAAAAAAAAAAAACAACCCATAACAACATCAACTACGAAAATGGCCATACTATACTGGCCATGTTCGGGAATTAAAAATATTTCTATATCAGATGACCAATCATTTACAATAACAGAACTAAAGATAACAATTCCGAGCTGTTAGTTATCCATTACACTGCCCAAGCTTACCGCACCTGGTATTCCCAAACAGTCATCCATTTAAGTATTGACCAGGCTCAACGTTGCTTAACTTCGACGATCGTACGTGAACAGGTGTCTCAGCGTGATATTATTGAATATATATATATATATATATATATATATATATATATATAATTAATCATTACCAATACACATTGCCATTACATGATGACTTACAGCGTTTTACTGACAGAGTTTACCAAAAATGTGTAGATACTTTAGGAAAGGAAAAACTTGTCTTTCGTATTTTTATCAAATTGCGATGACACTATTTACACTATTTTCCTGAGTCAACACCTGCAGACTTTTACTTCTGGGGTACTCTAAAGGATGTTGTGTATCGCAAAAAACCGACTACATTGGTGGCTCTTAGACAAGAAATTGAAAATGCATGTGCAGTAATCCCACTGGACACTTTGATCAACTTTCTCCAAACAATAGTTCGTTGTATTAATAAATGTCTGGAAGCTAAAGGCCACCATTTTGAGCATCTCTTGGGATTCTAGTGTCCAAAGGTAACTTGTATTAATCTCGTGATGACTGAATAAATTTAGTATTACAATAATTATACAAGTTTTTCCTTTTCTTAAGTGTGTATAACTTTTTTGCGGACTCTGTATGTAAGAATATGGAGTTAGTTATTTTAATTAATGGACGGTCATTTTTGTTAAATGTCAATGGCTTCTACAATCTGTACTCTTTTTTTTGTAATTAGATTTAGGGAGGATTTTAATCATGTTAAAGATTCATACTCCTCTAGGTACTGACCAGGCTCGACGTTGCTTAACTTCGGTGATTGTACGAGAGCCAGGGTTTCAAAATGGTATAGCTCTAAGCCTGGTATTGTTAAAGAGGAGCTTCCTAATGTTAAAGTGTTTTAATTGCATTAATGTTAATGTGTGTTTAAATAGCATGTGAGTCGGTGTGGAAGAGTAGTTGTTCTGTAATATATGTGTGTATGTAAGGAGATGCTGAAAAGTTTCTGTTTCGACATTTGTTTATAATTTAATAAGCGTGTTAGTCAAAGGACTTTTCAGCATCCCTTAGTGTATATGTGTAACAACAACAACAAAAAAATAACAACATTTACTACGAACATGACTACAAACTGGGTGGACTGGGAGAAGAGATGGGTTTATACCTAATCAGAATTTGATAAACAGTTATAATGCGTATATAAAGTGGGGATCAGTTACATATTACAATCGATATATAGACCGATCCCTCACTTTGTGCCCGCTGTAGTTTCTATACATTTATTTTCCAGATAATGTAAATAAATCTAAAAGATATGCTTGTGTAGCTAATCCCTATTTCATTGATTGATTGATTCGTTTTTTACGGCTTAGCAACCTGTTTCAGGTTATTTAAGACAAGAAAATAGTTTTAGACTTGTAAGATTTTGGAGTGGGATAATAATTATTTAGTGATAGGAGTCTTACTAATTAACCCATAGCTGTGGGAGAAGAGCTGAATTCATACATTTTCCAAGGGTATTTGAACATATATGAATATAACGAATATGAATATAACGAACCTAACTGGAATTGGAACTCGGCTCTCCGATATCTGTTACATAATAGTTTAGAAGTCTATTATTTTTTAGGTGGAAGTGTATCTCTGCTCTGACTTTCTCAGGTTGACCTTAGGGATCAGACACAAGATAAAATAAAGAAGTCGATTTTGATTGGCTGAACGAGCGTAGGTATGATAGAGATATAGAAAGATTTTCCAGGGAGTTGTTTCTTAACTGTCAAGCAATGTAAACGTGTTGACTTTCGTGTCTGAAACTGCTCCCCAGCGGAGGGAGAGAGACCTCAACTAGAGATGTATACGTCGACGTTAATAAAATAGTTAAAATTCCATGTGTTGAAGTTCCTTCCATCTTGAATCAAAACAACTAGCGATCACCGGCAATGAAAGAAGAATGCAACTTTATTGTCGAGCGATCACCGTTGCCCAAGACCACTCTCATCAAGGGGCTATACTACATTTCCAATTCCGTATCGTTATCCATTACACCATCCGCACATCCAAGCACGATCACTTGACACATCACCTAGTAACATCATTACTAATAACATGTAATATCACTTAGAAAAAGACAATGACTTAATTAAACGACTGACTAAATGGAGTTTATAAACCCACGTATAATTACGATAGCGAAGACTGAATTCAAAGAAAACCTAAGAATAATAACTAATATTTTAAATCAGATAACCTCGCTTATTCTTGTGTTAGAACCGCCTTTGATAAACAATTAGTATTCAACTTAATTGCAATATAAACGGTAGATAATTTAGCTCAATTATAATGATACGTTTATTCGACTGGACCAGAGAGGTACTTGTCAAAATATTGTGACGAGATTGCATCACTATTTTAGTCAATTAGGCTTATTCTATTTATTCAATTGTTATTATTATTATTATTCAAATCGTTGTCTACCTCCAGGACCATAGTACTAGTAAACGTTAGTCACTCCGTCAGTTTTTCTTCTCCCTTGCAATTTAAAGCACCATTTATCGACAACTAATTGTCGTCTACGACAAAGGGGTGGGGAAACTACTCTTAAAAAGTTTAAGCCATTTTCGGACACTGAGATCCGAAGACGTATTTGGATGGGCAAAGATGCATTCCAAAGCTAAGCAGAGTATTAAGAGACAGGAAAATTTTCGTAAGAAACAAAGAAAAGAGTACTGAACTGTTATGTGATATCTGTCTTGCTATATGGAAGTGAATGCTGGACAACCTCCACAAAGATGAAGAAGAGATGTGGTTCTACAGAAGGATGCTAAGGATACCATGGACCGTACATGTGAGCAACGACAAGGTTTTGGAGACGACAGGAAAAAGAGAAAAAGAGTATACTTAATATCAGAAAGAGACAGTTGAAATTTCTGGGACACGTAATGAGAAAAGAGGGCTTGGAAAATCTGATACTCACAGCACGGATAAAGTGGAAAATGGACAGTGGAAAGCAACGCAAGACATACTTAATGGGCTTGAACAAGTGGATGTCGGAATAGGGTCTGGGAGAAAAAACGAAACAATTATTATTATTATTATTATTATTATTATTATTATTATTATTATTTCTCTTACAGATTTGTGCATATCCGTCCCGATCTCTGCAAGTGATCATATGATGGGTTTTAAGCTAAAAAATGGCACCCGTAAAATATTGTCTCCTTCGGCTGCCCTACGGTTCAGTTCTCCTGGACAAATAGAAATCTACAAGGGATCAAAGGTCATTCGAGGGATCAACACGGACCATTGGTATTCATGCTTGAATTTGCAGGATCCCAGGGCAGATCTGGAGATTAATTGGTATTTCTCCAGTAAGTGAATATACTTTCTTTTTCTTTTTCTCTTTCTTTTACTTCTCTTTTCAGGATTGTTTTTATAAAACTATAATTAATACCCGATTTTTTAAAAATAAATCTATAATTCATACCTGATTGTTTTCATAAACCTATAATTAATACCCGATTTTTTTAAAAATAAACCTATAATTCATACTTGATTGTTTTTATAAACTTATAATTAATACTTGATTGTTTTTAAAAACCTATAATTAATACCCGATTTTTAAAAAAATAAACCTAAAATTCATACCTGATTGTTTTTATAAACCTATAATTAAAACTTGATTTTTTTAAAATAAACCTATAATTCGTACCTGATTGTTTTTAAAAACCTATAATTAATACCCGATTTTTAAAAAATAAACCTATAATTCATACTTGATTGTTTTTATAAACCTATAATTAATACTTGATTTTTTTATAAACCTATAATTAATACCTGTTTTTTATAAACCTATTATTGATAACTGATTGTCTTTATAAACCTATAATTAATACTTAATAATTAATACCCGATTTTTTAAAAATAAACCTATAATTCATACCTGATTGTTTTCATAAACCTATAATTGATACCCGATTTTTTAAAAAATAAACCTATAATTCATACCTGATTGTTTTTATAAACCTATAATTAATACTTGATTGTTTTTAAAAACCTATAATTAATACCCGATTTTTAAAAAAATAAACCTAAAATTCATATCTGATTGTTTTTATAAACCTATAATTAAAACTTGATTTTTTAAAAATAAACCTATAATTCGTACCTGATTGTTTTTAAAAACCTATAATTAATACCTGATTTTTAAAAAATAAACCTATAATTCATACTTGATTGTTTTTATAAACCTATAATTAATACTTGATTTTTTTATAAACCTATAATTAATACCTGTGTTTTATAAACCTATTATTGATAACTGATTGTCTTTATAAACCTATAATTAATACTTGATTGTTTTTATAAATCTATAATTAATACCTGAGAGTTTTTATAAATTTATAATTAATACCTAATTGTTTTCATAAACCTATAATTAATACATGATTATTTTAATATACCTGTAATTAATACCTGATTTATTTATAAACCTATAATTAATACCTATTTTTATAAGCCTATTATTAATACCTGATTGTCTTTATAAACCTATAATTAATACTTGATTGTTTTTAAAACCTATAATTAATATCTGATTTTTAAAAAATAAACCTATAATTAATACCTGATTTTTTTAATAAACCTATAATAAACTCGGAATTGTATTAATCTGACTCCCCACCTCCAGTTAGGGCTAACATAGAAACATACAATTATATCTACTAGTTTATATTTATGTTGGTTTGTGTATATCTATCGACCCGGCATGGAGGCACGATAGGGATAGCAGCTCGGAGAGCCGAGTTCGAATTCCAGTCGAATCTATTAGGTTGGTGTAAAAATAATGATGTTATAATGTCGTTTTTTGGACATCCCTAGCAAAAATTTTCACCTTTCTTTTCGAATCTTCCTAGCAAATCTAAACTTTTTTCAGACATTTCCTAGTAGGGATGTCCGAAAAGAAAGACGCAAATATTAGCTAGGAATATTCAAAAAACAAGACGTTTTCATTTGTTAGGGATGTCCGAAAAGCAAGCTGAAATTTTTTGCTAGGGCTGTCCGATAAACAAGATACAGATATTAGCTAGGAATGTCCGAAGAATAAACTGTTTACATTTGCTGGTGAGGTCCGAAAAGCAAGCTGAAACTTTTTACTAGGGATGTCCGAAAAGCAAAGTTCAAATAATTTTCACCTTTCTTTTCGAATTTTCCTAGCAAATCTAAACGTTTTTCAGACATTCCTAGCTAATATTTCGATTTTGCTTTTCGGACATTACTAGCAAATATTTTCACTTTGCTTTTTCACTTCCCTAGCAAATGTTTGAACATGTATTTTCGGATATCTCTCGTATGTGTTTGCGCTTACATGCTCTAGCTAAGTTGACCCCCCCCCAAAAAAAAAATAAAACGGAGACTTAAATAAAAATTAAAAAGCCAAAAGTAACCTGTACCTCCTTCAGATTTCAGAGCTTCAAAATCCTTTTACACACCCGAATTCTCACTTCAAATCAACGCCTTCTACCCTACAAAAACGTGCAACATTTACATATCTTTGGTTAAATTTCGATGAAGTAAGCTTCTTTCTTTCTGTCTTAAGCTTGACTTTAAGCAAATGCTTAAAGAACATATTCGCTTTGGATGTTCTCTTCTCGAATCCAGAAACAGAACGACATTCATGCTGCGAATGGTGGTGAATATATATATATATATATATATATATATATATATATATATACTAGCAGCATGGCCCGGCGTTGCCCGTGCACGATTCAAAAATCGTACGACTCATACAGCAATCGCTATCACTTGACTTAAAATATTTTTGCCCTTCCTTGCCTTTAAAGGAGTGCCCTTTGCCGTGTTGATGTTGCTACATGCCTTACTTCTTGCCTATCTCACACTGCGAATTTTTTCTAAGCTCTATACTAAACATTAAATCTGTTACGAAAAAAGAACTAAACAAAATGAACACAAAACGATCAGCTTTAAAAAAGGAGTCGTAACTGGAAAAACCGAATGAAAAAAGCAAATACTTTTTCACACCCAACCCAGTTCTGCGGAATCAGAATCAACGTTGAGTTTAAGCAAGCGAATGAGCCAATCGATTTTTTTTTTGCATGCTAGTTAACATTCGTATCAGTCAGCTGTTGGCTCTCACGCTCGCTAATAGAATCTTCCTGCCTATTCGTGGCAGCCAGATATAGGCTCTTACTCTGGCCAGTAGAAAATGTCCGCAAACTACATGAAAACTGGCGTAGAAGCATGAAAAAATCGATTATTTTCACTATCGATGGGAGTTGGGAAAAGTCGGTCTTGGCCTTCCCGCTAACTTGGAGCATGTGCATGTAAATTTTGGTGCAAATCCGTTGAAAATTGCGGCCGTGCATTCGTTACACAAATACACACACATCCTGCTTTATATATATATATATATATATATATATATATATATATATAGCCAACAGTAAGTCCTCCAGCATCCTTCTTTAAGTTATTTATTAAGGGAAAATTGTATTGTTTCTTTTCCAGCTGCTGATCAGTGGGATCCAAGTAGCAGTGCCTTACAAGTTCCAGTCCGGAGCTACATCAAAGGCATAGCCTACGAATCAGAGACTATTAAGCATAACATTGAACAGTATTTTGAATACTATCATTATCGAACTGGATTACCAAAAGACAAAACAGTTTTTGACGTAAGATAAAATACTGGGTTACAGCAAAACCTCTTTTTGTATCTTATAATCTCTCTCTCTCGCTCTCTCTCCCCCCACCTGTACGAACTTATGTCTTCTCGGTATGTTCATAACTATACGCTAGTCTGTTCAAATCTATCTATCTATCTATCTATCTATCTATCTATCTATCTATCTATCTATCTATCTCTCAGTCTGTTCCTTATCTATTTCATTCTCTTCATGATCTATCTATCTATCTATCTATCTATCTATCTATCTATCTATCTATCTATCAGTCTGTTCCTTATCTATTTCATTCTCTTCATGATCTATCTATCTATCTATCTATCTATCTATCTATCTATCTATCTATCTATCAGTCTGTTCCTTATCTATCTATTTCATTCTCTTCATGATCTATCTATCTATCTATCTATCTATCTATCTATCTATCTATCAGTCTGTTCCTTATCTATCTATTTCATTCTCTTCATGATCTATCTATCTATCTATCTATCTATCTATCAGTCTGTTCCTTATCTAGCTATTTCATTCTCTTCATGATCTATCTATCTATCTATCTATCTATCTATCTATCTATCTATCTATTTATCTATCTATCTATCTATCTCAGTCTGTTCCTTATCTATCTATCTATCTATCTATCTATCTATCTATCTCTATCGGGATCAACGCCCATCTAACATAGAAATACCTGGATTGTAATCCGTGTATATTAACTGGGAGTGTTTGAGTCCATAGGCATCTCTTAGATATCCAACTAGGAGAAGGAAAACTGGTGTAACACCTGCGCCTTGACAACATCCAATGATGTTCATTGATTTTTCGTTTTGTTTCCATGCTGTTCTTGGCCAAACGACTTTTTTTTTTATAGCTATAGGTGCGTTTTTTAATACAAAGTTTAAAAACCATTAATCCCCGTCTATTTTAAATATAAAATATAAATCCTGTTTATTTTAAGTACAATTTTTTAAAAACCAGCAATGCCCGTCAAATCTATGAACTGCGCCAACGTTGCGTTTCCAGATATTTTTATTAAAATTTAAATTATATAACCGTCAGTGCGACAAGGGATGAAAAATACATATTACATATTTACTAATATATGCTTAATAGCTCTGTTATATTACATCGAGCAATATTTTATTATCAGCAGCACTTAATGTGTGATATCTTATATATATATATATATATATATATATATATATATATATATGTGTGTGTGTGTGTGTGTGTGTGTGTGTGTGTGTGTGTGTGTGTGTGTGTGTGTAAAATTAAAATTTTCGAAATTGTAACAGCAGAGGTTCAGTTTGCTATGCAAATTTCTTGTAAATTGACCTCCCTACGCATACCATAAAATAAAATGAAGGTATGTTAGGAAAATAATAATAATAATAATAATGGGAACATCAATGATCCCTGTTGTAGTTGCAGCCCTCGGATTGGTTGGAAAAGTTTCCAGTAGACCCATTGAAAGGATTCCTGGAAACTGATGCCTTAAAGAAATACAAAAAATTGTTCTCACGAGTACAGTCCACACCTTACGAAGGGCTTTATCTATGTAAAATGTGTGTATGTATGTGTGTGTCTGTGTGTCTTAATTGGTCAGTGAAAATGTCATAATGCCATTTCTGACCTTAGGTCTCTGAGCGGGACCCGGAAGGAAATGAATACGCACTAGAAATCAAAGGAGGAAGAAGAAGAAATAATAATAATAATAATAATAATAATAATAATAATAATAATAATCTTCTTCTTCTTCTTCTTCTTCTTCTTCTTCTTCTACTACTACTACTACTACTACTACTACTACTACTACTACTACTACTACTACTACTACCATGGAAAATTCTTTACAAAATGAAAACATTGCCATCCCCGGAAATGGTAAAGTACCCAACTTTTGACTATATCATCTGGTTTGGTTTATTTTGTTTAATGGCATATCAAACTCATTGGATTATTTAATGCCGACAAAATTTTTATTGCTGCTAATATTTTTTCTTAAAAAATGTATTGTTGGTAATATTTTTACGAAAACGTATTTTGCAGTATTAAAACCTATTTTTACACTTTCATAGTGTTTTCACCCCAGTTTACGGATGGGATGGGGCGGATGTAGTTTGTCGTCATATCCAGGACGGTATATCATCTGTCACCAATCCATAAACACCTTTGCGCAAAGTTTATAAATGTTAATGAATAATCCCAATGAAATTCGAACTGAATCACTGAAGATGTTACCATATCTCTTGATAAAAAATTATTACGTCATTATTTTTGCACCAACCTAATATATCACACACTTACAATCGTTTGAATATCCGACAAGGGATTTTTCAAGGAAACGCTGTCATTTCTGTTTTGCCTTTTCCTACCCTGTCACCCTTTTCACATGAACTAAACATTAATAACTAGGGATACAAAATAAACAACAAAGTATTTAATCACTTATTCTATATGGATGACCTCAAACCTTTTGTCAAATGCAACAATGAGTTGAAAGGTCTCCTCAATATGTTTCAGTGATCATATCGGTATGAACTTTGGATTAGATAAATGTTCAAAAAACGTTAAACAGATCTCGATTTTGTCACAAGAATTAGTGAATTGGAACAAGAAGAAGCAGTAAATTTTCAGATTAAAAGAAGCGGTAAATTTTCAGATTAAAAGGAAGTGGTAAATTTTCAGATTAAAAGAAGCGGTAAATTTGCAAATTAAGAAGAAGCGGTAAATTTGCAGATTAGACCCTGGAAACCAATTGTAATGAAAATTTCAAATTTGGTGTAAATTTGAAAGCTTATTTCGAAAATAACAATAAAAGTTTGCGGAAAAAACAGTTTAGGAGTTACCGACAATATAAGTTCGACCTCATGCACGCCGCGCTTACAACCTGGCCGCCCTTACAGCTTGGCCACCTTTACAGCCCGCCCGCCCTTACTGGCTTTGTTTACATACGTTTGCCACGAGTAGTAATGCACGGAAGCTTCACTTGTTTTGATTATTGCGCAATGCGCGAACTTTAAATTAAATTTCGTGAATTACGCAGTAATCAAGACGAGTAAGAAGATAAGAAGATCAGTAAAAAGGCCGTGAACTGAGTAAGCTTCCGCGCATTATTACTCACGGCAAACAACGCCAGTAATGGTAGCCGGATAGGCGCGAATAAGGCTGAATTTATATTGTCGATAACTCCTAAACGATTTTCTTCCGTAAACTTTTATTGACATTTTAGAATTAATCAGGCAATTTCACACCAGAATGGAAAGTTTCATTATAATTGGTTTCCGGGGCTTAATCTGAAAATTTACCGAAGAAGCCTAGAAATATATAGGGGTCAGCGAAGGAGATGGAATACAGCATACCCAAATAAAGGAAAAAGTAAGAAACGGACACTACAGACGTGTGCGTCTGGTGTTAAATACCGAGTTGAATTCACAAAACAGAATATCAGCCATAAATACTTTGGCTGTCATTGTGGTACAATGCAGTTTCCATATCGTTAACTGGACCGTAACTGACATTAAGCGAATGGATGTCAAAACGAGAAAGCTTCTCACTTGATACTGTTATGGTCCTTGTACCACGGGTGATAGTCCAAGGTAGAACCAATAAAGATGAACTCAATGAACACAGATATATTACAAACATGAATATATACAGAGAAGTAGAAGTGTTAGTATGAACAATCAGGTTTAGTAGAGAGAACAATGTAGTCTCAACCAGTATCACTATTACAATGTCTTGCAGTAATTGTCTGAACGCGACTCTGACTGCCTCTGACTCGACTCTTGACTCGACTTGAACTACTGACTCACTTGAACTACTGACTCACTTGAAATACTGCTGAGGCGCAGTATTTATTAAGTATGGATTAGTCCATTATTATTATTATGGGTAAGATCCCATAACAGATACACATACAGACAATAGACATCATCCTAAGGCTGATGTTGATTGTCTGTATGTGTCCAGATCCGAAGGAGGTAGAGGATTAGTTCAACTAGAACTGTATTATAAAACCACAACAATCGGTCTTCAAAGATACCTGGAGACTACAGAAGACTGGATGGTGATCTGTGTTAAAGAAAATAACAGAAATAATGAACCTTATTCAGTGATAATGGAAGCCAACAAATTCGAAATGGAATTTCAATTGAACGAAGAAGAGCAAGTAAACACTAATGCACCTACTTCAGCGGCAAAGAACATAAAAAAGAAAGCAAAAGCAATGTACCAAATGCAGAAATTATGACAAGATAAATCTCTTCATGGTCAATACTCTGCCCGTACCAAACAAGCTGATATAAACAATCGCCATACTCATCTATGCTTGCGTAGTGCAGGATTAAGATCTGAAGCGAAAGGTTTTATTCTTTCTGCACAGGATCAATGCTTGCTGACTAGAAATTGCCAAGCACACACACGGAAAAATAGTGATAACCTCATATGCAGATTCTGTGATGAATATCTAAGAATAACTGGACATATTGTTTCAGGTTGCATGCTACTGGCATCCACTGAATATAAAACACGGCATAACAGGGTAGGCCAATATCTGCACTGAAAAATATGCAACTAAAAGAAACTGCAAGAAATTAGTATGAAACACCATTCAAACATGCAACAATTCTATGGGACTTTACAACGCAAATACAAAAATCAAAGCTAATCGTCCGGATATAGTGATCAAAGACCACAAAAACAGAATGTGCTTACTTATTGATATTGGCAGTTCCT
This sequence comes from Acanthosepion lycidas, assembly GCA_963932145.1. Classification (NCBI taxonomy): domain Eukaryota; kingdom Metazoa; phylum Mollusca; class Cephalopoda; order Sepiida; family Sepiidae; genus Acanthosepion; species Acanthosepion lycidas. Next base: position 13,454,325 of record OZ010596.1, on the reverse strand, counting down.
GCAAACTGCAATGTATCTTTGAAGATTTTCAAAAAAAAAAAATAAATAAAATAAAAATAAAAAAAGATAATAAAAAGAAAACTATTAAAATACAAGGATCTTGAAGTGGAAATCTTAAAAATGGGGGGGGGGCACACGAATACATTAATAAGTGCAATTGTTGTTGGGGCATTGGGTTTGATTGGAACAGTTTCCGATAGACTTATTGGAGAGATTTCTGGTAATACATGAATTAAAGAAATTAAAAAAAAAATGTATACTCACAAGTGCAGCTCACACGTCACGAAGAACTTTATCTCTGTAAAATGTATGTGCTCTTAGTTTTTTTGTTTTTTTTTGAGGAATTTTTACTTTTTTACTAAAATGTTCAATGGAAAATGTCATGAAAACATTTCTGATCTTAGGTCTCTGGTTAGTACCTGGGATGAAATGGGTATACACTAGAAATCAAAGGAAATAATAATAATAATATTAATAATATTATTATTAATAATAATAATAATAATAATAATAATAATAATAATAATAATAATACGGTGCCTCCTTATTGATATGGCAGTCCCTGCTGACCGCAATGTATCTCTGAAGATATTCAAAAAGCTGTCAAAATACAAGGACCTTGAAATACAAATCTCGAAAATGTGGCATATGGGAACATCAACAATCCCTGTTGTAGTTGGGGCCCTAGGACTGGTTGGAAGAGATTGCAGTAGACTAATTGAAGGGATCCCTGGAAGTCCATGCTTCAAGGAGATACAAAAAAATGTTCTGACAAGTACAGCCAACACTTTACGAAGGGCTTTATCTATGTTATTTTTTTTTTTCTTTTGTCAGTGGAAAGTGTCATGATGCCATTTCTAACCTTAGGTCTCTGGGCGGAACCCGGAAAGAAATGTGTAAACGCCAGAAATCAAAGATAATAATAATAATAATAATAATAATAATAATAATAATAATAATAATAATAATAATAATAAAGGGAAAATTTAAGGAAATGCTTTAAATTGACATATAGCAGTTGTTTTGAAATCATTTGAAATTTTTTATTTAAGGATTATTTTAACACCGCACAAGAAAATAAAAATTAAATAAGAATATGTTTTAAATAATATAAATATTTTCTTTTTTGTTTTAACTTTAAATTATTTGAAATATGCTTTGACAAATGGTATGAGCATATTTTTTGTCGTTTACGTGGGGGCGGGTAAGGACTTTACAGTGAATTAACATTAGAAACTGAATCATTCCCCCCACCCAGATAAAATTTAGAAAATCAAAAAAAAAAAAAAAACATGTTGCAATTTGTGATCTGGAGCCCATATTCGATATTAAAATATTTTTAATATTCAAAAAATATTAATATTTAATATTTCGATATTAAAATATAAAAATAAATTTTGATAGGAAAATGATCATTATTCGGATAGGTAAGCTTCGTTAAGAACTCCGGTTTTTGTTCCTACTTTGATCGTTTTTTCAAAGATATATATATATATTCTTATATATATATATATATATATATATATATATATATATATATATATATATCTGTCTCTCATTTCATATTTCATACAGACTCCCAGGGGCGTGCTCTGCAACATGGGAAAATATCCGAAGATACCACCAAAAATTCCGGCCATAATGTCCTTTCGTCTGGAACAAGTCGACACTCAAATGCAGAATGTCATCTACTCTGATGTAAGAAATATAAACTTATTACCTTATAAACTTACACATTTTTTCTGTCTGTAATGTTTGTAACTTTTAATATGGCTAATACAGAGGAGCTAACTAGAACTAAATCCCTTTTGTTAGTGATGCCAAGTAGCAGGGGTTTTGCGATGATATTAGTGAATTTTTCGAAGGGATAATTGTAATAAAAAGGTCATCGCGCTAAAATCTCTTTAAAAAAAATAAAAATGGTTGTGTAGAAAAACGACCGACTTTCTCTACCCTAATTGTTGACTATGGACTCGTCCATCCACAATGAATAGAACGTTTGCACATAGGAACGGTCGTCGAAAAATTGGTCAGAAGACGTAGCGTTTGAGTCGTACGCATTGTCGCACTGAACCACGGTATTCTCTATTACTGTATCATTGAGCTATGTCTCTCATGGGATTAAACCTGTTTGTTTACTCAACCTTTTGTTCCAGGGTTTTCTTACAATATTATTAACCAGAACTACGAGAGTTATAAGAATTTTATAGCAAAAGCAAAAGATCAAAGATCGTAGCGGTTGGGCGCGGCAATGGTTTAATTATATTAATCATAAAATGTATTTAAAGAATCATATTTAAGTTAATGTTTCATTCACTATATCTGTGCTGACAATTTATAAACCGTTCCAAGATACTGGCGAAGCCTGAAGGTGAAAAATCGACTCTGTGAAAGAGTTAATATACTCATAACTATTGCAGAAAATATATATATATCATTTCTTTTTATAATCAATTTACCCCAAGCAAGGTGATAAAGCCACTAAGACACAAGGAGTTATTGAAGATGAAAGATAATAGTGTGAAGGAAACTGAGAAAATGTTACTGAGGAGATGGAATAATAAAAATAAGCGGATTCAAGAAAACAGGGGATAACAATTCATGTTGCATGTAAATTTCTGTTGATTGTAATTGGAAAGCGAGAAGATGGAAGTGACTTCCATAGGCGAGAAGGGCCTATTAGAATAGAACTTACGGTTATATTTGGCAACTTCGGTTGTAAAATGATGAGACCTATCTGCCAGTCTAATACAACGTTTAAATTCATGAAGTCTAGATACAGATAAATTGTCTTGAAAATATGTATAGAAAAATCACAGAGAAGCTACAATACTGCAGTGAGAAAGTGAATGAAGTGATGCCAGATCAGGACCGATAATTTTGTAGATTCTTCTTTGGGCTTTGACCAGAATATCAAGTGTTGTATAAGAGTAAGTGTCGTTGCCGACACTGTGGTTTGAAACTAGATCGCCCGTGTAACTTACTGGCGATTCCATTATTAAGTAGATCACGTGATCGTAAAGAAAGTAAATAAATAGGAAGTAGTATGATGACTATACGATCACTGTTCACTCTTCTTGTCTATCCACTATTGGTATATATTCACTCTCTCTACTACTATACGGATTACAATTCACTTCTGATCATTATACTATTTGGCAATTACTACTTGAACAAGTATTACTAGTATGGATATTTCTAGTTACTATTACTATCACGGTCTATGAAGTGTCGAATATAACGAGCATTTTTGGAAGTGATAACGAGCTTTTGCTTGACATAGCAAAAGTGACAAGCGAAACCGCCCAACATCACAAAATCAAGATACAATGCAGAAGCATCAGACCTGATGTGGCAACAATATTCAATGCATGTACGAATGATATATTTAATATTTTATATAAAATTGCAAAACAGATTCGGGTGAAAAAATCTGTCTTGCACGGCACAGTGAACCGACTTTCTTTGCAGATAACCTAGCAATAGATTCAATATAGTCTTTCCACTTCATGTCAGCTGAGACCGTTACACCGAGAAAGCGCAACGAGTTATCTTTCCTGGTGGTTAACATCGGCCAGGCTGACGGAAGGCAGACGATTAATAGAGAGAAGTTTAGTTTTGGAGGCGTTAAAATTAACAAGCCATCTTTTGCCCTAGTTAACTACGAACTTGAGGTTGTTTTGGACATCGGCTAAAACTTTCACACACAGACACACACACATATATATATATATATATATATATATATATATATATATATTAAGACATTTTAATGTTTATACATTCTTTTTATAGATACAAATACTTGAGTAAATGCTCTGTTTATAATAAACAGTATTAAACAATATTTACCGGCCTGAATGTCCGAGAAATTTTCATAGAAAATATGCGTCCTCCGACAGAAGTCGAACCTGCATCCTATACGGAACCGTCATATAGCCTGACGTACCTTTAACCGATTGGGCCACGTTCGGTTAGCAAGGTCGATTTTACTGTCTTTAAACTGCAATCTTCCATGATTCTCTCACGTACATTCATATCTGCTCATGGCGTATCCAAATGTAAACAAATGATGTTAGATATTATGAAATGAACAAAGTCCGACAATTATTTTAAGATATTTTTATGTTTATACATTCTTTTTATAGATACAAATATTTAAGTAAATGCTCTGTTTATAATGAACAGTACGAAACAACATTTACCGGCCTGATACAGAGGACGCATATTTTCTATGAAAATTTCTCGGACATTAAGGCCGGTAAATGTTATTTAATACTGTTTATTTTAAACATAGCATTTACTTAAATACTTGTATCTATGAAAAGAATGTATAAACATAAAAATGTTTTAAAATAATTGTCGGACTTTGTCCATTTCATTATATATATATATATATATATATATATATATATGATAATCACATTAAAGATTGAATATACTTTAGTAAGAGCATGAATGACTAACCTCGTAACAGACACTCTGTAGCAGGCGACCACTCACAAATCGTACACAAGGTCACAATAGTGAGCCCTTTATGCGTGAAAATTATTGACAGCATAAAAATAACGCCGATTTTACAAGAATTCTAAGTAAGTTTTTGATAACGTATTTTTTTTCACAAATGAGAACGTAAAACGTAAAAACGCAAATTTTTACATTTGTACAAATTTACTTTTGATCTGTACAAGTTAACATTTTTAAAACAAACGTTACATTTTTTTTTAAATAACCCCGCAGGAAAAACTTCGTCTGTGTGAAAAAATATCCAGCATTCACAGCCATATTGAAAATTTGATGTTACATAGCGGATGAACAATCTTGCATGAATATTTGCTGTTTCTTAATAGTTTGCTTAGCTTTACTAAGTCTATTCTCATGCACCTTCGGATTTTGGTGTCACGTCTTCTAGCGTTTGTTAAAACACATTCACATAATTGAATTCCTGCACTATTTTAAAATCATTTCACTCCAGGGAAAGCAATACAGTTACTAAGAAACATGAAAGTATTAAATGATTTGCGTACAAGTCGAGCCTCGTCTTATAGCCCAAGAAAAACAAATCTGTTAAATTCCTTGTGTACAGATCGACACTAGTTTTATAGAACAAGAAAACATGAATTTAAACAACTTACATGCCTTGTCTATAAGTCGACCCTCGTTTTATAGGCCAAAAAAAACATGAATGTAACTTGTGTACAGGACAACCCTCGTTTTATAGGCCAAGAAAACATGAATGTTTTAATGCCTTGTGTACAAGTCGGTCTCCGTTTTATAGGCCAAGAAAATATGAATGTATTAAATCACTTGTATACAAGTCGACCTTCGTTTTTTAGGCGAAGAAAACATGAATCTATTAAATCCCTTGTGTACAGGCCGACCCTCATTTATAGGCCAAGAAACCAGGAATCTATATATTTCATGTAGCAAATTTAGATCGCTCTGTTTGATCTTTTCTTTCTCCGTTGACAATGGTTACTATATCTTGGATATTCAACACCTTCTTTGAAAATATCTGATCGCCTTTAAACGCGTTAAATTTAAGTAATTTACGTATTTTTATGCGCCATATTTTTCTTCTTCTTCTTCTTCTTCTTCTTCTTCTTCTTATTATTATTATTATTATTATTATTATTATTTTTTTTTTATTATCTTCCGCCCGTTTTTTTGCTTTCAACTGGAGACCTTTCATTTTGTGTTTTCTCCATTAAGTTGCACGACCTCAAACAGGCTACACCTTTCGCAGAAGATTTACAGTACCAAGTAGCGTAGACCTCTGAATCTATAGCAGACTAGGTTTTAGTCAGATTTTATCAATGTAGGTCTTAAAATTCGCTGATATAGTTCCCGAGGTCCCAGCAATAAATGAGACAATAGTGAACTGAACGTCCCACATTCAGAAAAATTCAATAAAAGATATCGATGTATGTCAGAATATTTGCAATTTCTTTAACCTTGATATTAAAGTCACCGGGAACGACAGCATCGGGAGAGCATGTATTTTTTTATTCATTTATTATTATTACTACTACTACTATTACTACTACTACTATTACTACTACTAATATTACTACTATTATTATTACTACTACTACTGTTATTATTATTACTATTACTACTATTACTACTATTATTATTACTACTAAAACTATTACTACTACTAATATTACTATTATTACTACTACTATTATTATTACTACTACTACTAATATTGCTACTACTATTATTATTACTACTATTATTATTACTACTATTACTAATATTACTACTATTATTATTACTACTACTATTACTACTACTACTATTATTATTAATATTACTACTATTACTACTATTATTATTATTACTACTACTACTATTACTACTAATAATATTACTACTATTATTGCTACTACTACTATTATTATTACTACTACTACTATTACTACTACTACTATTATTATTACTATTACTACTATTATTATTATTACTACTACTACTATTACTACTACTAATATTACTACTATTATTATTACTACTACTACTATTATTGCTACTACTACTACTATTATTATTACTATTACTACTATTACTACTATTATTATTACTATTACTACTATTACTACTATTATTATTAGTACTATTATTATTAACTACTACTATTATTATTACCACTACTATTACTACTACTACTATTAATATTACTATTACTACTATTATTACTACTACTACTACTACTATTACTTCTACTACTGCTACTGCTGCTACTACTACTACTGTTATTATTATTTGTAAATACTGAAAAATTATTTTATCTTTTTATTCCCGCAACAGGAAGTGTATGATTTTGAGGCTCTTATATCCAAACATGTCTACAAGTCACCAAAATTTTTCACCTACGGCCTCAACCCTTTAACTGTTATTAACGATTTCAATACAGGTAAGTAAATATATTTGTGCTTGAACATCTTAAAATAAGAGTTTCGTCTCAATGTATTGATTTTCTTTCGCATTAACATATAATAAATTAGAAATAATTTATTATAACACGATTTACATTATTCGGACTATTGTCTTCATCTTTGTCGCCATACTTATGACAACGTTTCGGCCGTTGTACGCTCCAGCTTTCTTCAGGTGGTTAGAATGTCGAACTGAACCCTTTATTTCGCTCGCTGGGGTAGACTGCTCTAGTTCCACGTGCCATGTTTTAATGGATGTCAGTTATCAGTTATCTCCTGTTAATTCCCCTCTCCAAGTTCTCCACTGCCTTAACCGGGTATTGAACTCACACTCTTTGGGTCCTGTCACTGGATCTAACCAACGCCTTTAGCCACTTTGCCATGTGTCCTTGAGGACACATGGCAAAGTGGAGAACTTCGAGAGGGGAATTAACAGGAGATATTAGGTTGATGCAAAAATAATGTCGTTTTATCACATAGTAACATATGTAAGAAAACGACATTTTTTTTGCACCAACCTAAACTTCTGCACCTGCTTTGTGTTTACATCTCCGATCCGTAACTCGCATCTTGGGATTTTTCTCTTGGTGATGACGACTCTTTCTGTTTCTTTTACAGTTGATAGTCCTTCTTTTTCGCTTTCTTTTCCCACCCTAGTGTTATAATAAAAGCGATCAGCGAGTTATGTCCGTATTTCGGCAAAGGCTGAGTGTTAACTATTGGTTTTTAGGGGGCGATTCTGGAGAAATTTTTGAGGGAACAGTGTTCCGTATTGCATCTTTTTTTTAGAAATGTACGATTTTACATTTTCTTGCATTTTCCTTCTTTGTCAGTTACTCTTGTAGCATACCAACGGACGATTACGGGTATGTCCCCATTCACATAAATACAGTAGTAAATACTGTATGTTGGTCTGCAGTGGGAGATTCGTCTCTCCAGCTGTTCTGGTCAAACTCTCTGCCTCTAAGCAGACAGGATCTCCAGACGAGGCTATATCCAAGGGTAGAGCATCGTCTCGGGAAACAGCTACCCGACCCCGTTTTATGCGGGGTCTACGAGGAGTTTCTGGCCGAGTCTACGGGCTCAGATATCCCACATTAAATTCGGCTTTGTGCCACATCTGACCACGTGGGCGGTTGGTAGATATCCTGCAGTTGGCGGTTCGCCTCCAGCTGTGTTGGTCAACTCTTTGCCTCCAAGCAGACAGGATCCCCAGACGAGGCTATATCGAAGGGCAGAGCCTCCTCTCGGGAAACAGCTACCTGATCCCGTTTTATACGAGTTCTACAGGGAATTTTTGGCCGAGCCTACGAGCTCGCATACCCCACATTAAATTCCAATTTGTGCTACCGCGTGGAGCGGTTGGTAGATATCCTGCAGTTGGAGATTCATTGTAGAATTCACTTGACTCACTTCTAGCAGTTAACTACAACTTCTAGCGCCGCTGGCGGGTCTTATATATGTTGTTCTTGTCCAAAGTATTATTGTGCATTACCAACCTTCGTGTGATTATTCTATTCAGTATCCTTCTCTACGTTACAACAGTTACCTCGAAGGTCTCGTCATTGAGACGCAAAAGCGCTGAGAAAGAAGAGGACAATCAGCTCATAGATTATTCCCTGTTTCTCAGTCAGTTATACGTGATACAAAGCAATTTTTTCCCACAGTAGGTTGCCATTTCTTTCTGCGGTAGACCAGTTGCCATCCAAAGCTATGGAACCTGGTCTCCCACCTGGGGGAGAAGAGGTATCAGCACGTAAGTGAATGTAATGGATTCGACTGGAATTCGAACTCGGCTCTCCGATTTCTCAATCCGAGCCGTTATCCATTACTCCCTGTTTTTAGTAACACATAATCTAGTATTATCTGCTATATTTGCATGGGAGAAGAGATGGATGCTGCCAATTAACTCCTGCTCACGAAGAACTTAGCATCACCTTCAGGCAACATTCTAGATCATGAGACCAGTCAGGTCACCAATTATTCAGAGAAAACAACGGTAATAAATTCGCTACAAATGCCAGTAGTAACTTATAACAAAGTTACCGGTATGGTTTCTAGCAGTAATTGAATCTGTAATTAGTGGCTGATTTAATGCAAATTACTGTGGTTGGAATTTGCTTCATTTCCTTCGTATTCCATTGGTTAAAAAGAAGTTTCATTCAAACTGCTTCTTTCCAAGAACTTCTACTTTATGAAACAAACTCCAGAGAGGATGCTTCTTATATCATTACAGTCTTAATTAATTCAAGTCTCTGGATAACCGCTATCTACTTTCAAAGACCACATTTATTAACCTTCTATATTGTGCACATGGGCCTTGGGTGAACAACATTACAAAAAGGTGTGAATTATAAATGTTGGAGGCAGCAAAGTAACAGCATTACTAGTGTTATTATGTTCGCTGTATCTTTTGTAATACCTGTAAAAATTAAAAATAAAGTATTACTTTCGAAATGTTCAACATATATATATATATATATATATATATATATATATATATATATATATATATATATATAGATTGATAGATAGATGGATGGATAGATAGATAGAGAGATAGATAGATAGATAGATATTATTTATTTTAGGATATTACATCAAAAACATGTCAAAATCGCTATACAATTGCAGTCGTGTTTCGACGCGGATCAAATGCATCTCATCAGGCGATGCATTGATACTTATCGAAACATGACAGCAATTGTGTAGCGATTTTGACATGTTTTCGATGTGATATCCTAATATAGATAATATTGCTCTACTTTGTATTGAGCCCTCTTAAATTAAATGTTACGAACGTTGAAATTGTACTCTATTCATTCTCATCTTACCTGGATAGATAGCTAGACAGTGTTCACTATATATATATATATATATATATATATATATATATATATATATATATATATATATATAGTCAAACCTAGAGAGCCAGACAAACCTACCAAGGTTTCACCTAAGCGGATCGTCAGGGAAGGCTCTACTTTTGTATTGAGCACTTTAAGTTAGTTGATTACTCGTATCGGTTTTTTTTTTCTTTGGGCTTTAGACCGGTATGCTGTACGATTATTTTCGACAGACGTTCATGTTCATAGCTCTTTCTATTTTTAAAACCTTTTTTGATTGATTTGACCATTAGCAAATCAAGAAACCGAAGGTTTTCCGAGACGAGTGTAGTTACCTATATATATATATATATATATATATATATATATATATATGTGTGTGTGTGTGTGTGTGTGTGTGTGTTCACCATATATATGTGTGTGTGTGTGTAGATTTATTAGGTTAGTTAATGAAATAAAGAATAAAAACACAACAAATTGATAAAAATATTGTCAATAAGACCGATAATATTTATTTTATATTAGTAGGCCTCTTGACTAAGCCGAAACACGAAGAGAAAGATTTTAAAGTCGGAATTTTCGGACACGCCTGGTGAAAAATAAACAATGAAAGGGGATCACACTTACGTGTAATTTTGTTGTTTCTTTGTGGTTTTTATTTTATTTTTTTCCACGTGTTGTATTACTGTAAGAAATTTTATAGTTTTAGTCTAGTAGTTTGCCATGATTAAGTTTGTGAAGGGTTTGTAGAAGTCTCTCTGTAGAAAGTGTATTCTCTGATTAAGCTTAGATTCCTGTTTAATCCTTTAATGTGTGATTCTATTTTGAAAATGTATTTTAACTCGAACTTACGTCGTTCTTGTTGGCCCTTAAATGAAGACCCTAAAAGTACGCACCTGATGTTATCAATGCTGTTGTCAGGTTGCTTGAAATGTGCGACAGGAAAGTTGCTGTTGTTGTTTTTTCATGGTTATTGAACCGAAGACGGAATTCCGTGGCTGTTTCTCCGACATAATTCCCCTTTTTGCATTTGCTTCAAAAAGTAATTATATAATATTTGAACTGACACAATTCAAAGTCGGAGCTGTGATATTTATAGACTGGGCATCGGGGTTTATTATAACCTATGTTCCCTTGGTGAGGTGATGATTTATGTATGCTAGATTATGTTAAGAGTGTGTGTGGTTTGGGGGTGTTGACGCCTGGCGTTAAGTGGGTTCTCGTTAAACATCTTTTTGTGTGGTAGAGTTTTATGTGATGGAAATCTTTTAGTAGGATATGGAAAAGTTTATGAATATTGTAAATAAAATCAAAAGCCATGGAAATTCTAGAATTAATTTTTTGTCTCATAGGTTAGAAAAGAATTTCTATTTAGTTAGTAAGCGTTAGTGATTGATTTTTGGAAGGGTTAGTGATTGATTTTTGATAGTTAAAAGTGGGTAATTCCTATTGAGAAAGTAATTGAAAAGTTGTCCTATATGTTTTTATAACACACACACACACACACACACACACACACACACACACACACACACACATATATATATATATATATATATATAATAAAAAGAAAGAACAGTAAGATATATCCGGTGTTCTTAGTGATATTTTTTATTTTTACAAAACAGTGCTAAATGTAAATTTTCAGAGCATAAATATTATAAATTAACTGATTTAAAATATGGTTTCTTCGCTACACAGTAATAACCATGTTTCAAAAACTGAAGCTAAAAACTTCAAATTTAATAATATAATTAAATTAAAACGATTAGTTCTGTTTCATCTTCAAGCGAATTTTGGTTCCAGAATTCGCTTGAAAATAAATGCTTTTAATTTAATTATATAATTAAATTTGAAGAGACTTAAGGTTAGGAATGGCATCATGACCTTTTCCACTAACCAATTAAAAAAGCCCTTCGTAAGGTGTGGGCTCTACTCGTGAGAACTATTTTTGTATTTCTTTAAGGCATGGGCTTCCAGGAATCCCTTCAATGAGTCTATTGGAATCTTTTCCAATAAATCCGAGGGCTCCAACTACAACAGGGATTGTTGATGTTCCCATGTGCCACATTTTTTTCGATGTCGATTTTAATTATTATTATTATTATTATTATTATTATTATTATTATTATTCAGGGGTTTCCTATAATATTGACATGACCTTGGGAAATTGTACCGTTCGTCCGATTAGCCAACTGCCCACAGATGCGAAAACAGTAGACAGTCGACATGTAAGGATGACCAAACCACAAGAATTTTTTCAACTGCAGAAACATTTTTATCAAGGAGTGGTGAGTTTATTGAAATATCAAGTGTTTTTACTCGTACGCCATTATTAATATCTGAATTTTAAATCACCATTGGGTTTTGATTACTCGTTTTTTTCAGGCCTCGTTTAATAAGATTATTTCCTCCTCCTCTTCTTCTTTGTACTGCGCCCATTCATGATGTCGACGTTCATGGCTCTCCCCAATTTCTTGTCGTTTGGAGCTATTTATCTTCATCCCCGTAGTTTATGCGATGTTTTCCTCTGTCCCTCTTGCCTTCAATATGCCTTCTGAGTGTCAGATTTACTAAGCACTCTTTCCTCATTGTGTACCTGTTTGTTTCCATTTTCCCTAAAACTTACACTTTGTAACAGAGAGAAGTATACACATATACATTCACATGAATGCACACACGCAACTATAACTTTTATTGACTGGAAGTGGAAATGGTGTTTATATATCAAAGTCCAATTTGGGTTAAGATGTGTGTTTACCGATGAGAAACACGATCTCAGGCAGGAGGCGATGTTTTAAATCTGGGTCAATGAAAAAATGATCTAAATAAAATTTATCGGTTAAAAATTGAAATAGAGCTTACTCAGGCTACGAGATATTTGGTTTTGTTTAACAGTATTTGTTTTGATTAAAAGATTGAATCAATGTTTAGATATCCCAAAGTATAATTTTGGGGAAGCGAGAAGAACTCGTGGTAAATAATTGGAGAATCGGTTTACATGTCAAGGGATAGTTTTTGGTACTCATGATAATCGCGTGCCGGATTAAGGGTCGATTCATGATCAGATTTATCTATATAAACCAGCGTAGTTATGCTGAAAAAAGGCAGACGGTCGAGCGAGACGGAAGAGGCCAGACGGGAGAGAGAGACGGAAGTAGACGGTCGAGCGAGACGGAAGAGGCCAGACTTTCGAGAGAGTCACGAGAGATTTGCGGGAGAATTAGAGAAGGAAGACTGCCCCAACCTGTTCTGAGAAGTCTGTATGAGACTGGACTACTAGTCATAAACCTACCCCAGGCGATTCAATACTCTGTCTCTGTTGGGAATTCGCTGGATGCATTGTGTCTTTTTCTTTTTCTATTCTCATTTATGTTAAATGTTTTTATTCTCCCTGTAACCTCTGTTCTGATGTTATCTTCTTATATAAAAGACATCAATATTTCCCCCATTCTTGTCTGGCTTCTGCAGATATTACTTCTTGTTTTATTTTTCCACATTCTAAACTTCCTGCTGCCAACTCTCACAGCCGTGTCCACATCCCCAGTCGACCGTGAACGTATGGACAACACCCCGCTTACTGGATCTAAAAACTAACACAGCGTGGGCAGTAAGCAGAACTTGACCAGTTGACCGGTCGAAATAATCTACGGGTATTCAGGGAGCGTACGGCCAGTTACCCCTAAGTTCGGTTCGGTCCGAGTGGACACCTCAACCCAAAGAGGAAGATGCCGGAGGTTGAGGGGCTAGGGACGAAGTGATAGAACTTACGAAATTCAAGGACTTCGTTGTAATGGCCTAATTAGTCATAATCCATTTTAGTAGTCTCAAACACAAAGACACAAAATGGCTATTACTTGCTGAGGAAGGAGTATCGCCAATGGGAAAGGTTATCAACTGCAGTAGTGGGGGACATCATTTATAAAAGGAGCATCTGGTTGAGTGCATTATATCACATTAAAATTAGTTTGCATCCCATTCAAAGATGGTCGCGGTCAAAAATTTTCAATTAAATTTTCATGGGTTTGTCTTTTAGAAGATGTATAATTATTTTGTTTTCTTTTCTTTCCAGAGAACGACGCGAGACATTGAGTGTGACGTGTGGATAGGAATAAAACTAGACAAAGACCAAAAAGCAAACTATACAACCGAGTGGTATTTCGCAAGACCTGTAAGTTTACAATTCTTTCTGTATATGTGTATCTGTTTTTGTTTAATATGAATGTTGGTTTGGGAAAGTTTTAATTCTTTCAGGAATGGAGATATTTGAAAAGACCGTGGGCGGAGTTTTATATTTTGATAAGATTCAATAGCGTCATAGCCAACATAGAGTACATAAGCTGTTGTTATTTAAATAATATATAATACATATTTATTTATTGTTATTAGACCATCGAATTATTTCAGTCGGTAAATGACAAAACGGGGAAGGAAATCTAGATGAGTTAATTTGTAGTGAATGGTTTCGTGAATTAAAGTAAATGGCCGATAGAAGTTATGTACGTGTGTCAATACATGAATGTGTGCGTATTTACATTTATGTGTGGATGCGGGAACGTACATGCAAGTGATTTGTGTGTGTGTGTGTGTGTGTGTGTTACTTTGTTTGAATAAGAGTATAAGATAAAGCGTTACAGATTGACCTGATAGTTAGAATAGCGAATTTCTTTTTAGAAAGTGCTAGTATAGGATAGAATTGGGTTGGGTACGCGTGTAGGTTTAGTTAATGACTTAGTATCGCTATGGAATTAGTATTAGGTTGGTGCAAAAATAATGACGTAATAATGTCGTTTTTTGATGTTAAAAATACGTCAAAAAACGACATTATTACGTCATTATTTTTGCACCAACATAATATTTAATATGTAAAACATGGGCTTAAACAATGCAATAAAGATACCAGCTCACCTCGTTATGGATTCCGGAAGTAGTAAATCTAAACCGGGTGAAGTAAAAAGACAACACTATATAGTAGAGGGGCGTTAAAAGCCCTTTTTTCATTAGCTGACGCTGACTGACATATGTCAAATAAGAACGGTCGAAGTCCGGCCTTGTTAGTTTCTTATGTTTACTATTTTTTGCAATGTCGCGGTGCGTAGCACGATACTTTCAAGGAGGCGGCCGGACTCGTCTAGAATCAGGTCGGGGTTGGAGTTAGAGCCGATATGATGCAAAACCCGAAATGGGCGATGAGAAGAGTGCATCATTGAAGACCACCCTTAATGCATCTAAAATGTATGATTTAATTAAAAAAAAAATAATACATAGATTTATCCCATATTAAACCATAGTGTTTTTTTGAGTCTTAGCATGAGCAAAACAAATTCACGGATTTTGACGACCCCCCCCCCAAAAAAAAGCAAAAACAAAAAACAGACCCAAGATTATCGTCAAAATATTTAATCCTTTCATAGTCAGTTGTGCTTGGTTTAAAAAATATAAAAATAATTATAACCTGGTTATTACTAAACCTGATAAAGATGTTGGTGTTGTTCTACTGGACTACTCGGATTATGTTTCTAAGATGGACAATATACTCGGTGATACATCAAAATTCTTAAAATTAGGTCCCCAACGTTGAGACCCATGATCGTACTGCCTCTGTTGAATCTAAATTTCAAAGGAAAATGTTAAAATGGGTCAAGAGGGGTTTAGTCTCGTCTGAAATTTCAGAGTTACTTAGACCCACTGGGTCCATTCATCCCCGTTTGTATGGGTTCCCTAAAATTAAATTAACGAATGGAATGGAAAAAAAAAAATGAATTTCAAAAAAACTAGAGTCCAATAACATTCAGACCCAGTAAGCATTTCCTCTGTTTACAAAGGAAAGGCTCACGGGATCTGATATACAAGGACTCTACAACCTTGAGGTGAAATTTGGAGTGGGACCTAGATAAAATCGAAAAACGGTCCGCACTAAAATTAAACACACATTTCCTGCTATTTATTACATGCTCAGCAATAGCAGAGCCAGAAGTATTGGTTAGTTGGCTCTTCCTGGCAGCCGGATTCAAAATCCTGGGGAGTAAGTGTTGTTTTAGTCTCGAATCCAAACGTTGGGCCGTTCTCCCTATGTAGTCGAGTCCACAACTAAACTTATATCGGTAAATCACTGAATTAACATGATGGGGAGAGGACGTCCTTACGAATGGAAGAGAAAACAGGATATATATAATACATAGATTTATCCCATATTAAACCATAGTGTTTTTTCGAGTTTTAGCATGAGCAAAACAAAAAAAAAAAAAAAAACAAAACAAAAAAGAAAAAAAAACAGACCTCCAGATTATCGTCAAAATATTTAATCCTTTTATAGACAGTTGTGCTTAGTTTCATTTCTAACCTATATAAATGTAGATAAGATAGCAAAAGTTTCAAAGTACTGCCCGGGGTCCCAATCAGGCTACCCTCCATCGGCAGGTTCGGAGTTAGTATACACCGGCCCTGTATCCGATAGCTTTATTCAAACCAGAAATTTGAATTTTGGCTTAATCAATTAAAAGTAATTAACTTTATTTAAATTTAATTTAAATTATATTTCAGAAAGTGGTTGGTGGAGAGACTGTCACTAGCAAGACGTTGGTTCAATATGCTGAATACAGGAACAATGAGGTACTGACAATTTTTCTGAGCATAAAGAGATAGATACGTAGATATATATTTGAACGCTCATTCCATGCACTCCACTCCTGTATAGAGCACTACAACCTCATCATGTTAGACGTTGCTACTACGATATCTGTAAATTTTTAATCGGTTTTACATTCAGAGATGTTCTTCTAGACAGGTTGCCAATCAAAGCCAGAGAAACTTGTCTGCCCTACTATTAACTGTGGAAGGTACTATGGGTTTGTCTTTTCCAAAGGTATTTGGTTCTGAGCTTGAATAAGTTGACTGCAGAACACGGAATAAAAACACAAAGGAGAGTAGTAAAGAGGCAAGAGTAAAAAGAGGAAGTAGTAGAGAGCCATGATCTTTTAAAAACGATGAAAAAGATCAATGTAATAAAGGCTTACGTATCCGAGTTTACTCAGATACGTAAGCCTTTATTTACATTGTTCGGACAGGTGTCCTCATCTTTATTACCATATTTCGGCCGTTGTACTCTCCGGCCTTCTTCAGGTGATTGGAATTTCGAACTGAACCCTTTATTTCTCTCGCTGGGGTAGACTGTTCTAGTTCCCCGTGCGATGTTTAATGGATGTTAGTTATCAGTTACCTCCTGTTAATTCCCCTCTGAAAGTTCTCCACTGCCTTAACCAGGTATTGAACTCACACACTTATTGGGTCCTGTCACTGGATCTAACCAACGCTTTTGTCCACTGTGCCATGTGTCCAGAGGGAAATTAACAGGAGATAACTGATAACTGACATCCATTAAACATGGCACGTGGAACTAGAACAGTCTACCCCAGTGAGCCTATATTTACATTGTTCGGACAGGTGTCCTCATCTTTATTACCATATTTCAACCGTTGTACTTCAGTTGATTGGGATTTCGGACTGAACCCTTTATTTCTCTCGCTGGGGTAGACTGTTCTAGTTCCACGTGCCATGTCTAATGGATGTCTCAGTTATCTCTCTTTATCTCAAATCATCAAGTTTTTGTTCACTACTGCCATGGCCATTGAACTAGCAGCTCTTTGGGTGAAGTCACTGGATTTAACCAACGGCTTTATCCATTGGCCTATGTGTACAACGGCTGAAACGTCGAAAAAAGCCAGAACAATGGACGAGTATAGTGCGGAAATCTGCCTAAGCTAACAAAGAGTTCGAAAATAGCCTGAACACGTATTGTATCTGTATCTCTAAGCAATGTTTGTTCCCTTACTGTCTCCCAGTTACTGTTCGGCCACCCATTCATACAAGCTCTCCAGTTAGGTTACTTGCTGCTTCTGTCTGCCTCCTCCTGTCTTCTCTTTATCCTGTGAGAGTCAAATTCGCTTAGACTTCTTTTCTCATTAGGTGTGTATAATAAATTTCAGCTGTCTCTTTCTGTTTTTAAGTATTACTGTTCTTTTTCCTTCCATTTTCGTTAAAACCTCTTCATTGCTCACATGCTTCATCCATAGTTTCCTCATTGTTTAATTTTTTTAAAGACATCTTACGCTATTTAAATGCGCCTTCGGATTTCAGAGCCACACTTTCTGTCATCGGTTATGACACTTCCCAAAGAGTTAATTTTCCATGTTTGCTTGATTCTGACGTCCCCAGTTCGTAGCTTACAAGTTGAGCTAACCTTCTTGCTGACAACCATACATTCTGTCTTACAATTA
The DNA here is from genome assembly GCA_963932145.1 of Acanthosepion lycidas. Taxonomy (NCBI): domain Eukaryota; kingdom Metazoa; phylum Mollusca; class Cephalopoda; order Sepiida; family Sepiidae; genus Acanthosepion; species Acanthosepion lycidas. Next base: position 13,436,259 of record OZ010596.1, on the reverse strand, counting down.
ATGGTTAGTTAATTCTCGTTTTCCTTTGCTACAAGTTCTGAAAATATTCAATAACAACAATTATTTAGCGTTGCATCTCAGACATCAGGTTCAATCTCAGGGTGAAGTTTCTTCCAGTTAAACGCTTGTGGCTTAAAAATAAGCCTTAGGCCAGATCGTTACCTACCCACAAATTAATACCAAGAGAATTTGTAGCAGTACGCATATTTTATTCTCGGGTTGTAACCCACTTTGCAAAAACAGATGAAGCGTAGGTGAGGGTTAGGTGAACAGTATAACAGACGTCTTCCCTTTTGCGTCGTTCTCCGTGGGTCCTCTGCGTCTCTTGGCTTTTTCGCGGGCAGTGACCACTGTTTTATAGAGATCATTGTTCTTTACACTATTTATTAGGTTGATGCAAAAATAATGACGGTTTTTGACGTATTTTTTAACGTCAAAAACCGTCATTATTTTTGCACCAACCTAATACATTATTCGAACTGTTTTCCTTATCTTTATGTCGGCTGTTGTACGCTTCGACCTTCTTCAAGTGATCTATGTTGGAATTTCGAAAAGACCCTTTTAGTCCAGTGGGGTACATTGGTCTCGTTCCAGGTACCATGCCGTTTCTGGAAATCTTTGTTTCAGTAACTCAACTCTCAAAATTTTTCTTCACCTCTGCTGTGGTCAGGTATTGAACTCATAACTGAGGGTCGGAGCGTACAACGACTGAATATGACAAGTCCGAACAATGTAAATAGTGTAAATAGTTACAATACCTCATCTCAGAAATATAGACTGTGAATATGGCAATAAAGATGAGGACAACAGTCTGAACAATGTAAATAGTGTAAATAGTTACAATACCTCATCTCAAAAATATAGACTGTGAATATGGCTATAAAGATGAGGACCACAGTCTAACAATGTAAATAGTGTAAATAGTTACAATACCTCATCTCAGAAATATAGACTGTGAATATGGCAATAAAGATGAGGACAACAGTCTGAACAATGTAAATAGTGTAAATAGTTACAATATCTCATCTCAGAAATATAGACTGTGAATATGGCAATAAAGATGAGGACAACAGTCTGAACAATGTAAATAGTGTAAATAGTTTCTCTGTGAATTATAATCTCCAGTTATTCAAGTATAATGTCAATCGACATCTCCATTTGCCTTGATCTATCCACTACTCTCATCCTTTCTTCTATCACTCCTATCTGATCTTGCTCTAAATTTTCTGTAACCCCTTGCGTCCTAGTGGCTTCCCGCCTTGCTTGGGTTGAAATGCTTAAAAAAAAATAGTTACAAGACCTCATCTCAGTAATATAGACTGTGAATATGGCAATAAAAATGAGGACTAATGTCCGAACAATGTAAATTGTATAAATTGTTACAGTAGCTCATCTCATTGTTCTTTGTCTTGTCATTTTTGTGTAAAAACGTAATTTATCTTCATTCAATGACCCTTTTTGTCCGAGCCACTTGCCATATACTTGTGAAGTCTACATGAGTCTTATGAAAGGTTAGCCTTTTTCCATTTGATAAAATATCAGCTGAAACTGATATCGCTACAAATATCTCAAAACAGACTGTCATTCAATATTTTTCTGTCTCTTGTTTTTTTTTTCTTTCTAATTTTCATTCGTCCATTTTCTTTTTGCAGTTAATGCCGGCATTTTATTTCAATATATTCGACTTCACGCAGGATGAGCCCGACATTTTGCAATTTGATATAAAACGGTGCTACACTAACGTACGAAGAGAAAAATTCGATCTTTACTTCGACAGCAAGTATCATTCCTCAGTTATTTTTCTACTTAATATTGTTGTAATCTCTTCTTCTTCTTCTTCTTCTTCTTCTTCTTCTTCTTCTTCTTCTTCTTCTTCTTCTTCTTCTATTATATGTACTCATGCGTAAAGCAACACCTTTTTATTACGTTTTAGGACATATTTTCTTTTATTAATTTATTTATTCTTTATTTGGCCGGTAGTTTAGAAAACGGGACTTCCTACTCAAATACGTTTAACCACTATAATCGCTATTTTAAAAAAAATCAGATTTAAGATAAAAAATCCATTACCTCTTTAGAAATTACTTTGTTTACCTTTCGGATACGAAAGTGAGTTGATATGAACGTTGAGATAGGCTTAAATAGATAGATAAAATAGAACCGTTCTTGGCTAAACATCTCTCCGTCGCCGAGTGGTTTAAGGCACATTGGTATTAGACGGCGGTTACTCTTACGATAGGGTGGGTGCAGAGGTTCGAATTCTGCCGAAGGATAATTGATTTTTCGAATGCGCACGATGGTCCACAATTGAAACACTGTTTAAAAAAAGCACGTTCTGTTCAAATACGGATATCCACTAAAACAACATTTGAAGCAATATCTATATTTTTCTGTTTTGTAGGAAAGTGCGGATATCAATAATTGTCTGTAGCTTTTAATTCAGTGGATGCACAGGGAGCAATGGATAAATTGTTGTCTAAGTTAAGCAAGAAATATCACTGACATCACATTTTAAGAAATATATTTACCAAAATTGCACAAAAATATCTTGAAATGCTAAATAGTAAATTGGCTTCAACTACGACCTCCAGACGACTTCGGAATCTCCTGCAACTCTTCTGGGTGGTCTCCTTGTTTAAGTTAGTGAATGCTGCCATAATTGTTGCCTTCAGTTCATCTTTGGTGATACAAAAAGTTTTGTAGGTCTCTCACTCAACTGCGCCCCACATATAATAATCAAGGGGGTTGCAAACTGGGGAGTTAAGTGTCCAGATTTAAGGGGTGATATGGTCGCCGAAATTGTCTGACAGCCATCACTGGGTTCTCCTGCTTGTGTGGCATGGTGCAGAGTCCTGTTGGTAGACAGAGGATCATCCACCAGCCACCCTCTTGACCCAGGGCAGCATTATCTCTTCAGGGCACTTGATGTAGGATTCTGTATTGAGTCTGGCCCTCACCAATAAATTCGGATGTTATTTTCTTATCAGAACGACCAGAGTGAGTTTTACGAGCTGCCGTTCCTTCGTAATTACAATTAGACTAATGCAACTCTTTCCAAATGCTTTCCTCAGACTGACACCAAAATACTGTGAAATGTTCGTATTAGTGCTTTCCAAATTTCTGGGACAATGAATTTCCTCCAGATGCTATTTTTCTCACAGACGGTGCCCATACTGGGCGATAAAATTAAAAACAAATAAAGTTCATGCGCGAAATTAAAATTATAAAATGGCAACAATTTACCCATCGTACCGAGTATATGTTTTTTGGTTTTCTATATCGGCAATATATCAAATTTCAAATCTAACCAAAATACATCTGTAAAAAGACAAAAGGAAAGCGTTTTTAGCTAACGCGTTTTGTCCTCCGATGAACTTTATCAAGGCAAATGAAAGGATTTTATTTTGCATAAAAATTTTCAGTGTTCACATAGACTACTCAGAACTTCGCAACAGGGATTCACACACACACACAAACACATATATTAGGGAATATACATAAATATCCAAGGGCGCCTCGGCGTGGTATAATGGTTAGAAAGCTGGTCTTGCTAAAATTGTTACAACTGAATAGTGAGTTCGATCCTCACTGGGACCCCATACTTTCGGTCATGTGCCACATCTAAGCCTATCTTAGAAAATCAATACATAAATATCCAAAGTAGTTCTTGCAATCTTTAGGTACAAATATTTTCATATTTGTTGGATATTAAGTATATTCACTAATATATATATATATATATATATATATATATATATATATATATATATATATATATATATATATATATATATATATATATATATATATATATATATATATATATATATATATATATAAAAACTCTGTTTCATAACATTGAGCACTGTATTTATAACACCTGAGGAAGAAATATATTTATACGTACGTGGGGCACCTCAAGGCGGCGTAATGGTTAACAAGCTTGGCTCGCTAGAACAATTACAATTGCGTAGTGAGTTCGATCTTCACTGTGTGACCCCTAATTTCGGTCTTGTGCCACATCTAAGCTACGCTTGGAAAATCAGTATATTTATACGTACGTACAAGTGTATGTAGTTTTTTTAGCCTACCCATTCCTCTCTCTCTATATATATATGTGTGTGTGTGTGTGTATTTGTGTGTGTGTGGTTAAGCAGCATCTCTTCTTTCAAGCATGTTTCATTTAATAATATTATTTTTATTGAATTTTATAATGATCCTTTCTAGTTCTCCAATCAGCTTCTTGATTTTTAGTTGAAACTCGTCAAGGAAGGACCATTGAGATTTTTTTTTATTTTTAACTGAATGCGTGTTTTTTTTTTATGTATGTACCTGAAGTTATAGGGATGTTTTATTTTCCAAACACGGTCAGTAAGCTGTGACCGTATTCATAATTAATGTTATTGAGTGTTGGCTTTTCCTTTTTTATTATTAGTACTTTTTTCAGTTAAAAATATGAAAGAAAAAGAATAGCCGAATGCGCTCGGATATGCAGAAATTTTTAACAGTTTTCACACACTTAGTGCCCAGAAGAAAACACTTGTATGAACACAAGCAAAAGTAAATAAAAAGCATAAATGCAGTCCATCAATCGTCTTTAACGAAACTTGTATAAAAGAAGGATTGCTGCCCAGATACACAATATATATATATATATATATATATATATATATTAGGTTGGTGCAAAAATAATGTCGTTTTTTGACGTTAAAAAATACGTCAAAAAACGACATTATTACGTCATTATTTTTGCACCAACCTAATATATATATATCCTCTTTTCTTGTGTTCCTTTATCGGAGACTATTGATATTTGCAGCGATATGTTATATCGTAGTGATTTGACTCCTTCGAACATACCTGAAGATGTTTTTGTTGAACTTATGAAATTTGCCACCATGTTTGTCTATTTTTGTTTCGACAATATCATGTATCGTCAGATCGATGGTGTAGCGATGGGTTCCCCTTTGGGTCCCGTGTTGGCAAATATTTTTGTGGGTTTTTATGAGGAAAGCCTTATGTTAAGTTCTTCCCGGCCCAAGGTTTACTTTCGGTATGTGGATGACACTTTTTGTGTGTTCAGCTATGAATCGGAAGTGGATCAATTTTTCCCCTACTCAACGGTGTTCATCCTGCCCTTAAATTCACAGTAGATAAGGAGTTCAATGGTTCATTGCCCTTCTTAGATGTTCTTGTTCAAAGAACTCCTTCCTCGTTTATTACTTCTGTTTACAGGAAGTCTACTTTTACAGGACTATATACTCGATGGGACTCCTTTTGTCCTAAACGACAAAAGATTAATTTGATTAGAACCCTGACACATAGGGCCCTAATGATTTGTTCGGGTGACACCTTGAAACATGAAATCAGTTGTTTAACTGAGATCTTTGTGAACAATGGTTATCCGTTGAACATTGTTCAATCGGTTATTCGAGATGAGACTGCTAGGTTCAACAAAATTAAACCTGCTTCAGTGGGTAAATGTCCTGTCTATCTTCGTTAACCGTGGTTGGGTAGGATTAGTGAATCCTTCGCCAAGTGTATTTCACGTAGTTCACGTCAGTGCTATTTTGCAGCCAACGTTCGTGTTGTCTTTCAAACTAAGTCCGTACTTCCGTCTATGTGTAAAGATGTTCTACCCCCCACCATATTAATTCTGTTATTTACCATTTCAAATGTAGTTGTGGATGCGATTACATAGGTAGAACGACACAGCGGTTGGACGTTAGAATTAAACAACACGTACCTGCTATAATACTGAATAAAAATTTTTCGTTGGGCGATACCATTCGTAACACGTATGGTTCTTCGATTGCGGATCACTTTATAAAGAATCCCACTTGTACGATGGATTTCAGTGTGAACTGATTTTCCGTTTTGGCCAGAGCACACTCATTATTCCATCTTATGGTGTTGGAAACGCTTTACATCAGGTCCAGATTGTTTGCTTGGACTTGCTGTGCTGCGTTTCTAGCATCTTTGTTGGTATAATTTTTATAATAATTTATTTCTCCCTGTCCAATCAATCATGTCATCCATAACAGACTTTTTCTTTTTCTTTTTCTTTTCCTCATAATTTTAGTTCCCCGTTAACAGTTCTGATGAGAAGGGACGAAACCGGTCGACTGGTGTGTGTTTTTGTTTCAAATCTATCAAGGCCTACAATATAAAATTTCTTGTTTTTAATGCCTTAATACGCTTCTGTACTGTTTCAAACTTATTTAAATATTTAAATATATATATATATATATATATATATATATATATATATATATATATATATATATATATATTTGGTTGGATTGAGCTCTATCTCTGATATTGAGCGCTTTCTAATATATAATATTTATAATATATAAATAATTATGTATATATATATATATATATATATATATATATATATTTATATTTATATACACATACTTTTCACACACACACACACACACATATATACATACATATATATATATATATATATTAATGTATATTTGGGAAGCACACTTTCGTTAAACATGGAAGATTTAATTATTTATTTAGTTTTTCCCGCGCTGTTACGTTTTTTTTCCGTTTGGTGGGAGTAAGAGAGTACAAAGATTTTACATAATTGTCATTGTCCCAAGCGCTCTCGACCATTTATTTAGCCATTTTCAAGGGGGTTTTGTTTTTGATGTTCTTAGTTTTTCCTCCTATTTTTACTGTTTAAGTTTTTTTTGTGTGTTGTTTTGAATAGGAGCGTTTATTCCGAGCCTTCGCTTGTTAAGTGCCGCTGTAATTCGAGTGAGCGTCTTTCTATTTAAAAAAAAAAAATTTAACACTCTATTCCCACTTATAAATAAGGTAAGGTTGATAGCAGGAGAGAGATGTTTAATATACAGGGGCTATCTTATAGCGAGATGTTTCCTGTAATGTGATTTATATAGAATTTTTAGCGTTTTCGACCAGAATTTTTCTCAAGGTTTCTTGTAAATTGTGAGTAGATAGATGGTTTTTTTTTATTATAGCACTTTTTGATCTGATAAGTGAGAATATATATATATATATATATATATATATATATATATATATATATATATATATATATATATATGAATAAAGCCAACGGAGAGGACCATAAGATTTTTAAAAAGTTTATGACAATAAAAAATTGAAAATTGAAAGAAAACGATTAATCAAGACTTATTATTCAAAATACATAAATTATTTATCAAATTAATTTAAATAATAAATAATAATTACATTAATACATATATAGTGACGCCACCTGCAACTCCTCGAACGGCTCCACCAGCGCCGCCCCCGCACGATACTTAACATACACTGGAGTCACTTCGTCTTCAATATTGAAGTTCTTGAAAAGGCGAAGATTGCCAGCATTGAGGCCATGCTGCTGAAGTCTCAGCTATGCTGGGCTGGACATGTTTCCAGAATGGAGAATCATTGCCTACCTAAAATTCTATTGTATAGCGAGCTCTCTACTGGCTATCGTGGCGGAGGTGCGCCAAATAAGCGATTCAAAGATCCTTTGTTGCCTGTCATATTAACCATTGCCAATGGTCAACCCTAGTTGCGCACCGTGACACCTGGCGTCTCATCACTAATCGTGCTGTCTACTTTGAAAATACCTACAGGGTCCCTCTCAGGGACAAGAGGCAGGGGAGGAAGTATTGCAAGGATATGGCATCGGGCCCAAGCCAGAGTTTTAGCTGCAACTACTGCGACCGAGTGTCTTTCTGTCCCGCATTGGACTTATCATTCACAAACGTGCCTGCAAGCGACGAGATAGATATATATATATATAAACGCTAAGAAAAAAAAACAAACAGTATTAACCATAGTTTAACTTTACTTACAGATTTAGCTTAAAGTATATTTTACACTGTTCTTTATATCTGAATGTTCACGCACACACACGCACACGCACGCACGCACGCACACACATATATCTATTTTAGGATATCATATCGAAAAACATGTCAAAATCACTACACAATTGCAGTCGTGTTTCGATCCGTATCAAATGCATCTCATCAGATGATTGCAAATTACTGGCGAGTGAAACATCCTTCACTCGCCAATAATTTACAATCACCTGAGGAGATGCATTTGATGCACATCGAGACACAACTGCAATTGTGTAGCGATTTTGACATATTTTCGTTTCAATATCCTAAAATAAATAATATTGCTCTACTTTATTTACATTATTCGGACTAATATCCTCATCTTTGTCACCATATTTATTACAACGTTTCGGCCGTTGTACACTCCAGCCTTCTTCAGGTGGTTGGAATGTCGAACTGAACCCTTTATTTCCCTCACTAGGTTAAAATGTTCTAGTTCCACGTGCCATGTCTAATGGACGTCAGTCATCAGTTATCTCCTGTTAATTTCCCTCTGATAACTGAGAACTGACATCCATTAAACATGGCACGTGGAACTAGAACAGTCTACCCCAGTGAGCGAAATAAGGGGTTCAGTTCGACATTCCAACCACCTGAAGAAGGCCGAAGCGTACAACGGCTGAAACTTTGTAATAAATATGGCGACAAAGATGAGGACAATTGTCCGAATAATATAAATAATGTACGTAATACCTCATCTCAGAAATATAAACAGATTGCTCTACTTTGCATTGAGCCCGCTTTTAAATTAAATGTTACGAACGTTGGAATTGTACTCTATTCGTTCCCATCTTACCTATATATATATATATATATATATATATATATATATATATATATAATTCCTTCGACTTTTTCAGAAAAATACGAGATTCATATCACCTCATCGTTGAATAAATTCAAACTTTATCTCGTCACGTCCGTCTCACTTGCTTTGGAAATCTCTCCACTTCGAGTTCAAAACATTGAGGTAAGATATCTTGATTCTAGTTATTGTTTTTTTGTGAAATTGACTGTTAAAAATATTAAAAAAAAACACACACACACAAAACAAACAAAGATACAAACAAAGATTGCTGCTACTCTTTAGAAGATGTATCGTTTACAAAAGTCCAAGTTTTTCCACAGGTAAAACTTTGATGATGCACACTCTCTTCTAGAATCGTCAACTAAAGTTTGCTTAGTATAGTTGCAGTATAAGCCACAGGTCAGTTCTGTGAGTGTCGAATAAATACCAATGGACCGAAACAGGCGTTTGCAAACGGTATTGGCTAGCCGCCCCAGCAGGCTGATTTGTTCGAAAACGAGATGCCAGCCTTCATCATAATACCGCCATTAACTATTTTTCCGTTAATATTATTATCTTAGGTAGATCATAAATAGAAAGCAGAAATACCGTAGGATCGAGAAGAGAGAGCCTTGTGTGGAGGACGCCTTTAGCGATCACATATGTTTCAGAGGTCTGGCCATTAACGACCACCTTCGCGAACCTACCTGATAGGAAATACTTGATTTATTCAAAAAGAAATTTAAATGTGGATTTTATCCGCTGGCTAATACGGTGGTATAATTTCTCTTTGCGTTTTAAAACCAGTGTTGAGTTTTGTTTTTGTGCATTTTTTAAAACTGTTTTCCTCTATGCTTTTAAAATTTCTGTGATCAGGAATTTAAAGGTCCTAATCAAAAGACGTATTTTCTTATGGGACATTAAAATCTTTTTCCTTGTTTCGAAAATGACTGAATTCAGATTGATTTTATTTCAGGTAGATCCTACAGGTGGTTATGGTGTAGTTGCTTCATTTGAGATTATGGATGCTGCCCCGAAGATTGGTGACGTGGAGCATCCGATTAAAGAGAAAGATCTCAAGACAGCTGCGAACAAATTGCATCAGTTGCTGAGGGACAAAAAACTGGAAGTTTACTTACAAAATTATGAATCGGTACGGACGTTATATAAACTTCAGGATTTTACTGTTTGAATTTTCTTAAGTTATTGACTGAATAAGCTCATGGCGAATTCTTCGACTATAAAATAACCATGGAAATTCCACTGTTGCATCGTTAAATATTTGAACTTAACAACTGTAATAAAATACTGCAATAACGATCATAAATACAAGGGCGAACTGAAAAGTTCATAGACTGACTATGAATGAGTGATGCTAGAGCTGTGAAACCTTGCATGCATTAATTTCAACTCTTCTTATTAATAATTGCATTGTTTATATCCAGGTAAACTGACATCTGACAGTTCAAAGAATATTTCAGAAGTAAATCGTAGCGACTTCTCTTAAAAATTGATAAAATTTGGCATCGCGGTGTTATCAGTTACCTGCAGAAAAATGGTTCAGCCCCTAAAGATATTTATGCTGACATTGTTGTTACATTAAGACGTGAAGCCCCAGCTTTATCAACAGTGCCAAAGAGGGCACCTGAATTTAGGAGGGGAAGTGAGGGTCTTGAAGGTCAACCTACGTCTGGACGTCACGCAAATGCCACCACCGTTTGACCACATGATAATGGATGAAAGGTGGTTGACTACAAATAGCATAACCCGTGAGAGAGTTGAGAATATTCTGCATAATAAACTTGACATGTTTATGTTTAGGTTTCGGCTCGGTAGGTGCCACGTCCTCTGACACTTGATCATAAGCGTACCAGGCTGATCGCATCAAGGGAAAACTTGACGTTGTTTGTGGCAGATCCAGCTAGTTTCCTTGAACGTTTCCTAACCCAGGATGCGTGTTCAGTTCATCACTTTGAGCCAGAGACAAAGAAACAATCTATGAAGTGAAAATATTGTTCTTAACATGCTCCAAAGCTGTAGGGAAGGTGAGGGTCTCATTTTTATTAGATGCAAAAGTAAGTATGATTATTGACTATCTTCAAAAGGGCCACACCATCAATGGAGAGTAATATGTCAAATTGCTGGGCAATTATGAAAGTCTATCAAGATCAAACACCCAGGAAAACTAACGAAAGTGATCTTGTTTTATAGTCCTAAGTTTTAATGACTGCTGTGCGTGACTGTGGCTTTGAACTGGTTGACACTCCTCCTGATTATTCTGATTTTACTCTCATCTGTTCCCCAACACGAAAAATACTTGTCTAGGAACCAGTATCGCAGTGGTGATGACGTCATATCTTCTTTCAACAGTCAGAGGTCATCAGTTTTTATGGAAAGAAATAATGTAGTTATTAATAAAAAGGGTTGGAATTAATGCATGCAAGATTTCACAGCTCTAGCATCACTTCTTCAGTCAGCTTATGAACATTTCACCACACCCTCGTATAAATATTTAAATAAGTATGGGGGTAAAAATGCAAATATTTGATATTATTTTTTTTCATTTCACTGAAGCAGACGTTAGACACATGAGAATGTTATTACAACCTTTATAGTCTCTTTCTTTCTTTTTTTCCTTTCTTTCTTTTGCTGAAACCAAACAGTGTCTCTGATATGCCTTTTCCGTTTTTCCTTGCGCTCAAAACAGAATTTCTGTGAGGTATTATCTTAGCGTAATGTACCAACAAAGGAACAAATAAACAAGCAGCATTATAGTATGATTATAGATTTATTGGAACTCGGGTCCTCATCTTGGTTGACATAGTCAACAACCTTTCGATCTTTTTATACTCCAGCCTTCTTCAGGGTTTTAATGCATACTTCTGAAAAGTTTGTACAAAATCCTTTATTCCCCGCTTCAAGAATTCAAAGTGTTCTCATTTTTCTATTCTTACCAGAATATCGCATCAATAGTTCTGTTTATTTAACTGATGCACAGTGCATATGTGTGTCTTGTGTCATATTTCGTAGAGTTTCTGATACCCGTGTGAGCCCATTCGATAAGTCAGTGAATGGTTGATGTGTGATCAAAATTTTTCATGGAGTTCTCATATATAAACAAATAAAAATAAATAGACAAGGGATTTGTTCCTTTGAAGTTCCGTCTTCTAAGCGGCGTCCACTGTTACCGAAAAAAAAGTAAAGATGAGGGTTTTTGGTGATCAAGTGGCAACAAAACCGGGAATAGGGTATATCCGTGTGCGGGGTCTATATTAATAGTCATGCTTGGAACCAGGGAAAGTTCTGATCCGTCGTTGGCTAGATATGGCTGTGTCTATTGAGCGGTTATGAAGCCTATATTTAGCATCGTCAGCCATCACCTTGGGATGAGTAGATAGGTGTAGAGATGGTAGGGACAAGAGCTGATATAGCAACTTTTGTCCCAAATATCACCTACCTACCCACCACGACGGGCAAACGATTCCCTGAATATAACATGTACATATAATATGGGGAACAGGGTTCGCGTTCTTATTTCTCGGCACCCCATTTGTTTTCAGTATCTGTCTATATTTCTGAGATGAGGTATTATGTACACTATTTACATTATTCGGACTATTGTCCTCATCTTTGTTGCCATATTTATTACAACGTTTCGGCCCTTCAGTATCTGTCTATATTTCTGAGATGAGGTATTATGTACACTATTTACATTATTCGGACTATTGTCCTCATCTTTGTCGCCATGTTTATCATAACGTTTTGTCCGTTGTACACTCCGGCCTTCTTCAGGTGGTTGGACTGTCGAACTGAGCCCTTTATTTCGGTCACTGGGGTAGACTGTTCTAGTTCCACGTGCCGTGTCTAATGGATGTCAGTTATCTCCTGTTTCAGAGGAGATAACTCACAGAAGAAGAAGAAGAAGAAGACGAGATAGCAAAAAGACTAAATTTAGTAAGAATTACAAAGGACAGTAACTTGTGAAGTGCCATGATCGTTCATGCTCTGAAGGGACACGGCACAAAGAAGAAGAAGAAGAAGAAATAGTAAAAGACAAAATTTATTAAGAACTAAAAAGGATAGGAAATTGTGGAGAGCCATGAACCCACATTCTGAAGGCACACGGCACTTAACAAAAGGAGGGATAGCAAAAAGACAAAATTTACTAAGATTTACGAAAGGCAGGAAATTGTGGAGAACCATGATACACAGACACAAGAAGAACTAGATGTCAGGCTACAGGCTGTTCAATCTAATGTTAATTTCATTTCTTCCATTTCTAGGCAAATATCTTTAGACTCTTGTGTTCTAAGACATAGAGAAGATCCTGAAAAGATATTCATAAATTTTGATGTTGCGCTGAATTGAGCTACCATTTTCATTTTTTACTTTATCGTTTTTTTTTTATTCTCAAAAATGTCTTTTCTAATGTTGAACAAGAAGTTAATATTTAAATTCTAACTAAGGTTCAGTTCACTTATCTTTTTCTAAAAAACATTTTCGTAATTGCTGAAAAGATCCCAAGAAGATTCCTTTTCGCCGAACACAAGAAAAAATCAAATTAGAAGAAAAACAAATTTGTTACGAGAGTTAGGAAAACGTACTCGGATTAAAAGGAAATTCTTCAGCATTGAAACATTATGTACTGGGTGACAAAATTTATGTGAATAAAATATTTTGTCACCAAAATTAGCTGAAAATTATTGCAGCGGTCTATCAAACTAACCTTCTACTATGTGCCGTGTCCCGTCGGGATGTGGGTGATCATGGTTCTTCACAACTTCCTATCTTCTGTAGCTTTTAGTATAGTTTGTCTTTTTGCTATCTCTACTAAACCCTTTACTGTCAAATATTTGCCCAATGTCGTTAAAAATTTCGTTAAAATTTTTTTGTCCTTCTTGCCTTCAATATATCATGTGAGTGTCAAATTTTCTAAGCCCTCTTTTCTCATTATGTGCCCTAGAAATTTCAATTGTCCTTTTTGTTGAAATTTTCCCGAAACAAATTTTCCTTAAAACTTCGTCGTTACCCACATGTTCAGTCCATGCTATTCTCAGTATCCTTCTGTAGAATCACTTTTCTGTTGCTCTAAGTCATTTCATCTGTGATGAGATTGTACATTATTCAGTGCCATATGAGAGATTTGATATTATTACATAAAAGTTAAATACTCTTTTCTTTGTTTCTAACCAAATTTTCTGTTTCTTAATACTTTGCTTAGTTTTTGGCATGCATATTTCGCTATCCTAACCTTCCTGGGTATTACGATAAACTACATCCGCGTACTGGGTAAGACAAACTACGTCCAACACCAAGGCCTCTGTTCAGGAGGTTTTGAGGGGCGTGGAACTACTTCTTAATTGCTGGTGTTCCCAGCTTCACCCTAACCCGGGGTCGTAGAACATGTTAGGGTCCCAGCTATGAGCAAATAGTTAAGACCCAAAATTGGGTCAAAATACTATGAAAGTGTAAAAATAGGTTTTAATACCAGAAATACTTTATAAAAAATATTAGCTGCAATATATTTTTGAAAAAAGATATTACCAGCAATACATTTTTTTTGAAAAAAAAAATTGTCGGCATTAAATAACCCGTTGAGGTTGATAAAACAAACCAAACCAAATCGCTATCTTAATACAATTTAATACGGATTTTGGTATCATATTTTCCGTTCTCTGTTAAAATATTTCCTAAATATTTTGATTTTTGTGCTGGTTTTGGCATCTCCAATTTTTAATTCGCATGTTGACTCTTCCTTTTCTCGGCAACCATACCTTCTGTCTTCCTACAATTGATCGTTAGTCCTTTCTTCTCGCTTTCCTTTACTTATAGACAATTTATAAAATTGTGGCATGTCTAAAAGAAATGTAGGTTTCTTTGTTTTCGATATGGCCAAAGGTTAAAAATTGATCTTCATCTCAAAGTCTCTTCTAAGATAATACAAGTTGACACTTGAGATGTTTGTTGTTAGTAGATTAGAAATTATCTTCTTTTGAAGGGATGGGGTGAAAGGGCATTTACTTCGCTACTGCTTACCCACTAAGTGACCGCTTTGTGCAAAAGTAACGATTTAAGACGATATAGTCAACAATTTAACTGATATTGGCACAAACTCAACCATATATAATACATTTGACAAGAGTTTATTTAAGGTGGAGAGAATTTTTACAATTAATCTGAGAGCAGTCGTTTTGATCTTGAACCTAAAATTTCCGATTAACTTTAAAGCAAAAACTGATATCGAATGTTTGCGATTAAGCAATACATACGAATTGCAGAAAGATATAGGAACGAATATTGTATATTTTATGATATACAAGATACTCACTATTAAAATTACATATTACGGTATTGTGATCGGAGTGTAGTACCAGTAGATGTTACACAACATTCATGGTGTATCAAAAATACTTTTAAAAATTTTGGGGGAGAGTACCTCACACCAAAAACATAAGTCAATATAACTATATGACTGCAAATCCTTCGTTTTTGAGTTATTAAGTTTAAAGAATGTTTACGGGAGATGGCGCTGTGTTGTCATGTGTACTAGGTTACATTTGTTATTCGTGTACATTTGTGGCTAGTCTGTCTTCAATGTTTAATGTGTGTAGTAGTGAATTAACTGATAAATGTTCTGTTTAACAAAATTAAACAGTATATAAATAAAGGCATAGTGGAGTAATGGACAGTGGCTCAGATTGAGGAATCGGAGAGCCGAGTTCGAAATCCAGTCAGATCCATTGCATTCACTTAAATGCTAATACCCTTGAGAAATCATTGGAATCCTCTTCTCCCCCCAACTATGGCTAAATAGAAGGACAGACCGGGATCTATAGCCTTGGGTGGCAACTGATCAACCGCAAAAAGAAATGGCATCCTACTGGGGGAAAAATCTCCCTCGTCAGTCAAATAACGAAAGATACATGATCACCTAAGCGTGTATCACACATGACATATAACTGACTGATATAAATAAAATACACTTTAAGAAGTAACGCTATATGGCTAACTGAAATGTTATACTGTATAATGTTTTTTTCTTCTAGTTAAAGTTTGAATTCTTTCTCTATTACATCCCGCTCACCGTTAAGGTTTTTTCATTGGCTAAATTATCATCAACAAATATTATCTGTCTATATTTCTGAGATGAGGTATTATGTACACTATTTACATTATTCGGGCTAATGTCCTCATCTTTGTCGCCATATTTATTGCAACGTTTCGGCCCTTCAGTATCTGTCTATATTTCTGAGATGAGGTATTATGTACACTATTTACATTATTCGGACTATTGTTCTCATCTTTGTCGCCATATTTATTACAACGTTTCGGCCCTTCAGTATCTGTCTATATTTCTGAGATGAGGTATTATGTACACTATTTACATTATTCGGACTATTGTCCTCATCTTTGTTGCCATATTTATTACAACGTTTCGGCCCTTCAGTATCTGTTTATATTTCTGAGATGAGGTATTATGTACACTATTTACATTATTCGGACTATTGTCCTTATCTTTGTTGCCATATTTATCACCCTTCAGTATCTGTCTATATTTCTAAGATGAGGTATTAGGTACACTATTTACATTGTTCGGACTATCATCCTCATCTTTGTTGCCATATTTATCATCCTTCAGTATCTGTCTATATTTCTGAGATGAGGTATTAGGTACACTATTTACATTGTTCAGACTATAGCCCTCATCTTCGTTGCCATATTTATCACCCTTCAGTATCTGTCTATATTTCTGAGATGACGTATTATGTACACTATTTACATTGTTCAGACTATAGCCCTCATCTTCGTTGCCATATTTATCATCCTTCAGTATCTGTCTATATTTCTGAGATGAGGTATTATGTACACTATTTACATTGTTCAGACTATAGCCCTCATCTTTGTTGCCATATTTATCACCTTTCAGTATCTGTCTATATTTCTGAGATGAGGTATTAGGTACACTATTTACATTGTTCGGACTATCATCCTCATCTTTGTTGCCATATTTATCACCCTTCAGTATCTGTCTATATTTCTGAGATGAGGTATTAGGTACACTATTTATATTGTTCGGACTATCATTCTCATCTTTGTTGCCATATTTATCACCCTTCAGTATCTGACTATATTTCTGAGATGAGGTATTATGTACACTATTTACATTGTTCGGACTATCATCCTCATCTTTGTTGCCATATTTATCACCCTTCAGTATCTGTCTATATTTCTGAGATGAGGTATTATGTGCTCTATTTACATTGTTCAGACTATCGTCCGCATTTTTGTTGCCATATTTATCACAACGTTTCAACCGTTGTACTCTCCGGCCTTCTTCAGGTGTTTCTCTTATTTTTCCCTTTTTTCCTTTCTTTTTCTTTGCAATTGTAATCTTTAATATATTACTTCTCTGTTTCTTTACTTTTCTTTTTCTTTTCTTTGGGGAAGGGAAGATTTCTTGTGTCTTCTTTTATTACGTCTTCTATTTCTCTTTTTTCTTTCTTTTCCCTTTTATTGATTTCTTGTCCTCTTCTTTTTTTCTGACTTAACCATTGTATTTCTTTCTTTTCCGTTTACGGTAAACTTATATATTTCTTTATTTTCCTTTTATGGAAATATTTCTTATGTTTTTCTAATTTTTTTAATATAAGAAGAAGTGATGTTTCATAACTAGCATTAAAAAAAAATCGTTTATGACTATCACCAGTTGATGAGATGTCTGAAATGGGTATCGAAAAAAATTACATTTTTGTAGTGGTAACTTAAATGTTCAAATGTAATAACTTATAATAAGCAATTGTTGCTCTATTTTTGTATTGAGCTCTCTTTTAAATTAATATTATGAGCGTTTAAATTTATATTCGTTTCGTTCTCTTTACATATAGATACATATTGATTTAAATATAAGGATCATATTTCCCATTTTATTGTTAAAATAGATACAAAAGTATCTTTAAGAAAAAAAGAATTTTGCCGCCTTTTGGCCGACACTTTTTCAGAAAAATAATCGTCGGCAGAATAAAACAAAGAAATTGATGAGAAAAATTATTATCAACGACCTATGTTAAAAACAATAGATTACCAAGATGTAATTAAAGGAGGGATTTAATAGAAGAAAAAAAAAGAAGAAAGGACCTTAAGAGTACTAAATATTTTCTAGGTTAAGCAATAATCTCCCCGAATATGGCCAACCTGAATTTCATCTCCCTTAAATCCCACCTTTTTTTCTTAAACGAGATACTTTTGTATCTATTTTAAGAATAAAATGGGTAATATGATCCTTATATTTAAATCAATTTTGACTTGGTGAGGCAGTAAAAAGAACCTGTTTATATATATATATATATATATATATATATATATATATGCATACATACATATATATATATATATATATATATATATGTATGTGTGTGTGTGCATTATGAAATGGACTAAGTTCGACAATTATTTTAATATATTTTCTGTTTCTACGTTAGTTTTTATAGATACAAATATTTAAGTAAATGCTATGTTTATAATAAACAGAATTAACAACATTTGCCGGCCTGAATCTCTGAGAAATTTTCATAGGCCATTATATATATATATATATATATATATATATATATATATATATATATATATATATATATGAAGAAAATATACGGGAAAAAACAAACAAAAATCCTTACAAGCAATAATGCTGTTTTAATGTTAATATGTCGACGTCGGACGTTTCGGTCAATAAACCATCTTCAGGACATATTCAATATAAAATATAAAATATAAATAACATTATCGTTTTTGTCATGTTAAGTTTGATAATGTTATTTATATTTTATATTTTATATTGAATATGTCCTGAAGATGGTTTATTGACCGAAACGTCCGACGTCGACATATTAACATTAAAACAGCATTATTGCTTGTAAGGATTTTTGTTTGTTTTTCCCGTATATTTTCTTCATACTGTCGGATTCTATATCCATATATTTGCTTACATATATATATATATATATATATATATATATATATATATATATATATATAAGGATATATATATATATATATATATATAAGGATATATATATATATATAAATATAAGTATATATATATATATATATATATATATATATATATATATATATATATATATAAGGATTTATAGAAACATGTTTTAGAAATACAACCGGCAAGGACTGTCGGTTTAATTTTTGTTGTATTTTTCAAATTTGTTTAAAGATCGTTTCTTGGAATTGCAATGCCATATGAAAAGCACAAAAAATTATTTTACACTTTTATTTTGAATTCTATTTTAGATAATCACCGTCAGGCCGGTAGAATTTACAGAAACCCTTTCAAATTCAAAAGTTCCAACCACATACAGCGGAAGTAAGTTGTCACTGGATTCATTCTTATTTTCATCTTATATTAGATTTATGGAAAACATTTCGGCATTACTTAAATAGACTGGTCCCATCGTTAAAACACATTTTTGTAGTTTAGCAATCTTTAGGCCTCGACACTTGTCAGAACAAAAATATTAATTTTTTTTTTATTGTTTTAGAAGCGGCTGGCCCTGTTCGTACTATTAATAAAATGTAAAATCGACCCTTGACTTTTACAATGATATCAGAAATTAGACGTTTATTTACAAATGCCAATTTGAAAACTGTGTTTCCGAAAGTGTTATCTGCATACGAAAATATTTTTTTTTAATTTACAAAAAGATGTCTTTTAAACAAAGAACAAACGGCTTTGTGTCGCGTTCGGCGGAGGAGGGGCGTATTCAACAAAAATCGAAAATAGCTTTTAACACTGCAAATTATTCATAATATCATATCGAAGTATTTTACAAATTTCAAGCTCAATTTAGTTTTATATTTAATAACCACGCAATGAGATGAGTTAACATAAACCGTAGATTTGTCTGCGGAATATCATTACATTATTGTTACATAATTATAGTGTAATCATCAAGTTTTTTTTTTGTCAAAAGCATTTTATTTTTGGCCATATATTAATTTAAAACATTCCTTTTTACAGGCTTTATTTTTGAAATTCTAAATTTCAAAATTTTGCTATTGCCTATCAAAATAACTGGAAGAAAGCAATCTAAAAACAACAATGGAAAAGAGAGATAACACAGCGTAAACGAAATAGCTCCAGTTTGTTCAACTTAGGAAACTTAGCATTGCAGCGAAAGTATTCTAAAATGCTGCCAATAACAAAGGAGAAAATGAAAAATACCTAACAACAAATCGAATATATCATCAAAATTTATATTATTTTTATTTATATGTTATCTAACCAATACATAACTGCTCCGTCCTGGGTATGATGATAAACTACGTCCAACAGCAAGGCCTCTGATCAGGAGGTTTTGAGAAGCGTGGAACCACCTCTTAATTGCTGGTGTTCCCAGATCCATCCTGACCCGGGGTGGTAGCACTTTTTAGGGTCCCAACTACGTCAAAAAAAAAAAAAAAAAAATTCCGCTGGAACAGAGCTTACTTTAACTCAATTTAATTCAAATAATTATATTGAAGTTTTCGGCTCTTGTTTTGAAACATGAGACCTCTTATGTAGCGTGTTGGAATCATATTTTTAAATAAATAATTATATATATATATATATATATATATATATATATATATATATATATATATATATATATATATAAATTATGTCTGTGTGTGTGTGTGTCTAGATAGATATATAAATAGATAGATAAGGGACATAAACAGAAGTATTATTGCTTGTGAGAAATTTTTCAATGCATTTACCCTATAAATAGCCTAGGTGTCAAAAACGACACCTTGGCCATTCAAGGTAAAATCTCAAATATCAGCTATTCCACTGAATATTTTTTAAAGAATTAAGTCTGTTAAGCATCTTTGCTAAAATTCAATAATTGTCCATAAGCCTCAGCATCGAACCAAAACTAGTTATTCCATAGTAATTGGTTGAAAATTTGAAGGTGTCGAAAACGACACCTTGGCCATCCTACTGTTAAGGTAGTGTCACATAAATTATCAAAATATGCAAATAGAAATGATGTAAGCACATTTTCAAGGCATGATATTGGTTAAAAAAAAAAAAATAAGTGCATATAACTCTGTAAAAGTCACGGATCGACTCTATCTCGTTATCATAAACAAGACTCCTTTCTAAATCGATAACAAATTAATCTGTTGTGATAGATATCACGGCTTGAGTGACATTTAAAGAATGTTTCTCTATTTTTTATGAGTGGACCAGTCTATTTCAGTAGTGCTAAGATTTCCAGTATATTTCAACAAAATCATTTATTGAAAAAAATTGTTTGTATTTATGATCTCTGAGCTAAAGTCGTCAAGTTACTTCGGCTATATTCAAAATATAGACAAAGTAATACAATGAAATTTTTCCATACAAAGTAAAGAAACCTTTTTGAAGCTTTATTTATCGCTAGTTCGTTCTATTTTCGTCTATAATCCCAGTGCATGGCCGCCTCAGTGCGATTGATTCCTGAAATTAAAGTATGACCTACCCGGATAGATTTAAAAGTTTTGTCCTTTTCTCAAGGGTTTAGGGTCGCATCACATTAAAACATTGGTTCCCGTATGATCACTGAAATTAAGCCGTTCTGGGCATGACAATAAACTACATCCACGTCCTGGGTAAGACGATAAACTACGTCCAGCAACAAAATTTCTGATCAAGAGGTTTTGAGGAAGGTAGAAACACCTCTTAATTGCTGGTGTTCCCAGGTCCACTCTGACTCCGAGTGGTAGCACCTGTTTGACTCTCAGCTATGCACAAATAGTTAATTTTTTTTTTTAACCCTAGAACACTAATCATGGGTATATAATACCCAGCGCAAATTTTCCTATTTTTAATTAGTTTTTAGTACCTGATTTTCATAACTAAATAATATATTTTTCAGTTCCTATTAAT
Organism: Acanthosepion lycidas; assembly: GCA_963932145.1. Lineage (NCBI taxonomy): Eukaryota > Metazoa > Mollusca > Cephalopoda > Sepiida > Sepiidae > Acanthosepion > Acanthosepion lycidas. Next base: position 13,414,649 of record OZ010596.1, on the reverse strand, counting down.
GTTAAATCAAAGTACAATGTTTGAAGTGCCTGCATGTAAAATATTTCAAATAAAGATTTATATTTAATATTTTTTTTTGATATTTTCAAAATCGGGTATGATATACCCATGGTTAGTAGTGGTGTAACTTTAACTGATGGTTAGTGTTCTAGGGTTAATATCAGAAATACTTTGTAAAAAATTATTACCAGCAATAAATTTTTGAAGAAAAATTATTGGCAGCAATATATTATTACCAGCTATACATTTTTGAAAAAAAATATTCCCAGCAATAAAAATTTTGTCGGCATTAAATAACCAATTGAGGTGTTGATATGCCATAAACCAAACCAAACAGAAATTAAGCAACGTCGAGCCTGGTCAGTACCCAAATGGGTGACCACTTAGAAATACTAGGTGCTCTAAACGTCGATGTTCGGGTGATGTAATAGATAATGGATTGGAATTGTTAATAAGAGAAATGAGTTCCAATTCCAGTTGGGTTCGTTATATTCAATTATTATTATTATTATTATTATTATTATTATTATTATTATTATTATTATTATTATTATTCGCAAATACCCTTGGATAAGTTAAGAATCGATCATTTCTCCCCCAAGCTATGGGTTAATTAATAAGACTCGTATCACTAATCCATTATTATCTCTAAAAAATTTCTTACAATCTAAAACTATTTTCTGGCTTTAAATAACCTGTAAAGAATTGATAAACCTTAAAAAACAACCAATCTTTTCTTACTTAAAAACCTAAACTTGATTTAATAGAGGTACTTAGAATAGTATTTTTTTAAATCATTTCTCCCAAGCAAGGCGATAATGCCACTAAGACGCATGAAAAGAACATCCATAAAGAAAAAACAAAAACGTAAAGAAAGCTTTCTGGCGATTTATTTCCCACTCCTCGGTTCTATTTTAAGTCGTAGTCGCCTAACACACAGAGTGATATGCAGAAGATAGAAAAGTAGAAAAACCCTTTACTAAAATAACTCTTGATATTACGTAACAGACTAAACGAGTATTCGAACTCGATTCTCTGATTCCATTACTCCAGGTCGATGGCCATTAAACTAACAACAGCGAACACTAAAAACTCACATCATTAGCAAAATGATTATGACAAGGGAGACAATTTAAAAGAAATCGGAAACTGACAACGAGTAATAAAAATTAATTCATATTTTTTATTTCACAAGCAAGAGGACATTAAAAAGAGATTTCTGTAAGAAGATCGGTTATGTAACTATTAAGTAATGCTTAATAAATTAAAAATATGTGTAAAATTAGTGTTAGCGGCCACAACCCCGGATGAACGATTTATTATTATTTCCTTTTATTTATGTGACTTTTGCAGCTTCCATGTTTGGATTGGCACTCGGCCTGACAGTCATCGGAATGATTTTGGCAGCTTTGATTGTATTTAAAATCTATACTGCATAAAAATGTAAGTTCCGAACCACCTCATCGTAGCACATCAATTACGAAACGATTTATCTTTCTGTCGTCTTCTTTTTATCATTCATTTCATATCTATATATATATATATCCTTCGTTCTCATTGGATTTCTATCTATCTATCTATCTAGCTATCATTCGGTTTTCGGTTTCTATTTCTCTCACCTCCCTCTCTCTATCTCTTTCTTTCATTCTCATTCGGTTTTCGGTTTCTACTTCTCTCCCTCTCTCTCTCTCTCACTCTCTCTCTCTCTCTCTCTCTCTCTCTCTCTCTCTCTATATATATATATATATATATATATATATATATATATATATATACATATCTTCCGTTCGTATTCGGTTTCTATCTATCTATCTATCTATCTATCTATCTCTTTCTGTCTTTCTTTCGTTCTCATTCCTTCTCTCTCTCTTTATCTACCTATCATTTCTTTCTTTTATCTTTGTCATTCTGTTTCTATCTATCTATCTATCTATCTATGAAGAAATATAGTTTTAAGGTATGCTATATTTATAGGATAGAATGCTCAATCAATATCAGAGATAGAGCATAGGTAAAACAAAAGTGGACATTGACGTCAACACTCAGAGGCAACAGACTTTCATGCTAAACGCAATCATCAGGTCACATGCGTTGTGTTTTTTCTCAACTATTTATATATCAGTGATGGTCAGTGGTGCATTGTGGGTAGTCTATGCATATTTTTTCTTTGTTATCTGATGATTTTACCGAGGCTTGGTAAATTACATTGTTTTGTAAGCAATTGCCGTTTAAAAGATATTCATTCTTTATTCTGTAGTTACGTGGGGGGTTGTTATATATATATATATATATATATATATATATATATATATATATATATATATATATAAGACGATAGAAATAAGAGTAAGACTAATCAAAACAGAATATTTCAGTTATTCTGTTTTGATTAGTCTTACTCTTATGTCTATCGTCTTTTCATGTTGACTTGAATATTGTCTAATGTTAATTATGTTTTAATAACTATGTCCTGAAGAAGGTCTACTAGGCCGAAACGTCTGACGTCGACAGTGAAATAACATTAAAACAGCATATTTGTATATTCGGATTTTTGTTTTTCCATATATTTTTCTTCATATATATATATATATATATATATATATATATATATACTCGTTCTTTCGTTCTCATTCAGTTTCTTTCTATCTATCTATCTATCCTTTTCTTTCGTTCTCACTCGGTCTCTATAAATTTATCATATTAACCACAAAGTTCTATTTCTTTTTTGTTTCAGGTCCTTGCAGGAGGATCGTGTATATCAACTGTCACCGAATGCATAAACTCACTTAAAAAAAAAATTAAAATATCAACGATATATACTGAGAGTTGTGTCTTAATTTTGAAAATCTCAGCCCCTTTCTTTTGTCTTTACTCATGTTTTCAAGCAAAAAAGAAAAAAGAAAAAAAAAGAATAATGCAATATATTGTAAATAAAATGTCTTCCTTTATTGTTAAACCATTAAGGAATAACCTATCTATCCCAGCCTCATCGCTGTTGTTGCGGTAAACCCTGCTACAGTAGAATGAACTCTTCCTCCTCTCATAAATACTAACTTGAGGTGTCGGTTGGGGAGCCAGAGACGCAGTATTAACCTACCGTTCGGATGGACACTTCTATCTGCTTATTACTAACATTCTTGCTTTGTATATATCTGTTATTTCAATACAATTATGTTTTGGCTCGACTATTTATATATGTTGGGAAGTGGTGCATTATGTGTAGCAAGGTCTATTGTATTACCCTGACAGTTATTGTGTAGGTGGTAACGACTATGTTTCAAATTTTTTTACAGGTTGTTGAGTAGAAATAATTGTTGATCCGAATGCGGTTATTTGTTAATATTTTACTCATTATTTATTATTTAATTATTTGTTGTTAATTATCATTATTACATCAACTTGTGTTAATGTGTTCATTCGTCATTACTTAATTTGTTTATTTAGATTTTTCTTTATTATGTTTTTTTCGGGAGTTGGTTGTCTTACTTATTTAGTTTAAAATATTGATTTCGCATAAAGTATGTTACATGATCTGAGTTGTATATACAGCACTTTTTCATGGTGTTCATTTTCGGTTTTCGACTTTTAAGTAGCGTAATAAAAATTTGTTTTCCTGTCTGCATTTTGCAAGTTTCGATCGTTCATTTAGTAATTTTATGGGAAGATAATATAGCTATTTTCTACCCCAGACAAAGTTTACAATTTTTTTTATTTATTATTGTAAGCTGATACTGTTTACTTTATTTTTCATATTTTCGGTTTAATTTGATTTGGGGTTTAATTTCACATATATGTTAAGAAAGTATTGTACTTATCGCGTATTTACTATTTGTAATTTGTAAAGTGTTTTGTATGCGTAGGTTCTCAGTTTCGGTCGGTCATTCAATTATTTCCCATGTATATGTTTCTTCGTTATCTGCTGATTTTACAGTGGCCTGGTATATTATATTGTTTTTCAAGCAGCTTCTGTCTAGGGGACTTTTGTTCTCTGCTCTACAGTTACAGGTGGGTTTGGCTTGTGCGGGTGGCTTGTTGGTCATTTTCCAGTTGCGTTTTTTAAATGTGTCATGTTCTGCGTGAACCTCTAGTTGGTTGCTATTGTGTTTCTGTTGAATAATCTTGTAGAGAGTGCTTGGTGGGGAAAATGTTTGTGGATGAGTTTAATTAATAGTTTGTTTTTGCGTTTTTGTTGTACGGTGGGTTGAAACATACGATGTTTTTTTTCCTTTTGGCATGTTTTGTACTGTGTGGTGTGTATGTGAGCGTTGCCGGCAATCCACGCTCTTTTAGAGATGTTTCATAATCTTTTTTGTCTTCGTTTAAAAGATGGGCGCATGTAAATTAGGTTTGTTATATATAAGTATAATTTACTTACTAGTCGTTAATCCGTCCTGTGCCCCAATACGCGGATCGGCCATTTTGTCGGAAATATATACGCCTATTCACCCATATAGTAGGCAATATATACGCCTATTCACCCATATAGTAGGCAATATATACGCCTATTCACCCATATAGTAGGCAATATATACGCCTATTCACCCATATAGTAGGAAATATATACGCCTATTTACCCATGTAGTAGGCAATATATACGCCTATTCACCCATATAGTAGGAAATATATTCGTCTATTCACCCATATAGTAGGAAATATATACGCCTATTTACCCATATAGTAGGCAATATATACGCCTATTCACCCATATAGTAGGAAATACGCCTATTCACCCATATGGCAGGCAATATATACGCATATTCAGCCATATAGTAGGAAATTGCGTCCGGGACTAAAATCCACTTTCGCTCTACATAAACTAGTCAACCTAACATGTCCAGGCTTGATGGTGGAGATCGATTTAAAACAAAGACATAGCAACTTAGATTGATCACCAATTCAATATCGTGTTCATGTCGCATTATATCATGATCAGATATCATTTTTTGAGTAAATTATTATAGTTTTCTATATCTGGATTGTACCTGGACAAAGATTTAGAATTCCACGAAGTCGCACAACACAGCAACATATATAAATCGTCATCTGATACAATTATATTGCTGACAATTCGGCTATAAAAATGTTGATTCATGGAGTCAATTTATAATAAAGAGTTACATGTGATAAAGTACTTCATCTGTCCGATAATAACTTGCATATTTTCTTTTCTTTATTGGCAACACATTTTTTTTTCACCCTTTCACCCCAAGCAAGGCGATAATGCTACTAAGACGCAAGGCATTCCTAGGAGAATGAGAAGACGTTAGTGAGGACACATGACAATAAAAGAACAGGATTCAGAAAAACAATAGATGGAGATTGACGTTGCGTTTTCTTTGCTCCGTGGTCATCGAATTGGGATCAAAGTGTAGTATCTGTTCTCCTTATCTCTAATGCTAATGATAGCAGTAGCCGTTTTTTTTATATGGAAACATTCGGTAAGCACTGATCAAACAGTCAGTGATAAATTCGGTCAAAATTTCGAAATTGAAATTTTGAAATCTCGTCTACAATCGCTCTCTCAGAGACGTGCAGTGGCTTTCCTCTGTCTTTTTTCTAGAGAACTGCTCTGAAGAGCTACTTTCCCAAGCTGCATGAGCTTAAGAGTGTTACTAGGTTGGCATCTCGGTCCAACCCTTTCACTGTAGAAACGGTTAAATGTAGCCGTCTCTTCTACTCCAACAGCTTCTTATCTCGCACTTCCCGACAGTGGAACTCCCTTCCTCTTACTTGATTCCCTGATAGCTATAACTTTCAAATATTCAAATTTAATGTCAATCAACATCTTCTGATGCCTTGATCTCTATATCCTTTCTTCAAACACTCTCTTTACTCTTACTCTCACTCTCTGTAACCCCTTGCGTGTTAGTGGTACTCCCGCCTCACTTAAAAAAAAATCCAAATCTCCTTTGCCTCAAGTCGTCTCTTCTTCTGTTTAAAAATTTTCAATGACATATATATGATTTGATATTACATGAGGGTTCAGCATTTTTTTTCTTTCTTTCTAAGAAAATCCTTTTGTTTCTTTATATAATTTTTAATTCCTTGAACTAAATTTCTTAAAATCAACAAGATTTTATAGATGCTTACTTAAACAGATATATTTTCATTGACTAATTTCTTCATATGCAACGAGTTCCTTGCAGTTTAACTTTCGAGTTTCATTTCTCAAAATGCTCTTAATCTTAAAAAAAAAAATCGCTGAAATGAAACCGAGATTTGTTTAGAATAGTCAGTCATAGAACTCGGTCTGTCTTATTTATCCATAGCTAGGGTGGGTGGGTGAAGAAGTGGATTCTTACCATTTCCCAGGGGTATTAGTACGTAAGTGAATGTAATGGATTCGATTGGAACTTGAACTTGGCACTCCGTTCCCTCAATCCGAGCCGCTATCCATTACTCCACCATATAATCTCGTTAACATTATTAAACAGGATTCAAGGAAGACAAAAGATGACTGACGTTACATTTAAATTTTTGAAGATTCTATGTGACTGGGGAGCGAGTTCAACAGGTGAGAAATACGAAAAAAAAAAAACAAAAAAAAAACTAGTAGGATAATTCCAAACTTAGGGGTTACATTTAGCTATTTCACTGTTAAAATGATGACACCTAGTCGCGCTTAAATCGATGCAGTTGAAGTATCAAGAAGGAAAGCTCATTAAAGCAATTATCATGAAAATATTTGTAGAAAAGACAAGGGGAAGCCATATCACGGCGGTTGAAAAATGACTGAAGTCGAGATGCCAGGTCAGAACCATTAACATTAAGGACCATTCTTTGAATTTTACCGAGAATCTCACGATAGATAACCGGAGCACGTGATATAGCTTATTAAAGGTTATTTTTTGCATACCAACCAAATTTATGTTGTGACGTTTAAACATTTTTTTTAAAAATTACACCCCAAGCAAGGCGATAAAGCTACTAAGACATAAGGGGATACTGAGAAAAAATTTTTTGAGGAGAGAGGGTAATAAAAGAATGAATTGAAGATCGCAGTTGATAGGAGAAAGAATCTGGAAGAAAGACAGACGGAAAGACCGAAAGGGGAAACTATAATAATTTAAATTATGGTGACATCTAGCAAATTCAGTATCTGTCTATATTTCTGAGATGATGTATTATTTACATTATTCGGACTATTGTTCTCATTTTTGTTGCCATATTTATTACAACGTTTCGGCCGTTGTACGCTCCGGCCTTCTTCAGGTGGTTGACACATGCAATGATAACAGCAAAAATTGCAATATGAGCACTGGTAAAAAATGATTGCTGAAGACATTAGGTTTATAATACCCAGATACATACAAAGGACACATGGCACAGTGGATACAGGCGTTAGTTAGATCCAGCGATAGGGCCCAAAGAGTGTGAGTTCAATACCTGGTTAAGGCAGTGGAGAACTTGGAGAGGAGAATTAACAGGAGATAACTGATAACTGACATCCATTAAACATGGCACGTGAAACTATAACAGTCCACCCCAGCGAGCGAAATAAAGGGTTCAGTTCGACATTCCAACCATGATGAGATGAGGACAATATTCCGAATAATGTAAACAGTCTAGGAACTTCAATTGTAAAATGATGTGACCTAGCTACCATTCTAGTACTGCTCTTAAATTCGTTAAGTTGAGCTACCAAAAAAGGAGAGTTTACTAGAACTATAAAAATAATTATAGAAAAGCCGAGATTCCAGGTCTTCACCGATAATATTGCCGATACGTTTTTGGATTTTGTCAAGTGTTTCGAGATACATAGCAGAAACACCAAACATGGTAGCAATATTAAATAATAAAATTATAATTTTAAATTTTGCGAGGCGGCTTTAAGTGGACTGTTTAAAAGTAAACATTGAAATTTTCAAAATTACACTCGCTGTGTTTAAAAAACACTGGAGATAAAACCCGAAATAACAAATGGTAATCAAAATACTGTTTTTCAGGAATTGTTACAATGTCTTGAAAATGAATTTTAGATTCGGTATAAAAATGGAATATGAAAGTAAATTTTTAAAAATGATTCTCCAAATTAACGATTCCAAGCCATGAATCAATTATTTCATTTTCGTTGATGTTATCTTTTATTTTTATTTAACATGTAACATTTATTGCAGGAAAAAACCTGACAACTATTATAGGACGGAGTTACTAATGTTTATTAATCAGTGTTGACAATAACCAAAATAAGACTAGGAATAAGTCTACCGTTTCTCTATGCTTTGAATATGGCTGTTACATACGACCCGGTTCACCTGCTATATATTTAGCTATTCTTGATAAAATCCAAAAAAGAATCAGCAATATTATTAGTCTTGACCTTGCATTTCTGCTTCAATCATTTCCCGCCGTCGTAATGTAGCTTCCTTGTGCCTTTTTTATAAATACTTTCATGGTAATTGTTCGGATGAACTCTACGCTATAGGATTGTTGGAGGGGTATTACTAACTTTATTTTATTTGGTTTCTTGTAAATAGTTTTGTTTTCATAGTGTAAATGCTCACTAGGGCCAGTTCTTTTAAATTGTTGTTTTATTCCACTCCCCCCTCTCACATACATTGAAGTGTACATATGAGGACTAGTTAGGATTTTCATAGAGACACGGAGGTATTACGGTGAATGTAGAAAGAAAGGTAAGTAAGAATGTGTTGTTTTGGTGTTAGGAATATTGTGGTATGTTTGGGTCAGTGTTTGTGGCTAGCTAAGTTTAAAGTTAAGCCAGGCCGCCCTTTCCCCCATTCCCCATTTTGGCCTTGTGCCACATTTTGTAAATATTTACAAATAAATATCACTCTATGTTATAGTGTCTAGACTTTATGAATTCAAGCGCGCTACAAGATTGGCAACAAGGTCTCGTCAATTTACAGTTAAAATAGCTACATGTAAGCGGAAGTTCTATGCTAAGATTTTTTCCTGTTGCACTTCTCGCTTGTGGCACTTTCTTCCGGCTCCACGTGTTTCAGCCAACTTTGATCTTCAAAAATTTAAAAGCAATATCAATCGCTATCTACTGTCTTCTTGATTCCACTTTTATTGTGCTCGCTCTTTAATAATATTTCTTTTTCTTATTATTTTACAATCAGTAATCCTTTGTGCCTTAGTGGCTTTACTGCCTTATATGATATAAAATGATTAAGATATATATATGTATGTATATATTCAGTGAAAACAGACAACTTTAAGGGTCCATTGGTCTGTTTTCATTGAATTAATCGCTCTGATTTAACATTGAGCTCTCTGGATTTCATCCTCCTTGGGATTATCCATACGGATTACTAAGATTTTCATTACTGATATATATATATATATATATATATATATATATATATATATATATATATATAATAATTCTTATGGGGCAGAGGTAATACATATATTTCTGTTCGATATATTTTAATATTTACTGTTAATTAATTATAATATTTATTGTCAAATTTTATTGATTAACTTATTGGCCATTTCTTTTTATGAAATACTAGCTTACAAGCAGCACTTCGTGCAACCCTTTAAGCTTGCTTCTGTGAACGGTTAATTGGACCTCTGGCCAAAAATAAAGGGACCTCTGATCCAGCTTAGAAAACGGGAATGATAATTTTCAAATGATAATTTTGAATTGTTTAATTCTTTCTGTAGAACTTAAAAAAACATAATCATGATATAATCATGGTGGCTTTCGCAGGACCGGCGCGTACTACCCCCAACCCCCGGATTGGGGTCTTTTTGTTTTGTGACTCTCGCTATCTTATCAACATTTGCTTTTTCTACTTAATTTCATATACGTTACAAATTAAACTAAGCACAAATGACTATTAATGAATTAAAAATTTTGATCAATGAATTTGTTTTGCTCATGCTGAGACGCAGAAAAACACTCTATAAAATTCACTATTTTTTTTATCCATAATGTTGAATGTGTTAAAATTCTTTAACAAGAAAAATGTCAAGTTGATGTTAAAACTTGCGGCAAACCATTGTTGATTTATTTAAGATAGAATGATCTATTATGGCATGTTTCTAATCTTTATTTAGATACATTGTATTTATTTTCAGTTTTGCTAGTTGAATTGTTCACCTATATTGCATATGATCCATTATTCTACATAATTAGGTTACAATAAAATTTGTATTTTATATGAATAATACCTTATGAAAATCGAGATGTTGTAGAGTGAGGATGGAAGGTGGCAGGTGACCTTTGCACTGGCCCTGGGCTTTCAGAATTGATGAGTGAAATCTTAGACGTTAAAAAAGACGTTCCTGTGGTACATAGAATGAGTATTTCGGCGTGTTTACTGTTTATGATAAATATGACCCATTAGGATCTGTTCGCGTGCGCATACAAAAAAAGAAAAAGAAGAAAGAAAAATCATTTTATATTTGTTGCCATAGATGCCAAAGTGGTGTCATTTGAATCCAAGTTATTACCCATAATTCTTTAGGGGATATGAGTTTTATGCAGTCATATGAAATCTAAGGTTTTCATTATTAGAAGAAAAAAACGCATAAACACACCACGCGAATCAAAAGAAGTAATTATCATAATTGTTTTGTAAAATCAGTTTCCATTTTGAAAAATAACCCTAGACATGACATCAAGACACACAGCATCGTAAATATAATAATAATAATAATAATAATAATAATGATAATAATAATAATAATAATAATAATAATAATGATAATGATGATAATAATAATAAAACAAAAAGTAGATATTAGACATGTAAAAATAAAGCATAAATATTTCACCGACATTTTTTTTCACCCCAAGCGAGGCAGGAAGCCACGAGCACACAAGGGATTACAGAGAGTTGGACCGAGAGCAAAGAGGGGTGATAGAGGAAAGGATGAAGAGAAGGGTAGGGGATAGATCAGGGCATCTGGAGACGTCAATTGACATTACATTTGAATAGTTGAAGATTATAGCTACCAGTGAAACAGAAAGAGGGGAGGGAGTTCCACAGGCGAGAGGTGCGAGACATGAAGCTATTGGAGTAGAAGAGACGGCTATATTTAACAGTTTCGACAGTGAAAGGTGTGAGAGCGAGATGCCAGCCTAGTAGAACGCTTAAATTCATGAAGTTTGGGAACCAGAGAATCGGAGCAGTTACCATGAAAGTATATATATATATATATATATATATATATATATATATATATATATATATATATATATATATATATATATATGACGTCACATACTACGAAATGGACAAAGTCCGACAATTATTTTAAAATATTTTCTGCTTGTACTTTTTATAGATGCTCTGTTTATAATAAACAGTATTAACAGCCTGAATGTCTGAGAAATTTTCATAGAAATTATGTGTCCTCCGACAGGAATCGAACCTGTATCCTACACGGAACCGTCATATAGCCTGACGGGCTATGCCAGTTTAGCTACAGAGGAGCGTCTTGGTTAATAAGGTCACCATTTTTAAACTAAATCTGTTTAACCAAGACACTTATAAACAGAGTATTTGCTTAAATATCTGTATCTATAAAAATAACGTATAAACAGAAAAATATATCTTTATATATATATATATATATATATATATATATATTGTATGTGTGTATTTAGGCAGAATTTTTTCATTGATGCATGTTTCATTAAATAATATAGATAAGTTTTTCTTTATTTATTTGAAATCTTTACAAATATTCTTAAATGCCTATAATTGATAACAGAGGCCATTGGTTTATACCAACGGCTTAATACTTCTCGTTTTCACTCTCGCGTGGTCATGTGTGACGTCACGAGCTGCGACGCGATTTTCGCTACCCCGTCTCGTATACAAAATTTCTCTGGACTTGTCAATGTAAATACATATGTTAAAATAAATGAATTCCGTCTATATATCTGAGATGAGGTATTATGTACACTATTTACATTATTTGGACTATTGTCCTCACCTTTGCCGCCATATTTATTACAACGTTTCGGCCGTTGTACGCTCCGGCCTTCTTCAGGTGGTTAGAATGTTGAACTGAACCCTTTATTTTGCTCACTGGAGTAGACAGTTCTAGTTCCACGTGCCTTGTTTAATGAATATCAGTTATCTCCTGTTAATTCCCCTCTCCAAGTTCTACACTGCCTTAACTCGGTATTGAACTCACACACTTTGGGTCCTGTCACTGGATCTAACTAACGCCTTTATCCACTGTAGCATGTGTCACACATGGCACAGTGGATAAAGTCGTTGGTTACATTCAGTGACAGGACCCAAAGAGAGTGAATTCAGTGGAGAACTTTCCTGACCAGGTTAACCACAGATTGGAGGCCCTTTTCAAGTGCAGCGGCCATTTCTTTATGACGACAGCCGGGGTCCAGACACCTCCACTTGCCTTATGGGAGTCTAATTTACAAAGAATGCTCAAGAGCAGTGACGTGGTTATCCACATATCACTCAGTAGAACCTTTGTTCTAGAGAGGAAATCTGGAGTATGTACTCCAAATGGAGTATGTACTCCAAATGGAGTATGTACTCCAAATGAGTCGAGTGTTGGGTTGGAAAAGATTTTCCGAACAAAGCATTCAACTTTATCTGCTGTACATGTCAAGACTTTGAATTGATTGAATAGAGGAGAGATTGAGGACTTGCCTTTGGTCAGCACACGCTTGCAGAGCCGTCAATAATCTCTAGAACCGAACCTGCGAGTTGATTTATTCTATCGGCAAACAGTAACTTCGCTTCTTTGAGGGCACACCTGCACACCTGCACACGTTACGATCAGAGACGAAGGGACGTTTGTTTTGGTTCACCACTGCTGTGGCAGGGTATTGAGTCTAGTCACTGGATCTAACCAACGTCTTTATCCACTGGGCCATGTGTCCTTGAGTGGTGAACCAAAACTTGGAGTGTTGAGTTAAAGGGAAATAACTGAGACCACCGGAAGAGGCAGGGCACATGGAACTAGAACAACATATCTCCGTGGATGAAATAAAGGGTTCGGTTCGAAATTCTAATCACTTGAAGAAGGCTTCGGCGTACAACGGCCGAAAAATTGGGAATATTGCAATGAAGATGAGGATAATAGTTATCAATTTTCCGCGTGGAGGCTGGAGGTTGATCGATCTATCTATCTATCTATCTATCTATCTATCTATCTATCTATCTATCTCAGTCTGTTCATTTTTACTAAATTTTTTTAACCAAACATTTAAAACTGAAGAAAAATATCTGTCTATATTTCTGAGATGAGCTATTATGTACACTATTTACATTATTCGGACTATTGTCTTCATCTTTGACGCCATATTTATTACAACGTTTCGGTCGTTGTACGCTCCAGCCTTCTTCTAACGCCTTTATCCTTTTGTCCTTGAGGACACATGGCACAGTGGATAAAGGCGTTGGTTAGATCCAGTGACAGGACTCAAAGAATGTGAGTTCCATTCCTGGTTAAGGCGCTGGAGAACTTGGAGAGGGAAATTAACAGGAGATAACTGATAACTGACATCCATTAGACATGTCACGTGGAACTAGAAGAGTCTACCCCAGTGAGCGAAATAAAGGGTTCAGTTCGACATTCCAACCACCTGAAGAAGGCCGGAGCGTACAACGAACATTTCTCTATTTTCTGCCTGATCTGGTTCTTGTAAAAGTACAGGATAGCAATAGGAGTCGTTTACTTACTGGATAAAGGGAGACGACTTTTTCACTTACATCCTTAGAAAAGGATCGTATCTATGGGTTCCACTTTTGGTCGGGTGTGATTTTGAGGCCCAACAGTCTTTCAAGGCAGGGTGCTTCCACGAGAGGAACATCGTTCATCCTGATTGGTGGTAGTTTGGCGTTAAATCGGCGATGGTAACCGAGGACATAAAAAATAAAACAAGCGAATTAAATAACAAAGCAACAAATAACCCTAAACATTTTAACTAAAAAAAAAATCAGGTCGAGTTCGTTTTCCGCATTCTCTCAGGTTTCTTAACCCCCAGTGTCTATATATAAAGCCCGCTAAATGAGGATTAACACTTGGTCTGAAGATCGCGTTGATTTAGTGTTGATTCCTAGGTTCATATTTTATATATATGTGTGTAATTGATTGATTGATTGATTTTTTACTGCTTATCAACCCTTTTCATGTTGCTGAAAGCGAGAAAATATATTTAGATTGTAAGAATTTTTTGGAGATGATAATGATTTACTGATACAAGCTCTCCTAATTAACCGATAGTTTGGGGGTGAATTCACACTTTTCACACGGGTATTTGAGCCTAAGTGAATATAACGAACCTTACTGGAATTGGAACATGGATCTCCGATTTTTAATTCCGAGCCGTTATCCATTACACCACCCGCACATTCACGCTGACAGCACCTGGTATTACCAAACGGTAAACATTTCGGTGCTGACCAAGCTCGACATTGCTTAACTTCGGTGAACTAATTTTCAATGTGATATGGACGTAAGCCCATTACACCAAATACACTTCCAGGTTTACAGCACCTGTTATTCCCAAGGGGGCAGATATCTTGGTACTGACCAGGTTCGACGTTGCTTAACTTTTGTCCATAAGTTCAGTGTGTGCATAATAAATAAAAATTCAATAAAATTCTTGATTACAAGAGAAGAGTGCGCAGTATGAACAAAAGAGAGAGGGGGAAGAGAGACAAGCTTAGATGAGCCATAGCCAGCTAAGACTAGCTTTGACAAGCTAAGACCAGCTTAGACGATCTATGGCCAGCTAAGACTAGCTTTGACAAGCTAAGACCAGCTTGGACGAGCTATGGCCAGCTAAGACTAGCTTTGACAAGCTAAGACCAGCTTGGACGAGCTATGGCCAGCTAAGACTAGCTTTGACAAGCTAAGACCAGCTTGGACGAGCTATGGCCAGCTTAGACGAGCTATGGCCAGCTTAGACGAGCTATGGCCAGCTAAGACTAGCTTTGACAAGCTATGCCCAGCTTAGACGAGCTATGGCCAGCTAAGACTAGCTTTTACAAGCTAAAACCAGCTTTGACCAGCGGCCCGAATGGAAACACTCGTTTCCCTAAATTAATAAACGACCTTGTGTCACAACCTGTCTCAGTGGGGTGTCAAGCAAATCTCGAAAGAGAGAGAGAGAGAGAGAGAGAGAGATAGAGAGAGAGAGAGATAGAGAGAGAGAGAGAGGTGAAATATATAGCAACACAAAAAATTGCTATTATAAATTTCGTGTCAGAAATGCTATGTCAAGATACGTGTAGTAGAAGGATCGTTTGTTGGAGCCTGGAATGAGGTAGATATTTTTTTAGTATCATTCGCGCACGTTCAAAAATATGTCGTATATGTTTGGAGGAGAAATTAAATATTATTGCCTTCTTTAAACAGAACAGATTGTTGCAAAGATCTTCGGGTTGTACCTTAGAGGTCGCTACGTCTTCAGTATTTATTTTAAGTGCTTTATTTTTAAGTGCTTTTTTTGCTCTTCAAAAGCTTCCTGGCACAGTGACAAACTGTCGCCAGTATTGTCTGCCGACGGGTAATGTTCTAACTGCAATTAAACTGAATTGTTATCTTTCATACTTTGATATTGATAAAAGCATTTTGACCTTCGCCACTTTCCTCAATTGATTTGCACAAATCGGTTCGGGTCTGAATCAGTCAATTTTTAATTTTGTATGGAAGTTTGAAAATCAACCCGAGTGTAAGTTTGTGATTTTTTTCCAAATATTTTGCTTTCTGTAATTGATACTTTTTAATTTTAATTGTTGACATGAATATTTTTTTCTTTTGCCATAATTTAATTCGTTTACTTTTGATGCATGTCATCTTTGTTTCTTCAAGATTCTGCTTTCTTTAAGATTTAAACACCTACACGCACATACACACATATCTATATATATATATATTTTTTTTTTCTGTTTATACGTTATTTTTATAGACATAATTTATTTAAGTAAATGCTCTATTTTTTTAATTAAACTGTATTAATTATATTTACGGCTTGATTGTTCGAGAAATTTCGTAGAAAATACGCGTTACTCCGACAGGAATCGAACCTGCAACCCTTATGAGTACCGTCATTTGATCTGACGTGCTGTTAACTATTCAGCCACAGAGAAGCTTTTGGTTTGCAAAGTCCGAATTACTGTTTATAAACACACACATTTCAGGATTTTTCTCGATCAGTCATGTCTGCTCACAAAATATATATTAACGTCAACACTATCAACATATTATGAAATAGATTAAGTCCGATAATTATTTAATATATTTTCTGTTTATACGTTATTTCTTATAGATACAATTTATTTAAGCAAATGCTCTGTTTTTTAATTAAACAATATTACTGACATTTACCAGCCTGAATGTTTTCTACGAAATTTCTCGTACATTCGGGCTGTAAATGTAATCAATTTCTCGGATTTTGACAAGAATGACGTCAAAATCCGCGAAAATGTTTCATCCCTTATTACTCAGTTGTGCTTAGTTTAAATTGTAACGCATATAAATGTAGGTAGAAAAAAAGAAAGCAAATGTTAATAAGCTAGCGAGGCTGACAAAGCACTGCCCATGACGCCCACTAAGTTTTGTGCACACACACACACACACACACAAGAGATTGTAATAAAAACATTTTGAAATCTCTACACAAAAGCTTTCATGTTTCAATACTAATTTTGTACTTCTTCAGGCGATGGTAAGTAACTAGTGATTAAATGATTTTTAAGGAAAATTAAAAATAAAGTGTTTCCTCTTTTCTGAAAGTTAGAGGGGGAAGGACTTAAGGTCAGAATTAAAAATTGACTTGTGGGTATGTCTTGATGAACCAATTAAATGTCAGACAGAAAAGTAAGGTCAGAGGGCAGAGGTAGGTGAGTTATTTTTTCATGTCACGATAAACCGGCACATAGACATGGCACCATTGACGATTACGGAAAATATGGCAGCGACAAATGTATCGTGATCATAGACAAATATGACATGTTCAATTTGTTGAAGGGAGGGGGTGGGTTAATCAGACGTAAAGTTAATAAAAATTTTAAAAAGTTATTGAAGCATGAAAGCTTTTGTGTAGCGATTTGAAAATATTTTTATTATAGTCTCTTATAATAAAAATATATTATTCTACTTTGTATTGAGCACATTTTTAAAGTAAGTAGATGCTACGAACAGTGGATTTTTACTCCAGCTGTTCTTTCCCCCATTTGTATATATATATATATATATATATATATATGTTGCATAATACATTTTAGATGCATGAAGGGTGGTCTTCAGCGATGCACAGTCCTCATCGTCGATTTCAGGTTTTGCGTCATATCGTCTCAAAAAGCAACCCCCGACCTGACTCTGGATGTGTCAGACTGCCTCCTTGAAAGCGTCGGGCTACGCACCTCGATACTGCAAAAAAAATTCCGACATGGCTTATATATATATATATATATATATAAATATATATATATATATATATATATATATATATATATATATATATATATATATATTCTTACCGTAGATCTTATTAGACACAATAAGACACAATAACAGATTAACAACAGTAATTCAGTGTTGACCGCGGATAACTAAAACCGCAGAAAATAAAACTGTGGATAAGGGTGCCCCAAGAAAAAAGAGAAGATACAGAACAAATGAATGGCTTTTTTGAAAGTCACTCATTATCATTTTTTCTTTCATCACAAGAAACACCAGCTTAGAGGTAAAAGTACGAATGATACATTATTTAAGCACACACGCAAATAGACATATTTTTCTTTCTTTCGTTGTTTGACCTGATGAAGTCTAGAAAGGCGAAACGCGTCATCAAATCTATTTTAAATGAAACAAGATCTTATTCATTGATTAACTTAAGAATTGAGATTAATCTGAAAATTCAAATGTTAAATACCCCTATTGTAACCTAGGGAAGGTTATTGAACAGAATAATCACCTGAAGGTTCGTAATGAACGATAATACTTAGTACAAGAACAACACACATAAGATTCGCAAGCGGCGCGTAGAAGTGAGTCCTGTGAATTCCACACTGAATCTCCAAACTGCCGATCGATATACAGTATTTACTACTGTATTTATGTGAATGGGGACGTACCCATTTTCGTCCGTAGGTATGATACAACAATCCCATACCATCCTTTCTCATAATATCTACCCAAAATTCCGCCTGTCATTTTCTGACTGTTAGCATTTCTTAACAGATAAATGTTTCTTTGTAGTTTCTATTCTCCTTTTAAAAAATCCCTTGTTCGCAATTGGGATGCAGGTCGGCCAGCTGTTGTATTCTGGTACACTTACATGTCAGGCTACAAATATATATATATGTATATATGTGTGTGTGTGTGTGTGTGTGTGTGTGAATATATACAAGGTGCGAAGGGTAAATTGTCGCAATTTTATATTTTTAATTTCGCGCATGCGCGTTGTTTGTTTTTTTTTAATTTGTCGGCTGCACAACATAGTAGGATGAGCTGGGTATCGTCTGTGAGAAAAAGAGCACCATGACGCAATTCACTCTACCAGAAATTTGGAAATGACATGATGTACTGCTTGTTATTCGCACCGGAAGCTCTAATACGAACATTTCAGAATGTTTGGGTGTCAATCTGTGGACAGCGCAGAGGATTTGGAAAGAGTTGGATGAGTCTAATGGTGATTACGAAGGTGTTTGGAATGATCGTTGGTGATGGCGACGTTATGCCTCCATTCATCTTCCCACAGAGCCTGAGACTTAACAGGGAGGCCTACATAAAGTGCCTTGAGGAGGTAGTGTTGTCCTGGGTCAAGAAGGTTTTTGCGACCACATCATCCCTTACATCTGACCACCTAAATCTCCAGACTGCAACCCCCTTGGTTATTATGTGAGGGACGAAGTTGAGCGAGAGACCAACAAAACTACTTGTAACACCAAAGATGAACTGGAGGCAAGAATTAAGGTAACATTCACCTACTTTCCAAGCCGCACTCCATTATTCCACCGTGCAAGGAGGCACGGTGGAATAATGGAGTGCGGCTTGGATTGAGGAATCGGAGAGCCGAGTTCGAATTCCAGTCGAATCCATTACATTCATTTACGTGGGAAAAATGTGAATCCTCTTCTTCTCCCTCCAGCTATGGTTAAATAGCAGGACAGGCTGGGTTCTATATCCTTGGACGGCAACTGGTCTAGGAGAAGGAAAACTCTGAATTCAAAAACCTGCGGAGGGTCGTTTGGGGACCTTGTGGCAAATAGTGCACCAGGTCTCTGTAATCGGCCCTTCAAAAAGTGTGGAGAGCCCTGCACGAAACCTTCACCACTATAATCAAATCTCATGTGCTATACATGCGGGTTGGGGGCCGCTTGTGAATTCCAAATTCCCATGAAACTCCAATATTGGAGCCGGCTAAACCCATCCCGGGTGAATGCCGTTACAAGAGAGCAAGAGAACTTAAACAAGGAAACCGCCCAGAAGATTTGCAGGAGATTCCAAAGTCGTCTGGAGGCCGTGGTTAAAACCAATGTCGATTTTAGTGTTATGAGATGTCAGTGTTATTTCTTTTTCTATTTAAGCGACAATTTATCCATCGCATCTTGAATTATAAATTGTTTTTTAAATATTTAAAAAAAAGTGTTTTCCGAGTAACATCTGCAAAGTTGAGGCATCTAGTAGAGTTATAATTACGAGACATTGTTGGCTACCACTACCAGCATTTATCTCGAGTCTAATTCTATAAAATCTGTAAATGAAACAAGAGACGTTTAGGTTTCTTATATCTGAAGTAACGATATCCTGAATGGTAATGTTTACTCATATGCCATAAACTAGCTGTAATTTACCGAGTTAAACTCTATAATACTGCAATATCAAATGTAAATAGATGCGGTTAGGCAATATGGTTGGCTAATCTTTAACTAGACACTAGATGGCCGGTACTTGTCGCAAGCATAAATCCATAATACTGTAATATTAAATGCAAATAGGAGATCTTATATGTGAATTCGGCTATCTGGTTGGCTAATTCTTAACTAGATACCACAGAATAGGAGACGGCAACCTTTTGCTAACTATGTGTCGATTTAGGGTTTTAATATCGTTCAGTGTGCCCACAGCATCCGTATTTTTATACAAGTCAAGGTCAATATCCCTTTTTTAGAATATATTTTATATAGAGGTATATAGTATATATACTTTAGTATGAAATGGGCAAAGTCCGACAATTATTTTAAGACATTTTTATGTTTATACATTCTTTTTATAGATACAAATATTTAAGTAAATGCTCTGTTTTCTTTTTTGTTTTTGTTTTTTTTTTTTTTTTATAATAAACAGTATTAAACAACATTTACCGGCCTGAATGTCCGAGAAATTTTCGCAGAGGACGAATATTTTCTGTGAAAATTTCTCGGACATTCAGGCCGGTAAATGTTGTTTAATACCGTTTATTATAAAAAAAAAACAAAGCAAAAAAAAAAACAAACAAAAAAACAAACAAAAAACAGACCATTTACTTAAATATTTGTATCTATAAAAAGAATGTATAAACATAAAAATGTCTTAAAATACTTTAGTATATATTAAAATTGAAAAAGCTAAATATCCTCTTTGCGTTGTACTAGTTATTGGTTCGGAGTTCGTGAAGTCATTTGCTGCTGCGTGCCACTGGAAATTCCTTGGCCTGGCACGCGTGCCGTAGGTTGCCGATCCCTGCCACAGATGACCAGTACTTCAACCGAGCCTTTGTCCATAATTCTATAATATGAAATGGTAAAAGCTGAGTTTTAGATTAGAAGTGGAGCTATTTTGTAGGCTAATGTTTAATCAGACACCGCAGATTAATAATATTTAATATATAATCCTTAATACTGTAGTTTTAAATGTAAAGGTGTCTTATCTATGAAGTTGACATTTATACAAACATCGTATGTACTTGACGCCATAATTCTGTAATGTCAAATATAAATGATGTACGGATTATATATCGGATATTACATTTGGAAAACTTTTATCTTAAAGATATTTACTATGCTTCATCTGGTATAAGGCCAAATGGTGGAGCAATAGGAAGATTGTATTACACCAAATTGCAGATTAAAGCAAGGCATACACACATTGGAAATCATCACTGGAACACTATTGACGCTGGGAAATACTCAACTCTCTCATCCACGAAGTAAGTATTATATATTTGCTTGATTATGGCTACTTGTGGGTTATCTGTCCTTACTTTTTAGAAATTAATTTTCCAACTTTTTCACAAATATGGATGTGTAAAAATATACAAAGATTCATTTAGTAGGTTGAAAAAAAAGAAAAAACAATTAATTAAAAAAGAACATTTTAAATGCCACATCTAACTTTATGAAAGATCACCAATATGGCAATCAAAATATGGCGACAGATAACCCACAAGTACCGATTATGTATTACAATACGCACACCATGGAAACAGACGCAGCGAGATACAGACATTGGCAAAATCGAGCATCGACATATTATCGCATACAAGAGTCAGAAGAATGATTGTTTGAATTGGTATAATTTTATATGTTTTATAATCTCAAACGTACACTTGTTGCCACTTTTATGATGTCAACGTACACTCATTTGATACTTTTGTAATGTTTGTTGTAGTAGAGACTTTGTAATCGCAGATACAACAATAGTAATGTCGTTGAACAATAATCGTGTCAGACGCCTTCGAATAACACTCGTACTAATAGTACTAATAGTACTTTGTATAGGGAATAGAGTAGAGAATAGCGGTCTTAATAATAATAGAAGATAGAGAAGAAATGGTGTTCCGTATAGTATAGAGGATAAACTGGAGATAGCGAACATTTCAGACGTCCCGCGACTTTCTCTATATATGCGTTATTCGTTATGGTCACGTGATCAACTTAGTTCAATAATGAGATCGCCTGCGTTTGCTCACTGGCGAACTATGTTCAAACACAATTGTCGGCAGCGACACTTCATTCCTATATAACAATATGCATGCTGTCGAAAAACAAACAAACCAATCCATCATCATCCTGATCATCCCCTTGACTTTTGTAATCGTTAGGCGGATCCGAATGCTGAACTCTTTTCCACAACGGTCTATTAACGTCAGCCATCAGAAATTCTGATACGGTGATATCCGTCCATTGTTTGACATTGTCCAACCAGTTTTTTTGCGCTGGCGTCCTCTCCCACGTCCACCTTCAACGGTGCCTTGCATGATGGTCTTGCACGAGTCGTCGTGCCTTGTAACGTGTCCAAACCACGCCATTTTGCTCCGCTTGACATTAGCGAAAAGAGGTTCCAGGTGGCTCACACAACGTTCAACCCTTTTCCGCACAAGCTCATTGTTTTTTGTTCGTAATAGAACATACTAAGGAGTTTTCTCATACATTTGTTCTCAAATGCTTGGATCCTTCTCTCTGTATCTGCATACACTATCATCGATTTTGTACAGTCCGTACTTTGTTTGAAATCTGGTTTTTATATTCTTGTCAATTTGGCCATCGCTACGTAATTGCTGGTAATTTTTTTTGCAAAAATGTATTTCTGGTAATATTTTTCCTTCAAAAATGTATTGCTGGTAATATTTTTTTTCAAAAAATTATTACTAGTATTAAAAACTATTTTTGCACTTTCATTGTGTTTTGACCCCAGTTTGAGGGTTAACTATTTACCCATAGATGGTACTCTAACATGTGCTACCACCCCGGGTCAGGGTGGACCTGTGAACACCAGCAATTAAGAGGTGGTTCCATACTCCTCAAAACCTCCTGAAGAGAGGCCCTGTTGTTAGACGTATTTTATAGTCTTACCCAGTACGTCTCATTTGGAGGGGAGTCTTACCCATCTGCAGAGGTGTAGTCGGCGTATTCTGAAGCCCCAGCCGTCAGAGCGGTTGAGAATAGGGAAGACTGATGAAAGGAAAAAACATGAACGGGATTCAATAGGGTTGGCAAATGGTGTTTCATTTAAATTTATGAAGATTGTAGTTATCAGGGAATCAAGTCAACGGAAGGTAGTTCCACAGGCGGGAAGTGTGAGAAAAGAAACTGTTGGAGTAGAAGTAGCGGTTGCATTTAACTATTTCAACAGTAAAATTTTATATAATCTTGCAGCTGGACGTCAAATAAAGGTCATCTTAATTTTCAGATATGTAATTATACCTTTGTACAAGTTTCACTATCATTTAATCCATCTATTCATATGCAATAAACAATATATATATATATATATATATATATATATATATATATATATATATATAGTCCACCTCTTATTTCTTACATCTTTACTTCTCTTTTTTCTCTCTTTACCGTTTCCTGTGAGATGACCTATTAAATAGGTCAATGTCTGGTCGTTACCCCCTTCCCCACTATTAAGCATTGTAATAAAAAATAAATTTAAAATCATTCCTATCTCTCCCTTCCCTCTCTAATTTCGACCATTTCCGTCACCATCTCTCCCCACTCTCTATATCACCTTATATGAACTTAATACTACTCATCAAATGTGTATAAAAAATATATGTAAATTTAAATTCATTATTTTTTCACCCTTGGATGTGTGATCTGATGAGCCAGGGAAAAAGAAACTCCCTGGGGAAATAAATTATAACCAATAGACCCTTAATATTGTCTGTTTTCATTGAATTGCATTATATATATATATATATATATATATATATATATATATATATATATATATATAGTTAGAATAGCGAATTTCGTTTTAGAAAGTGCTAGTATAGGATAGATTTTGGTAGAGTACGCGTGTAGGTTTAGTCAAAGAGTTAGTATTGCTATGGGGTTAGTATTTAATATGTAATACATTGGATTGAACAATACAATAAAGATGGCATCTCACCTCGTTATAAATTCCGGAAGTAGTAGATCAAAGTTAAACCGGATGAAGTAAAAAGACAATGCTATATAAGAGAGGAGCGTGAAAAACCTTGTTTTCATTGGCTGACGTTGACTGACATATGTTAATAAAAACGGTCGAAATCCTGCCTCGCTCGGAATGTGATTTGCGTTTTTTTGCGGGAGGCGTCCAGACTCGTTTTGAATCAGGTCGCGGCTGCTGTCGGATCCGATATGATGCGAAATCCGAAATCGGCGATGAAGAGGGTGCATCACTGAAGACTACCCTTGATGCATCTAAAATGTAGTATTTAACTATATGGGCATGAAATTACAATTACTAGTTGGATTAAGATGCTAATCTAGTAGCACGCTTAAATTCATACAATTCTGATACTAATCCGACTGTAAATAATGTAAATAATGATAACTCCACATTTCAGAAATTCAATCAGAAATAAATATACTTACTCGAATATATACGACATATCTGATTTATATTTCATTTCAGTAAACAATGGAAGTCAGTCGTGGGTTGCTGGCTTTAAGCATCTTTTGCATGAGCCTGTGCTTCGCCAAACATGGACGGGATACGCAAGTTTGTCAATCAGTCGCTTCCGGTGTAGGAGATCGTAAGTAATCTATATCACAATATGTCTTTTGTAAGTACTTACCAACCTCAAATTTTAAAAGGTTTGTTGTGTAGTGGGTTAACACGCTCACATATGATTTAACACAAAAAACACGCTTGTCAAAACACACGCATAGCAGTATTAGGGTTTAAAATGTATGCGAGTCCCGGATTGGTCACAAAAAGCGTCCAACTGCGTCCACGATTCCTACTGCATCAGCGGAAGATATGAATCTTTTGCTTTCTTTATGCATCCAGGATGTGACCAGACAAAAAGGACTTATCACTCCTTCTGACATCACATATCGGAGCTTTTAGAAAGCAGAACGATAATATAATATATAAACTGTATTTGCCAAATCTTTACTATCACAAGTTATTTGACGAACTACACACACACATGCGCGAATGCACACAAACATATAAACACAAGCACGCACACCTACACACACAGACACACACACACACACACACACACACATATATATATATATATATATATATATACCAGATGTAACAGCAAGGATGTTCAAAACGTTTAACAGCAAAATTGTTCAAATGTCAGATTAACCTTTGAACCATTTTATCTTAGAAATGATTAAAGATATTTTACTCGAATTCTCCGAGGTTTTTATTATACTATTGGTCTCTACTTTGACCAATAAGAATGTATAATTACTCTCTAAGCTTAACAGAACAATCGTGATGAAATCGATCATATATATTAAAAAGAAGAGAGGCACCGCAAACGTTTTTGGTTGTAATGTGGATTTTTTTTAGAAAAAAAA
This sequence comes from Acanthosepion lycidas, assembly GCA_963932145.1. NCBI lineage: Eukaryota > Metazoa > Mollusca > Cephalopoda > Sepiida > Sepiidae > Acanthosepion > Acanthosepion lycidas. Next base: position 13,389,438 of record OZ010596.1, on the reverse strand, counting down.
AAAATTATATATATATATTATTCCAGGATCGTTTCCCAGTTTATTCAAGATGATCTTGGTCTTCTCTAACCGTCTAGCTTTCTGTCCTGGAGTAACAAGATGCCTCACACGTTTCACGTACAATTTTATTTTCAAGTATTTTTTCACTATTGTTTGGGCTGTCATTGCTGAAACTCCGCTTTCACGTGCCAAACGTCTTAAGGATCGAGTTGGATCTTTTCTAATTGATCTCTTTAGCTCTAAGGTGAAATGATGATTCCTTTTCCTGTTGTGACCTCCAGATTCAATTTTCCTCTCTACTGTTTCCTCTTTTTTAAACTTATTCACCACTCTTTAGATGGTTCTCGAATGGACTTTGAAGATGGAAGCCAGAGTATGAATGTTGTTACCATTACTAAAGGCCCAAGTGATCTTTAACCTTTCAACATTGGTCAGTTGGGAAGACATAGTTGGGATGACACAAAACGATTTTAACCTGTTCTCTTTCTAGCTGAATAACTCAAAGAATTTCTCAGGGATTCTTACGATAAATTGTATCAACATGACTAAACGTCTTACTGAAAACCTGGGAAAAGAAACTCAATTAGTTTAGTGGTTTTTAGATATTAAACATTTTGTGGGATGGACAATTATACAGCTACACCCAGTATACATATATATATATATATATATATATATATATATATAATTTTCGGATTGTTTTTTTTTATGTGTGTGTGTGTGTTTCGAAGCCGTTTTTGTGATAGCACGAAGTCACAAACCATCGTGAACGAGGGTTTGAGCGAACTACCCTTGTTAAAAAACAGTTGGGCACATCAGATTAGATACTCTCTTCAAGAAACTGTAACTAAGGCCGGCTCAGTTGTAATATAAACTGAAGGTTGATTCTGGGAGTTGAATAAAAACAAATACGCCTGAGCGGACCTCTGTACAACAAGAACTTGCTAGTCACCTGAGCAGACGTGTTTGCTCGGAAATGAGTAGCCGGTCATTTATATATATATATATATATATATATATATATATATATATATATGTGTGTGTGTGTGTGTGTGTGTGTGTGTGTGTGTGTGTGTGTAAAAGTTGAAATCTAACCTGAACAAAATAAACTATGAAAACTCCACAAATATTCTTAAATGCCTATAATTGATAACAGAAGCCATTGTTTAATACCGACGCCTCCCATACTTAACACTTCCCGTTTTCATTTTTTCGTGGTCATGTGTGACGTCATGGGCCGCGGTGCGATTTTCGCTTCCAGTGTCTCGTATGCACAAGTTTGTCGTTGCTTGTAAATCTTCCATGCAAACAAAAACAGACTATCATTGTTGCTATGCCCATGTATTGTTTAATTTATTGTAATGTACTTGTCATCTTTGATGATGGCTTATGCAAGCTGAAAGCTTAGATAGGATTAAAAAAAAACATGTATCAATATGGGGATATTCTTTCGTCTTTCAATGATAATGTTATTAAACGTATCAGACGATATGAAAGGAATTTGCTTAAAATAAATAGACAAAATTGTCTATATTATTTAATGAAACATGCATATATATATATATATATATATATATATATATATATATATATATATATGAAAGTGAACATTGAAGTCAACACTCAGAGGCGACAGGCTGTTTCATGCTAGATGCAATCATCAGGCCGCGAGGGTTGGATTTTTCCTCGACTATTTATATATATGGATCAGTGGTACATTGTAAGTAATCTATTCTGGCGGTTATTTTGGCGGGAGTGGCTTGTTCATTTATTTGGGTTAATTTATTTTGTTTTTTATTTTCATTTTTTATTTTATTTATTCTTTTCGGTTTTCTATGTTTTATTAACGCGGTAAAATATTTTGGGGGTAATTGCTTATGTCGCTTATTTTACTTGCTTTTGCTTATTTATATTTATTTTTATTAGTTCTGACGGTTATTTTAGCTGGAGCGATTTGTAATTTGTTCATTTATTTATTTATTTTGGATTAATTTTTACTTGTTTTTTTTATTTAATTGCTTAATTTTTATTTATTTTTGATTTTGTATATTTTTACATACCCTATTCGGTTTTCGATTTTTGAGTAGCGTAGTAAATTTTTTTTATCGTTATATAGCAGTTATAGATATTTTCTCGTTCAATTTTTGGATTGATTGTTGAAGTCTATTTTAACGGTTATTTTGGCGGGATTGGTTTGTTGATTTGTTTATTGTTTATTTATTTATTTATTTATTCGGATTGGTTATTTTTACTTGTATTTTCTGTATTTATTTTCTGTTTTTATTTGTTCTATTTCTTCTATTCTAACGGGAGTGGTTTGTTAATTTGTTTATTATTTGCTTGGGTTAATTTATTTTACTTGATTTTTATATTATTTTGTTTATTTTTGTTTATTCTTTTCAGTTTTCGATTTTTAAGTAACGTAGTAAAGATTTGATTTCGTGTCTTCATTTTGAGATGAGCTCAGATCGTTACTCAAAAATCGAAAACCGAATAGAGTATATAAAAATAAGGATCTTAGATGCACTGTCCATGGTATTCTCAACATCCTTCTGTAGATTTACATTTCTGTTGCCTGAAGTCTGTTTCTATCCGTGAAGAAGTTGTACAGCAGTTATAATTACATAGCAGTTCAGTACTATTTTCTTCGTTTCTAACGAAATTTTCCAGTTTCTTAGTACATTGCTTAACTTTCAGAAGGCATCTTACGCTGATATTACGTAACAGTTCAGCACTTTTTTCATCGTTTCTAGCGAGATTTTCCTGTTTCTCGTACTTTGCTTAAATTTTAGAAGGCATCTTACGCTGACATTACGTAACAGTTCAGAACTATTTTCTTCGTTTCTGAGGAAATTTTCCTGTTTCTTAGTACTTTGCTTAACTTTTGGAAGACATCTTTCGCTTTTATTACGTAACAGTTCGGCACTCTTTTCTTCGTTTCTAACGAAATTTTCCTGTTTCTTAGTACATTACTTAACTTTTAGAAAGCATCTTACGCTGATATTGCGTAACAGTTCAGCACTATTTTCTTCGTTTCTAGGTAAATTTTCTTGTTTCTTAGTACTTTGCTTATCTTTTCGAAGACATTTTTCGCTGATATTACTTTGCAGGTTAGTATGTTTTCCCTCTTTTCTAACGAAAATATACAGTAAAGGTTTTTGATGAGAAAATACATCCTTACGTTATGCCTTTTTCTACTACGGTGTATTTACTTAGTGTCTTTTCTATCTTTATGTAGGCAATTTGCTCCCAGTATATATTTGGAATATGCAATTTAAATTTATTTAAGCAAATTTTGTTCTATTTTTGACAGCTGGTCCTGATGTGAAAATTCCTGACCAATTCTATGTCCACATTGAACTTTTCGTGATAGAAGAGGGCCTTACAACCACTCTTACCGAGTATTTTGACAAAGTCAATAACCGAGGAATGATCTATCAGAGACAGGATGGAATAGAGCTGAAAGCCTATTTCGACTACAAGACCAATGAACTGATAAAAGTTTACCCACAGGAAAAGAGTTTGTACCCACTATTATCTTTCTCTTTCTTATTATTGTCACAATGAACACACCAATTTATATAATAATTTGCATCTTAGACATCAGGGATTTATTGACCATTATCTGGGGGCAAATGATCCTTATTTTTATCTTAGGCACCAAAATTGTTCGAAAAGAATAATTCGAAAAACATTTATCCAAATTGTAAATTGTTTGAATGCAAATTAATCGAAATGACAATTATACTAAATGATAGTTAATCGAAATGAAAATTTTTTTTCCAAGAAAATTAAACTTCGGCGTTAAATGACCCATAAGGATGTTGATATGCCGTTAAATAAATCAACCAACCAAATTCTTTCTTCCTGCTTTCATTTACTGTCTTGCCGAAGAGTTCCAGCAATTTTCTTTCAGTGTCCGCCATCAAGCCGATGTCGTTTGCTAATTTATGTTGTTAAGATTGTACCCAACAATAATCTAAGCTTATTAAATACTTTGCACGACTCGCAATTAGCCAATGGTTAAGTATTTGATTCCCTAGATCGTAAGTTTGATCCTCACTAAGTGGGCTATAATTGTGACTTTAAATCAAATTAAGCTTATTAAGTGGCTATTGCATGATAAGAATAATTTTCAATGGATTATGTGAACATTGTTTGAAAACAATTATTCGAAAAACATTTCTTTGAATTGTAAATTGTTTGAATGAAAATTAATCGAAAGGACGGTTATACTCAATGATAATTATACGAAACGCAACATCCGTTAATGAAATTAAAATGTAAATAAAATATATATATATATATATGAGTTTAGTACAAGTAGCTTGATAATCGATCTATATGACTCGGGGGATTTTGAAGTAATTTCTTTTTTTTTTGCTGGAAATATGTGCGCTTTATATTGAGAGAATAACGGTATTCATTTCTGCGTATTATTTTCTTTTCTTTCTCAATTTGCCGAATTTCAAATAAATATTGGAAAAGAAAATTGATAAAATATTATAAGGACATTGAAAACGTATCGAGAAAATTCTTCAAAAATAATTATTCGAAAAACATTTATTCGAATTGCAAATTATTTGAATGACAATTAATCGAAAAGACAATTATGCTAAATGAAAATTATTTGAAATACGTATGTCTTCTTGCTTTGAGAGAGTCAATGATGATTTACCAACAACTAATAATACACTTGAAGGATAGTATAGGGCTTTTTTTGCTGCTAGTATCATTCCATCATACCAAAAAATAAAAACATTCTTAGAAGCTTTTAAAAGAGAACGGGGATTGCAAGAAATTAATATATTCGTTCGTATTGATAAATTACTTCAAAAAAAAAAAAAAGAAAGTCCCTCTTACTTTGAAGTACGTTAGTGAATTAGTTTTGAAAAAGGCATACAACCATCAATATTTTAGATTGGGGTTTGCCTAAAATTTAAAATCCACCAGCCCTAAAATTATCATCAGTTAGTAACGTAGATTAGGCAAAAAAAGCTGAAACTTTTAAGGAAACTTTATTCATGAATTTTGCTTAATGCTTAATTTAATTACGCGTTTACTTAATGCATTAATTTTGATAATTATTATTGAATATATGATCAAAGCCTTCAGAAAAAGAAAATCCTTCTAGCCTGAAGCAAGCTAGTAAATTAATTTTGTAAAAGGCCTGCATCCATCGATATTTTAGATTGGGATTTGCCTAAAATTTAAAATAAACCAGCCCTAAGATTACCATTGGCTAGGAAGATAGATTAAGCAAAAAGAGCTAAAATTTTTAAGGAAACTTTATTCTGTAATGCATTAATTTTGATATTACAATTGAATATATTATAAAAGCCTTCAGAAAAAGAAAGTCCCTCTGACCTGAAGCAAGCTAGAAAATTAGTTTTGTAAAAGGCCTGCATCCATCGATATTTTAGATTGGGATTTGCCTAAAATTTAAAATAAACCAGCCCTAAGATTACCATTGGCTAGGAAGATAGATTAAGCAAAAAGAGCTAAAATTTTTAAGGAAACTTTATTCTGTAATGCATTAATTTTTATATTACTATTGAATATATGATCAAAGCCTTCAGAAAAAGAAAATCCTTCTGGCCTGAAGCAAGCTAGTAAATTAATTTTGTAAAAGGCCTGCATCCATCGATATTTTAGATTGGGATTTGCCTAAAATTTAAAATAAACCAGCCCTAAGATTACCATTGGCTAGGAAGATAGATTAAGCAAAAAGAGCTAAAATTTTTAAGGAAACTTTATTCTGTAATGCATTAATTTTGATATTACTATTGAATATATTATAAAAGCCTTCAGAAAAAGAAAGTCCCTCTGACCTGAAGCAAGCTAGAAAATTAGTTTTGTAAAAGGCCTGCAACCTTTAATTTTTAAGCGATTCTTCGAAATCCAGAAGGTGGCTCCAAGATTTTGGCTTTTAGATTATATACTGCAAAAAAATATTTTGATTCCTTTAAAAGAGAATATATTGTTTTTTTTTTATATCTAAGATAAATGTATCGTCGATGAGCTGAGTTTCGATGAAAATAATGCTTTGATGGGCGTCACATTAAACAATGGATCAGCCAAAATGTTTTCAGCGGCTCGTGCTCTTCATTTTCAAGACCGCGGCTTATATCAAGGCCAAGCCGTTGTTCGTGGGATTAACACTGATCATTGGCACTCCTGTCAATATTGGCCATCAATGGACATCACCGTTGAGGCAGACTGGTACTTCACAGGTAGGTATATAGTTTATCCCATGTTGAATGTTGTTGTCACATCTGGTCCGTGGCTTCTGTCATACCGGGTGTAACAGCAAAATTGTCCAAATCGTGGAACAGCATCGGATAATTGTCCCCCCCCCCAACAAAATGTTCAATATCTAAAAAGACACTAAACTAATTGCCGTTCTTTTTTCCAGGTTTCCAGATAAGACGTTTAGCCATCCTGATACCATTTGACGTAAGAGTCAATGAAAAACACTTTGAGTTATTCAGCTCGAAAGAGAACAGGTTTAAATCGTTTTCTGTCAGCCCCACTATGTCTTCTCAGCTGAGAAATGATGAGAGGAAAAAGATCATTCAGGCCTTCAGTAATTGTACCAATATTCATAGTTTGGCTTCTATCTTCAAAGTCCATTCAAGAACCATCAACAGTGAATGAGTTTAAAAAAAAAAACAGTGAATGAGTTTAAAAAAAAAACAGGAAACAGTAGAGAGGAAAAGTGGATCAGAAACTCACAACAGCAAGAGGGATCATCATTTCAACTTAGATCTAAATACATTCTTATTGTTCAAAGTAGAATACAATAGTGTTATAAAAACCTCGGAGAATTTGGACAATTTTGCTGTTACAACCGGGATATTTAGATATTCTTGATAAAATTCAAAGAAGAATCTGTAATGTTATTGGTCCTGAGCTGGCATCTCGCGTTCAGTCCATTTCAGACCGCCGTAATGTAGCTTGCCTGTATTTTTTCTATAAAAATTTTCATGGTAATTGATCTGATAAGCTTTCCGCTATGATATCTCAACCCCTTGCGTTTTAGTGGCTTTATTGCATTGCTTGGGGTGAAATGATTAAAAAAATTGTTATTACTCCTTTGCGGGCTGACGTTTCATTGTGGAGATCCGTGGAACTTGCTGTTAAGTGCGAGTTGGTGTACTTATCTCTAAGGCTGTGTTAATGAGTGCATTTCTCATTGGGTGGTTCAAGAATCTGTTCTTACCATATTGCAGACTGAAGCCGACGGGTCAATATTCCTGCCGTAGAGCGAATTTGGCGTTTTTATCATCATTCATGGGTTTGGCGTAGTGCTAAAAATTGGCTTCGTCTAATGAATGATTCTGTTTCACCGCTGTTTTATGGGTATGCATATTACAGTGGTGGGCATCCATTTGGGTGCGGCCTGCGACGATTTTGGGTTCGGCCCGCGACGGTTTGGGGTGCGTCCCGCGAAAGCATTTCTATTGAAGAAGCAGGCAGGGTTAAGCGGAATTGATAAAATTCTCAATAACAATAACCCGACAAAAGACAATGTAATGTAATGCAGGCACTACACTTTGATCCCAGTCAAAAGGCTCAAAAGTGATGGCGACTGCGATAAATCCACCATTTTCAGGCGCGCAGTATCGAATGACGGAAGCCGTTAAAGGCAATCGCCAAAAATCCAGTTATCACAAATAAAATAACATCGTCTGCTGAATTATTTTAAAGTTTTTATTCAAGAGAAATGTTCATGAGCCGGGGATTTGTCTAGAAAGAAAGAAAGAAAGAAAGGAAGAAAGAAAGAAAGAAATAAAGAAAGAAAGAAAGAAAGAAATAAAGAAAGAAAGAAAGAAAGAAAGGAAGAAAGAAAGAAAGAAAGAAATAAAGAAAGAAAGAAAGAAAGAAAGGAAGGAAGAAAGAAAGAAAGGAAGGAAGGAAGGAAGAAAGAAAGAAAGAAAGAAAGAAAGAAAGAAAGCAAGCATGCCTGAAGTTTTTAACATCTCATGTCAATATTTCATAAATAATGGACTATTCCATTTTGATGGCGTAGAAAAACAAAAGACAGACGAAAAGAAGGGAAGATGGAAGTGTTTAATGGCTATTTCAGTGAAATGGAAAACTATTTACATTATTCGGACTATTATCCTCATCTTTGTCGCCATGTTCATTACAACGTTTCGGTCGTTGTACGCTCCGGCCTTCTTCAGGTAGTTGGAATGTCGAACTGAACCCTTTATTTCGATCACTGGGGTAGACTGTTCTAGTTCCACGTTTAATGGATGTCAGTTATCTCCTGTTAATTCCCCTCTGAAAGTTCTCCACTGCCATAACCAGGTATTGAACTCACTCTCTTTGGGTCCTGTCAATGAATCTAGCTAACGCCTTTATCCACTGTGCCATTGTCCTTGAGTCCGAAACGTTGTGATGAACATGACAACAAAGATGAGGACAATAGTCCGAACAATGTAATTAGTGTACATAATACCTCATCTGGGAAATATAGACAGATGCTGAAATGGAAAAGTTGTCAATTTCAAATCTTTTCATTTGTACCCACTTACTTCTTAAAATAACGACCAGCCTTCATATTTATGACTGTTATTGCAATATTTTGTTAAAATTGTTAAGCTCAAATATTTTTTCGATGTGATAGGGTATATTTTATTTTTATAGAGCTCGCTATGATCTTATTAACTCTTTACCTGAGGAATTGAGATTAATCAGAAAATGTAAAAACCGTGAAATTTTTACGGATCATTCTAGTACATGTTAATTGATTAGGGAATTGCTGACAGCTTTGATTGCTTTCCTTTTTTTTTTTCTTTTTTTTTTTTTTCACAGCGGAAGAACCTTGGGATACAGCAACAGGACTGACACATGTCCCCGTGCGTTTCAAAGTTAAGGGAACTAAGTATGATTCTGAAACAGAGAAACATGATATTGCAAGAGTATATGAGTTTTACCATTTCAGAAGTGGTTTGCCCAAAGACCAGACAATACTGGAAGTAAGTGTTGTGTTTTTATCATTTTCTCAATAATTTGCACCCCTCTTTCTTTCTTTCTTTCTTTCTTTCTTTCTCTCTCTCTCTCTCTCTCTCTCTCTCTCTATATATATATATATATATATATATATACTAGTAATAATCTTATAAGTATAAGAAATTATACTCGTTCGGAAAAATTTCGGTGTCTTGATTTGCAAATAATCAAACCAATACCAATGGGAAAAAAGGTATAAAACAAAAAGAAAGAGCCAAGAACATGTACGTTAGCCGAAAATAATCGTCTAGCATGCAAGTCCAAAGCCCAAATAAAAAAAAAAACGATAGGAGTAAGCAAAATAACTAAATAAAGTGCTCAATACAGTAAGCAGAGCAGACCTAGTTAAACCTAGAGACCCAGACAAACCTACCAAGGTTTCACCTAAGCGGATCGTCAGGGTAGGTTTGTCTGGCTCTCTAGGTTTAACCACACACACACACACACATATATATATATATATATATATATATATATATATATATATATATATATATATATACTTCCCTCTCCCTCTTCTTTCTTTTTCCTTTTTCCTTTTTCTTTTCTCTTTTCTCCCCTCCCATTTCAGTATATAACTTCCGTTAAGTTAACCGTCTAAATAGGTCAAGGTCTGGTCACTCCTCCTCCCCCAATACAAAGTATGCTTGAGAGAGATATGAAATGAATCCCTCCCTAAACTCTACCATATCTCTTTAACTATCCCTCTTATACTCTCTGTTAAATTACAAAAACTTACACTACCCATCAATTTTAATTTCATTTTTCGTTTCATTTCATTTTTGGAAGTGCTCTCTGATGATCCGGCGTCCTTTAAAAGTGCTCTGGTGAAATAAATTATTATAATGGTACCTTAAAGTGGTCTGTTTTTCTTTAATATATATATATATATATATATATATATATATATATATATATATATACAAATGAGAGAAAGAAAAATGGAATAGAAATCCACAGTTAGTATCATTTATTTTTAAAACAGTGCTCAATACAAAGTAGAGCAATATATAAAACATTTTGAAATCTCTACACAAAAGCTTTCATGTTTCAATACTATGAGTGTACTTCCTCAGGTGATGGTTGGTAACTGGTGATAAAATGATTTGGGGGGGAATTTAAAAAACAAATCGTTACCTTTTTTCTGAAACTTAATGGGGGCTACATAAGATCAGAATTATATATATATATATATATATATATATATATATATATATATATATATATATACATATATATATAATTCTGATAGTGGCTTATGTAAGCCGAAAGCTTAGATTGAATTTAAACATCAATATCAATATGGTGATTTCCTTTCGTCTTTTAATGATAATGTTATTAAGCTTATCAGACAATATGAAAGGAACTTACTTAAAATAAACTTGTCTATATTATTTAATGAAACATGCATTAATGAAAAAATTGCTGCCTAAATATACACCTTTTATATATATATATATATATATATATATATATATATATATATATATATATATAACAGAGGCGGTGTATGACAAAGTGGAAAAGTTTTCGTGTGACGCGTTAGTTTTTTAGGACTCCATCGTCGAAAAGTAATATTTAAACGGGTGATACTGGAATTTCAAAGTAAAGTTGTTTTTTGGGCGAGGGTGCTGGTATATACCCTAGCCAATTTCATTTAGATACTTTTTCAATTTTGTTTCAATCATTTTTGATATTAGATATCCCATAGTGTGATAATAGAAGATCTGGAAGGGATGGCGTAATGTAAGAGCCATGCCGAATAGTTAGTCCCGTCAAGTACGAAATACGTGACGCAAAAACTTTTTTCCAATTTGTCATACATTTTTCCCCTAATATTTTTTTTGATATATCAAAATTTATATATCTTTATCTCATATATATATCTTATATATATATATATATATGGTGGACCCTCCGGTCGTATTTGACGTATGAATCTTCAAGCAGTTTGGTTCCTCGGAACCGACAGCCCAGACACCAGCACATATGATTTGATTATGGGGTGAAAATTTTGTGCAGAACCAACCACACTTTTTGAAGGGCCGAATACAGAAATCTGATGCACTACCTGCCACAAGGTCCCAAAACAAGAGTATTAGCATTCGACTGGAATTCTAGCTCGGCTCTCCAATTCCTCAGTCCGAGCCACTATCTACTACTCCACGTACCTCCATATATATATATAATATATATATATATATATATATATATATATATATATATATATATATATATATATATAGTAAAGGTAATAAATCCCTTGGTATATAATCCAAGTGGATCCTACTAATATAAAATATGATCCACAAAAAGAGCTCAATGTATTTATTATTACAGCGCAAATAATTAGTACACAATAAAATCACAAATCCATATGAGGTAATTTTGGATTTTATTGTATACTAATATATATATATATATATATATATATATATATATATATATATATATATATAAGATTGGGTCAACTCGTGGTATGGTTTTCAGGCACTTTCCAAAGGTGCCGCACGCTAGGATCGACTCCTCTAGTCCTATAGCATCAGGAAGTCGCCTTCATGATAAATCGACTGATGGTGAATTTCGAATTTCGGTGAAAGAGAGCTCAATGTCATAATTAATGACAGAGCATTAATATTTTTTTAAGAGAATCGCCCCAAGCAAGGCGGGATTGCCACTGGTGCGCAGGGGTTTACAGAGAGTGAGAGTAAGAGTAAAGAGGAGTGTTTGGGAAAAGGATAAAAAGAAGGACAGTGATCAAGCTCAAGGCATCAGACTATGTCGATTGACATTACATCTGAATTATAACTATCAGGGAAGCAAGTGATAGGAAGGAAGTTCCACTGACGGGATGTGCGAGATAAGCTGTTTGTTATGTGGGAACACACCTATTCTATAGTTAATAGACTCTCCCACCTATAATAAGTAGGAGTAGTAAGAGTAACGTGGGCAGAAAATCAGTGAGTCGAGGGCCTGAACCCGTATATTTTTGGCCGAGCCTACGGGCTCGGGGATACCCACATTAAAACGGCCTTGTGCCACATTCTATCCTCGTGGGTGGATAGATAAATACCGACAATCAGTGAGTCGACTGGCTGATCTGTTGAACTCTCTGCCTTCGGGCGGGGAGGAACCCGAAAGAGGCTACGCCGAAGGGCGGATTCCCTTTCGGGGAGGTAACCCGACCCTGAACCCGTTTATACGGGCTCAATGGGCATATTTTTAGCCGAACCTACGGGCTCGGAGATCCCAAGTTAAAAAAGCCTTGCGCCACATGACGCCCACGTAGGGGGATGACTGAATATCGTCGGTCAGTCAGTCGACTGGCTGATCGGTTGAACTCTCTGCCTTCGGGCAGGGAGGAGCCCGAACGAGGCTACGCCGAAGGGCGGATTCTCTTTCGGGCAGGTAAACCGACCCTGAACCCGTTTATATGGGTTCAATGGGCATATTTTTGGCCGAGCCAACGGGATCGGAGATCCCACGTAAAAAAGGCCTTGTGCCACATGGTGCCCTCGTGGGGGTGGTGACTAAATATCGTCGGTGAGTCAGTCGGTGTCGGACGACAGTTAGTCGAATACTAAAGTATCAGCGACCACAACTAGATTACTCTGCGTTATACCTATTATATCAAGTTCCTAACGTTTTGTACGTCGAACCTATATTAGGACCGACTTAGTGCAACTACAAGCCTCCACTGTGAAATCACGCCACAACATAATTTATCTCATCCTCGTCGCCAAGTTATAGGTGGGAGAGTCTATATAGAATAGGTGTGTTCCCACATAACACTGTTGTAGTAGAAGAGATGGCTACATTTAGCCGTTTCGACTGTGAAAGGGTGGGTCCAAAATGCCAACCTAGTGGCACGCTTAAATTCATGAAATTTGGGAACTAGTGAAAGTAGCTCGTCGGGGCAGTTGCTATGAAAGTGCTTGTAGAAAAGACAGAGGGAAGTCACAGCACGTCTGTGAGATAACGACTGCAGACAGGGTGCCATATTAAGACCAATCATGTTGCATATCCGTCTCTGGATTTTGTCGAGGACTTCGAGATGAACAGCGGGAGCACTAGACCATATATGGCAGCAGTATTCCATGCAAGGACGAATGGCTGATTTGTAGTTTTGAAGGATGGACTCAGACAAGAAAAATCTTCTGGCGGTAGATGAAGCTATAGATTCAATGTAGTTGTTCCACTTCAGGTCAGTGAGACCAAGCAGGCGCATAGAGGCGCTCGCGTGGAGTTGGGCATCAGCCTTCCTGATGTGAGTCAGTGTGGGTTCTCTATGGCTAATATAATTTATATAATTTCCCGACAATCATGTGGTAGTCGGCAACTGTTTTATTTTTATTTTTTTTTTTGAAAAAGGTCAGTTTATACACTCTCGGCTGGCCCAAGACTTTACAACTAAATCACCGAGGTGAAGGAAATGTCTCTACGCACCCCCAAAGATGGAAATGCCGAATATGCATACATATATATAATTGGGTATTTAGGCAGCAATCCCTCTTTTATACAAGTTTAATTAAAAACGAATCATAAGGTTCTTGTTTAAATTTTCTTGTGTTCGTATATGTTTTTTTCTTTTTCTGGTCATAAAGGGTATCGAAATTATTCAAATGTTCTATATATATGAGCGCCCTCGGATATTCTGTTAGTCATTAGTAAGGATATTTTTCATTTTTAACTGAATGCCAGCACATTGTGGTCGTATTAACACACACACACACACACACACACACACATATATATATATATATATATAAATTATCGTTTTTTTTATTAAAATTGCTGAATATCGGGGGTGGGGGGTCCATGTAAATGTAAAAGTGGTCACTGAGATCAACACCGAACTGCAACAGTCGGTTTCATCCATGAACGAGATTTCAGATGTCCTTAAAATTGTGTTCAAGCATGAAACAGATTGTTCACACACACACACACACACACACACACACACACACACACACACACACACACACACACACACGCACGCACATATATATATATCATTTTTTTATTTTAAGATATAAAAACAAAAACATTTTAAAAATCGCTACACGATTACAATTATGTTTCGACACTACAAATATGTCTCCTCAGGCGATGTTAAACTACTGCCGAGTGAACGATTAATTAATCCTTCACTCGCCAGTAGTTTAACATCACCTAAGGAGACACATTTGTAGTGTCGAAACATGATTGTAACTGTGTAGCGATTTTTAAAATGTTTTTGTTTTAAGATCCTAAAATAAATAATACTTTGCTCTACACTGTATTGAACCCACTTTTAAATTAAATGTTACTTACAGTTGAATTATATTTCATTTGTTCTCATTTTATCTGGATATATATTTGTGTGTGTGAGAGAGAGAGAGTGAGTGAGAGAGAGAGAGGGAGACAGATGTTTTTTCAAAACTTTACATATGCCTAATAATATTCTGACAAAAACTTTCACATTTCTTTTATTAAATGACTACCTTTTCTAAGAAACCCGTACTGAAAAATGTCTGTTATTAGACACTGGCCGATAATAATAAACTTAGATAATCGATAGATATTATCAGAGTGAGATAGATAGATAGATAGATAGATAGATAGATAGATAGATAGATAGATAGATAGATAGATAGATATGAACATTCGAAAAATAGATAGATAGATAGATAGATATGAACATTCGAAAAATAGATAGATAGATAAATATGAACATTAGAAAAATAGATAGATAGATAGATAGATAGATATGAACATTCGAAAAATAGATAGATAGATAGATAGATAGATATGAACATTAGAAAAATAGATAGATAGATAGATATGAACATTAGAAAAATAGATAGATAGATAGATAGATAGATAGATAGATATGAACATTCGAAAAATAGATAGATAGAGAGATAGATATGAACATTCGAAAAATAGATAGATAGATAGATAGATAGATAGATATTAACAGACTTAGAAAGATAGACAGAGAGAGAAAGAAAGAGAGAATTGGGGAAAGTCTGAAATAAATTCTAAAAAGAATTTTGACTGTACAGAGTTACTTTTGTAAAATTTATTCAGATGAATTAAACTAAAGAGATTAAACAAAAAAAAAGTCTTTATGTATAACCAATATTGAATCAAATTTTCTCATTCCATTCAGACTCCAAGTGGTACTTATTGTCCTGGTCGAAAAATCGTTAAAGCTCTGCCCAAAATTTCCGAAACGATGAGTTTCTACACCGAGATTGTCAATAAAGAATATGTAATTGTTACAACCATAAAGGTAAGTAACGCTCGTGTCTTAAAGAAGCAATTAACTGTTTGACTAAAGTGACAATCTATATTTTGTTGCCATTCTATGCGCCGCGTCCTTTGTGGCCATAAGCAGTGTTTCACTCTCTAAGACTCTTGAAACTTGTTCGGTCACATAACCTCCTGAGGTAAGTGGCCTTCCTCTATCTCTCTTGCCTTTAATATACACTGTTAGTTTTCCAAGCCCTCCTTCCTCATCTTGTATCCATGACATTACAGATGTCCCCACCTGATTCTGAATATAAGGGTCCTTTTTGTTGCCATTTTCTTTAAGAATCCTCATTGCTATTCGACATGTCTATGTAATTCTCAGTATCGTTCTGTAGAACACCAGTCTTCACTTCACCTGTGAGGAGATTGTCCTGCATTCACTGCCATATAGGAGTGTTGATGATACGATTTTTGTCCAATTTTTTTCCATTTTCTTGTCTGCGGCCTTCTCAGCATCCTTCTGTAGAACCACATTTCTGTTCGCTTCATTTTTCTCTTTATCTATGAAGAGACTGTTCTGTATTCATTGCCATATAGGAGGGTTGATGATAAGATTTTTGTCCAATTTTTTTCTATTTCTGTAAATTTTTTTCTATTTTCTTTAAGACATGAGGTTTGAGTCGAATTTACTTATGAGTTACTGGGAGTGAAAGAGATTTAGAAGACTTTAGTGAGGAGAAAGGACAATAAAAGAACAGGTTTCAGGAAGAGAGAAGATGGCGATTGGCGTTGCTTTTAAATACTTGAAGATTTTAGGCAACAGGGAAGTAAGAAATTGGAAGGGATTTCCACAGGTGAGAAGTGCACATGTTACAATAGATGTAGCGGTTGCATTTAGTTTATTCATCAGTAAAACGGTGAGACCTAGTTGCCAATCTAGTAGCAAACTTCAATTCATGTAGTCGAGTCACTAGGAAAAAATAGCTCATCAGAACAGTTGCCATGAAAATATTTGTAGAAAAAACAGAGAGAAGGCACGTCACGTCGATGAGAAAATGACTGAAGCCGAGATGCCAGGTAACATTATAGAGCCTTCTTTGGATTTTATCGAGAATCTCGAGATGGATAGCAGGAGAAAACTCAATTGCCGTACAAAATAGTGATAGGCTTTACAACATCGCGTCTGTCGGAAGAAGTTTGTAGATTGATATATAAATTTCCCTCCAAGACCGCGTTAACGATTTGAGTCCTCTAAAGGCTGAAAGTGAGAACTGAACCATACACTACGTTCGAATCCCAACTAAGTTTGTCAAATCCACATTTTTACAAATATCCTTAGGAAAGGTACATATATATTAATTATTTAACCCCAAGCAAAGTGATAATGCTACTGGAATGCGCATGGCTTTACTAGGACTGAAAGAGAATGTAAAAACTTCAGTAAGGAGAATTTAGGAGAAAGAACAATAAAAGAACAGGTCCCAGGAAAACAGATGATGGCGAGTGAGGTTAAATACAGCTTCAATCGAAATATTCTGTGACGATATTTTAAAACGCGGTAATATCTATTGGATTGAGATGTACAAAATGTATCTTCTTCTTTTCTGTTTCGTGTGCCTTCCGGATCTTGAAGATCATGGTTCTCCACAATTTCCTGTCTTTTGTAGCTCTTTTTATCTTTTTACTATCTCTTCTAATTCCTGTTTTGCCAATCATTTACAGAAGTTCATTAGGTAGGTTATTGTCATATAGAAAGACAATGAATAACTACCGACACCAAGGCTCGATCGTGACACTCTGGACTTAGAAATATATGTTTTCCGTCAAGTGTATAAATAGTGGTGTCAGGCTACTGACTGTAGTGATTATTGAGTGATTATTGAGTGGAACTATCCAGTCGAATTAGTGTGAATTATTGTGCGTCGATGATTTGGGTTTTGATTTAGGATTTACCGGGCGTTAAGCCAAGCCGCGCTACTAACAAGGGATTCACTGAAATGATTAATTATCTTTGGTTGACTTTTATTTCTTTGTTCTTGTTAAGTATTTATTTGCGGTTGTAATTAAATACTGTTTTATCTTAACATTGAAGTCTTGAGTTATACTAATTAATATGCAACGTAATTGGCCCTGATCTAGTATCTCGTCGCCTCCCTCTGTCTTTTTAACAAATACTTTCATGGTAACTGCTCTGAGAAGTTGCTTTCGCTGGTTCCCAGATTTCATGAATTTAAGCGTTCTACTAGGCTGGCATTTCGCTCACACCCTTTCACTGTCGAAACTGCTAAATGTAGCCATCTCTTCTACTCCAATAGCTTCATGTCTCGCAACTCTAGCCTGTGGAACTCCATCCCCTCTTACTGTTTCCCTGATAGCTACAATCTCCAATTATTCAAATATAATGTCAATCGATGTCTCCATTTGCCCTGATCTATCCCCTATCCTTCTCTTCATCCTTTCCTCTATCACTCCTCTTTGTCCTCGCTCCAACTCTCTGTAACCCCTTGCGTGCTAGTGGCTTCCCGCCTTGCTTGGGGAAAACACTTAAAAAATATATCCAGTTAAAGACTCTACTGAAATATCTTCAAATTTTGGTCATTTACGCTTAGCAGATTCTTTGGATATGTAGAGCTCTTTAAGAATCAAGTTTTTCAGTTAAAGACATCTTTTTATAATGTAACTTTCAAATTACGTGCATCGCCTACCCAGCTCAAAGAATTTAATACTAAGTTTCCTGCTGGTTCAAGATGTTATTCAAATGTAATGTCAATCGGCATCTCTAGATGCCTTGATCTATCCTCTATCCTTCTCTTCATCCTTTCCTCTATCACTCCTCTTTGCTCTCGCTCCAACTCTCTGTTTTTCTCTGTCTTCGTTTTTCCTGTCAGCTTCTCCAAGACCCCTTTTCTCATTATATACCCTAGAAATTTCAACTGTTTCTTTCCGATGTTAAATATACGTGTTCTTTTACGAATTCAATACTGCTAAAATCGTCTAAGAGGATTTCACATGATTTTTCTGAATGCTGTTTTCTTTTCTGAAATGTTATCTTTTTTTGCCACCAGGAGGAGTATGATCGCACGGCCAGATTGGCACGTTTCTCTTACACGGCGCTTCCAATGTACAATCTATATAACAAAAATCCTGTTATCGACGTTCATGATTTTGAAACCGGTAAGGAAAAATTTGAAAGTTTAATTTCACCTTCATTTTTTAAAAATATATTTGAAAATGTTTCGAAATATTTTACTTACAGTTAGCGTTTTTTCGTATGGTCGCCTCAATCTGCCAAAAATATGTGGCATCTTGTGAAAATCTAACTCATTAATCACTCATATTAATTGAAAGACTTGTTTTTTTTTTCACGGCTTATCAATCCTTCGTTGGTTATTTAAAGCCGAAAAAAATTCAGATTTTAAAAGGTTGTTTACAGTACTCGATATTCCGAAGCAATCCCTCATCTAAGTACTGACCGGTATCGACACTACTTCAACGTGATTTGGCTGCAATCCCATTAACCCACGAAGAGGAATCCATTTTTTTATGTATTTTTTTAAAGCATTGCACCTCAGGCAAGGCGGCAGCGTTACTAGCGCGCAAAGGGGTTACAGAAAGTGAGAGTAAGTGAAAAGATGGGGGCTGAAGGAAAGGATATAGAGAAGGACGGGGATTAGGATCAATTCATTGGAAGATGTCGATTGACATTACATTTGAATATTTGTAGATTATAGATGTCAGAGAAGCAAGTAGTAGGGAGGTACTTCCACTGTCAGGAAGTGCTAGATAAGAACCTTTTGGAGTAGAAGTGGCAGTTGCATTTGACCGTTTCGACAGTGAAAGGGTGGGACCGAGGTGCCAACCTAGCAGCACGCTTAAATTCATGTAGTCTGGGAACCAGTGAAAGTAGATCATCACAACAGTTGCCGTGAAAATACTAGTAGAAAAGACAGAGGGAAGCAACGGCATGTCTGTGAGAAAGTGACTGTAGACGAGATGCCAGATCAGGACCTATCACATT
Source organism: Acanthosepion lycidas (assembly GCA_963932145.1). Classification (NCBI taxonomy): domain Eukaryota; kingdom Metazoa; phylum Mollusca; class Cephalopoda; order Sepiida; family Sepiidae; genus Acanthosepion; species Acanthosepion lycidas. The sequence continues at coordinate 13,370,162 of OZ010596.1, read as the reverse complement.
GCATATCCGTCTCTGGATTTTATAATTTCATAATGTTTTGACTCCAGCTTGGATTTTCACTACTTGCCCATAGTTGGGGCCCTAACAGGTGCCACCACACCGTGTAAGCGTGGATCTGGTAACAACAGCAAATAAGAGGTGGTGTCCCGCTCCTCAAAACTTCCCAATCAGAGACCTTGCTGCCGGATGTAGTTTATCGTCATACCCAGGATGGGTGGGTATGTGTGTGTGTGTGTGTCTGTGTGTGTATGCGTGTGTGTGTGTGTGCAGGTCTGGTTAAAGGCCAACGTTTTTTGTTCTTTGTTAAAGATGTTCTAATTTATTTTTTTCTATATTTCGGTCCGTTTTCTTGGTTTACGGTACGTATTTAAATATATGTAGTCCAATATTTGAGAACTTTTGGCTTTCATAAAACCATTCTAAAAAGAGGTTTTAAAACATTCACCTAAGTATATGAGAATAGCTGCATTAATGCACTTTGGGAACAAAAATGTAACCCTGAAGATTCTCAAACGTGCACGGATATTTCAGATTCATTATGGCAAAATAGTAATGAACATTTTATTAAGAAAAAACTCTTAACACAATTCTCTGCTCTGTACGTACGCTTTTCCATGGAGTTTCATTATATATATTCTATCATTGTATCTCTTAACCGTGAGGTAACCGCTTTGTAAGAGTCACAGTTGCGAACACGTAGACTCAGAAGGAAATCATACTTCGATACTGGATTTCCCAAACTGTATATATATATATATATATTATTGCTACTAACCGCATTTCTGGATCTACTAACCGTATTACCAATTGTATTATTACGTCAATACATTTATTTGCTATATTTCATTCCTGCGTTTGTCATTCATTTTGAGACCGGATTTCATCCCGGAATCAACAACAATAACAAAGCCTTTTCATAATGGCTTATGATTTGACTGAAAGTTCTTGGGACAGTAATCAATACGGACAACTTCTGCTCTGTCTTAGTCTCCATAAAAGGAAAACATTAAAATAAAGTAATGAATAAACAAATTGGAAAATTTTACTTGTTCATCATTTTCAAGAAACACTCATACATACAGGATGCGATCGATAAGTTGTCGTCCACATTATGGAAAAATCAAAATAATACTGACATCTCATTTTACCAGATATATTTATCAAAATTGCACAAAAATATCTTGAAATACAAAAGACTAAATTTATTCAATAAAATCGCCATTAGCTTCAACTACAGCCTTCAGACGACTTCGGAATCTCCTGCAAATCTACCGGAGGGTCTCCGTGTTTAAGTTGATGAATGCTACCATAATCCTTGCCTTCAGTTCATCTTTGATGTTATAAGGAGTTTTTTTGGACTCTCGCTCAACTGCGCTCCACACATAATAATCAAGGGCGTTGCAGTCTGGGGAGTTAGGTGGTCTGGATGTAAGGGGTGATTTAGTCACAGAAATTGTCTGACAGCTATGATTGGATTCTCCTTCTTGTGTGGCATGGGACAGAGTCCTGTGGCCAGATGTAGGCCCCCGTATTACGTTTGATGCCCTCACCAACAAATTCGGGAGTTCGTTTCTTATCAGAACGATCAGAGTGAGTTTTCCGAGCTGCTGTGCCTTCGTAATCACTCATCCAATTCTTTCCGAATCCTCCGAGATGACCTCAGATTGACACCCAAACACTCTGAAATGTTCATATTGGAGCTTCCAGTGCCAATGCCAAGCAGTACAGTATGCTGTTTCCAAATTTCTGGTGGAGTGAATTGCGTCATGACGCTCTTTTTTCTCACAGACGATGCCCAGCTAACACTACTATACTGTGGAGGCGACAAAATCAATAGTGAACAAAGCGCATGCGCGAAATTTAAAAAAAATAAAATAAAATGTCGACAATTTAACCATCTCACCCTGTGTATATGTGTGTGTGTGTGAGTGTATGTATGTGTGTGTGTGTGTAAAAATTCAGATATAACTAAATAATATATATGTAAAAAGACAATACTGTTTACAAATACTTGTTACAAAATAAAATCCTTACATTTGCGTAGATAAAGTCCATTCAATGGCGAAACACGTTGTCAATGATAATTTATCGTTCTGCTTTATATATATATATATATATATATATATATAGTCTTAAGATGTGCTATATTTATGGGATAAAGTGCTCAATATCAGAGATAGAGCATGTGTAAATATAAAAGTGATCATAGAAGTCAACACTTAGAGGCGACAGTTTCATGCTAGATGCAATCGTCAGGCCACAATTGCATCTAGCATGAAACAGACTGTCGCCTCCAAGTGTTGATTTCAATGTTCACTTTTATATATATATATATATATATATATATATATATATATATATATATATATATATATATATAATCTTTACGTTCATTTTTTAATTGAATTTTCATTTTTTGCGGACAGGTGTATCCTATGTTACCAACACAGTTCTGGGCAACTGCACTGCGCGTCCCATTCCACATAGAGGCCTTGATGTTAAGGATGTTAACGCACACAATATCCGAATGTCGACTTCAGAAAGCTTTTTTAACTTTCCTAACAAAACTTTTTCGTATGAAGGAAGCGTAAGTAAAATGGGCTGACATTTCTAAGAAGTAGAAGAAAAAAAAAACTCGATTTCCCTTCCCATTTTTTTTTCTCTGAAATATGATCTGATTTCTTTTAATTTTATTTTATTTAAGAAAACAATTCGTGGAACAGATGCCGAATCCTGGGTTGGCGTTCTTAACGGTTGGCCCCGGAAGTCATCAAAGCAGTCTGTGTGGGAATGGTATTTTGCTAAGGTAAGTCAGTAGAAAAGAACAACAAAAGCATACTTTGATTAATTCAAATCGTTTAGGTGTATGGATCTGTAAGGTTAAGTGCAGCGCCAGGTTTGAGTTTTTATATTAGTAGGATCCACTTGGATTATATACCAAGGGATTTATTACCTTTACTATATATATATATATATATTATTTCACACCAAGCAAGGCTGAAATGCCACTAGTATGCATGGGGGTTACAGGAAGTGAAAGTGAGATAAAAGACTGAGCAGAGGGAGGATTAAGAAAAGGACAAAATATGAACCAGATTCAAGAATACAAAAGATGACGATTGACGTTGCCTTTAAGTTTTTGAAGATTCTAGTTATCAGGGAACAAAGTTAGCGGAAAGGAATTCCACAGGTGGCAAGTGCGAGAAAAGAAACTGTTAGAGTAAAAGGGGCGGTTGCACTTATCTGTTTCAATAGTAAAATGGTGGGACCTAGATGCCAATCTATTAGCACGCTTAATTTCATGGAGTCGGGGCACCGGGGAAAAAGTTCGTCGGAGTAGCTGAAAATATTTGTAGAAAAGACAGAGGGAAGCAACGACCCGTCGACGAGTAAGTGACTGAAGTGGAGATACCAAATCAGGATCGATTATATTACAGATCCTTCTTTGGATTTTGTCAAGAATCTCAAGATGTACAGCTGGAGCGCCAGACCAGATATGGCAACAGTATTCAATGCATGGGCGATTGTAGATTTGTAAATGTGCAAGATAAATTCTGAAGAGAAAAATATTCTGGTACGACACAGTTGTTACAGTTTTTTGTGTATATGTGTGTAACTAGTGAGCCAGTCAAAATGACTTAACTACCTTTATAGTCCACCAATAGAAGGTTAACCAATCAGAAGACATAGAGCATTCAATTCGTCGTGTATAAAGGCGGCCATTTTTGTTCACTCTACCCGAATGTCCAATCCAGCTTGTCAGGCGAAGAGAACCAGAAGGACGAACTATGCTCTGCTACTTTTATCGAAATATCCACTGCTAACCTGAACAACGCTTTCCTACTGTCTTCGAAATATTCACTGCTAACCTCTGGATTCTATACTCAAAGACGACCGTCATGATGAATAACAACAGTGACTCTGTTTTCCTTGCTGTAGATGCAGCAGTTGATTCGATGTAGTCGCTCCATTTCAAGTCAGTTGAAAATGTGATGCTAAGAAGCCGTAGTGTGTTGCTCTCCAGGAGTCTCGCGTCAGCCATATTGATAGCAGACAGAAAAGATTCCCTATGGTGGTTAAATGAAAGCTTAGTTTGTATTCGCCACTGATTTGCACAACTTTGGAAGATCATATTTCTGCATTATCATATAATAATTATGCTGATTTCTTCGTTCCGTAGCCTGTACGTTAAGCTCTGCCAACATAAATAAGGGACTATTTCGTTTTGGTCGCGCGGAATGATCGAGACGGTATATCAAAGACGTTGTTTGGTTTCAGTGAGAGAGAGAAAGAACCAAACGTCCTGCCAATACGTCATAGTTATATATTCCGTTTTGACCACAAGGAAAAACGAAAAAGAACGCTGGTTGGTTTCAGTGAGAGAATAAAGAAAGAAACAAAATCAATCGGAGTGTTTAACGTATACTTCAGTAAAAACTTGTCAATTTCAATTTTGTTTCATTTGTACCCCCTTACTTCTTAAAATAATGACCTGCATTCATATTTATGATTGTTATTGCAATGTTTGGTTAAAGTTGTTAAGTTTTAATATTCAACAATGCAATTGGGGAATTGCATCGGATTTATTTAAGCATTAACTGATGAATTATATTTCATCAAAAAATTTAAATAGGAAAACCGTGGAATTTTCACGGATACTGCTCGTAAATAGATGTTGTGTAAAATAAATGCTTTTTTTTTTATAAATAGAATTTCTGTTTTATTTTATTTTATTTTTTAAGAGGTAGATTTTACTTTTGCGTATTTTGAAAAATCATATTACCTTTTTGTTCTCCCGTTAGTTAATAAGTTAATTGATAAGTAAATTGGCATGCGTTACGTGTGGTCATTACTTCAGATAAATAATGGACCATTCCGAGATTGGAGTGAAGAAAAAAATATATCAGATATGCTGTTTACATTTTGCGAAAAAAAGAAAGAGTACACAATAAAAAGAAAAAAAATGAAACAAAGGAAAGGATGCGATAATTCTCTTATGTGTTTAACGTCTGCTTTAGAAAAATGTCAATCCCTTCATTTGTACCCTCTTACTTCTTTAAATGATAGTTGCCAACTCGTGTCCGAGTACGGCCATTACTACATATCTTTTTGTAGAATATCTACTGATGTGCTGAACGAATGTGGCTCTTTAGCCCACCAAGGGATCTACATACTCTGGCAGGGCACTTAAGAGGTGCAACAATGGGTGGTACATTATCATGCAATTTATAATGTCGCATGAAACCGCTTCTGGACCCGCATATCTTACCACATTTCAGTTGATGGACGTCTACGGCTTTACAGTCAATTGCCACCCTCCGTCGGTGCGCTCTCAAGTGACGCCTTAGACCAGCCATAGATAAACACACTCTAACACAATCTGTACACGTCAGATCGAGCTGCCTACGGATGTCTTCAGGAAGTTCGACGGCGACGCCTTTATGCACATCTCTATTAAGCCTTGCGTGCCTCCTCTTCTCCTTCACAAAGTGACAACGTCCACACTTCTTCGAATAAGGACCTGAATTCATACTTATGCTGATTGATATTGTAATATTTTGTTAAAGCTGTTAAGCTAAAATATTTAACGATGCCATTGAGAAATCTCTCGGGCATTTTATAGTCGGAGAACTCACAAGGTACTTATTCAATTATTAACTAAAGAATTACGATTCATTAAAAAATTAAAACAGCAAACCGGGAAAATTTCATGTAGCTTTCGATTTAATAGTAATAAACTTATTTATATGTTTTTAAAGATTGTCATTCAGCTCTGAAAATTGCATAAGGGACATGCAAAGAGCAAAGATTTATAAAATATGATGGCTATAAAATTTCTCAAGTTAGCTATGCAAATGACTAGCTGAGTAAAAAAAAAATTGGACTATATTAAAATCTATGGAACCACCGTGTATTCGGGCAGTTCTATCTTCCTTTCTCTTAAAGTGGAAGAACCAAGATCAGTCTCTGAATATATATGTGTGTGTGTATTATGAAACGGACTAAGTTCGACAATTATTTTAATATATTTTCTGTTTATACGTTAGTTTCTATAGATACAATGTGCGTGCGTGCGCGCGCGCGCAAATATGCAGAAAATAGGAAAAAACTCGTTAGGTGAATATTCCGAAGTATTTTTGTTTTTATTTTAAAAATAAACAGTGCTCGATACAAAAGTAGAGCCTAAATGAAAATTAATAAATTTTCATTTAGGCTCTACTTTTGTATCGAACCATAGACATGAGTTAACGGTTTTTTGCCGGCATCAACAAATTTTCGCATTAAATAATTAGCATAAAAAAGACAAATAAATAATAAATTTTTTTTTAAATTCCATAGTCTAAATAAAAGGTTTAAAAGCTCAACCCAATCATAAGATAAAAAAAAAATCCCTTTATGAAGTCGTCAAAAAAAAAAAAAAAAAATTGCAGTTCAATACGACACTTTTATGTACAAACAAACCTTTTAGAAAAAATAAAAAATCTTCATAGATACTTAACGGTGTAGCAATAACACCATTTATTCTGTAACGGAACCAGACTAGACGGTATGAGTTTCATGTCATTATCCGCTTTAATTTGACACCCCAACCTATCTTGACTTGACCTCTTTCCGAAAGTAACTGATATGTTGAGACGCACCTTATTTAAATAATTCTTCTAGCCGTTTCCATAGTAATTAATTTTACGAATGAATATACTTATAAAGACACAAAAATTTCAAGATTAGTTATTCCAAAGATTTTGCTTGAAGATGAAACAGAGCTTGATGCTTTAATTCAATTTAATTCTAATAATTATATTGAAGTTTTCAGCTCTTGTTTTTGAAACATGAGAACTCTTATGTAGCGAAGGAATCATATTTTAAAAAAATAATTATATATATATATGTGTGTGTGTGTGTGTGCTAGCAGAAGATCTTAAACATATTTAATAACTAATCCTCCAAATAATAAAGATCAACACTCTCCTTGTTAATAAAGAAATAATCCGACAATATCGTCTAAATACACAAAATATTATCTATAAAACTAGAATAATAAGCAACCTATTCCATACCAAAACATACAGCCATGATGACGATTTATGATAACCGAAAGCGATCGGCAAAACACCATGGACTAGGGTTTTATTTCAAAAACTTAGACCCAAATATAAAAAAAAACTTGTGAAAAAGCAAGAAAAAAAAGATTATTAAATAGAAATGTTCCTTAGTCCTTGCCAACACATACCTTAATATATATATATATATATATGTGTGTGTGTATGTGTGTGTGTGTGTGTGTGTGTGTGTGTGTGTGTGTGAACATTTCAGATTGAGTAAGTATTTATTCTGTCCCCCCACTTGGACGAGATGTGACACAAGTTCTATATTTTGGTGGGGACCCGAGCGCGTACGCCCGGGACAGGAACAAAAATTCTCCTCAGACCCCGCAACCGTCGGTTGCACTGGCCTCAGTGCGAGCACCGATCCCTCCCTCTGGTGCAATGGAGGGCGCAGTCTCGGGCAGCTGTTCTTCAGGGCTGGGCACCTCTCAGTATGATTTTCTCAGTTTCCCCTCTGTCCTTTGACAGAGAAGCCGATGAGTGCACTCTGCCCAAAGACAGAGACGCAACTGAGAGAACGTCCTGGGTATGACGGTAAACTACATCCGCGTCCTGGGTACGGCGATAAACTGCATCCAACAGCAAGGTCTCAGATAATGTTTTCAGAAAAATAGTGTTGCCAGCTCTAAGTTTTTGAAACAATAATGTTGCCAACTCTAAGTTTTTTTGTAAAGAAATAATGTTGCCAGCTCTACGTTTTTTATTCCATACAAAATAGGCATTTAAAATTCATATAAACTGGATTTGGCATTAAATAACCCACAGTGATTGATATGCCATAAAACCCAAACAAACAAACAAAGAAGCAACTGAGAGATGATAAGTAGACGTGTAAATTACTCCAAAAGTTACGCAATATGGCAATATGAGGTGATACAATAAAAAATCACCTGATCACTTTCTAGTTAATAGTAATAAGCTTATTTATATGTTTTTTTTTAAGATTGCCAGATCACTATTTTAAAAATATCTTTTATCTTTTAAGATGGTTGTAATTTTGGATTCGCATCTTGGTTTTCTCTCGTATGATATAGTTTTCTTTTTTTTTTTTCAGCGAGTCTAATTGCGTTTATTTTCGTTTTAACGTAATGCTTTTGATACGTTTGCTAATGTTTTAGTGAGTGGTGACTTTTGTTAGAAATGGTTGTATCATTTTTTTATGCCACAAACGTTTTATATTCCGATAAATACTACGCAATAATCTTTTCACAGGATTCAACTCTCGCTATAACCGGAAGTTCCTTTGAACGTGCTACACCATTACAGTTTCGAGTAAGCTTGCCTGAGGTACGTGTCATTTAAAATTAAAACATTGAAATAATCCGCTTTAATAATTGATCGAAAGTCTCGCCATTTCATCGAAAGATATATTGTTATCGGGATTAATCGATTTTTTGATATTTACAGGAACAAATTGACTACGATTTCAACATTTACGCTTACACGAAAGAACAACCAGACCTTTCATCCTATGACGTCAGTGCATGTTACTTATTCCACAAAAGGGAAAAATTTGGCATGTCTATCCCTCGTAAGTTTTCGCTTAAATTTATATATTTTGTGGTGATGATAGTGGTGGAATTTTTTAGGTTTTTGTACGTAAGCAGGAATATTATTTTTACAGATGACGTCATTCTGGTCTGAAAATTGCATAACGACATCGAAAAAGCAAAGATTTAAAATATGACAGCTATAAAAATTCTAAAGTTAGCTCTACTAATTACTATCTCAGTAAAAAACATACACTATAACCACCGTATACTCGGGCAGTTCTATCTTCATTTCTCTTACAGTGAAAGAACCAAGACCAGTCTCTGCATATATATATATATATATATATATATATATATATATATATATATATATATATTTATATAAAAGTGAACATTGATCGTCAGGCCACGAGTGCTGAACAGCGCCCGTGGCCTGACGGTTGCATCTAGCATGAAACAGACTGTCGCCTCTGAGTGTTGACTTTTATATTTACACACGCTCTATCTCTGATATTGAGCACTTTATCCCATAAATATAGCACAATTTAAGACTATATATATATATATATATATATATATATATATATATATATACACACACACACAAATGTAAAAGAACGAAGAGTAAAATTTCAACGTTCAAAACATTAATTTAAAACAGGGCTTAATACAAAAGCAATAAATATTTATTTATTATGCACTGTTACATTAGAATATTAGAGTACCATCATGGTATCCCACCTGAAGAAACGTTCATTTTTAACGTTGAAAGAAGATGTACTGTTTTGTAGTGGGTATGTATATGTTCTAATGGACCAGTGCATAACACACACACACACACACACACACACACACACACACACACATATATATATATATATATATATATATATATATAAAGAAATATAGTCTTAAGGTGTGCTATATTTATGGAATAAAGTGCTCAATATCAGAGATAGAGCGTGTGTAAATATAAAAGTGAACATAGAAGTCAACACTTAGAGGCGACAGTCTGTTTCATGCTATATGCAATCGTCAGGCCACATGTGCTGTTATTTTTCTCGGCTATTTATATATATACGGGTTAGTGGTGCATTGTGGGTATTCTGTTATGGCGGTTATTTCACCGGAAGTCGTTTGTTTATCTATTTAGGTCAAATTATATTGCTTGCTTTTATTTTTGTTTCTTATTTTATTTATTTATTTATTTATTATTAACGTAGTAAAAATTTGTTTATATCACTTATTTAACAGTTTTGTTTTGGTTTGGGAATTTAATTAAAGCTATTTGTTCAGTTTTGGGGTTGATTGTTGTAGTTCATTCTAAGTATTATTTTGGCGGGAACAGTTTTTAATATATATATATATATGTGTGTGTGTGTGTGTGTGAAATGAGAACGAATCGAATATAAATTCCGACGTTCGTAACATTAATTTGAAAGAGGGCTGAATACAATAGTAGAGCTATATTCTTTATTTTAGGATATTACATCAACATGTGAATAAACGCTATTATAAATGCAATCATGTTTCGATGTCTATATTAACACATCGCCTCAGGCGTTAGTAAATGACTGGTTAGTGGACAATTTATTGAGATTTAAAGCCACATATAACCGATTTTCACGCGAAAAAGAGAAAAAAAAGGAGTAAGAAAAACACAAGATACAATCTCTTTTCCAGACAAAAAGGAAAAATAAGGAAAAAAGTAGGAAAGAAGAGGGTGGAGATAACAGCAAAATTTGTTATGTTTATAATCAGATCCACCAATATATATATATATATATATATATATATATATATATATATATATATATATATATATATATATATATACTCGACTGACAATTAATATTTCGAAATATGTATAAATTATTCTAAAAAGAGATGGCAGTTAATAACAGTCTTTAACGATGAAGAGCATTCCGGCAACATAATCGCAAATAAAAAGTACAATAATATTTGTCCACTTACTACTACTTCTACTACTACTACTACTACAATTTCATCCGAAAAGAACTCATTAGGTAGGGGGAAAATTGATATCCTTCGTAACGCTGTGATGACAGTAAATTTCAAGAAATTTTATTAGGGGATTTGCTCTAACTCTAAAAGAACAATGAAATGATTTATCCTTTTGAACCCGAATTGGGTGATGCCACAGAATTTTAACTATTAATTTGTTTAACCTTTTGCTTATAGATTCACATTTTTAGACTAATTTTAATCATTTAAATATGACCGATCTATTTTTATGATTTATCAACCCTTTGTAGATTATTTAAAGCCATTTCAGATTGTAAGAGTTATTCTTTTTTCTTTGCAAGTGTTTATTGTAGAGACAATTTTTTGAGACTAACAATTATGTTTTTCACATACAAGTCATACTATTTTACCCATAACCAGAAGGACGATGGATCCATACTTGTGAGAAGTGTATTTGCGAGTAAATAAATATAAAAATCCGACTGCTATTTGGCTCTCCAATCTACAATTATCCCGCATATTCATGCTTAGAGTACCAGATATTTTCAAGTTGCCACTCATCTAGATAAAAATACTGAGCCGAGTTCCAATTCTGGTTGGGTTCGTTCTGTTCACTTACGTTCAAATATCCTTGTGAAATGTATGAATCTATCTCGCACACCCACAGCAATGGGTTAATCAGTAAGACTTATATCACTAAATTATTATTACCTTTAAAAATTCTTAGAACTTGAAAATATTTTCTGGCTTTAAATAACCTGAAAAAGTTTGATAAGCCGTAAAAAAGACAAATCAATCGTTTAATCAACTAAGAGCATCAACTGAGAGTAACTAGACAAATTCGTACAAGGGCACCAAAGGTCAAAACCTATGGTCACTAACGCACATAAATCCTAATTCCAGACCGGTTTGTTATATTCATTTACGTGTAAATACCCTTGGGAAACCTATGAATCCACCTCCCCAAGAAAAGTTTTGTATTTTTTTGTTTTACGGCTTATCAACCCATGTTTTTACTATAAATAGGTATTTTTATACTTTCATAGTATTTTGTTTTTGTTTGGGGGTTCATTATTTGCCTATAGCTGGGACCCTAAAAGGTGCTACCACTCCGGGTCAGAGAGTACCTGGGAACAAAAACAATTAAGAGGTGGTTCCACGCTCCTCAAAACCTCCAATCTTCAGATCAGACGCCTTGCTGCCGGACGTAGCTTATCGTCATACCCAGAGAAGAACTTGTATGATTTATATCAGCAAAATCATTGTTACCGCCAAAATATTCTTACAATCTAAAATAATTTCTGGCATTAAATAATCTGCAAGAGGTTGATAAGTCGTAAAAATCAAATCAATCAATCTTTGAAAATATGTCGACACAATTCTTTGATTTTTCAAATATTTTTTTTTCTATTTCAGTTTTGTACAAGTTTTTCGTCGAAAGCAACGTTGTAATGTTCAAATTTTTTATCATTGTTTCAATCACCAGAAACCTTGGTATTTCTCCGCTGAGAATTCAAAATCTTGATGTAAGCACAGTAATATCTTTATTTCTATTGGTTTACTCTTTGAGCCAATCATCAAAGAGGACTTTCACTAGAAACCTAATGCAAATGAAGGCTTTCTATTTTAGAGTTTGCTTAATACAAATATAACCTTTAGCTTAGTGTTTCAACGTAGGCACTAGAGACCTCTTGTGGGCTCTGTTATTGAGCATTGGGAAGGGGCATTGGGAGGGTTTTTTTTCATGGGGGTGCGGTGAACATACTCAGGCGGGTGAGCGGCATTTATTCATTTTTTTTCCCAAATTTTCAAAAATTATTCTATATTGGCTCCAAAAGGAAATTTCTGAAAGGTATTTGTGGGAAACTACCAAACTTTTCTTCATTGATTTTCCAACTTCCTATTTGGCTGAATGTGGTTGCAACAGAGTTACACAGCTTCTTACTAAACAAAGAAACCACCTGCCGATTACAAAACGAGGTCTACGATTATTTCTAAGCAGCATGGGACCTAGAATAAGACTGTTTAGCCAGTAAGCAACAAAGTCAACCATCGTATTGAAAACATTGAGATAAGCTATCAAATGTTTTTTAAACATTTTAATCATTGGCATTTGTAATAGAAATGAAAACAGTATTACATTTATTTTTACACTAGGTGTTATCTTGCGATGAAAAATGAATTCAGAATAATATTCGAAGTTTATTTTGATAGTGTGGGGCGTAGAAAAAAAACCTTTGTGCCTAATGGGGATGTTGGTTGAAAATAGGTTTGGAAACACCGGAATAAACGAAGGCTTCACTTAAGAAAATATTGGACATATTAGAATGTAAAGGGAATTTCTATACATCCAAGCATTTACTGATTAAAACAACTTTTCGTATTGCACATAAAGATAGAATTCATTCGATTTTCTTAAATCATCAATAACTTTCTTATTCATCCCGAGAATTTCTCTTCCTTTTCACTATTCTTATTTTTATTATTTGAATCATTTCACCTCCAAGGAAGGCAATAAAGCCACTAGGACGCAACAAGAGAGGGCAATAAAGGAATAAAAAGAAAGAAGATAACGATTGATATTGCATTTAAATCTTTGAAGATCAAAATAAACTGGAAAGCAAGAAGCCGAAAGAGAGTTCTGCAATGGAGAAGTGTGATAGAAGAAACAGTTAGCATAGAACTTACGCTTACGTCAAGCCATTTCAACTATAAATTGATGACACCTAACCGCCAATCTAGTACTGAGCTTAAATTCATAAAGTCTAGGCACAATAGATGAAAGTTTATTAGAACAATTACCATGAAATTATTTATAAAAAAGACACAGATGAGTCACTCTCCTGGAGGTTAGCATCAGCCATGCTACTGGAAGGTAAAAAGGGTTTTCTCAGATGATTAAAAGAGAGCAGTTTGTTTTTTGAAGCATAAAAATTAACAAGTCACTCCTTGCCCTATTTAACAACAGAAGGTCATTTTTTAATCCAGCTGCCAATTTGACCTTATCGAACTGATCATATTTAGTTGATCATAAATAGTTGTGCCATCAATATGGATACCGTGAAGACCACATGGATGTGATCCAAAATGTAATTGTCCAGGACACTTGTCACAGCCTCATTTGTATTCTCAATGTCTTCAATACGACTACTCCTGAGATTCTTCATCCGTTTGATTAACGACCAAAAGCCACTGGGAGTAAGGTCTGCACTGATTGCAGGGTGCGAGAAACATTTAATGACCATCAACCATCTCCCTGCTGTCACCAACACGTCTTTCGTTCTGTTCGCCAATGAGCGCCCCAGGAACAAACTTTGCACGAATTTTGCGCATGTTCTGGCTTTTTTGACCGAAAGCCCTATGTGGCCGAGTGGTTAGATACGTCAGATCCAATGACCGTTCCCATTGGGGGATCCTGCCGGAGGACGCATATTTTTCTGACAAGATTTCTTGAATATTCAGACCGGTAGATGTAGGTGGATATAAAATACTATTTAATTAAAAAAAAAAACAGCTTCTACTCGAATATGAGTATCAATAAAAAAAATAATGTTTATATAAAAGAAATAAAAAATAAGAATAGGTCGGAGTTAATAAATTTCCTATATATATATATATATATATATCTGTGTGTGTGTGTGTGTGTGTGTGGCTGGACACTCGTATTCGAGGATACCCGTCTACTAGGGCGACTAGCCAATCCCTGTTGTAGACGCTTGCTCAAGCACATTTGTGTTTATTCAAAACCCACAGAGCCCACCTGTGGTTTATACCACAACTTTGTTGAGTAGACCTTAGTTACAGTTTCTGGGAAAGAGCGTGTTGTCTAGCCTGATCAAAAATATATAATATATATTAAAGTGAAGATCGCGATTTAAGAAAGGATAAAGAAAAGAGACTGTTTTGTTTAACAATATTTCGACAGTATGTCTGTCTTCTTCAGGTTATGTTTAAAAAGTGCTTACAAGTCCAAAAATATATAAAAAGAAATACAAGTCTTTGTACAAACGTCGCTTGTCCTGAGAAAAACTGTTGTAATGGTAATCAACGAGACAATATGAATTAAACTCAGCCAGTGTGAATGGAATGCAACTAAAAGG
>OZ010596.1:13230477-13347977 GCA_963932145.1 Acanthosepion lycidas | reverse complement strand
TGGTAAATTTGCGAATGTGAACGCAACGACCTAGGGGGCAATTTGAACTCGGCATGCTGAACTTACTTTCTGACATTCAAAACTTCTGTTAAACAAGGATTAGATAGAGCGCCACCTGTCGTCGCTCGATAAATTAGTCTGCTAATAACAAAAAATTCAAATGCTTGCGTTTTTTTTTTGTTTTTTTTTAAGTGTTTCACCCCAAGCAAGGCGGGAAGCCACTAGAACGCAAGGGGTTACAGAAGATTTAGAGCAAGATCAGATAGGAGTGATAGAAGAAAGGATGAGGAGAAGGGTAGTGGATAGATCAAGGCAACTGGAGATGTCGATTGACATTACACTTGAATAGCTGGAGATTATAGCTTTTGCTCGGATTAAAAGATAAGTGGGATCATTAGTGCTCGGAAAATCGGTGGCACAACAAAAGAGTACTTGTCCCCTAATTTCTATTCATTTTTGACGAGTATCTCTACTTTCATTCTTATTAGATGAAGCATTCTCAACTTTGACTAGTATTTGCTTTCATCTTCAACTTTTAGTGGATGAAGAATTGTCAACTAGTATTATTCATTTTTGACTAGTAATTACTTTCATCTTTTATTTTCATGAGATCAAGTACTGTCAGCCATTATTATTAATTTTTTATTAGTATTTACTTTCATTTTCACTTTTTATGAGATGAAGCATTGTCCGCCACTGTTATGAATTTTCTGCTCAAGATCTCGTTTCTTTTTAATAATTACAATATTTAATAACTGAGCAGTATTAAGAAGAAGACGGGATAACCATAAGCAAGGAGAGCGGAGCGTGAACAATATGCCCACCCCCTTATATTAATTAAAGGGTTCAATTCGAAAATCATTGAAAGATACTCGGATCAAAATACACCTGAGGAAGTCTGGTGTCGGTTGAAACCTTGCGGCACTAGCAACAAAGATTAAGTCATTTGTCCGAGTTTAAAGGATGCAGTTATTAATAACTCAACATCAGACAAAAAATCTGTTTTAAACTAGCAAATTTGAAGATGATGAAACAAAGCGAACATTTTTTTTTTTTTTTATTAACGACGCGTTCCGCCATTTTGGCTTCCTCGATTTAAAAGGAAAGAATGACAAAATACTATTAGGTTGGTGCAAAAATAATGTCGTTTTCTCACATAGTAACATATGTGAAAAAACGACATTATTTTTGCACCAACCTAGTAGAAGGAAAATGTCTTGGGTTCACTGAGGTCAAGTGGGTGCTTGTTTTTGTTTTATTTATGTCTGTATTAGAGTCATTTGACATTACTGTATTTTGCAACAGCCTCTATCCTAGATCAAGTTTCATGTAGTATTTACAGTGTCATTTACTTTTTTTTTTTCTTCTGTGTAGAATCAATGGCCGGACTCGGTGTGGCCATGGTTTTAATCGGCATTTTGGTTGGCGTCTTTTTTGCCTACAAGTTTTTTTAAATCAAGGTAAGTAGAACTTAATATTTTTATTTTTTCGTAACGGAAGCAGATTTGTTTTTTTCTTAATATGAAAATTGTATTCTGTAGAAGCAAATTCTTAGTCTGACAAATGGACGGAAATATCCTACTTGTCACTCTTTCTTATTTTTAATTGGTATGACTCCATGTAAGGCAGTAAAGCCACTAAAACACAAGGTGTTACTGGGTGTGGAAGAATTAAGAACAGAATCATTAATAATGAGCGGGAAAAGGAAAGAGTAATCAGGAGGACAATAGATAGGGTTTGACATTCCATTTAAATTTTTGCAGATTAAAGTTGGCTAGAAAGCATGGAGAGGGAAGGGTGTTCCACAAATGAGAAGTGCGAGAATAGAAACTGTTAGCATAAAACTTACGGCTACATCTAGCCAGTTCAACTGTAAATTGGTGAGATCTCGACGCTAGTTAAGTACTGCGCTTAAATTCAAAAACTCTAGATACGATAGTGAAGAGCTTAGCCGAACAATTTCCATAAAAGTATTTATAGAAAAGACACAGAGAGTCAACCTTACGGCGGTGGGAAAGTGTTTTGTGTTTATTTCCAATTTTTTCCTTTCTGTAGATCATTTAGTGCATTATAAAATCTTCCATTTTGTGTGTTTTAAATCCACTGATTTAGTACTGCTCTTAAGTTCAAAAACCATAATGAAGAGCTCAACTGAACAATTACCATGAAAATATTTATAAAAAACGCACAGAGAGGCAAGCTTACGGTGGTTGGAAAGTAACTGAAGCCGAGCTGCCAGATCAGGACCAATATTGCCGATTCTTCTTTGAGTCGTATCAAAGAGCTCAAGGTAAATAGCTGGAGCAGCGGACCATATATGGAAGCAATATTTTTACCATGGACGAAAGAAGAGAAAAAAAAACTGTCTCGCACGACACAGTGAAGCGACTTTCTTAGCAGCTGACCTAGCAATGGATTCTTGTACCAATTTTTTTTCTTTTAGTCATTTCGGCCCAAGCAAGGCGATAAAGTGACTAAGAAGCAGAGAGGGAATTAAATTGAGTAAACGTTACTGAGAAATGGCAATAAAAAAACAGAATATAAGGCGGCAGAAGACGACAATTGATGTTGCAGTGAAATCTTTGAAGATTGTAGTTGACAGAAAAGCAAGAAACCAGAAGAGAGTTTCCCATTGCTAGAGAAGAAACTATTAGTGTAGAACTTACGGTTACGTACGGTTAATTTCTGCCTGAAATTGTCGCGCTGATGGGAATTTTTCTATTTATAAGAGTATATTTTCCGTGTGTGTGTGTGTGTGTGTAAAAATTCAGATATAAATAAAAAGTTCTGTAAATAGAATATAAATAAAATACATATAGGTGATTCATTGATTTGTTTTTATGGCTTATCAACCCTTTGCGGTTATTTAAAGCTACAAATTATTTTTAGACTAAGTATTTTTTTGTGGATAATAAAGATTTGCTGATACAAGTCCAACTAATTAACCCATAGCTGGGGGGAGAAGAGGTTGTTTTCCCAACATTATTTGCATGTAAGTGAATATAACGAACTCGATTGGAATTGGAACTCGGCTCTCCGATTTCCACTTCTGAGTCGGTAGCTATTACACCACCCGCACAGTCAAGATTATAACACTTGTCATTCCCAAGTTGTCACCTATGTCGGCACTGAGCAGGCTCGGCGTTGCTTAACTTAGGTGATCGTACTCGCTGTTTAAAAAAAAAAAAGAGTGAATGAATGCTGGATTTTACTGATAGTTTTCAGCACCAGTTTTTATTTTTATTTCAAAATTTCTATTTTATTTTTCAGGTTTGGTGTAAATTCATTTTGACATTCACAAAAATAAAAAGAAAGGAAGAGATGGAACGATAATACTTAAAAAAAAATTTCAAAATGGAATATCGCAATCATGAAAGCAAAAGACGTATTTAAAATGTTTTCCAAGTCGTTTTACTTACACTGACTTTCGAACTCGCAACTTCCACACGCTGTTTATATTCTTTTTTTACTTCTCTTTTTTTTTTTTGATGGACAAAAATGTCGGACAATTGAAAGCAGCTGTAAGAAGACGTGGTTGGATCTGAATGTCTTTTTCCAATTATGTTCCTATCGAGTAGTCATAAATATCCTTTAAAATAAATCTTGTAAAGTATCTGAAACATTATGGACGTTTCTTTTAACAAATACAAGTGGTTGTGCCTCAATCTTTTTTTTATATTTTCTGTTATTATTATTATTATTATTATTATTATTATTATTATTATTATTATGTTGGTGTTGCACATTGATATCGTCAGTTGAAATTCTCTTCTTGAATCATGGTGCCAACATGACTCCTCACGCAAGAACATTTTGGAGTATCTGTCTATATTTCTGAAATGAGGTATTATGTACACTATTTACATTATTCGGACTATTGTGGTCTTCATCTTTGTCGCCATATTAATCACAACGTTTCGGCCGTTGTACGCTCCGGCATTCTTCAGGTTGGAATGTCGAACTGAACCCTTTATTTTGCTCACTGGGGTAGACTGTTCTAGTTCCACGTGCCATGTTTGATGGATGTCAGTTATCAGTTATCTCCTGTTAATTCCCCTCTCCAAGTTCTCCACTGCCTTAAGCGGGTATTGAACTCACACTCTTTGGGTCTTATCACTGGATCGAACTAACGCCTCTATCTACTATGCCATGTGTCCTTGAGCGTGAGTTCAATACCCGGTTAAGGCAGTGGAGAACTTTCAGAGGGAAATTAACAGGAGATAACTGATAACTGATATCCATTAAACATGGCACGTGGAACTAGAACAGTCTACCCCAGTGAGCGAAATAAAGGGTTCAGTTCGACATTCCAACCACCTGAAGAAGGCCGGAGCGTACAACGGCCGAAACGTTGTAATAAATATGGCGACAAAGATGAGGGCAATAGTCCGAATAACTTTTTAGAGAATCCTCGCAGAGTAAATGATGACCTTTTTTTGGAGAGGTCTACAATAGTTGTCTCAATTCCAATTCACCCCCAGCGCTTTTTTCAAGTTTCTCGTTGGTTTTCCAACGGTACCCATTACTACTTTTTGACTTTTCATAATAATAATAACAACAATAGCAATAATAATAATAACAATAATTATTATTTATTTTAAATAGTATTATTATTAATATTTTATTTTTTATTTTATAATAATTATTTTTAAGATATTAAGATTGTAAAAATATTGCAGTATTATTATTAAATGTATTAATATGTTTTAATAATTTTTATCCCAAGTAAAGCAATAAAGAATAAAATAAAATAATTTTAATATTAAAATAATGTTGTTAAATTATTATTTTTTTCATTAGTTTCGTCTTAAAATGATGTTAAAATTAATAATATTAATATCTTTTTAACAACATTGATATTAAATTGATAATATTATTAATATTTTTATTATTAATGTTTTATTTTGTAATACTAATATATTTATTATATTATCATTAACACTAGCATTTTTATTAAGACGTTATTAGCAATATTAAGAACAAGGATTTCTTCGTAGCCGCACAATATCGAAAACTGCCAACGAGATCCTACGATATTTTAAAGAAAATATTGCTTTTGTACAAATGCTGAGGAAACAAACGACTGTTTAATATTTGGATGCTCTGCCATACATTATCCTAATCCTAAATGGATTTAAATAAAGACATGAAAAGGTTAGGAAGTATGCTAACATTATAATCATCCCCATGAAGAAAATGATATGAACCCAAAGCATCAGTGAAACAGTTCCCCCTACATACCGACATCAGTCAGTTACGTACCATGCGTGATACACGCTTAGGCAATCATGTATCTTTCGATACATGACTGACGAGGCAGATTTTTTTTCCAGCAGTAGGTTGCCATTTCTTTTGACGGTAGACCAGTTGCTATCCAAAGCTATAGAACTCGGTCCGTCCTGCTATTTACCCATAGCTGTTGGGAGAGGAAGAGCATTTATACCTTTCCCAAGGATCAGTCAGTTCCGTGCCATGCGTGATACACGCCTAGGCAATCTATGGGTAAATAGAAGACCTGCTATTTACCCAGCTATGGGTAAATAGCAGGACGGACCGAGAAGAAGAAGAGGATTCATACCTTTCCCAAGGGTATTAGCACGTAAGTGAATGTAATGGATTCGACTGAAATTCGAACTCGGCTCTCCAATTCCTCAATCCGCTATACATTACTCCACCGTGCACTACAAAAGCCAATAGACCAGAAATAAGAAAATGCTTCAAACAACGTAAGCGCTATCTCCTTGCCACGGTCGTCCCGTCTCATAAAAACATCTCAAGGAATTATCTTGAAAAAACCTCAAAATATAAAGACCTATAAAGGGAAATTAAATTTAAGTACAATGTATTCGAATAATAACAAAAACATTTGGAAACTTTACAAAACATTTTTCAGCACAAATTGAGAGAATTCCGGAAAAAACCTCTCTTTTTCTGAGATACAAAAGATTTTATTTTTGGTTACGGCTGGCATACTCAGAAAAACTTATTGTAATACGCTCAATAACATTTTGAGAAAACTCCTCCTTTACTTGGACTTGAAAAAAGATTTTAACAAACAAAAAATCAGAAAAATTGGAAATAATAATAATAATAATAATAATAATAATAATACTAATAATAATAATAATAAGAAGAAGAAGAAGAAGAAGAATTTATAATTCATAATCTATAAAAAGTTAAAAAAATAATATTACTAATTTTAAGAGCTAATATTGTCTCAGTTATCGTTGGAGTCAATATCATCGAACTAAAAGTAATATATAAGAAAATCAAGTAAAGACTACTATCTTATCGATTCCAAAGTCCGTCTTCTTTGTCACTGCAGACATTCTGCGAAAGGTACAATCTGTCGGAAGTTGTACGGCTTGATGGTCGAAAAGAAAAAAAACGTGCGAAAGATAATAATAATAATAATAATAATAAGAAGAAGAAGAAGAAGAAGAAGAAGAAGAAGAAGGAGGAGAAAAAGAAAAAGAAGAAAAAGACAAGAAATACAAGAACTGAATGCTTATCGCCATAGCATTACCATCTGAGAGAAACCCCTCCATGAAAATTATCGAGAAATTGTCCAAATACAAGGACCTGGAGATCAAGATTAACTGGATGTGCGGAATGAAGACTGAGACTGTCGTACCAATAGTAATTGGAGTTCTGGGCCTCGTGAGAAAAGGAATGGCCAATTTTATTAACAGTGACCCCGGTAACATCTCAGAAGATCGCCATACTAGGAACATTTCATATACTAAGAAAAGTGCTGTCAAATAAATGACCTAAGGACCATAGTTTGGACCCGGCTCTCCAGGATAAAAAGCAGGAAAAATAACATACAATAATAATAATAATAATAATAATTGAATATAAAAATCGACATGACAGAGTGTGCTAATATCTGCATTGGAAATCTGCAAGTTTCACAAAAAGGAAGTTGCAAGAAATTGGTATAGAGTTAGAAATCGGTTACAGAGATTAGGACCTGTAACAATTTTAAAGGATTTTATAATAGACATGCACAAAACATTCAAAGCTAATCGCCCAAACATCGTGATTAAAGACCACAAAAACAGAATGTGCTTTCTTATTGATATGGCTGTTCCTTATGTAAAGTACCTTTGAAAATCTTCAAAAACCAATCAAAATACAAAAATCTTGAAGTAGAAATCTAAAAAATGTGGCACATGAGGACATCAGTAATTCCAGTTGTAGTTGGAGCCCTCCGATTGATTGGAAAATGTTCCGCTAGACCTATTGAAGGGATTCCTGGGTCGCCCATACTCAAAAGTTGTACTCACAAATACAGCGCACACATTACAAAGGGCTTTATCTATGTAAAATATGTGTGATCTTAGATGTTTTTTAATTTTTTTTTTACAAAAATGATCAGTGGAACATGTCATCATGCTATTTCCGACTATAGTTCTCTGATTTCGACTCGAAAAGAAATGAATATACAGCAGAAATAAAAGGAAATACTACTACTACTACTACCCTACTACTATAGATACTACTACTAATAATAAGTAGTAGTAATAGTAGTTGTGTTAGTAGTAGTATTGTTACTATATCGAATACACTGTTTCTGCTACAAAGGTAATTATTTTTATTTAATGTTGTCAATACAAATTCAGGTTCACTCATGGCTGGGATTGTTATCCATTTCCTTCCAGAGCCCCCGCCCCAACAAAAAAAAAAAAAAAAAAGTGAAGATTCTTTGAGAAAACATTTATTGCAAAATCTATAATTATAATTCTGCTGGTACCTCACTTCGTTAGTTAATTCCTTAGTTAGCTTCTGAGTTAGTTCGCACGACCGTTACGCCTGGCGAATACTATTCCGATTTGACCGTGCGAAAACACGGAAATGACGCCACTTGATTTCAGTGAGAAAATGAAAGAAAGCAAGATAGAAAGAAAGGAAGATAAAAGCGTTTAACGCATGTTTCAGCGAAATGAAAAAGTCAATTTCAATTTGTTTCATTTGTGCACCCTTATTTATAAATAATTTTTTTCAAGTCATGACTTCGACAAGTATATATATATATATATATATATATATATATATATATATATATATATACAGGGTTATTAAAAAAGAATGAGCCGAATTTATGACGCATTACTTCAGTTCTTAAGCATCGCATGGAATGAGTCAGTGACCATTTGAAAGAGGAATTTTCTGTTTTAAATGGCTGCCACACGGGCCCTGTAGTCGCGTCGTATCTCCGACAGAGTTCAGTTGCTTGTTTACCCCTGGAATAGCGAATCCTCAGCAAAAGGCGTTCTGCGTTCTCGAGTTCGCGAAAACAAATACAGTTGTCACGGTGCAACGTGCTTTTCGAAGACAATCGACATTATTCCGCGCTCTCCTAAGAACATTCGACGCTGCTTTAAACAGTTTCAAAAGGGTGGGTGTCTGTGTAAAGGAAAAAATCATCCAGGACGACCACGAGTTTTGGATGAACAAGTGGCGAAAATCTGTGCTGCGTTTCAGGGGAGTACACGGAAGTCCACAAATCGAGCTAACCGTGAGCTTGCGATCTCTCCATCCACTATGTGTCGTGAGCTAAAAGGGCGCCTACATTTGAAACCTTACAGACTACGTCTCGTTCAGGCACTTATCAATACCTTGCTCTTTGTGCTTGGCCTGCGAGGTCACCAGACCTCACCGTGTGTGATTTTTTTCATGTGGGGATACGTAGTAGATCGCGTTTATGTTTCGCCCCAACTCAATGGATCGTGATATTCTGATACGCGTCTGGGAAAAATTCTCTCATCGCATTGATGCTAACTGTCCTGCAGGTGGTGGCCACATTGAACACTTGTAAAACAGGAAATAAAAATTGTGAGTGAATGTAATAGATTCGAATGGAATTCGAACTCGGCTCTCCGATTCCTTAATCCGAGCCGCCATCCATTACTCCAACGTGCCTCGAAGGGACACTAGGACACTTATAAACTAAGTAAAGTTAATGGTATCCAAAATAACTATCTAATATATATATATATACTAAGATAAGTTTACATCTCTAAGTTCAATAAGTATCCGTATCTATACCTATCTTAGCACATAAGTGAATGTAATGTATTCGACTGGAATTGGAGCTGAATTCGAATTCCAGTTGAATCCATTACATTCATACACGTGTTAAAACCCCTGGGAAAGGTATGAATCCTCTTCTTCTTCCCCAGGCTATGAATAAATAACAGGACAGACCGGGTTCTATAACCTTGGATGTCAGCTGGTCTACTGCAGACAGAAATGGCAACCTACTGCGGGAAAAAATCTGCCTCGTCAACCATGTATTGAAAGATACATGATCGCTTAAGCATGAATCACACATGGCCCATAACTAACTGATATATATCTATACGAGAAACTTTTTATATAAATTAACATGCAGTACCTAATTTGGTCAAAAATATATTTAACCTCTTTCTACTTTTAATATATACATTAATGATAGTCACAGTGGAAACTAAAAAAGCAAAAAACTTAATAAATACTTTAGTATCCGTATCTATATCTACACGAGCAACTTTGAAATATTAATTAACATGCAGAACCCAATTTGATCAAAAATATATTTAACCGCTTTCGATTTATTATCGCTGGAGATGTTTTCATTCTTTCGAGAAAATATTGCGATACATCCTGCCAATACCTCATCAATAAAGGACTATTCTGCATTGATCGCGAATAAAGACAGAAAAGATATGTAAGGGACGCTGTTTGTTTTCAGTAAGAAAAAGAAAGAAAGTAACAAACAAGCAAAGGAAGTAATAAAAGAAAGAAAAGATAGAAGAGGCGATCATGCTCTCATGTGTATTATGTCTGCTTCAATGAAATGGAAAAATCTTGGTCATTTTCAAATCTTTTTATTTGAACCCTCTTAATTGCTTATATAATGACTTTTACTCACACTTATGATTGTTATTGCATTATTTGGTTAAAATTTTTAAACTCAGATATTTGACGAATCGAAGAAAATTACCACGGAACTCGCCTATTCAATCATTAACTTAAGAATTAAGATTCTCCTGAAAATGAAAATAGGAAAACCATGAAATATTAACGGTTACTGTCAGTTATTTTATTTTGTGAAGTTCACCTTGTACAATTCCCGGGAGCTACTCGAGGTAGAGGGCTACAGAACAGGAGGTACAGTTTATGAAGATATCTAGGGAAGATAACGATTAACACTAGACTTGAATAAGTTAAGATTGTAGTGATCGGGAAAACATTATCCTGGGAGTCAGTTCGAAAGAGAAGTAGTTCACGGGAATAAGCTGCAGCTCGACTTCTGGAACTCGACTTCTCACCGATGGAATACGGAAGGGGTTAGAAAATGAGGGTGGTTCGCTAGAATGCGCGTGAGAATTAGGACTGGTGGAACTAACGAATGTAGTTCGTCAGAGGACTTTCCATGAAAATAGCGATAGAGCAGTGGGAGGCTCGCGACATTTCGTCTCTGAGAGAGGGCTTGCAGGGTGTGAAATAATTTGTCACCCAAAATGACGCGGACACGCTTTTGGACTCTATCGAGATTGGAAAGTAAGGACTGGACAGCTTCTGCCCAAATGATATTTAGCTACCCCCACCCCACGAGGGTTTCATGTGGCACAAGGCCGGGTTTAATGTGGGATCTCCGAGCCTGTAGGCTCGGCCAAAAATATTCCCTCTTTGAACCCGCATAAACGGGTTCAGGGGCAGTCAACCACCCCGAACAAGGCTCTGCCTTTCGGCGGAGCCTCATCCGGGTTCCTCTCCGCCCGAAGGCCTCTGCCCAAATATGACAGCAGTGCTCCATTTTAGGTCGGATCTGGCCCTTATAAAGTTAGAGGAGTCCGGTACTTACAGGAGCGGTAAAGGGAACCGACCATTTTTACTGCATCTTTGAATCGTATGTACGATTTCCATTTGAAGCTTGGGTTGAGTTTGAGGCCCAATAGTCGATCAAGGCACGGGGGGCCTCCCTGAAAAAACGGGGCCTCCCTGAGAAAACGGAGCCTCCCTGAGAAAACGGGGCCTCCCTGAGAAAACGTTATTATTATTATTATTATTATTAATTTTCGGCTTTTGTGTTGTTTTTTAAGGAACAGTCAAATCTCTTTAAAGCACAATTTTTGTTTATATGAACAGTGACCCTTCATTACCGAAGCGATCGTTACTCTCGCCAGCTTCCTACCCTTTGTAGCTCTAAGTAAAATTTATCCTCTTACCATCCCTAAAAGTCACCGGTCGGCTATCTATTTACATAAACTTGTTTCCCCCTGCCATCATTATATCCTGTGTCACATTCTCCAAGCCCTCCTTTCTCATTGTGTGCCCTAGAAATTTAAACTGTCTCTTTCCGGTTTTAAGTATAAGTAACCTTTTCTTTACCAATTTTCTTAGACCTTTCTCGTTGCTTACATGTTCTGTAAATGGCATTCTCATCATCCTTCTGTAGAGCCAAATTTCTGTTGCTTCAATGACTTGGTTTGGTTTGTTTTGTTTTGTTTTACGGCATATCAACTTCAATGGGTTATTTAATGCCGACAAAATTTTTATTTCTGGTAATGTGTTTTTCTTCAAAAATCTATTTCTGGGAATATATTTGCATTGAAGAAATCTATAGCTGGTCATATTTTTTTTCAAAGAATTTACAGCTGTTTGTATCGCTGATATTTTTTTAAAGTATTGCTGATAATAAATTTTTCTTTCAAAAATTATTGCTGGTAATAATTTTTTTTTATTACAAAGTATTTCTGGTATTAAAACCTATTTTTATACAAGCTTGGGTGTTAACTATTTGCCCAAAGTGCTACCTGGGAACATCAGCAACTAAGAGGTGGTTCCACGCTCCTCAAAACCTCCTGCATCAGAAGCCTTGCTGTTGGATGCTGTTTATCGTCTTACCCAGGAAGTGGATGTAGTTTATCGTCATACCCAGGACGGTCAAATGACTTCTTCACCCGTGAAAAAATTGTCCGGCTGTCACTTGTCAAATAGATAGATATTACATAGCAGTTCGGCAAGCTTTTATTTGTTTTTAGCGATATTTTCTGATGTAAAACTTTGTTTAGGCTTCTGGTTCATTTAAAGTACCTTCGTATATGAAGAATTGTGCCGGAAATGCATTGCAGACGGAGCAGCCAACCACTACTGATAACGGTACCCGCTCCCGTCGGGCAAAGAGACGGCGTTTAGTGTGCTGTCTCTGCCGATAAACAGCACATTACTGCCTTTCTAGAACAGCGCCTGTGAGAACCCCGAATCGTCTTGTCATGAAGAAAGAAAGCGTCAACCATCTTTCCCATGATAGTCGGGACGATGATTTGAGCAAAATACAAATGATTCCTTTTCTCGCCAACAGCTAAAGTTTTAGGTTTCGTAAAAGCAGGTGCATTTATCTGAAGAGGCAGCTTACTGTGTTGACAGAGATTGCAGTATGTTACAACAGTTTTTTTTTTCTTTCGCCGGTTGAGGGACAGGATGTGCAGTTCGGCCCTACGCGGAATCGCTATCCCTCGTGGGGCTCGAACCAGGTCTACTGCGTATGCCGATGAAGTATCCATTTTTGTGTCGTGCTGCAGTAACATTAAGGTAGTAGAGAAGGCGCTTGAACAGTACCAGAAGATGACCTGGGGCAAAGATTAACCGTAACAAGTCTTCCGGCTTACGGTTAGGTACCTGGAAGTGGGTCGCGCTTCCGGGGCCCTTTGGTTAAACTGATGGACCCGTCCACATTCATGGAGTGTGGTTCGGGTCCGGACATCAGCTGAAGAAGAATTGGTCAGATTTACAGGCAAAGGTCGGAACGTCGGTCCAGACTTGGCTCCGAAGGAGGTTATCCTTGAAGGGTAGGGATGAGTCGTATGGCGCTTACATCTTGCCTCTCATCCTTTACCGCTTGGCTCTACTTCTTTGCAAGACCTGTATGGAGGCGATCGAGCGTTTGTTGATTACCCTCATGTGGGGTGGTCGCAAACATTGGGTCCGTCTGTTTCCAGCTTCCGTGTTGTTGTTGTTGGGGGGTGGCTGGGATTACTAAACCTGGTGAGTCATCGACACACCTCAAGGTTGACTACGCCGCATTTTGGCGAAGGACACGATTTTGGCGCGGAGTGTTAGGGATGCCTTCCCTAGCCTTACCATCACTCTTCACATTTATTGGGTTAAGCGCCGTCGCGGTCGTGTTTCCTCAGCGAGTGTCGATCAGCCTTGAAGGTCTTTCCTCGGTCCAGTGAACTTTCTCGGCCTCAGAGGACATTTTATCGTGTATTAGTGGAGAGAGTCGCGAAGGATCCTCTGTGAGGCCAGCTCGGCTTGTTGGCATCAGAGTCGCGCTCTTTCTGGGCTTGGGCGCCAGCGCCGGATTATCTCAGCAACCCTGGCAATTGATTCGGAACGTACTAACTCTCAATAACGTAACCTTCAGATGGGGCGAATTGTAACCTTGGCTTAGAGGAAACGGCTTCGCATGCCTTCTACCATTATCTTTTCTGGGATTATGTCGTCGAGTTGACGGCTCATATCGCTCCCGATTGGCTCGTGTCCACCGATCTTGCGCACGCGTGTGACAATGTGACGCCCCCGTTCTCCCGGGTAAAACAGATGGTGTTTTTTACGTTGCTAGCCGTGGCAATAATGACGTTGCGGACATTGCGACAGGAGGGAATCTTGCGAGATGAACCTTCAGAATTTGATTGTTTTCTTTAAGGATCAGCTTAGGGTAAATATCAGATCTAATACAAAGTGTCTGATTTTGACAGATTTCAGAGAAAGGTGGGTGACTGAGGCGAGCCTGGTTCGTGTGAACGGGGCTAGCCTTGATTTTCTCTTTTAAGTTCCCTTGATGCAACAGGGCGGTTTCCTGTGAACTCTCCCCTGGTTAAGTTAACTATATTGTTTTCCTAGTTAATGTGAATGTTTTCCCGCCTTATTCCCATCATTCTCTTTAGTTATGATCCATATTGAGATTCCCAACTTCCCCAGTTTGTTTTTGGTCCCTGTTTTCATCTTGGTTGAGTCATCCTTTGATTTTCCCATTCATTTATTTTCATCCTTCCCTTTTCATTAGTGAGCGTGCTTCTTGATTTTGTCTATCGGCAGAACACAGCAGCCTTTCTTAGGACCCGCGCACCCCTCAAAGGGTGGGCGGGTCCTACTGATATTTGTTTTGATTTTATCTTTGTGTTACATTTTGGGTTTTTCTATTAGGTTGGTGCAAAAATAATGACGTAATAATGTCGTTTTTGACGTTAAAAAATACGTCAAAAAACGACATTATTACGTCATTATTTTTGCACCAACCTAATATTTTCATCCCCTCCCCATCATTTCATGAATCATGAAATATTTATATATTTTTGTAAAAAAAAAATTAAAAAAAAGAAAGAAAAAAAGACATTTCGGGCTTTCATTAATTTTTGATGTCATAGGGTGTTTTGTAGGTCCCCTGTGAATATTGTAGTATATACAGGATTGAGAGGTGATGGATGAGTTCTTGTGGTGAATAAGTTGTAATGAATGATTGGGCCATGAATCTAATTAACTAGGACTAGGATAGCTAATGAAGATCAGCCCCTCCCTAATTCCTCTTCTGCCTTGTGCCACAATTTCTGTAATAATCAGAAATAGATAATGTGTTACAACGGGTTTCTGTCCGTGTTACCCAGCTTGAAATTCGTGTTTGTGCTTCTGGTGACTGAGTTCGTCTCGTACGTGTGAGATTCCCGTATGGTAGCCTTGTTCGTGAACTGACCGTCGTGATCCAGTGTTTGATTCCGGTGTTGCTGATTGATTTTTTTTCCCGCCCATCTTTGTTGGCAGATCCCCAACCAATGAGAAGAAAATCTAGAAGATTTTTCGTAAAATGTCAGCAGTTCCGTAGAAAAGAATCTTTTGCAGACTTCTTCAACATGGCTTACTTTGCCAACATGTCGGATTGGTTTCACTAGAACCTCATTGCTCAAATGGCAATGGATAGTGATATTATTATTTTTAAAAAATATTTTTGACCTGTATTTGTTTTATAGTCGCATGCAGGGAGATAACCATGGGACTGGATCAAGCGAAAGATGTAACTTTTTGTTGTTTTCACTTAATTAAACAAAAGCCAATAATTGAAAAAAACAAAACTTAAATGGACAAAATATTTCGCATGATATAGAATGTGCTTGTTAGAACTATTTTTTCTCAACAGATGGTACACCAGGACATGTGTTAATTTGTTTTGGGAGTTCGTTTCTTTAACAGACGCAACATTAACTTCTTTTGTTATCTGTCCAGTACCTTCCCTTACCTTCAGTATTTTGTTCAAAACTCAGTTTTTTATTGGGTTGGCGCATAATTATCAGGCGTTTTAAAACAATATTCATTATGAGAAAAGAAACATAATTCAATAACATTTTTAAATGAGTACGATTATCGACACGCATTTTACTTAACCTAAAAATAAAATAATATTTTTATTAAAAAAAGTAAAAAAAAAAAACAGCAATTTTTATTAACAAATACCTCGCCTACAAAAACGCCTGATGATTATGCACCAACCAAATAATAATACCGTCGTTTGGTACGTTTCACTCCTCCTTCGGCTTTCTAATTCTTTCAGACTGTTTGCAAATAGATAATGTACCAAGCGCTCCAATAATGATAGGTACCGTTTTGATCCACCAATTTTCAAATCTCTAACAAGATCACGATAAGTTTTTACGCTTTCCATTTTTTTCAATTTTTCCTGTAGTCTGCTGGAAATTCGAACTTCACCGACTGAAAAATTCTATATCTCATGTATGATGCAACCCTCTTAAAATTACCTTCAAAATTAAGTCTTCAAAAGTTACATGATAAGCGAGTATATGTGGTATTTATATTGTGGCTGGAGTCAATATTGCAAAAGGTTCCGAAGGACGTCTGCCACTCATTCTTATCGGGAGAAGATAAATGAACCCTAGTAGCAACCATGGAGATTTCACGGTTTTCCTATTTGAATTTTTTGGTTGTATGCTAATATTTAACGATCGAATAAGCTCTTTGTGATCTACGCGTCTATAAAATTGAAATTCCCCTGTTGCACCGTTAAATATTTTAGCTTAACAGATTTAACAAAATATACGATAGCAATCATACTTATTGTAGCAAAAAAGCTTTAAACTTTTTCTTTTGTTCCTTGTAAACAAGGCCCACAATCAGCTTCCTCTCAAACACTCTACTGACCGCGACACGTGTAGCCTGTTCGGCACAGCAGTAAAGAGTTACGCCTGTCGCCTTGTTTTACATGTGTTTATGCATCCCCAGACTGGTGGAGTAATCGATAGCACCTCGCATTGAGGAATCGGAGAGCCAAGTTCGAATTCCAGTCGACATTCACTAACGTATTAATACCTCTTCTTCCCCCACCCCACCCACCAGCTAGTAGTAAATAGCAGGACAGACCGGGTTCTATAGCCTTGGATGGCAACTGCTCTACTGCATAAAGAAATGGCAACCTACTGCGGGAAAAAAATCTGCCTCGTCAGTCATGTATCGAAAGATACATGATCGCCTAAGCGTGTATTACGCATGGCACATAACTGACTGATACTATCCGTGACCCGCTGGGTCACTGACGGTTCCAGTTATGAAACACTTGAAGAAAGTTGAAATAAAAATATTTACTATATAAAGAACTCGTATTTTTAAATCTTATTCACTTAAAATATTTTAAAAATCAGATTAACTTAAAAATATTTCTTAATATGCCAAAAAATAATTTTAATATTTAAAATATTGTCTTTTTAAGGAAAGCTGAAATATAAATAGTTACTCTACAAAAAATGGACGATACAGCAAAGCGGGATCTCTTTGTGTTTGTCTTTAACTTAAATATATTTTAATTAAAAAATTGTCTGTTTGAAGAAAGTTAAAATAAAAATACTTACTGTATAAACAAGTCATATTTTAAAATTTTATTCACTTAAATTTTTTAAAAATCAGATTAACTTAAAAATATTTTAAATATACCGGATTTTTTATAAACCTGTAATTAATAGAGGATTTTAATTTCAATTTTAAAATTAATACCAGATTTTTATTTTTATTTTAAAATTAATACCAGATTTTTATTTTAAAATTAATACTCGATTTTTATTTTCATTTTAAAATTAATACTCGATTTTTATTTTCATTTTAAAATTAATACTCGATTTTTTTTGGATTGACCTAAATGTCTTAAACGTCGTACATATTCAATAGGCTGAGTTCACTAATTTTGTTCTGTTGTGATGTGGGGTCTGTTAAAACACACAACACTTAACCCTACAGAGTCAGTCGTGATAGTAGTATTCAGTCCTCAGCAAAACAAGTCATTGCAATAGTATTATTTTCTTTTCTTTCTAGACAATTACCCAGGACTACTTTTCATTAATGGATCAGTCCATTCATAATAGTAAGGGGGATAACTGACTCTTACCAAATCTCCCCTTTTGAAACTTACTTCCTATGGGGTTAAGACCCAGCACTTATGTAGACTGTCTCTTCCTTTTACTGGAGCTCTCTTGGACATAGGTACATCGAAAACGTCATACAGAACCGCCATCGGCTCCTCCTCTCGAATGCTCTCTTCGTTCGCGTACCTTTCTCTTATTTGATCAAGATGTCTCTTATGCGTCCATGTACTCTTCTTTTCTTTCTAGGCAATTACCCAGGACTACTTTTCATTAATGGATCAGTCCATTCATGATAGAAAGTAGGATAATTGGCTCTTACCACATGTTCCAAAATCAAGTTCTTGAACGCTATATTGCTTTCACTTGTTACCCCAATAAATCTATTTATATAAAAGTAATAAAGCCGTAAAAGATGTATAAATTTCTGATGTTGCTGAGAAAACTTATGTCCAGTTCCAATTCAAAACATTTATCTGTTTATTAAAACACTGCATTAATTACTTTAGGATTAACCGCTTCGAAACTACTTGCGCTGTGCACTCTATAACCTTTCACCTTTTGGGGGTTCAAAATCCCTTCCATCGTTTATCAATTGGCGATAAAAATGTTAAAAGAAATCTCGGGACGTACTCGACAGACAAGTAAGACAAATGTGACTTAAAACATGAGGAAGAGAAAATCGGCCGGCATATCAAGTAATTTGTTTTCAAGAATTTTATTTTTAGTTCAAAATACTTGTATTTTGCAATGCCAAAGTTCACTGAGTCCTGTTTTATCTCCAGCCAAAGCGATAACATATTTAATTCTTTCAACAAACAGTCAACCGAATGTGTTTATTTTACCAGTCTTGATTAAGGGGGAAGTGAATTTGAACCTAAGATTATAAGATTATCAGTTTATTATCTACAATAATGCTTGTTGCTGTCTTTCATTCTGGTCTATGACAGAAATTTTGCACGGGAAGGTGCTGAAAAATTATCAGCGCAAGCCACTTAACAAAACTTGATTAAATTTACAAAGATTAAATATAAGGTTCAATTATAAATTATCTGAATGGTTAAAAATCCTGAAGAAGGCCGGAGAGCACAGCTGCCAAAATGATGTTTAGTTTGGTTTGGTTTATGTTTTGTTTTATGGCATATCAACCTCAATAGATTATTTAATGCCGACAAAATTTTTATTGCTGCTAATATTTTTTCAAAAATATATTGGTAATATTTTTTTTCCAAAAATGTATTGCTGGTAATATTTTTTTTCCAAAAATGTACTGCTGGTAATTTTTTGTTTTCAAAAATGTATTGCTGGTAATATTAGGTTGGTGCAAAAATTATGTCGTTTTCTCACATAGTAACATATGTGAGAAAACGACATTATTTTTGCACCAACCTAATAGTTTTTTAAGAAAAATGTATTACTGGTAATATTTTTTTTTTCCTAAAATGTACTATTGGTAATTTTTTTAATTTTTTTTTCAAAAATGTACTGCTGGTAAATTTTTTTTTTTTTTTCAAAAATATATTGCTGGTAATAATTTTTTTCATTGAAAATTCATTGCTGGTAATAATTTTTTACAAACATCTATTGCTGGTATTAAAACTTATTTTTACACTTTCATAACGTTTTGACCCTAGTTTGAGGGTTAGCTATTTGCACATAGCTGGAGCCCTAACAGGTGCTACCACCCCAGGTCATAGTGGACCTGGGAACACCAGCAATTAAGAGGTGGTTCCACGCTCCTCAAAACTCACTGATCAGACACCTTGCCGCCGGATGTAGTTTATCGTCTTACCCAGGACGTCCAAAATGATGTGATATTAGCAATAAAGACAACAGTCTGAATTTAAATAATACTAATTCCTCATCCCGGAAACTCAGATAGAAATTAAATGAAGCAACATGATCAGGCCGACTATTTTTACAATTATTCACCAAATACAAGGCTCAAGAGCCATTCTATATAGAAGGTTACTAAAAGAGTGATATGAATGTAAGAGTAAGAAATAGAAGAGGAAAATTATAAATATACTGAGGAGAGGTAACGACTTGAAGACTCTTATCTAGAAGTATCCACTGATGAATCTCTTCCAGAAATTAGTAGTTCTTGGAGTAAAGCTTCATGAGTATAATTGGAGCACGGGGCGGGGGAAATGGGGGTGATTCGATGTATGGACGTAACATGGAGAGTCTTAACTGTAAAAGTCTGAACTGGTTGAACTAAAGAATGGGTCTTGTTCGAATATTTGTGATGGAAATAGCGATAGAGTATGAACTTTGCGTCTGTGAAGAAAGAGGTTGCAGGGTGGAAAGTGACTCCACTTCCTAAGACCGCGTAAACGACTTTGAACATTCAATGCTAGAAAGACTGAATTAAGCAGCCCTAGTCCAGACACGATAGCAATTCCTGATTAAAATAGAAGAAAACGGGTTTGTCAGTGGTCAAGAATTAAGGCAAGCATTACTGACAGAATAAGGTTAATGTCTTTGTACTATAGATTTTAATTGAAAATCTGAAAGAAAGCGAAAGTCTTTGGTCAGGAATTAAGGTAAGCATTACTGACAGGGTAAGGCTAATGACTTTTTGTTTACTATAGTAATTAATTGAAAATTAAGAAGAAATGGGATTGTCTGTGGTCAGGCATTAAGGCTAATGGATTTTACTATAGAAATTAATTTGAATTCTGTAGGAAAGCGATTGTCAGTAATCATGAATTAACGCAAGCATTTATGACAGAATAAGGTTAATGGCGTTTTACTATAGAATTCATTGGAAATCGGGAAGAAAAGGTGTTGTCAGTGGTCAAGAATTAAGACAAGGATTACTAACAGAATAAAACTAATTTCTTTTTACTATAGAATTCATTGAAAATCTAGAAGAACGGGATTCTCAGAGGTCTGGAGTTAAGGCAAACTAATGAACCTTTTACTATAGAATTCATTGGTAGAAAGGGATTATCAGTGGTCAGGAATTAAGGCAAGCATTACTGACAGAATAAGGCCAATAACTTTATACTGTAGTTATTCATTCAAAACCTGGAAGAATGCGGTTCCTGTGATTAGGAGTTAAGGCAAGTGTTGACAGAAATGTCTAATGACTTTTTACTATATAAATTCAATGAAAATCTGGTAGAAAGGGATTGTCAGTGGTCAGGTATTAAGGCAAGCATTACTGATCGAATAAGGCTAATGACATTTTGCTATAGAAATTCATTGAAAATTTAGAAGAAGGAAATTTTAGTTGTTGGTAATTATGGCAACATTATTGATTGAATAAGGCTAGTGATCTTTTAACGTAGAAATTCATTGAAAATCGATAAGAAAAGGATTGTCAGTGATCATGAATTAAGGCAACCAGGAAAAAGCTGTAGTCAGTGGTCAGAAACTAATGTAGGCTTTGTTTACAGAAGAGAGCTAATTTCTGTCTATTAATTATTATATAATTTTAGCACAGGAATCATTGCAAGTAATTTTAGTATTTTAAGACATTTTTATGTTTATACATTCTTTTTTTTACAGATACAAATATTTAAGTAAATGCTCTGTTTAAAATAAAAACGATTAACAACATTTACCTGCCTGAATGTCAGAGAAATTTTGTCATAAAAAAATGAGCGTCCTCCGACAAGAATCGAACCTGTACCCTATACGGAACCGTTATATAGCCTGATGTGCTTTTACCGATTTCGCCACAGAGGAGCGTTCGGTTAGCAAGGTTTAAAAACAGTAAATTCGACCTTTCTAACCGAACGCTCCGCCGTTGCGAAATCGGTAAAAGCACGTCAGGCTATATGACGTTTCCGTATATAATACAGTTTCGATTCCTGTCGGAGGACGAATAATTTCTATGAAAATTTCTCGGACATTCAGGCCGGTAAATGTTGTTAATACTGTTTATTATAAAACAGAGCATTTACTTAAAATATTTGTATCTATAAAAATAAAAAAAGAATATATAAACATAAATATGTCTTAAAATAATTGTCGGACTTTGTCCATTTCATAATTTTAGTATATAAATGCGTTTGAAATAATTTTAATATAGAAACTCATTGAAAATAAGACAGAAGAGATTGCTAGCGATTAGAAATTCAAGCATTATTGTAACGTCAGCCACTTTAAAAATTATAGGCTATGATATGAATACTCGTATACATATACGTTCATAAAGACACACGTATATTTTTCTTGTCGTTTTCAACTTAAAGACACACAACTTTGTGTACTTTGTTCATCTTATGAATGTTGATATCATTCTGTTTTTTTTTCTTTTAGATATTTTATCGCATTCTAAGTTTTCTGTTTTTTTCTTTATCACAGTTCAAGTAGACAAGCGATCTTAAAAGTACTTTTTATATAAAATAGACATAGACACAATTTTTAAACTTAAAAAAAAATCATCTCACCCTAAGCAAAGCAATAAAGCCACTAAGTCGCAAGGTATTAATGAAAAACATTAGAAAAGTATCTTATTAATGATAGAGAAGAGAACAATAAAAGAACTCCAGTAGGTTCGCCTTTTGTTCGGTTCACACTCCTCCCGTTCTTTTGAACAGGAGTAAAAATTTATCCGTTGTTTCACGTTTAGGATTGGGTTTCCGATCCTTCTAAAGTCTACTTCAACTCTGTATTTCTAACATCTCTACCTAAAATTTTATTTGCTCTGTATTTTTTCCTCAATAAGAGTAGATAGGTTTGCCTTACACAAGGTCGTAAGGTAGTGTCACTCAATGTTCCTTTGCCCCCTTCTTGCCTTCAGTATGTCATATGAGTATCACATTCGCCAAGCATTCTTACTTCATTGAGTATTCCAGATATTTCAACTGTCTCTTTCTGATTTCTAGTGTAACTGTCTTTTCATTCTAATTTTCTTTAAATATTACTTATTGCTTGCATTTTCCATCAATGTTATTTTCAGCATGTTTCTATAGAAGCACATCTCTGTTGTATAGCTCCCTCTTCTGGGGAGGTCCTTTGGGGGCGGCCGGGTGATCGCTCGTGGGTTTGTTCGAAGGTAAAATGAGAACTTCAACAAAAGGGCCTTTTAAACTTATCTATTTTATTAACACGTCGGTATGTACATTTTTGACTAGCCAGTGGGGTCGCTATCCCACTCCTTTGGGTCTCAGTTTCCGCACACGAAATTAACACGTCTGCATTCTTCGACGCGTAAAACATAACTTCTCGAAAACACGTTCTAACGCTAAAATTCCTACGTTTGGCTCATCCAATCAAAATCCACATCCCTATTTTGTCTACCAGCTAACCCCAAAGTCAGTCTCAGAAGGTCTGATTCAAATACACCGCTACTAAAAAATAATAGCCTGAAACTATTATTTAACATGTTGCCTCTAATGAGAAAATATGAGAAAAGTATCCTATTAATGAGAGAGAACAATAAAAGAACTCCAGCAGGAGTAGATAGGTTTGCTTTTGTCCGGTTCACTCTCCTCCCGGTTTTTTTAGGATTGGGTTTCCAATTCATTCTAAAGTTTACTTCAACTCTACCTCTCTACCTAAGATCTGAAATTTTATTTGCTCTTTATTTTTTCCTCAATAAGAGTAAATAGGTTTGCTTATCACCTGGTTGACATTTCACTCATGTCATTTGAACAGGAGTAGAGGTTTGTCCCTTTTTTTAGGATTGGATTTTTGGTTCCTTCTAAAGTTTGCTTCGACTCTGTACTAAGGTCTGCACCTGAACTCTAAAATTCTATTACATTTTATTTTTTTTATCTCCTCCATTAATAGGAATAGATAGGTTCTCCCAACGTCCTGTTCACACTCCTCCCCGTTCTTTTGAACAGGAATAGGAATGTTTCCTGGTTAGATTGGGTCTCTGGTTTCTTCTAAAATCTGCTTCAGCTCTATAACGCTTATTCTTTCCTATGCAAATATAACTTCACACAGTCACTCTCTACCTTGAGTGGCTCTTGGGCCTTGTATTGGGTGAAAATTAGTAAAATATAAAAATGTATAAAGTAGACAGATGATAACTATAGAAATTACATTTACATTTTTGAAGGTCAAATTTGACTGGACAACAAGAAGCCGGGAGAGATTTTCCGCAAACTAGAAATACGAGAGAAGAAACTGTCAGCATAGAACTTACGGTTACATCTTGCCATTTGAAATGTAAAACGATGAGCCATTGTCTCTAATGTAGTAGAGTTGAAATTAAGGCCTAATTTCACAGCTCTAGCATCATTCCTTCATCGTTAGCCTATGAACATGTCCGCCCAACCTGTGTAGATTAAACATAAAATCTTGCGAAAACTTAAGAATTTGTGGAGAAGGACCAAACTCATGCTGAAAATGTAGCCTGTGTTTATCTCACTTCTGATCACGCCTGAGTAGACTATGAACATTCTCTAAAACTTTCAGCAGAGTCAAGTGGAGGTTAGACTTAGCAGTTGATGTCCTAATCGCTGAGTGCAGACCCACGTGATCGTTCCAGCTGCAGCTGCGATGCACGCGTGAGAAAGAGTCGCATGACAGAGATTGATATATAAAACCCCACCCCAGCGGGAAGAGGGGCAGTCTATTGCAAATGTTGCACACATTAGTGTTGAGCAATCGTTTCGAATGAGAGGCCCAATAATGAAGACAACTGAAATGAATTCGAAAAAATATAATAACCGTCATTAACACACTTACGGGACAATGGCCTAGTAGATAAAAGCGTTGGTTTGTAAATTTATTGACAAAGTGATTCTGTGTCAGGTAGTGTGTACTCGCACTCAGTAGAAACTGGTGAGCAATAACCAATCACTATTAAATAAAAATAAGGCAGCAATGACTTTGCGCTCTCTGTATCTTTCAGCAGGGTCAAGTGGAGGTTAGACTTAGCAGTTGATGTCCTAGTCGCTAAGTGGTGACCCACGTGATTGTTCCAGCAGAGATATGAAACTTTCAGCATAGAACTTTATATGTGAGGAAATTGTCGAGCAATTATATCCCTCTTTTCTTTGTTTATAATAAAACATTCCTATTTCATAACACTTTAGTTTTTCGAAGGCATCTTTCTCTATTCCAATGCTTCATAGGATTTTGGTTTCACCTCCGTCATTGTCACGAGGTGTCAGAGATTTAGTTTCTTGATTTTGATATCTTCAATTCATACCTCGCATCTTGAGCTTCCCCCTTTTAACGACGATTCTGTCTTACTGCAGTTGATAAAAGATTTTTGAAACTTTATAAATTATTATAATTTTTAAAAAAATGAAAAAAATTCTTGTAAAAATTCAATATTCATCGAAATTTTTTTTCTTACGACTATAATGTCCTTAACATATATTATTTATAAAAGCAATTAAAAGCTTATCTAATCATAATTTTATTACATTTTTTTATTTTACTATTTGAGGCAGATTTTCGGTAAAAACTCTGTCTGAAAAAAAAGAGGATGATTTACATTCTCCAAGGAATCCTGCTTTTCACTGATAGAATAAAATTTGCGATCAGAATTTAATTTTTCGAAATTTCGGGAAATAAAGAGGAGGGGCAACATAAAAAAATGAATAAGTCCTGAAAGTTTCATTAAAATCCGACAATTATCTTATTTTTGCAAGAATTTCCAAATTAATGTGTTATTTTACCGGAAAAAGGCGCTAAAATTTTCATAACTTTGTTACCAAAATTGTTAGAAAGGATTATTTTTTTTTAAATAATTAAAAAATACTTAGTCTTTCCCTCATAATAGTAAGGAACTTTTTAACGATAAAACATTGTTTTAAGTTAGGCTCTTAACAAAGAAAAGAGTATTGAGCTGCTACGTGACATCTGTCCTCCTTTACATTAGCGAATGTTGGACGGTCTCCTCAAAGATGAAGAAGAGACTCGAGGCATCTGAGGTATGGTTCTACAGAAGGATGCTAAGGATATCATGGACCGAGTTTGTGATCAATGATGAGGTTTTGGAAAGGATACAAACAAGGAGGAAGCTTATACTTAACATCAGAAACAGGCAGCTGAAATTTCTGGGACACGTAATGAGATAGGAGGGCTTGCAGAATCTGATACTCACAGGTTGAATAGAGGGAAAGAGAGACAAGGGAAAGCAATGCATGACATACCTAGCGGGCTTAAGCAAGTGGATGACA
Organism: Acanthosepion lycidas; assembly: GCA_963932145.1. Lineage (NCBI taxonomy): Eukaryota > Metazoa > Mollusca > Cephalopoda > Sepiida > Sepiidae > Acanthosepion > Acanthosepion lycidas. Next base: position 13,322,470 of record OZ010596.1, on the reverse strand, counting down.
GAATATGGCCTGGGGGAAGTAACAAAGCTACAAGGGATAGGGGGAAGTAGAGAGCCATGATCGCCTACGCCAAGAAGGGATATTGCACATTAAAAAAGATGGGTTTTTTTTTCAGCGAAAAAATGGAGGTACCTAAGAGAAGTTAATCCTTTTCACCGTTTGCCTTGTCTATGTGTTCTTGTATTTTTGTTTTTATTTTTATTTCTCTCTGTGTCTGCCATCAACACGCTGGCATCCTATGTCATATATTGAGTTGTTAGAGCCGTGCCCACAAATAATAAATCTTAGCAGAACATTTAGTTATCTCGCTGTATAAGTATCCACTCGAAAAATGATGGCCACAACTTTTATACCTGTTAGCAAATATTAGTTGATTGAATGCGCCTGAGAAATTTCTCCCCCAGTATGTGTGTGTGTGTGTGGGGAGGGGTGAGTGTTTGTGTGTGTGTGTGTGTCTGTGTGTGACCTAGCGGGTGTGAAATTGCTGATAAGCGGGTCATGTCTAAAGTTTACTCTTGGTGCGTAACAAGATGGTGTTCAATATGATCTTTGGTCCCGTATTCAAGAACAGAGTTAGTGGTCGGCAAAGATAAACAACGCCCCCTTTACATTTTACAAGCGATTCAACCGATGTGCTCACTGGTGTTTCGTGGGTGATTCATATTTACAACCAGAGGTACGTAAACTGAATAAGTAAATTTATCTTAAGTATAATTTTCGATCATTTAATAATCACATATACACACACGCAAAAAAAACCCCCAAAAATTCTTTAGAGCTCAATGTAGAGTTGCCAGATTTTTCACCCCCAGTGTTCAAATTTAAATTAATTATACCACATATACACACACACACAGACACACACATATATATATATATATATATATATATATATATATATATATATATATATATATATATATATATATATATATATATATATATATATATTACTTTTGCTCTACTAATTGTATTGAGCACTCTTCGTTTTAATTTATTGCACGCTGTTTTTTTTTTCTTTGTACCAGAGATTTAAGGTCCTGGACGATTTCTTTCGCCCTAACCGTTTTGTGAACAAGTCTAGATTTTACTGGAAAAATAATATTACATATATATATATATATATATATATATATATATATATATATTAGGTTGGTGCAAAAATAGTGACGTAATAATGTCGTTTTTTGACGAATTTTTTAACGTCAAAAAACGGCATCATTACGTCATTATTTTTGCACCAACCTAATATATATATATATATATATATATATATATATATCAACATTATTTTTCCAGTAAAATCTAGACTTGTTCACAAAACGGTTATAAAAGTGCTCAATACAAAATGTAAAAAAGAAAAGCCGAATGTGCAGATTTATTAAATATTAAAGTCAAGGAACACTAACCATTTATTCATAACTAGTTACTAATTCCTTGATATATATATATATATATATATATATATATATATATATATATATATATATATATATATATATATATATAATATTTAATTTTATGCGCTCAGTATCAATGATAGAGCTAACATATTCAGTAGTATGGTTTGTCCGATGATCGCAAAAGCGTGAAACCTAGGGTCACAATCTCATATCCTTACAAATGAATATATATATATATATATATATATATATATATATATATATATATATATGTGTGTGTGTGTGTGTGTGTGTAAGTGTGTAAAGTGGTATTATTCTCTTAATAAACAAACAAACATTTTTTTACTTATATTAGAAATCATTTTAATTTAAAACCGACCAGGGTCTCCTATGATTTTACTTAGAAAATCGAGCAAAACAAGATGGATGTTTGATTAAGTAAAAAATAAAATGGAAACAATATTAACTCTTTGTTCATTTTAGGTTCGTTAAATAAGGTAACCATTGTGATTAGTTAATTAATAAAAAAATATTAAATATCGATTAATTCTTTTTTGTCCGTTAAATAAGATCAAATCATTAATATTATTATTATTAGTAGTAGTAGTAGTAAAAATATAAAAAAGATTAGTGTTTTCGTTAAATAAATTAAGCATTAATAATAATAATAAAATAATAATAGTAATAGTAATAATAAAATAATAATAGTAATAATAATTATTATTATCTTCATCATCATTATCATTATTGTTATTTTGTTGTTGTTGCTGCTGCTGCGTAGATTTTTCTCCTTGATTACATGATACCGTAACTGTTTGCATTTTTGATACCAAAACCCTATTGTCACTTGAAGTCTGTTTGAGACATATGACACTCATACTACACAAAGTAAGGAAAAATACAAAAGCGCAATAATAATAATAATAATAATAATAATAATAATAATAATAATAATAATGATAATAGGTTGGTGCAAAAATAATGACGTAATAATGTCGTTTTTTGACGTTAAAAATACGTCGAAAAACGACATTATTACCTCATTATTTTTGCACCAACCTAATAATAATAATAATAATAATAATAATAATAATAATAATAATAATAACGCGATTACCTCTTTTTTGTTAAAAATTACTATTACTAATAAAACTACTTAACATTAAATTAGTTCTTTTTTGATCGTTAAATAAGTTAAATTATTATTATTTTTATTATTAATAATAGTAATAATAATAATGACAATAGAAACTGAATTATTCATTTTTCGTTTGCTAAAAATATATTTAAGCATAAATGTCCCCGTAAAACTGGAAACCCTGTTGAGATCAGAGAGTGTTTTTTGATTCATCTTTTCTTCGATATACATTTTTTTAACTGAATCCTTTGAATCCTGACACAGTGACACAGTGGCCAGTATACAGCGGGTTCAAAGAGTGAATTTCCGCTGATCCATATTTCGATCGTTAACTACGGAAATACGCAAGACATTCCTTTGAACGAGACTCGAAATCTCATCCTGTACCTCGGTAGTATTTTACGGATCACACCTTGAACATATGACGATTCAATTCTTTTTTTTTTTTTTTTTTTACACTTTTTGTTGTTTCTTCAAAAAATCTATTCACGTAAATCTTTTAATCTTAGACGAAGAAATATTCTGTTTTTAAATCTCTTTCATTTTTCATCATTTTTTTCTTCATTCAAAAACTTTTTTAATTTAGACATTTTCTTGCGCATCTGTTCTGGTTTCAAACAATTTTCATCATTTGATCGGAGCTCCTAATTCTTTTGAGTTTTACTGAGCACAAAATTTAATTTTGTATCTCTAAGAGAAGATCCAATGCATATGAGGCCAGCACAGATCAACTCTTCTTAGATCAAAGGTTCCTGATGAACATTAAATTTTATTTAGACCTTTGACTTATTCTGGCGCAAGACATTTTTTTACAGTTAGATTCACCCTTTACAAGGCCCGGGGGTTACGTTAGGAGGCCATTTATGTGTATAGGAGTAGAAGATAGCATTTAACGCGAGCCTTGAACAGATTAAGACTGTTGAGATCGGGGAAAACATCCATTTGAGAATCGCTTCCACATACTACACACGTTTCACCAGACATTGATCGCCACCTAGCTGTCCAATTTTTGTAATACTTTGTCGGGTTTGTTGAATTTATTGGGTGCCTACCACAGAGCTATATTCATCAAGCTAGTTGCAAATTTAGTCACTATTTGGTGCTTCGCTATCTTTGCCTTGAGCCAGTCTTGTAAGCTTTTTTTATGCCTTATTCCTACAGGACGCGGGTGATCACAGTCTTCCACGACTGTCTATCTTTCATACATTTAAGCAAAATTTATCTCTTTACTCTCCTCCTTACTCTCTGCTCTTCCACCCATTTACACAAGCTCGTTAGATAATGTCACTCAATGTTTCCTTTGCCCCAATTTTGCCTTCAGTAATTTTTTCTTTCTCATGCTTTTTTTCCGCACAAAAGAACCTACTCGTGTAACTATAGCTGACGGGAAAAAAAGCAGTCTTTATGAGCAATTTTTCATAACTTCCTAATGCACCAAAGATAAATGATAATAGATGACGTCCTAGCCGCCGAGTGCAGACCCACGTGATCGTCCCAGATAAACTTGCGATGCACAAGTGAGAAAGAGCCGCATGACAGAGATTGACATATAAACACCCACCCCAGCGGTAAGAGGGATAGCCTCTCGCAAACATTGCACACGTAAATGTAAAACACACGTTTAGAATGAGGGCCCCCAAAACGACGAAAACTGAAATGAATTCGAAAAATATAATGACGGTACATTATTTACATTATTCAGACTATTGTCCACATCTTTGTCGCCATATTTATTGCAACGTTTCGGCCGTTGTACGCTCCGGCATTCTTCAGGTGGTTGGAATGTCGAACTGAACCCTTTATTTCGCTCACTGGGGTAGACTGTTCTAGTTTCACGTGCCATGTTTAATGGATGTCAGCGGTAGAAACGTTGTAATGAATATGGCGACAAAGATGAGGACAATAGTCTGAATAATGAAAATAATGTACATGATATCTTATCTCAGAAATACAGATAGATATAATGACGGCCTTTAACATTTTTGCTATCCCAGATGTAAGTTAAACTATCTTAAATGTAAAGTATATTGCAAAATTGGTCCAATAAACAGTCTCAGATTAATATTATGCAATAAATAATTTCTATTTTTAATCCGATATTATTTTGTATTATACTAAACATTATTTCAGTGAAACACGCGTTTGAGTAGACGCCATTTGTGAATTACGTTTATCGGCCCATTGCATGTGAAACCACCGTCTGATCTGATCGTTTGTAGCCGAGCGGTCAAAAACCCGTCGGATCAGAGGTTGGCTTCCTCTACAAAGTAGAAAGCAGATTCGAAATCCTGTTGGTGAGCACATTTTCTATATTCTAAGTTTTTCGAATGCGCAGGCCGGTAGACGTAATTTACACTGTTAAAAAAAAACAAAAAAAAAATAAAACAAGACGTCTAGTAAACCACGTTTTTCCACTAAAAAACATATTTTGAGTAATAAGAATTTTTTTAATAAACTGAACTTCTAATTCCATAAATTTTCTGATTCCCATAAAATTTCAGATTATTTGAAACAGTATCCATTAGATAATCCCAATGCTTTGGTTTGGTTTGGTTTGGTTTGGTTTGGTTTATTTTGTTTTACGATATATCAACATCGATGGGTTATTTAATACCGACAAGATTTTTATTACTGGTAATATTTCCTATCTATCTATCTATCTATCTATCTATCTATCTATCTATCTGAATCTCTTCTTTTCAATCTATCTATCTATTTCAGTATATATTGTTTTGGTTTGGTCTGGTTTGTTTTACGGTATATCAACCGCGATGTGTTATTTAATGCCGACAAAGTTTTTATTGCTGGTAATATATTTTTTTCAAAAATGTATTACTAGTAATATTTTTTTCCATCAAAAATCTCTTTCTGGTAATATTTTTACTTCGAAACTGTATCGCTGGTAATATATATTTTTTTTCAAGAATGCATTGCTGGTAATGTATTGCTGGCAATAATTTTTTTCTTTAAAGATTTATTGCTGGTAACAATTTTTTACAAAGTATTTCTGGTATTAAAACCTATTTTTACACTTTCATGGTGTTTTGACCCTAACAGGTCAGGATTAAGAGGTGGTTCCACGCTCCTCAAAACCTTTTGATCAGAGGCCTTGCTTCTGGACGTAGTTTATCGTCTTACCCAGGATGCGGATGTAGTTTATCGTCATACCCAGGGCGGATATAATCCCGACTTCACATGATTAATCTGACGTGTTTAACTAACCCGAAAATGCATTTTTATTTTATTATTATATTATTTATCGTTTATATTGTTCTTTTGTCTTTTTTTCAGAAATGAATGAAATATTTGGATCCCTGTTTATGACGTTGTTTTTCGCGTCGGCTTTGGCCCAACATGATACATCAATTTGCAAACCATATAAAGATTCAGGTAAGTTAATATTTATCGCACATCTTCTGATGGCGCTAATTTCGATACAAGATCTGGCCTCTTGAGCCAGACTTTCAAGTTTTTAACACTAACTAAAGTCAATAAACCCTTTAGAAGGAACTGGAAACTCAGTCCAAGCAGAAAAAATGGTATAAAACTCTACTGTTCAAAAGTTCAGATAGGAGTGGAAACGAACTCCTATGGAGGAAAAAATAAAGTAAATAATGTTTCAGAGTTTAGGCGAAGGCGTCAGAAGCATAGCGTTAAATTTGATATGTTATTTTTTTATAAAATTGTTCTATTAATAAAGATGGAAATTGATTCATTTTTCGTAGCTGGATAAAGAAATATGACAATGGAGATTTTCTGGTTAAGTTTTTAATGCACATCATATACATAAACGTTTTTGCTGACATGTTACACCGAGTTGAAAACAGCCTAGAACTTAGTGTCCACTGAAAATTAACCAATATAAATGACCTCATAAACTTCTATTCCCATCATAACAACAAAATAAAATCCGGAATGATCATTGGATTCTATTTAAGAGCACTATGAAATTGCAGCCCACAATATTTACACGAAGAGGAGAATTATATTGAAAATATATTCAAGACCCTTCAGTACCCTAACAATTTCAATGTTAATGCGAAAAATAAGACCCATAAAGTATACCAAAATAGAAGCGATGGCTTTCCTGACAAATACAACGAATCAAACCAATATATTATTCTACCCACTATCACAACTACAACCAAAAAGAATTTATCTAAACTCACCATAAAATTTGTCATAACTGCATCTAAAACAATCTAAAGCCTTAATCGACAAAAAACAAAACGACCAGCTAAAACTTGAAGAATGAATTTACTCTATCAAATGCAGGAATTGCCATTGGATAAACCTCAAGAAGTTTAAACAAAAGGCTACCTGAACACAAAAGGAATATTTTAAAACGTAAAGAAACTGGCCACAATTTTGTCATACGGAATGCTGCTTTAATTAAAAGAGAAAATAATCCACTGATACGAAAATGTCTGGAAAATTGCCTTCATCACTAGTTCAGCCATAGTAAATTTGCGCCCAGTATACTTTTAATATATCGCCCTTTTGGTAGATTTTCTGTTGTAACAATGTTGGATTGTCTGGGACAAAGGTGATGAAGAGAAAAAGAATATAGATGAATTTGGCTAGATTGAAAAAAATATTCTTTCAAAAATTTTGAAACTACCAGCGTCTCTCGTTCGTGCGCATGCATAGATGTGGCAACATCAACAAAGACAAGTTCGAAAAAATCGTAACGGATGAAAAGCGTCACAAAATTTTTTTCCAAGTTGTCATACTATTTTTCTAAATACTGTTGATATATAAAATTATACAAAATTATATATCGTTATATCATTCATATATATATATATATATATATATATATATATATATATATATATATATATATATATATATTAAGAAAAATATACGGAAAAAACAAACAAATATCCTTATATGCAATTATGATGTTTTAATGTTAATATAATGTCAACGTCGGACGTTTCGGTCTAATAAACCATCTTCAGGACATATTCATAAAATATAATTAACATTATCAATTCAACATGACAAAGACGATGGACATAAGAACAAGACTTATCCAAACAGATAACTGAAAGTTTTATATGATCAGCGTTCCGTTTGGATAAGTCTTGTTCTTATGTCCATCGTCTTTGTCATGTTGAATTGATAATGTTAATTATATTTTATGAATATGTCCTGAAGATGGTATATTAGACCGAAACGTCCGACGTTGACATTATATTAACATTAAAACAGCATAATTGCATATAAGAATTTTTGTTTGTTTTTTCCGTATATTTTTCTTCATACAGTCGGATCTATATCCATATATTTGCTTACACACACACACACACACACACACACACACACATATATATATATATATATATATATATATATATATATATATATATGTCGCAAATATAGCGTTGGTGTTGGTAAAACAGTGTTCGATATAATAAAACAGAGCTATTAATTATTTATTAATAAATATACATGTTATCCGGTAGCACGACTCGGGTTTTCGTGCACCTGAAGAATGCGATGTGCATGAAACTCTGAGTCATGCTACAGATGAAGAATAAGATGTATATTTATGAAGATACAATATATATATATATATATATATATATATATATATATATATATATATATATATATATGTAATTGCGTATTTGGGCGGCAGTCTCTCTTTTATACAAGTTTCATTTAAAACGATTGACAAGGTTCTGCATAATAAGGTTTTTTTTTAATTAATTTTTCTTATAATTTTCTTCATTTTTGGGATATAAATTCTATAGAAATTGTCCAATTTTTTGTATGTCCGAGCGCTTTCGGATATACTTTTAACCATTATCAAGGAGGATTTTATTTTTACTTTTAATTGAAGTAATTTATAAACATTTAGTAAATTATTAAAATATGTAAACCAACTATAAGGAAATCCTTATTATTTACCATTTTATAAAGTTTGAAGTAATTGGCAGTTAGCTGATGATTTGACAATCATTTCAATAAACAATATAATAAAGTGTTTATTATTATTGTTTCCAATTCTCAAGAACAAAAAAAATGTATAAATTCATTTCCAGTTTTATTGAAATTCTAATAATCGCTTTTTAAAACAATAAATATTGCCGAAGACTGGAGGTACTTAAAATAACAACGGTGTCAAGGAAAAAACCGTGCATTTGACACGCCGTCTTATTACAGGAACTTTTGACCATATTTGCCGTAAAGGTCTGTAATATAAAGACTATAATTTTGATATACGCTAACATCTTTCATTTCATTTCCAGGGAAAGCAATGCCGTCTTTACCTAAGGGCTACTCTGTCCGAACGGAATGCAACATCATCACTGAAAACATGACTATTGAAGTTCATGAATTTTACGACGCATCCTTGAATATGTCCGCCTACAAACAGACCGAAATGGACGGTGAGATATACGCCATCTTGAATTACAACACAAACCAATTCATCTACATTGAACCCTCCGAAGGTAAGACATCTACTCCGTTGTGCAGATTAATTATACAGAAAGATATGGAGGACCATGATCACCTACACCCTTGTGCAAATTAATTGAAGTAAAATGAATTAATCCGTTATTGTTTACTTTTTTCGTATTTTTCTAAAGAAGCCTGACTCAGTGAACATGTTAATAATTTGTATGCCGATTCGACAAAGTCGTTCTTGCAGATTGACCACAGATTCTAGATTGGATTTAAATCAGAAGAGTTTCCAGGCCAGTCACTTAGTAATACTTTGATTTGCTTACTGGTAAGGCTTGCCATTGTGTTCGCGCAGCGTTACAATTTTCGTACGCTTCTTAGAGTAACATCCATCGCAGACAATGGCTGTAGGACAACTAATCGACAATCGAGACAATAGTTTCTGAGCGTGATGAAAATCTGATGCAATCACGGATGACGCAATATTTTTCAAGGCCAAAAAAATTTCATCATGCATCCTGAAAATAGATTCATATTACTGCACTATCTAATTTCATTAATTATTTAATTAATTTCATTAATTAATGTATAGTTAAACTGAATTAGGCAATATTATCAATAAAAACATGACTATTGAAGTTCATGAATTTTACGACGCATCCTTGAATATGTCCGCCTACAAACAGACCGAAATGGACGGTGAGATATACGCCATCATGAATTACAACACAAACCAATTCATCTACACTGAACCCGCCGAGGGTAAGATATATGTTTTCTAGAAGCCTTGTGCTAAATTAAGCTAAGATTTCAAAATGCTTATAGCGCACTTTCTTTCATTGTCGTTACGAAACACAAAAATTAAAAGTAAGTTCTCAGATAAAAGTAAAACTTACTCAAATGAATCGAATCCGTTTCTGTATTGTCGGTGGGTTTCTCTGTTGGGTCTGTGAAATTGTTAAAATATTTTCTGAGCTGTCCTCCTTTACGGCAGCGAATGTTGCACGGTCTCATCAAAGATGAAGAAGAGACTCGAGGCAATAGTAGTGTAGTTCTACAGAAAGATGCTAAGGATACCATGAACCGAAAATTCCAGCAACGATTCAGTTTTGGGGAGGATGCAAACAAAAAGGAAACTTATAATTAACATCAGAAAGAGGCTGTTGAAATTTCTGCGACACTTAATGAGAAATGAAGGATTGGAAAATCTGGTACTCCCATGGCAGACACAAGGAAAGAGGCACAAAGGAAAACAACTCACAGGGCAGAAAGATTCATGCACAACGTAATCTGACCAGTTTTCAATTAACACCCGACAATTCCATGTGACCGGTAACATGAACAATAAACATCAATCAGCTAAGTAAACGGAACGGAAATCATTGAAATTACCGGACGGACAGCATCTCCCAGCCAAGGGCAGACCAAAATTGACATTCTCAATCCCAACCGTGACTGTTAATCTAAACAAGCAACCGGAAATCCTTAATGTCCGACTTTGTTTTCGCTTGACCTCAAATGCCTTCTTTTACTTTTTAGTTCTTTTCTTTACCTTCGATCAAATGGATACCGCCTAGAAGACCCGACTTCAAAGACCCAATCTGTCGGCCACAAAACAGAAATACTTTGGATCTAGATAAAATCACACTTTCTTCTTCAACTTGGGTGTTCTTCTCATAGTGTCAAACACACACACAAACACACAGACATAGACACGCACTCACACGCATTATTCTGCACAGATATTGGTGTCGCATTATCTTGCACATTCCGATATAAAAAACTAAAACTATCCCCACACACAAATTTAATCTTTGTACATTGAACATTTTTGGATTGCCATTAAGTCTCAATAAAATAGAATTCCTGACCCTTGAATTACTTAAGACTTTGTCATTATCCACGCTCATTAAACTATGTCAACAATTTTTGACAGCAAAATTTTATGATCATAATTTTTTTTGCCTAAAAATCACTATGCCTGATAACGTGATCATAATCAACTAATCAGATTGTATTTTAAAGTGATAGCAATCTGAGCCCCTTTTTTTGCACAAAACGAAAATCTTCGACTCATGTTAGATGCGGGATATATCGTGGCATAGCCATATGCCTCTCCATAGAATTCTGAAACCGGTAAAGTTACTCTAAATAAATATTCTAAAGATTTCAGTTTCCTTTTCAACTTCTTTTTCATACACCCCCCATATATATATATATATATATATATATATATATATATATATATATATATATATGAATATAAAAGTGAGCATTGAAGTCAACACTGAGAAGCGTTAGGCTGTTTCATGTTGGACGCAATCGTCAGGCGGCCTGACGAATGCGTTCAGCATGAAACAGTCTGTCACCTCTCAGTGTTGACTTCAATGATCACTTTTATATTCATATTTACATACGCTCTATTTCTGATATTGAGCACTTTATCCCATAAATATACCACACCTTAAAACAATATATATATATATATATATATATATATATATATATATATATATATCATAGCGATGTCAAAGATAGTGTGAAGTCAAAAATGCAATGAGATATTCAAAGAAAAGATATTTAAGGAAAGCGGTCTTTGTGCTCGATATCAAAGATAGAACGTTAATAGGATTAATGTGAGTAAAAGATTATCACTTAGCTGATTCATGTTATCTTAATCATTACGACTCCAGAGTTTCCTAGACGGGCCTGTCCGTCTACTTTTTAGTGGGTATGAGTAAATTGCTGATACCTCCTGAAGACTGGACAGACCTTGTCGGAATTTCCTAACCGGTAATAATAAAAGAGTAATTGCCTCAAGTGTTCATCCACCCAATCTTAACTCCATCAACCACCATAATAATATTCGTTAGATATAAAATGGATTCGTACTTATTAATACCAAATGAATATTCCTCGTACTTCCATCTATTCCAATAACCTGTTTTTTTTTTCTTATTTCAGATGGTATGGCAAAGTTATGTCAAGTGACTGAGTTGAACAAATTCGTACCGAGCTTTGATAAACAAACTAAAGAGTCGAATATTATTCGATTGGTTGATGCACTGAATTATGGGAAAGGCAGTTCGTTAATGTATATCAAAAGCGACAATTTACGCGGTGAGAAGGTTCAAATTTGGAAGGCGTGTGTCTATGACCAGGCGTTGCAGGCGACTTTTGATGTCTCGTGGTATTTTAGCGGTAAGTAATTTTTTTATCATTCTCATATCTATTAACTTGCATATGGTCTCATGCATGCGCAGGCAGACTTTCCAAAAATATGCAGCAGATACTTGGCAAATCATAATAATGGCTGACAATGCTTCATCAAATAAAAATGAATTTAAAGCATTAAAAATAATATTTAATAATATTTCGATTTGGTTTGTTTTGTTTTACGGCATATCAATACCTAAATGGGTTATTTAAAGCCGACAAGATTTTTATTGCTGGTAATATTATCGTCTTACCCAGGACAAGACAATATTTCATCTATTAAAAATGAAGATGTAAATCAAGACTAGTAAAAAATGAATAATGGCTTTAAAAAAATCGTTTCACCCCAAGTAAGGAAATAAAGTCATTAAAACAGGGGTTGAGAGAAGATGAGAAAAAAATAAAAACATTAAGGGATGAAAATAAAAGAACTGGAATTAAGAAGACAGAAGATAACGATTGATATTGCATTTAGATTTTTGAAGATCAAAGGCAACAAAGCCACTAGGATGCAAGGGGTTACTGAGTGTTAGAGAATATGAGAAAAACTACTATTAATGAGAGAGGACAATAAAAGAACTGGAATTAAGAAGACAGAAGATAACGATTGATATTGCATTTAAATTTTTGAAGATCAAAGGCAACAAAGCCACTATGATGCAAGGGGTTACTGAGTGTTAGAGAATATGAGAAAAACTACTATTAATGAGAGAGGACAATAAAAGAACTGGAATTAAGAAGACAGAAGATAACGATTGACATTGCATTTAAATTTTTGAAGATCAAAGGCAACAAAGCCACTATGATGCAAGGGGTTACTGAGTGTTAGAGAATATGAGAAAAACTACTATTAATGAGAGAGGACAATAAAAGAACTGGAATTAAGAAGACAGAAGATAACGATTGACATTGCATTTAAATTTTTGAAGATCAAAGGCAACAAAGCCACTATGATGCAAGGGGTTACTGAGTGTTAGAGAATATGAGAAAAACTACTATTAATGAGAGAGGACAATAAAAGAACTGGAATTAAGAAGACAGAAGATAATGATTGATATTGCATTTAGATTTTTGAAGATCAAAGGCAACAAAGCCACTATGATGCAAGGGGTTACTGAGTGTTAGAGAATATGAGAAAAACTACTATTAATGAGAGAGGACAATAAAAGGACTGGAATTAAGAAGACAGAAGATAACGATTGACATTGCATTTAAATTTTTGAAGATCAAAGGCAACAAAGCCACTAGGATGCAAGGGGTTACTGAGTGTTAGAGAATATGAGAAAAACTACTATTAATGAGAGAGGACAATAAAAGAACTGGAATTAGGAAGACAGAAGATAACGATTGACATTGCATTTAAATTTTTGAAGATCAAAGGCAACAAAGCCACTAGGATGCAAGGGGTTACTGAGTGTTAGAGAATATGAGAAAAACTACTATTAATGAGAGAGGACAATAAAAGGACTGTAATTAAGAAGACAGAAGATAACGATTGATATTGCATTTAGATTTTTGAAGATCAAAGGCAACAAAGCCACTAGGATGCAAGGGGTTACTGAGTGTTAGAGAATATGAGAAAAACTACTATTAATGAGAGAGGACAATAAAAGGACTGTAATTAAGAAGACAGAAGATAACGATTGATATTGCATTTAGATTTTTGAAGATCAAAGGCAACAAAGCCACTAGGATGCAAGGGGTTACTGAGTGTTAGAGAATATGAGAAAAACTACTATTAATGAGAGAGGACAATAAAAGGACTGTAATTAAGAAGACAGAAGATAACGATTGATATTGCATTTAGATTTTTGAAGATCAAAGGCAACAAAGCCACTAGGATGCAAGGGGTTACTGAGTGTTAGAGAATATGAGAAAAACTACTATTAATGAGAGAGGACAATAAAAGAACTGGAATTAAGAAGACAGAAGATAACGATTGATATTGCATTTAGATTTTTGAAGATCAAAGGCAACAAAGCCACTAGGATGCAAGGGGTTACTGAGTGTTAGAGAATATGAGAAAAACTACTATTAATGAGAGTGGACAATAAAAGAACTGGAATTAAGAAGACAGAAAAGAACGATTGACATTGCATTTAAATTTTTGAAGATCAAAGGCAACAAAGCCACTAGGATGCAAGGGGTTACTGAGTGTTAGAGAATATGAGAAAAACTACTATTAATGAGAGAGGACAATAAAAGAACTGGAATTAAGAAGACAGAAGATAACGATTGACATTGCATTTAAATTTTTGAAGATCAAAGGCAACAAAGCCACTAGGATGCAAGGGGTTACTGAGTGTTAGAGAATATGAGAAAAACTACTATTAATGAGAGAGGACAATAAAAGAACTGGAATTAAGAAGACAGAAGATAACGATTGATATTGCATTTAGATTTTTGAAGATCAAAGGCAACAAAGCCACTAGGATGCAAGGGGTTACTGAGTGTTAGAGAATATGAGAAAGACTACTATTAATGAGAGAGGACAATAAAAGAACTGGAATTAAGAAGACAGAAGATAACGATTGATATTGCATTTAGATTTTTGAAGATCAAAGGCAACAAAGCCACTAGGATGCAAGGGGTTACTGAGTGTTAGAGAATATGAGAAAAACTACTATTAATGAGAGAGGACAATAAAAGAACTGGAATTAAGAAGACAGAAGATAACGATTGACATTGCATTTAAATTTTTGAAGATCAAAGGCAACAAAGCCACTAGGATGCAAGGGGTTACTGAGTGTTAGAGAATATGAGAAAAACTACTATTAATGAGAGAGGACAATAAAAGAACTGGAATTAAGAAGACAGAAGATAACGATTGATATTGCATTTAAATTTTTGAAGATCAAAGGCAACAAAGCCACTATGATGCAAGGGGTTACTGAGTGTTAGAGAATATGAGAAAAACTACTATTAATGAGATAGGACAATAAAAGAACTGGAATTAAGAAGACAGAAGATAACGATTGACATTGCAATTAAATTTTTGAAGATCAAAGTTGCCTGGAAAGCAAGAAGCCGGAAAAAAGTTTCACAAGCGAGAAGTGCAAGAAAAGAAACTGTTGGCATAGAATTTACAGTTATTCTAGCCATTTCATACGTAAAATATTAGACCTTGGCGCCAATCTAGTGCTTAAATTGTGCTTAAATTCACAAAGTCTAGGTACCATAGAGGAAAATTCACCCGAAAAATTACCATTAAAATATTTACAGAAAAGCCACAGGAAAACTACATTACGGCGATGGGAAAGTGACGAGAAGCCGAGATGTCAGGTCAGGACTAATAACATTGCAGATTCTTCTTTGGATTTTCTAAAGAATCACTAAATACCTAGCTGAAGGATCAGTGCAAATGTGACAGCAATATTCTATGCGTTGACGAATGGATATAAAGCTGTAAGATAGATCCCGGCGAAAAAGACTGTTTAGCACGACGAACTAAACCAACTTTTCTAGCAGCATTTCTAGCAATTTATTCAATATAATCTTCCCACTTCATGTGAGCGGAAAACGTTAGCCTGAGAAGGCGTGAGGAGTCACTCTCCTGGAGGTTAGCATCAGCCTTGCTGATAGGAGGTAGACAGTGGTCTTGCAGACAATTAAAAGACAATGCTTCATCAAATAGAAATGAAGATGAAAGCTGTTGTAACCCATAATATTAGGAACAACAAAATATAATAGAACAGTTAAATATGTTTTGAAACAAATCAATATTCGTTTTTATTCTCACCGACTAGGATACAGCAGGATTGGGTTGGATAAACAATTCACTGTCTACATTGTCCAGCAGCCATGTTGTCTCCTCTACACTTTTTTTCGTGAAGAGTCAATGATTAGTTAGGAGAGAGCTATCTCCCCTAACAAAAGCAAATGTCACTCAAATATCAGGTCATCCCATAAGTTCTGTCCGAATTTTACCTTTTTTTAAAATGAACGAAATTTAAAGAGTATTTTATAATGTCTAATGGAGCTGAACATTATTTTTATGTTTAGATGCATTTAAACTGATCAAATTTTATTTCAGAGAACAATAAAATTAAATTTTGTTTGATTAAAACCCTGCTAACATGGAAGTACCCAAGAATCCTTTGAGGCACATGCTTTATGAGTTCAAGAAAGGAAACTCAGCAGCCGAAGCGGCTAGAAACATTCACTCAGTTTATGGAGAGGAATGTGTGAATGAAAGAACTTGTAGAAGATGGTTTGCAAAATTCAGAGGTGGAGATTTCTCCCTTGAAGATGAAGATCGAACCGAACGTCCAGTTGAGTTTAATGAAAAGCTTCTTGAAGCAGTCCTTGAAGAAAATCCTGCTTTATCAGTTGAAGAATTGGCAGTGGTTCTCAGTTCAAACCATACAACTGTTCATCATCATCTTCAACAACTTGGAAAAGTTCCTAAACTTGGAAAATGTGTGCCTCATGTATTGTCTGAAAACAACCTCAAATCCCGAGTTGACATCTGCTCTTCTCTCCATTCTCGCCAACTTGTTTCACCTTTTTTGGATAGACTTGTGACTGGCGACGAAAAATGGATCTTTTATCGAAATGTTAAGCATCGTAGACAGTGGCTTGGTAAAGGGGAAAGACCCCAGCCACAGCCGAGAAGGGAACTTCATGGGCAAAAGGTTCTTCTTTCAATCTCGTGGGATCGCCAAGGAATAATCCACTTTGAATTCTTACCACCTAATGCAACAATTAATGCTCAAATATACTGTCAGCAATTAGAGGGTTTGAACCTAGCTTTGAAGAAAAAAAGACCTACTCTAGTGAATAGAAAAGAGGTGATGTTTCATCAGGACAATGCGCGACCCCACACAGCAAGAATCATGTCACAAAAGATCGAAGAACTTGGTTGGGAGAAAATTCCTCATCCACCTTATTCTCCCGATTTTGCTCCTCCAGACTACCATTTGTTTCGTAGCTTACAGAATCATTTGGAAGAAACAGCTTTCGTAACACAGGAAGAGATTAAAACTGACATTTGTGAGTTCTTCGAATCAAAGCCAAAAGAATTTTACAGTAATGGAATTAGTAAGCTTGTTAATAGATGGAAGGAAGTCATAGATAATCAGGGAAAATACATTGTTGATTGTATCTTTAATCAAATGTAACATTTGGTCACTTTTCTTTATTCAATATTCGGACAGAACTTATGGGATGACCTGGTATTAATAGTATTTGCAATGCTTCATATAATAAAAGTAAATACTACTCGAAAATTAATAATAGTCGTGAGTGCTTCATCTATATGTAAAATTCTGTGGCTTCCGTTCGTCCGTCCTCACACCATCGAAAATAGCCATACATTGAGCGATCGAAACCAAATTAAAGAAATACTGTTTATCTTGAAGTTCTATAAAATTAAATTAAATTAAAGAAACTATTAAATCGCGAAGTAGGATTTTTGTCAAAGAATTATTCCAAACGAATCATGTTATTCAAATTCCATCAATTGGTTTGCGAAATTGAATGAAACGTAGAGTTTTTAAATCACGACAAAAAATGTTAGCTATAACTTCAACACTATTAAATACTGTGTGGATTTCAACGTCAGCATGTTACAAAAAAATTATATTTTAATTAAAAAAAAAAAGAAGACAAAGTCAGTTAGTTATGTACCATGCGTGATATAAGCTTAGGCGATCATGTATCTTTCGATAGATGACTGACAAGGCAGATTTATTTTCCCGCAGTAGGTTACCATTTCTTTCTGCGGTAGACAGTTGCCATCCAAGGCAATCCGGGTCTGTCCTGCTATTTATCCATAGCTGGGCGGGAGAGAAGAAGAGGATTCTTACCTTTTCGAAGGGTATTAGCACGTAAGTGAAAAAAAAAGATAAAACAAAATTCTATTCAAAATGAATAATAATGGTTGCCAATGCTTCATCTAATAAAAAGATATTTCTCACGATCTCGGCATATCTCAGGGTACTTTTCGCAAATTACCCCCAGAAATGTCAACAATATTTTTAATTTGTTCTTGTGTCTTCCAAGAACAAAAAAACTGGTTTTCAGTATTTTTGCTTTTTTATTGTAAATAGGTGGTAGCGTAGAGATTAAGGCATTTTCTACGGCTTATCTAACATTTGCAGGTTATTTAAAGCCAGAAAATATTTTTACATTTCCAGATTTCTTATTGAGCTAATAATGATTTAGTGATGCAATTCTTGCTAATTAACCAATAGCTGGGAGGAGAAGAAGTGGATTCATGCCTTTCCCAGGAGTATTTGCGCGTAAGGGAATATAACAAACCTGGCTGGAATTAGAACTCGGCTCTCCGATTAACAATTAAGAGCCATTATCCATTAAACCACCCACACATCCATGATTACAGCAAATGGTATTCCTAAGTGATCATCCATCTATGTACTGACCAGGTTTGACATTGCTTAACTTAGTACTGGAACCGGTGTTTCAACGTGATGTGGCCGTAAGCCGGAGAGGTTATATTCGTTGGTTATTTAGATGTCGATGTCATATGGAGGTAGAGTTAATTGTGTGGATCAGGTAGTAATTATAATGCATAATCTCATTTTCGTAGGGATGAATATGAACCAGCATTGCAGAGACAAGATAACACAATAATCAATATATGTGATATCCTATATCAACTAAAATAATGGTCGCCTGAAAATGATCAGAGTGTACATGTCTGAAACATTGTGTTTATAATAATCAAGATGCGAACAAGAGTTGGAATAAATCAGTGTGTATAATTGTTTTGTTTTTTATTACTATTTGTTATAGCGGAGGGGTGGAGAACCAGCTCTGGAACGCGAGCTGTCCCAGTTCGGATGCATCTCGTTGGCAAAACAGTCGACAAAAAGGGGAACGTCAAAAGACATGAAAGAATCTATGATTACTCTGAGTTTGACCCCAAAGCACCAGATTATAAAGTCTTCGAGGTATGGATTTTTTTTTTTAATCATTTCAGTTCCAAGTAGGACACGGGTTGAGGGGACGATTACATAGAGTGAAAGAGAAAGGGAAGACTTTAGTGTGGAGAAGTGGGGAGAGAACAATAAGAGAAACGGGATGCATGAAGAGAGAAGATGGCGATTGATGTTGCATTTAAATTTTTGAAGACTATAGGTGGCAGGGAAGCAAGAAACGTGATATGTGCGAGAAGAGACGCTGTTACAATAGAAGACGCCTAGTTGCCACTCTAGTAGCCCGCTTAAATTAATGAAATCGAGCCATTAAGGAAAGAAGCAGATCAGCGGGAAGCCACATCAAGTCAGTGAGAAAGTGACTGAAGTCGAGATGCCAGGTCAGGATCGATTATATTGCAGACTCTTCTTTGAATTCTGTCAAGAATATCGAAAGATGCTGCAGGAGAACCAGACCAGATTTTTTTAAAGCATTTCCTCCTAAGGAATACCACTAGCACGCAACGGGTTACAGAGAGTGAGAGCAAAAAAGGGGTGTTTGAGGAAAGGATATAGAGAAGGACGGGAATGGGAATCAAGGCATCAGAAGATGTCGATTGACATTACATTTGAATATTTGAAGATTATAGCAGTCAGGGAAGCAAGTAAGAGGAAGGGAGTTCCACTGACAGGAAGTACGAAAGACGAAGCTGTTGGAGTAGAAGAGACGGCTACATTTAATTGTTTTGACAGTGAAGGGGTGGGACCGAGATTCCAACCTAGTAGCACGCTTAAATTCATGCAGTTGGGCTACCGGTGAAAGTAGCTCATCAAAGCAGTGGCCATGAAAATATTCGTAGAAAAGGCAGACGGAAGCCACATCGCGTTTGGAAGCAGTATGCACGGACGGATGATAGATTTATAAAAGTGCATGATGGATTCTGAAGAGAAAATTTTTCTGTCACGACACAGTGAACCAACTTTCCTAGCACTAGATGCAGAAATTGATTCGATATAACCATTCCACTTCATTTCAGTGGAAAACATGAGGCCAAAACGCCACAAAATGTTGCTTTGCTGTAGTTTAGAATCGATCATTCTGATGGCAGGCAGGAAAGGTTCTCTTTGGTAAATAAATTTTGTTTTGAAAACGTTTAAGTTGAGAAGCCATTTCTTGTCCCGTTTAACCACTGATTGGAGGTCCTTTTCGATAGGAGTTGACAGGTTTAGTCCTGCTACTAAGACAGAAATTAATAGTTGTGTCATCTGCATGAATGCCTAATTGGGAACTGATGACACCGAGAAGATCGAAAATAGAGTAGGTTGAAAGATAGAGATTTGGGGAGCTCCATATTAATATGAAATTATATGTATGCGTGCCTGTTAAACACAAACTTTATTACACGATTTGTTAGGGACGATTGGATTAAACCAAATATTCGTCCAGAGACATCGTAGCCCTCGAGATTGAGGAGACGGTGAGCATGGCAAACCCTGACGAAACCCTTTAAGATATCTAGGGCCACAGCCTGAGCTTCCCACTTCTTATCTAAAACTTAATAGACAAATTCAGTTATGGCCGTTAACACATCGAGGGTAGACCTGGACAAATGAAAGCTATATTGTTTATTCGAAAGGAGGCATTGGGAAGTAAGATGCTTAACCAATTCGGTGTTGATTAGAGCATCTTGAAATTTGCCAAAAATGTAAGAGGCTAATAGAGAGATAATTTAAGGAGTGAGAGTGTTTTCCAGAGTTCTTAAAGACAAGTGTCTGATTCTATCTTCAAATAGTGACTTTCACTTTCATGCTGATGACAGGAAGAAAAATCTCTATGTCGTGATTAAATGAAAGCAATTTTGTTTTGGAGGCGTGAAAATCTATAAGCCATTTCTTGCCCCAATTAACCACTGATTAGAGGTCCCTTTCAAGAGCAGTGTCCAGTTTTACTTTTGCAGTATGTGTCGGATTGCTACTAAGACGGGAGTAAATATTTGTGTCATCTGCATATTAGGAACATGATATCGGCAAGCTCGTTGACGAAGATCAGAAACAGTGTAGATCCAGGGATAGATTCCTGGGGTGAGGGTTGCATTAACATCAAATGAACTAGAAGCGTGTCCGTTCAACACGACTTTCATTACACAATTTTTTTTAGGAATGATTGAATTCAATCAAATATTCGTCCAGTGACACAGTAGCCCTTGTGGAGACGGCCAGTATGACAAAACCTTACGGACGTCTTTGGGATATCCAATGTGGCAGTTTCGCTGTTCATATCTAAAGTTTGGTAGATAAATTTAGAAATGGCGAAACGGAAGCCATATCGATTGTCCGAAGGAGGCTGTGCAAATTAAAATGCTTAACCAATTCAGCTTTGATTAGAACATCGAGTACTTAGACAAAAATGTAAGAGACTAATAGGGTGATAGTTTGAGGGGTTAGAGATCCACCTTCTCAGATTTCTTAAAATTACAGGGGTGGGGGCTTAGAGTAAGCTGGAAAGTAAGAAGTCGCGAGGCATTTGTTGTAACATATGAAGAGAACCGGGGTCACCTCAGGGTCACCTTTCTTGAGGACGACTGCACAGATACCGTCGAATCCACATGCCTCTATCCAAATGATAGCAGAAATTCTGGACAGAGTTATGTGCATATAAAACTAGATGCCAGGTCAGGACTGATAATGTAGCATATACTTCTTTGGACTTTGTCAAGAAGCTATGTACATCAAACCAAATGCAGCAGCAATATTCGATGCACTGACGAATGGTAGATCTATGAAGGGTCAAGATAGATTATCGCAAAATAATGTAACAATACAAGATGTGAGGAAATATACTTTTGTGAAAGAAAAGCATTTAATGCTTCGCTGGTCGGAAATCTGTGCCTATGTGTGTGAATATGTGTGTGTGTGTGAAATGCGCATGTGCGAGTTTACATCTGGTATGCGTGTGTGAAATGCACCACAAGGCTAAGTGAGTAAGCCACTTCAGAATGCAAGATTCGTGTTGTCGCTGCTATATCTTGGACCAAGGAAGACAAAGTGTTTATTTAACCGTCCTTTTATTGACCTAAAAAAGCGCCAACTAGCAGCGTCCTGCCAGACAAGGTAGAAATAAACATGTGCAGTGGTTTCTGACTTCATTGCAATTTTCGCGTTTTACACATCATGTTAGAACATCGATTGGTATGGATAGTGAAAAGTTAAACCTTACTACGAGCTACAAAGGATAGGAAGTTGTGGAGAGCCATAATCACTCTACATAACGTGCTATTGTAAATGGATAGCAGAACACGGAATGGGAGGGATGGTTAAAAGACAAACCTTACTACTAGCTACAAAGGATAGGAAGTTGTGGAGAGCCATAATCACTCTACATAACGTGCTATTGTAAATGGATGGTAGAACACGGAATGGGAGGGATGGTCAAAAGACAAACCTTACTACTAGCTACAAAGGATAGGAAGTTGTGGAGAGCCATAATCACTCTACATAACGTGCTATTGTAAATGGGTGGCAGAACACGGAATGGGAGGGATGGTTAAAAGACAAACCTTACTACTAGCTACAAAGGATAGGAAGTTGTGGAGAGCCATAATCACTGTACATAACGTGCTTTTGTAAATGGATGGCAGAACACAGAATGGGAGGGATGGTTAAAAGACAAACCTTACTACTAGCTACAAAGGATAGGAAGTTGTGGAGAGCCATAATCACTGTACATAACGTGCTATTGTAAATGGGTGGCAGAACACGGAATGGGAGGGATGGTTAAAAGACAAACCTTACTACTAGCTACAAAGGATAGGAAGTTGTGGAGAGCCATAATCACTGTACATAACGTGCTTTTGTAAATGGATAGCAGAACACGGAATGGGAGGGATGGTTAAAAGACAAACCTTACTACTAGCTACAAAGGATAGGAAGTTGTGGAGAGCCATAATCACTGTACATAACGTGCTTTTGTAAATGGATGGCAGAACACAGAATGGGAGGGATGGTTAAAAGACAAACCTTACTACTAGCTACAAAGGATAGGAAGTTGTGGAGAGCCATAATCACTGTACATAACGTGCTTTTGTAAATGGATGGCAGAACACAGAATGGGAGGGATGGTTAAAAGACAAACCTTACTACTAGCTACAAAGGATAATAGGCTGTTATGGAGAGCCATGATCGCTTACTTCCTTTTATGTGAAATCAGCATTTGTTTTTTATGTGTTCTATTTTCTTTCAGCTTCATTCTGGCTCTTTCTGTAAAGGGATTAAGGAAAAAAAAAACATTCCTGAAACGCCAATGTGTTTTTCCTATGGTCTTGAATCTGTCTCTATGGGAGCCGGTGGGAACATCAGAAGCGATCTTTACGTAAGTAAGAACCATCTTTTGAAAATATGCAGGTTGTTACTCGCTAACAAGTCTTATTGGGAATTTTTTTTTTTTTCAAAACCAAATCAAGGCGGGAAACCACTAGCACGCAGGGGGTTACAGAGTTGGAGCGAGAACAAAGAGGAGTGATAGAGGAAAGGATGAAGGGAAGTTTAGGGGATAGATCAGGGCATCTGGAGACGTCGATTGACGCTATTTCAATAGTTATATATATATCAGGGAAACAAGAAATGGGGAGGGAGTTCTACAGGCGAGAAGTGCGAGACACAAAGCTATTGGAGTAGAAGAAACGGATACATTTAACAGTTTCGACAGTGAAAGGGTGAGAGCGAAATGCCAGCCTAGATGAACGCTTAAATTCATGGAGTCTGGGAACCAGCGAAAGCAGCTCATCGGAGCAGTTACCATGAAACTATTTGTAAAAAAGACAGAGGGAGGCGACGGCACATCTGTGAGAGAGCGACTGCAGACGAGATGCCAGATCAGGGCCAATTACATTGCATATCCGTCTTTGGATTTTATCAAGGACTTTGAGACAATTAGAACGGGCTCCAGACCATATATGGCAGCAATACTCCATGCAAGAACGAATGGTTGATTTTTTGACTTGAAGGGTCGACTCCGGCGAGAAACATTTCCTGGCACGTCACAGGAAGCCAACTTTCCTTGCGGTGGACAAAGCTGTTGACTCAATGTATTCGTTCCATCTCAGGTCAGCGGACAATGTGAGACCGAGAAGTTGCAAAGAGGTGCTCTCGTGGAGTTGAGCGTCAGACATTTTAATGGGAGGCAGGGGTGGTACTCTCTGGTGAGTATACATTAGTTCTGCATTTCCATGCGCACTATTATCCTCATCTTTGTTGTTTTGATCACAGTGTTTCGACCATTTTGCCTAGCGGTCTTCATCAATTTCTCGTCGCTCTGGGTAACCTTCAGGAATTTAGAACAACTACTGAACATATCCAGCGATGTCCTGTCTAGCACTGTTAAGGTTTACAGCCATATCACGTTGAAACACCGGTTCTCGTACGACCACCGAAGTTAAGCATCGTCGAGCATTGTCAGTACCTATATGGGTGACTGCTTGAGAATACCAGGGTCTGTAAGCTTGGATGTGTCTGTGGTCTAATGGATAACGGCTCGGGTTCGTTATACTAATTTAGGCGAAAGTTATGAAACTACCTCTTCTCCTCCCAGCTATGGGTTAATTAGTAAAACGTGTATCTGTAAATCATTATTATCCGCAAAGATTTTTTTACAATAAAAATATTTTCGGGTTTGAATAACCTGCTAAAGGTTGGTAAGTCGTAAAAAACAAATCAATCAAATAGTAATGTCAATCCAGTTTCCACTGAGTCAAAGTATACATTGCCCGGCCCAGAGATTGAACTCACAATGGCTATATCACAAAATTCACTGACAAACTGTTTAGTTTACTCAGCTATTGTTTCGAGATACATATATATTCCTAGACTTCTTCAGGAGAAAGAGAATAATCTGCCCTCGCAGATTAAATAAAAGGGTTCCGTTTGAAATTCTATGAAAATTACTCGGATTGAAAAGCTCCTAAAGAGAGCCGGCGCGCACAATGCCCATATTGTTGTGATCACAACAATGATGAGGATAATAATTAGGATGTAAATAATGCAAATAATAACTGAAATCCAAATAGACATTACTTCAGTGATTTTTTCAGTCTTTCCTATTCTGTAGCATATAATGAGGAAAGAGGGCTTGGAAAATTTGACACTTACAGGACATATTGAGGGACAGCGGGGAAAAAGAGAGCTTTTGTAAATGATTGGCAGATCAAGAACTGGAAAGGATAGAAAGGACACAAAACTTGTTCAGAGCTAAAAGGATAGGAAGTTGTGAAGACCCATGATCGCTCATTTTCTGAAGGAACATGGCAGATAAAAGAAAAAATAATAATTACGACCCTTTTTGTTTTTTGTTTAAATTTTTTGGATGAAGTGTCATCATTATTTACATTACAGGCAGTGGAATAATGGATAGCAGCTCGGATTGAGGAATCGGAGAGCCGAGTTCGAATTCCAGTCAAATCCATTACATTCACTTACGTGCTAATGCCCTAAATGAATCCTCTTCTCCCCCACCTCCAATTATGGGTAAATAGCAGGACAACGGGGTTCTATAGCCATGGATGGTGACTGTCTACCGCAGAAAGAAATGGCAACCCACTGCGGGAAAAAAAATATGCCTCGTCAGTCATGTATCGAAAGATACATGATCGCATAAGCGTGTATAACGCATGGCACATAACTTACTGGAGGGCGCGTAAATGTCCACGTTTTTGTTGTTTTTATGACAACGGTTTGCCTTTTGTGCAAAGCCTTGTGCAGGCGTCTGTCGAACCGGGTAGCCCCCAGGAAATTTTGAACTGAAACCCTTTATTTGAAAACACTTTATTTAATCCACGGGGATAGATTATTCTCGTTCTACTACGTCTAGTTATTTAGTACTGCTTAGTCATTGCGTCCACTAAGTTTGAGTTTCAGTTTGTACTACTCGGCACAGAGATTGAACACACGCTACCAAACTTAAACAGACGCCTTAATACACAAGGTTATTATGCTGTTACAATAGCCTAGTGCAGGAGCCGGCAACCTTTTGCTAACTATCTGTCTACTTAGGGTTTTAAAATCATTCAGAGTACCAAGAGCATACGTATTTTTATACAAGACAAGGTCAATATACCTGTTCTACAATATATTTTATATAGTAATATATGGTAATTATACTTTAGTATATGTTAAAAATGAAACTGCTAAATATCTTCTTTGTGTTGTAGTAGTTATTGGTTCGGATTTCGTGATGTTTTTTACGGCTGCGTGACATTGGGAATTGTTTGGCGTGCCAAATGTGGGCCCTTGGTATAAACTATAAAATGAAGATCCAAAAATCAAGCCAAAGGAGAAATCTGTCATAACAGATGATGGAAGACATGGCACAGAATGAAAAGGTCAATTGCAATGATGTGCAAAACCTTCCAGAAGCAAAAAGTATAAAAGGGAAAATTTCATTAGAAATAAGGAAAGGTGTTCTTCATTGCCATATAATGAAATGCTATGAACTGATGAAGGCTGAAGTGCAAAATGGCTGAAACATTGTGATAATAACAACAAAGATAAAGACAATAATCTGAATGTAAAGAATAAAAACTAAATCCATAATTTATATCATCTTGTATTATTTAATGAAACAAATCTATTTAACTATAGAGCAAGGTGTTCTTAGGAGAGCGGGAAATTCTGCTAGAGTTTATTATTCCTGGTTACAGTCTTAATAACATAAGAAGTCGGCAACCTTTTTCTGTGTGCCAACTTAGGGTTTAAAATCATTTAGAGTACCAAGAGCATACGTATTTTTATACATGTCAAGATCAGTATACCTGTTCTAATTTATATAGTAATATATAGTAAATATACTTTAGTATATATTAAAATTGAAACAGCTAAATATCTTTGCGTTTTAGTAGTTATTGGTTCCGACTTCGTGATGTTATTTAGGCTGCGTACTATTACAAATTGCTTGATGTGTGGCACGCGTGTCGTAGGTTGCCGACCCATGGCCTAGTGGATTAAAGACTAGAGAGCCCAATGGTCTAAATGTCATGATACTAACAATAAAGATGAGGATATTAGTACAAATGTGAATAACGTAAATATATTTTTATTCAACTGTTCCCGCAACACCATCATCATCACGATCATCATTGCCATCATCATCATCGTGTGATCAGCTGTGGTCGTAGTGTTGCTACGCTACTGAACAACTGGCCACTTCCTTGAAAGGCAGAGAGGTATTCCTTCTTGGATAAGTCGACCTGGCTGAGCCATTCCTTTTCCATAACAAACCACAACCGACGTTTTACGTTATGCTAATTAATGTTTCTCCTGTGAGTATCAAATTTTCCAAGCCTTCTGCTATGGAGTAGCTGAACATCTCCCACAAGATGTACTCGTCTATTTGAATAGCACTCACTCTTACTGGGGGAGAGGAGCTAGCGATTTCATATCCTAGAGGGCGTTAAAGACGACGAGCAAGCTGCGCTGATCAGTTAGGATCAGTGCAAAGCATTTGATAGGGTCTTCCATCGGTACCTGCCTGCTGTTCTGCAGACCGTTGGATTCGAACCCTACATCTGCAAGTGGATTAGCCTCCTGTAGTGCTGTGGTACAGGTGAACGGAAAGCGGCCGCCGACTTTGAGCTGTCTCGGTCGGTTCGTCAGGGTTGCCCGCTGTCGCCCCTACTTTACGCTTTGGCGTTGGAGACTCTCCTTCACCGGCTGAGGAACAGCGCATGCAGTCTGGCTGTACATGGAATCACTGTCCCTGGTGGGTCTCGAGTCAGGGTTTCCACGTACGCCGATGACGTATCCACTTTCGTGTCGTCACGCAGCGACATTGAGCGGTACAAAAATGTCACGGGGGCTAAGATTGACCGCGACAAGTCTTCCGGTTTGCGGTTAGGGCGCCTGGGAGAGGGATTGATTTTCTGGAGCCCTTTGGTTCGTCCGCTGTTTCGGTGAGTGGTTCGGGACCGGACTCCAGCTGGAGAAAAACTGGTCAGAAGTACTGGCAAAGGTTGGCTCCGAAGGCGATTGTCCTTGAAGGGTAGGGCTGAGACGTGGACCACTTACGTTTTCCTCTCATCCTTTATCGGTTGTCTGTATTCTTCTCTGTAAGGAATGTAAGAAGGAGATCGAGCGTTTGCTCTCCTCTCTCTTGTGGGGTGGTCACAAGCATCACGTCGACAGAGATGTCTGTGCCCGACGCCAGTGTCATGAGGCCTCGGAATGCCATCACCGACATGCATCGAGGTTGACTTTCCTACGCCGCGCGTTGACAGATGACTCGATCTTGGAGGGGAGTGTGAGGGCCGCACAATCAACATGCTTTCGTTATATTGGCGATGTTCTACTTATATATCCTCGTGACACTGATTTTACCTGATCTAGTAGATCAACTGAACAAATTTGGAATTTACATCCGAAATGGAAGAACACGATTCCTTACTCTTCCTAATAACAGTTTAAAACTCAGTATCCACCGGAAATCAATCAATAAAAACGACCTAATCAACTTCTATTCCCATCATAACAACAGAATAAAATCATAATCAAAATCATCAGATTCTACTAGAGATATCTAAGAATGTGCAGCTCCAATTATTTACATGAAATACATTAAAAACACTTTCAAATTTCTTCAGCATCCAAATTATTTTATATTCAATTCGAAACAAAAATACCACAAAATATTCGTTTTCTGCCTTTATGTATGAATTCAAGTATGGATGTTGCATTACATAACTTTGTTTAGTGTAGAGAATCTCTGTAAGTTAATTATTGAGGTTGAATCTACCTTGGATGCAGTGCCAAAATATAACTCCGACCTTACAATATCTTCAGCCTTTGAATTCAAACACTCCAGGCTGGTGCTATGCCAGTAAAAAGAGTCATTTATTAGCCACAACGGCCATGTTTCTAAAACTCCAATTTAATCACGAACTGGTCAAGTGTAACTCTTCGTGAAATCAGGTCAACAGGATTCTCTACTGAGGATATGTATTTAAATGTTATCCTTGTTTTTATAATCGTTCTCAATTCGATCTTTCATGGCTTGTATATCCTTAAGCCGGTTTCTGACAAATAGGTTTTAGATACACTACTAATAATTCCATGGTAGGAATGGATTTTGTTTTTAATGGAGTCACTTTTCCTTTGGCGAACAGTATATGCGAATTCCCATTTTGCATTGCATAAACGACGAAACCATAAGCACGCGTCGCAAAATATACAAAAGCTACAAGACTTCCTCTGTATTAAGAGCTTGACGCGAGAAAGAGATGTCGGATAATGTAGACAAGTCCTCTGATAAGGCAGACCATATTTTCAAATATATTCTCGGAAACTCTCTTATTTCAGTTTGATTTTTAGATTGTAAAATGTAGTTGAAAAAAGAATTTCAAAGTGAAGTTAGATCACAAACAATATGTAATTTGCGTTAAGTGAGCAAATATCAAAGAACTTGTAAAAAGTTGAATTACAATTTGTATATTGCAAAATGTTCGTAAAATTTCGTAAATCTGAACAACATTCATTTAAGTTGTCAAATATTAAGGTAAATTTGAAAATTTCTGATTAAGTCTTCCACAGTCTGTATTCAATCACAGTAAGTCTGCAATATTAAAGTAAATTTGCATTAAGCTGCAAAATATGGGGAATTGAAGTGGGTCCCATGTAAGATTCCCACGTGACGGGTGCAGACATAATAATAAGAAAAGAATAGCAGACAACTGACTTATGATTTGTACAAATTATATTAGTCAACATTTGTAGCGAAATGTATTTTCCGATCTGGTCAAGGTTAACTCCTCGAGAAATCTGGTCAGAAGGTTTCTCTGCCGAGGGTATGTATTTAAATGTTATCCTTGTTTTTATGATCGTTCTCAATTCGATCTTTCATGGCTTGTATATCCTTAAGCCGATTTCTGACAAATAGGTTTTTGGTTTCAGATGTATCACTAAGTAACCATGATAGTACAACCTGTGCATCCACCATAAGGAACAAATCTTCAATCATAACATCATGATTTCAAAATTGTAGACAATGCTTTAAAGGCTATATACACTGCCAATGATTCCATGGTAGGAATGGATTTTGTTTTTAATAGGGCCACTTTTCCCTTGGCGAATAGAATATGCTATTAGGTTGGTGCAAAAATAATGACGTAATAATGTCGTTTTTTGACGTATTTTTGTAACGTCAAAAAACGACATTATTACGTCATTATTTTTGCACCAACCTAATAATTCCCATTTGGCAATACATAAACGACGATGCATGTAGTAATGCGTCGTAAACAATAAAAAGGTTTAAGACCTCCTCTGTATTAATAACTTGATGCGCGAAAGAGATGTCGGATAATGTAGACAAATCCTCTGATAAAGCAGGCCATGTTTCAAATATATTCTCGGGAACCTCCATCCTCTTTCCAGTTTAATTTTATAAGCAAAAGTTACCTTAAGATTAACTTCGATCTTATAGTAACAAGTGCATATAATGTCAACTGGCTGACTGGGCTAGTATCTGCCTCTTAGTCCTCTCATTTCTGTTTATTGTGATCTTTGTCACTGTCATCATATCATTGTTACGACAATACTTACATCCTAATATCTTTTCATAATGTTCATATTTAGAGATGGTATTTTCCTTTATCATAAATGATTTAAGCTCCTTACTATTAGTGTTGCAAGAGCGTAGGTTGAAATTGTCTTCCTTGAGTCTATCATCCGCCTTTTTATACAAATCAGTATGATTGTTAGTTTGTTGTAGATTATCTACATAAATGTTATCTTTGAGCACTTCAGTGCATTCATCAAGCTGGTACTGCTCTAATCAAAATTTTAAAATGTAGTTAATAAATGGGCGTGTGGTAAACTCAAAAATTAAGGTGTTATATGTGAAGGTTAACAGTTCGTCTACATTTTTTTATGAAGAAACCGAATTTTAGGTTTAATCATTAGAGAGACTTTCCTTATGTCGCCTAACATAACATACTTGTTTGTTTTGAATTTTAACAATAATTCAATCATAGTGTTGACCATGTTTATTCCTGAATAGGAAACCTCGTTTAAGGGTAACTTGCCCTCTGTTTTCAGTGAACAGTTGAAAACCGGTCTAATTTTTCTTGTAGCTTGAGACTCCATTTTGAACACAGGTCTATGTGGAATCCAAACACATTTTCCATACTCTTCTGGTGGTGTGTGTATTCTTTCTATAACTTCTTTTTTCTTGCTGAAAGAATACTTCGTTATAATCCTTATACATATTTTTATGTTCAGGAGACTGCATTATTCTTTGAAGCACAGCTAGGGCTACTTTATAATTTGATGGAACAGAATTAATTTTGTCCTCATACCACGGCAAGTCCAGATAATATTCATTGTTTTTTAATTCAATAGATTCCTTGAATTCTTCGATTTTTTTCTGACATATGAACATATATCTATTTCCTTAAAAGCTGAGTCTACCTCTGACATACGCTCTATATTTGTTTTACTTATCAAAGGTATCAGGTATGTTGTCAAGATAAGTGTCTTTTGGATTTAATACAAAATTTACTTCTCGTTCAGAACATTTGGCTAACTCCTTTACGATAGCATGATAATTGTTTTGATTTTCATCTTAAAATTTACTGGTGTTATCTGATGAACATATAGAAAATGATTAATTTCTTCAAATGGCGATTTACCACCCGGTAATCCCGATGCTAAGACCATTTAACGAGTTTGGTAGAACGTGTGAATTGAAATATGTCAACATTTATTAATCCTAAGATATCGACGTGGCCATGTTTATCTCTTGAAAAGGATAATCTTTTGTTCAAACATGATCAGGTCTTTCTCAATTGAATTTAATTCAACAATTTTTAAGATAATATCAAATTCGGTATCAGTTAATACAGGCAAAGGAAGTTGCCTCCCCTTCTCTGTCTCAATATCAAGTACAATTTGATTAAATCGCCTGTTAGCTTGCCTTAAGTACGTTTTAACTCGAAAATCTGCTTTTCTTAACACACTATCGACGCAATTTAGTCATTTAATTATTTTGTTCGATAAGTACAAACGCTGACTACCGGTGTATAATAAACAACTGACCACTGTCCTTTTTCTATCCGACCGGATGAGTAATTTTACTATAGGTAATAAGAATTTATTCTCCTCATAGACGTTAGTACAAATGTGTGCGTACAGAGATATACCTTTTAAATTTTCGCATAATGTTGTTATATGTTCCTTAGAAGAACAATTCTTGCATGGATAAGGCAATTTAGCTTTATGACCGGAGCAGTTATTTGTTTTATGCTTTGAACTTGAGTACTTAGCACATAGATGCATTAAATTACATTGCTCTTTGCGAGACTCAACAGTAGAGAACTTGGTAACTTTAGTCATCCGATGTCCCTCGCTAGCACATAATCTACAATGCATTGGAGCTTGCGGAGAAATTCTGCTACAAAACTTTCCTTCTCCGTAGTATTATGTTTATATTTTGAGATTTCACTATGATTAATTGTTTTCGTTTTAGAAATAGTTCTGATAGCTTCATTCCTATGTTCGAATATGGCGTTAAGTGTTGGGGAACTAGTTCCAGCCTTTGCGCCAAAAATTGTGAAGAAGCCGATCAAATACAATATGGCTGACCAGTTTCAAAAAAAAATCAACCCATAGGAAGTTTTAAGTTCGGACAAATCGGCACGAACTTCTGCTAAATATTGTTTTACATTCCCAGATTCAGCATCCTATTTAGTTTGGATTGTTTATATCTGTTTAAATATCTCATTAACTGTGTAAGGTACGTCTAAAAATTGTTTGGTTAACAATTCTATTGTGACGTTAAAGCTTTCGTTTTGTAAAGTTAAATAGGACACTTACTGCAAAGCATAGGCTGTTAAATAACTTTTTTTTTAAAATGGCTAGCCTAGCTCTGTCAGGTTGTACACTATGCACACAATTCTGAAGTTGAGCCAAAAAACTTTTGTATTCAAATTTGGTGCTATCAAGCCCGCTAAAAGTCACACACGTTAATTTCGGTAACGGCATAAACTCACCATTATTAAAGGTATTAACATTGTTATTGCTACTTTGAGTACTAGCATTTTCGAATGATATACAGTCACTGGAATAGATATTTTCTTTCAGGGCTGCTAATCGAGTATTAATATGACCCTCATAATGTGCTATTGTCCCTTAAATCTATCATTGATCCCATTTGCTCATTATTTTTTCTCTATCTATGCAAAGTTTAGTAATTTAATTGTTAGTTTCTGAAATCTTAGAAAGTAGCTTTCCAATCGCCGAATACATCTTTAGTAACCCTCATTTCAATTTTCAGACATTTTCTTGAATGTCATTGGTTGTTAAATAAAAGTAAGCTTCGAGAAATTTCCATAACAAAACAGTCCAAATTTGTGCAAAAATAGGCTCAACTGACATAAAAAAATATTTCTCTAATTTAAATGTTTCAAGAAATCCTATTGGCTAAAAAACAAAAAATACAACATTTGCCTACGCATTTTCTCAGAAAACATTCCAACAAGCTACCAAGCCGCTGGAGCCGATTTTGTTGTTAAAAACAAAACAAAACAAACAAAAAAAAAAAAACTATAAATAGAAACAGCAAACGGATTTTCGTCGCATTTTGAGACTAACACACACAAAGATAGACACGGGAATTATGTGTCAAAATTGCCGCCAAAGAAACAAACTTTCTTTATGAGAGATTGGAAAAATTCAGACCACAAACTTTTTCACTTAATATCTTTCATAGAAAAATCTTTTGTCTAAGTTAAATTCAAGCTTTCAATCAAAGGCAGACAACATTTTAGACATTGAACATTTCTGAAACAGCAAAGAACTTTTTCTCTATACCTTTGCACACATCATTACAAACTAAGAAATTGTAAATTGTGTATATGAAATTTAATTTGTTGTTTCAAATATGTATTTTTTGTGGTGATTGAATATCGTTACCATTTGGCCATTTCTTATAATTTATGTTTGTGGATATTGCATATTTTATTTACAGCACAATCTTAAATATTCACGCATCCTTCTTATATCCACTACACATCTTTCATTAAATCTTCTCTCATTTCTAAAGTTTCTAAGTGAATATTTATATTTATTTTAGCTTGCCTTCTTAGTTTTTAATGGAGCTTTAACACCATTTACTTCCCATTTTTCTTCTTTTTTTTAAATCACATAGCAAAGTCACTTATTAAATTAAAATTCAAATAACATTAATAAAACAGAATATTAAATATTGAAACAATGAATAGATCGTTTTTCTCATAATAGGACACTAAATCCCTTCTGTATTGGCGTAAAACTTGTTTGGTAAAAATATATTTTTTTCAGTTAAAGATTCAAAGTTCAAATGCAATAGTTAACAAATAATTTATAAAAAGTTGAATTACAATTTTCAGATTGTAAAATGTAGTTGAAAACAAATTTCAACGTGAAGTTAGAAAATCACAAAATATATTTAATTTGCATTAAGTGAAGAAATATCAAATAAATCGTAAAAAGTTGAAAAGTTTTTAGATCGTAAAATGTTCGTAAAAGCTCGTAAACCTGAAAAACATTCATTTAAATTGTCAAATATTAACGTAAATTTTCAAAACTGCGGTTACGTCTTCCACAATCTTTATTTAATCACAATAAGTGCGCAATATTAAGGTAAATTTGCATTAATCTGCAAAATATCAATCTTCATTAAGTTTTCAAAATATGGGAATTGGAGTGGATCCCACATAAAATACCCACGTAACGGATGCAGACGTAGTAATAATAAAAAAATAGAACTTAACTGACTTATGATTTGTACAAATTATATTAATGAACATTAAAAATGCATCATTGCAAACTTAATGGTAACTTATCTGCTGAGGGTGAATTGATGTTCTCGCCATCCACGGACCCTGTAGTGATAAGGGTGTAGGGATGACCCATTCAGCATGTGGTCATTTCGAAGGTTAGTAGCAAGAGTAATGATTTGTCCAAAAAGGGTAGTAAATCTACACCAATCAGTAGCTGGGGGGCCGATTGTTCGATAAAGTATAATATTGGCTAACCTTAAACTGCCAAGGGCAAATAATCATATAATATCGATATTTATTGTACAGGGAGATGATTTGAGGCTGGTCTTCACTAACTATCTTATACCTTGGCTAATCGGATTCATGACCCATTCACTCGTTACAATTTCCTCATTCACCATAAAAACTCATCCGTCGCCAATCAATCCTCAATACACCATAATGCCACATCCTATCGGGGGTGGGGGCACTATAAAAACGCATCCCAATGAGATGATAAATACTATTTATATTATATATATACAAATTGGGTGAATGACCATGAAAGGGGAGGCTGAACCCCAAAACAGACTAAATATCAAAACAAAGCAAAAATAAACATAACTGATGTTAGTAGGACCCGTCCAACCCTTCGAAAAAGAGAAGACGCTGTATTCTGCCATTGGACAAAATCAAGAGACTATCTGGCTAAGGGAGAGGGCAAAGGAGAATATATATACTACTCGTATCAAAGGACAAACGTCATAAACGTCGTAAATGTCTAGAGGGTGCCTTAATCACAAGGTCGTCTACAGTTAATTTGCGCCCTGGCTCTTAGAATATTTCACCATTCCTGGCAGATCTTCTAATATCACAGTGTGGAATACCTATTTACAAAAGTGATGGAAAGTATGAGAAAAAGACTCTAAAAGAATGAATTCGTCTAGATAAAAAAAATCTAAAATTCACAGCAGCTCTCCGTCGTGCGCATGTGTAGTCCTACCAAGATAACAAATTTAGTCCAATGAAGTTCTAAAGGACGAAACGCGTCACATGTAAACTTTTTCTACTTTGTCACACAATTTCCCTAATACTGTTCCTGATATATAGAAATATACATCGTTATCTTATATATATATATATATATATATATATATATATATATATATATATATATATATATATATATATATATATATATCCGTTTGTTTTATTTTTAGATTTATTATGATGCCGAAAAGAAGTTATTTCGAATGGATTACGTGGAACCCGTGGAAGGAGCTCCTGGTTACAACAAGGGACCTCTGACTCAAATTCATGATTTCAATTCGGGTAAGTCAAGCAGAGAAAAACAAGTAAAATTACGGTATTAAACTTGTCAGTACTTTGTTAAACTGACACATCGTAATATCCCCCTCCTTCTCCTCCTTCTCCTTCTTCTTCTTCTCCTCCCCCTCCTTCTCCTCCTCCTCTTTCTTCTTCTCATCCTCCTCCTTCTCCTCCTTCTCCTTCTTCTCCTCCTCCTCCTCCCCCTTCTTCTTCTTCTTCTTCTTCTTCTTCTTCGCTATCCACCAATCTCCCAGATCTGTCGCGATCATATGCCAGTGCTTGGGTCTCTGCGAATGGTTTCTCCATCCATTTCTTGATATTGTAATTCCACTTTATCTTCGGTCTTCCCCTCCTCTTATGTCCCCCAACGGCTCCTTGAAGAACTCTTTGCAAGTCCATCTGATCGTGTTACCTGGCCATACTATCCCAGCTTTACTTTCCTTCACTGTAGTGGGAAGGTCTTCGTGGGTGGTTGGAGGTGTTGGTGAAATGTGGTGCTTGATTGGTCATGTGTTCAAGGTATGAGATGCCCAGGATAGTGCGATACCATCTCATTTCCAGTGCCTGTGTATCTTTCTTTGTAGCTCAGCTGTGATCGTCCATATTGCGCAGGCATACAGGAATATAGAGATTACCAATGGAAGCAGGAGCCTGATTTTGTACTGCACGGAGATGGTGTTACCATATGGTCTTCGGCTTAGAGACTGCAGTTTTAGACTGTCCAGTTCTTGAAAGGATTTCTAATCTTAATCCATAGTCAATGATTATATTTGAACGGCGGTACTGTCTTGTCAAAATAGACTGAGAAAGAAAGAAAGGGTTTACAATCAACACTTGTCTCTGTTATGTTATTGCCATTGTGTTGTTTTTTAAACATTTCCTCGTTACATTTCTGTTAATATGAATTGTGTCCGTAGCGTAGTGTTTATTAGTGTTCAAATTGGAATCGTCGGCTGCGATCGCGGTATCCAGTGGAATCTACTGGAACGGAGAAGGCCTGTCCATAGCGTTGTGTTTATTAGTGTTTAAATTGGAATCGTCTGCTGTTATTTTCCTGTTCATATGAATTGTGTCCATAGAGTAGTGTTTATTAGTGTTTAAATTGGAATCGTCGGCTGTGATCGCTGTATCCAGTGGAATCTACTGGAACGGAGAAGGGCTGTCGATAGCGTAGTGTTTATTAGTGTTTAAATTGGAATCGTCGGCTGTGATCGCTGTATCCAGTGGAATCTACTGGAACGGAGAAGGCCTGACCATAGCGTAGTGTTTATTAGTGTTTAAATTGGAATCGTCGGCTGTGATCGCTGTATCCAGTGGAATCTACTGGAACGGAGAAGGCCTGACCATAGCGTAGTGTTTATTAGTGTTTAAATTGGAATCGTCGGCTGCGATCGCTGTATCCAGTGGAATCTACTGGAACGGAGAAGATCGGACCATAGCGTAGTGTTTATTAGTGTTTAAATTGGAATCGTCGGCTGCGATCGCTGTATCCAGTGGAATCTACAGGAACGGAGAAGGCCTGTCCGTAGCGTAGTGTTTATTAGTGTTTAAATTGGAATCGTCGGCTGCGATCGCTGTATCCAGTGGAATCTACAGGAACGGAGAAGGCCTGTCCGTAGCGTAGTGTTTATTAGTGTTTAAATTGGAATCGTCGGCTGCGATCGCTGTATCCAGTGGAATCTACAGGAACGGAGAAGTCCTGTCCATAGCGTAGTGTTTATTAGTGTTTAAATTGGAATCGTCGGCTGTGATCGCTGTATCCAGTGGAATCTACTGGAACGGAGAAGGCCTGACCATAGCGTAGTGTTTATTAGTGTTTAAATTGGAATCGTCGGCTGCGATCGCTGTATCCAGTGGAATCTACTGGAACGGAGAAGGCCTAACCATAGCGTAGTGTTTATTAGTGTTTAAATTGGAATCGTCGGCTGTGATCGCTGTATCCAGTGGAATCTACTGGAACGGAGAAGGCCTGAGAATAGCGTAGTGTTTATTAGTGTTTAAATTGGAATCGTCGGCTGCGATCGCTGTATCCAGTGGAATCTACTGGAACGGAGAAGGCCTATCCATAGCGTTGTGTTTATTAGTGTTTAAATTGGAATCGTCTGCTGTTATTTTCCTGTTCATATGAATTGTGTCCATAGAGTAGTCTTTATTAGTGTTTAAATTGGAATCGTCGGCTGTGATCGCTGTATCCAGTGGAATCTACAGGAACGGAGAAGGCCTGTCCATAGCGTAGTGTTTATTAGTGTTTAAATTGGAATAGTCGGCTGTGATCGCTGTATCCAGTGGAATCTACTGGAACGGAGAAGACCTATCCGTAGCGTAGTGTTTTTTAGTGTTTAAATTGGAATAGTCGACTGTGATCGCTGTATCCAGTGGAATCTACTGGAATGGAGAAGGCCTATCCGTAGCGTAGTGTTTATTAGTGTTTAAATTGGAATCGTCGGCTATGATCGCTGTATCCAGTGGAATCTACTGGAACGGAGAAGGCCTATCCGTAGCGTAGTGTTTATTAATGTTTAAATTGGAATCGTCGGCTGTGATCGCTGTATCCAGTGGAATCTACAGGAACGGAGAAGGCCTATCCGTAGCGTAGTGTTTATTAATGTTTAAATTGGAATCGTCGGCTGTGATCGCTGTATCCAGTGGAATCTACAGGAACGGAGAAGGCCTATCCGTAGCGTAGTGTTTGTTAGTGTTTAAATTGGAATCGTCGGCTGTGATCGCTGTATCCGGTGGAATCTACTGGAACGGATAAGGCCTGTCCGTAGCGTAGTGTTTATTAGTGTTTAAATTGGAATCGTCGGCTGTGATCGCTGTATCCAGTGGAATCTACTGGAACGGAGAATGCCTGTCAGTACCGTAGTGTTTATTAGTGTTTAAATTGGAATCGTCGGCTGTGATCGCTGTATCCAATGGAATCTACTGGAAAAGGAGAAGGCCTGTCCGTAGCGTAGTGTTTATTAGTGTTTAAATTGGAATGGTCAGCTGTGATCGCTGTATCCAGTGGAATCTACTGGAACGGAGAAGGCCTGTCCATAGCGTAGTGTATATTAGTGTTTAAATTGGAATCGTCTGCTGTTATTTTTCTGTTAATATGAATTGTGTCCATAGCGTATTTTTTATTTGTGTTTAAAATGGAATCGTCGGCTGTGATCGCTGTATCCAGTGGTATCTACTGGAACGGAGAAGGCCTGTCCGTAGCGTAGTCTTTATTAGTGTTTAAATTGGAATCGTCGGCTGTGATCGCTGTATCCAGTGGAATCTACTGGAACGGAGAAGGCCTGACCATAGCGTAGTGTTTATTAGTGTTTAAATTGGAATCGTCGGCTGCGATCGCTGTATCCAGTGGAATCTACTGGAACGGAGAAGGCCTATCCATAGCGTTGTGTTTATTAGTGTTTAAATTGGAATCGTCTGCTGTTATTTTCCTGTTCATGTGAATTGTGTCCATAGAGTAGTCTTTATTAGTGTTTAAATTGGAATCGTCGGCTGTGATCGCTGTATCCGGTGGAATCTACTGGAATGGAGAAGGCCTATCCGTAGCGTAGTGTTTATTAGTGTTTAAATTGGAATCGTCGGCTATGATCGCTGTATCCAGTGGAATCTACTGGAACGGAGAAGGCCTATCCGTAGCGTAGTGTTTATTAATGTTTAAATTGGAATCGTGGGCTGTGATCGCTGTATCCAGTGGAATCTACAGGAACGGAGAAGGCCTATCCGTAGCGTAGTGTTTGTTAGTGTTTAAATTGGAATCGTCGGCTGTGATCGCTGTATCCGGTGGAATCTACTGGAACGGAGAAGGCCTGTCCGTAGCGTAGTGTTTATTAGTGTTTAAATTGGAATCGTCGGCTGTGATCGCTGTATCCAGTGGAATCTACTGGAACGGAGAATGCCTGTCAGTACCGTAGTGTTTATTAGTGTTTAAATTGGAATCGTCGGCTGTGATCGCTGTATCCAATGGAATCTACTGGAAAGGAGAAGGCCTGTCCGTAGCGTAGTGTTTATTAGTGTTTAAATTGGAATGGTCAGCTGTGATCGCTGTATCCAGTGGAATCTACTGGAACGGAGAAGGCCTGTCCATAGCGTAGTGTATATTAGTGTTTAAATTGGAATCGTCTGCTGTTATTTTTCTGTTAATATGAATTGTGTCCATAGCGTATTTTTTATTTGTGTTTAAAATGGAATCGTCGGCTGTGATCGCTGTATCCAGTGGTATCTACTGGAACGGAGAAGGCCTGTCCGTAGCGTAGTCTTTATTAGTGTTTAAATTGGAATCGTCGGCTGTGATCGCTGTATCCAGTGGAATCTACTGGAACGGAGAAGGCCTGACCATAGCGTAGTGTTTATTAGTGTTTAAATTGGAATCGTCGGCTGCGATCGCTGTATCCAGTGGAATCTACTGGAACGGAGAAGGCCTATCCATAGCGTTGTGTTTATTAGTGTTTAAATTGGAATCGTCTGCTGTTATTTTCCTGTTCATATGAATTGTGTCCATAGAGTAGTCTTTATTAGTGTTTAAATTGGAATCGTCGGCTGTGATCGCTGTATCCAGTGGAATCTACAGGAACGGAGAAGGCCTGTCCATAGCGTAGTGTTTATTAGTGTTTAAATTGGAATAGTCGGCTGTGATCGCTGTATCCAGTGGAATCTACTGGAACGGAGAAGACCTATCCGTAGCGTAGTGTTTTTTAGTGTTTAAATTGGAATAGTCGACTGTGATCGCTGTATCCAGTGGAATCTACTGGAATGGAGAAGGCCTATCCGTAGCGTAGTGTTTATTAGTGTTTAAATTGGAATCGTCGGCTATGATCGCTGTATCCAGTGGAATCTACTGGAACGGAGAAGGCCTATCCGTAGCGTAGTGTTTATTAATGTTTAAATTGGAATCGTGGGCTGTGATCGCTGTATCCAGTGGAATCTACAGGAACGGAGAAGGCCTATCCGTAGCGTAGTGTTTGTTAGTGTTTAAATTGGAATCGTCGGCTGTGATCGCTGTATCCGGTGGAATCTACTGGAACGGAGAAGGCCTGTCCGTAGCGTAGTGTTTATTAGTGTTTAAATTGGAATCGTCGGCTGTGATCGCTGTATCCAGTGGAATCTACTGGAACGGAGAATGCCTGTCAGTACCGTAGTGTTTATTAGTGTTTAAATTGGAATCGTCGGCTGTGATCGCTGTATCCAATGGAATCTACTGGAAAGGAGAAGGCCTGTCCGTAGCGTAGTGTTTATTAGTGTTTAAATTGGAATGGTCAGCTGTGATCGCTGTATCCAGTGGAATCTACTGGAACGGAGAAGGCCTGTCCATAGCGTAGTGTATATTAGTGTTTAAATTGGAATCGTCTGCTGTTATTTTTCTGTTAATATGAATTGTGTCCATAGCGTATTTTTTATTTGTGTTTAAAATG
Organism: Acanthosepion lycidas; assembly: GCA_963932145.1. Classification (NCBI taxonomy): domain Eukaryota; kingdom Metazoa; phylum Mollusca; class Cephalopoda; order Sepiida; family Sepiidae; genus Acanthosepion; species Acanthosepion lycidas. The sequence goes on along the minus strand of OZ010596.1, from coordinate 13,280,902 downwards.
GAATCGTCGGCTGTGATCGCTGTATCCAGTGGTATCTACTGGAACGGAGAAGGCCTGTCCGTAGCGTAGTCTTTATTAGTGTTTAAATTGGAATCGTCGGCTGTGATCGCTGTATCCAGTGGAATCTACTGGAAAGGAGAAGGCCTGTCCATAGCGTAGTGTTTATTAGTGTTTAAATTGGAATCGTCGGCTGTGATCGCTGTATCCAGTGGAATCTACTGGAACGGAGAAGGCCTGTCCATAGCGTAGTGTTTATTAGTGTTTAAATTGGAATCGTCGGCTGTGATCGCTGTATCCAGTGGAATCTACTGGAACGGAGAAGGCCTGTCGATAGCGTAGTGTTTATTAGTGTTTAAATTGGAATCGTCGGCTGTGATCGCTGTATCCAGTGGAATCTACTGGAACGGAGAAGGCCTGTCCATAGCATAGTGTTTATTAATGTTTAAATTGGAATCGTCGGCTGTGACCCTTTTATCTAGTGAAATCAAATGGTACGGAGAAGGCGTGTCCATAGCCGAGTCTTTATTCGTTTTGAAAGAGGAATCGTCGGTTGTGACCCTTTTATCCATTGGAATCTAATGGCATGGAGGAGGCGTGTCCATAGCATAGTGTTTATTAGTGTTTAATGTGGAATCGTCGGCTGCGATCGCTGTATCCAGTGTAATATAATGCCACAGAGGAGTAGATGGAAAGGTAAAATTTTCCGTTTAATTTTTTTAATCGTTTCCGCAAAGGAAGGTGATGAAGCCAGAAAGATACAATGAGTTACTGAGTGTTACAGATTCCGAAAAAGAAAGCAAACATTATCAAGCAGAGAGGCGACAATAAAGGACAGTTATTATGGAGACAGTAGACAACGACATTGCATTTATATTTTTAAAGATCATATCTGACTCGAAAACAAGCAGCCGAAAGAGAGTTCCACAAGCGAGAAGTGCGAGAGAAGAAACTGTCAGCATAGAACTTACGGTTACATAACAATTTCAATTGTAAAATGATGAGACCTAACTGCCAATCTGGTACTGCGCTTAAATTCGTGAAGTCGAGGTAGCAGAGAGGAAACCATGAAAATTTTTAAAGAAAAGACACAGGGAAGCTACGTTATGGGAAAATCACTGAAGCCGAAATGCCAGGTCAGGACTGATAGTATAGCAGATTTTTTAGTATAAACGGAAACGCCAGAATGTTAGAACATTTCTTCGTCTTTATTGTCTTTCATTTTTTCTTCATTTCCTCAGTCACAACGTTTACTTACATTTGCTTTTTTATGTAACAACATTTTCCTCGTTTTGTTTCTCACAACTTTTCCTTGACTTTGTTGCTTATGTAACAAGTTGCAGATCTGCCAGATGTTGCAAGATCGTATATACCAGATGTAACATAATCATACGGAGTAGACATGGTAAATAATACAAGGTCATAAGTAGCGGATCTGCCAGATGTTGCAAGATCGTATATACCAGATGTAACATAATCATACGTAGTAGACATGGTAAATAATACAAGATAATAAATAGTCCTGTCAGATGTCGCAAGATACTATCTACCAGATGCAACCTGATCATACGTAGTAAGCAGTGTAATAATGCAAAATTATAAGCAGCAGATCTGCCAGATGCTGCAAGATCGTATATACCAGATATTACATGATCATACATCGTAGGCATGGTAAATAAACAAGATCATAAGTAGCGGATCTGCCAGATGTTGCAAGATCGTATATACCAGATGTAACATAATCATACGCAGTAGACATGGTAAATAATTCAAGGTTATAAGTAACGGATCTGCCAGATGTTGCAAGATCGTATATACCAGATGCAACCTGATCATACGTAGTAAGCAGTGTAATAATGCAAAATTATAAGTAGCAGATCTGCCAGATGCTGCAAGATCGTATATACCAGATATTACATGATCATACATCGTAGGCATGGTAAATAAACAAGATCATAAGTAGTGGATCTGCCAGATGTTGCAAGATCATATATACCAGATGTAACATAATCATACGTAGTGGACATGGTAAATAATGCAAGATCATATTAGGTTGGTGCAAAAATAATGACGTAATAATGTCTTTTTTTGACGTAACGTCAAAAAACGACATTATTACGTCATTATTTTTGCACCAACCTAAGAAGTAGCGGATCTGCCAGATGTTGCAAGATCGTATATACCAGATGTAACATAATAATACGTAGTAGACATGGTAAATAATACAAGATTATAAGTAGCGTATCTGCCAGATGTTGCAAGATCGCATATACCAGATGTAACATAATCATACGTAGTAAACATGGTAAATAATACAAGATCATGAGTAGCGGATCTGCCAGATGTCATATCTGCCAATCATATTGTTAAATCTATAAGATAAATAGAAAAGTCAAATAAGTAACAGACATGCCAGACTTTACCATATTGGAATTATCGGACATTCTAGATGCAATTTGTTTGTTTTCGTTTAGAGGCATATTAACACTTCTATGGGTTATTTAAAGCCGAAATCTAAATATTTTGTACGCAGTTTTATGGATTTAACTACAGATATTTCGTACATAATTTTATATTTTCTGGGCAAACGTATGTTTTTTAGATATATAATTTGTAGATGATAAAATGTATTGCTGGTATTTTTATTATAAAAATGTATTTTTATACTTTAGTGCTGTATTGATTTCCATTTTGCTATAAAAAGGTATTACTACTGGTCATTTGTTTTATAAATATATTCCGGGTATTTTTACCATAATCTATTATGTACTAAACAAATATCAAAACACCATTTGCCCATAGCTGGGACCCTAATAGGTGCTTCCACCCTGGATCAGGTTGAACATGGGACAACAGCAATTAAAAGGTGGTTCCATGCTCCTCAAATCATAAGTCTTACAGGTTGTAATAAAATCCCCAAGCCAGTCAGATGTAGCAGATATGCAAAAATAGACACAGTCGACAAGTCTCACTTATTTAACAAGGTCAAAGGTACAAAAATTGTCAGGTGTAACAAGATCGTTAGTAACAGATCTGCTGAATATTACCAGATCAAAAGACTACTCAGATGTAACAAGAGTGTAACATTTGAATGGGTAGTTTAATAAGAATTTACGTAGCAGATATGTCATCTGTAGGGATCAGTAGGTCAGCTAGATGTAAGAGATATGCCAGCTGGAAAATGATCAGCAGAATTGCCAACAAAAAACAAAGATCGTAACAGGATAGTGTGGGCTGTAATAAGGGAAGAATAAGTAACACACTCGTCGTCAGATATAACAGAATCATACCAACCCGGCATGAAGTGGTGGGGGGGGATTATTTTGAATCAATTGCTAGGGTCTGCTGCTAAGAAGCTTGGTTTATTCTGTCGTGCTAGACAATGTTTCTCGTCGAATCCATCTGTGCATGTATTAGGTTGGTGCAAAAATAATATCGTTTTTTGACGTATTTTTATAATAATACAATCTACCATTCGGGCGTACATTGAATGTTGTTACCATATCAGGCATGATTCTCCTCCAGCTATATATCTCGGGATTCTCTACAAAATTCGATGAAGTATCTGTAATGGTTTGGTTTGGTTTGTTTTGTTTTACGGCATGTCAACCTCAATGGGTCATTTAATGCCGACAACTTTTTTTTCCTTGTAATATTTTTGTTTTGTCAAAAATCTATTTCTGCTAATATTTTTTCCTCAAAAACGTATAGCTGGTAATATCTTTTCAAAAACGTATAGCTTTTAATTTTTTTTTTTTTTTTCAAAAATGTATAGCTGCTAATATTTTTTCCTCAAAAACGTATAGCTGGTAATTTTTTTTTCAAAAACGTATAGCTGGTAATATTTTTTCAAAAATGTATAGCCGGCAACATTACTTTTTCAAAAACGTATAGCTGGTAATATTATTTTTTCAAAAACGTACAGCTGGTAAAATTTTATTTCTCAAAAATGTATAGCTGGTAATATTATTTTTTCAAAAATGTATAGCTGGTAATATTATTTTTTCAAGAACGTATAGCTGGCAATATTTTTTCAAAAACGTATAGCTGGTAATATTTTTTTTCAGAAACGTATAGCTGGTAATTTTTTTTTTTCAAAAACGTACAGCTGGCAACATTATTTTTTTCAAAAACGTATTATCAGAGGCCTTGCTGTTTATCGTCTTACCCAGGACACGGATGTAGTGTATCGTTATACCCTGGACGCGGATGTAGTTTATTGTCATACCCAGGACGCGGATGTAGTTTATCGTCATACCCAGGACGCGAATGTAATCTAGCTGGGACCTTAACAGGTGCTACCACCCTGGGTCAGGTTGGACCTGGGAACACCAGAAATTAAGAGGTAGTTCCACGTTCCTCAGAACCTCCGGGTCAGAGACCTTGCTGTTGGACGTAGTTTATCGTCTTACCCAGGACGCGGATGTAGTTTATCGTCATACCCAGGGCGCGGATGTTATCGGTCTTAACCTGGCATCTCGACTTCAGTCACTTTTCCACCGCCGTAACGTAGCTTCCCTCTGTCTTTTCTATAAATATTTTCATGGCAGCTCTCCTCTTTGCTTGTTTTTAAATTGTTCTTATTCCCTGCTTCCCACAAACAATGAATTGTACATATGGCGACTAGTTAGGACTTTCATAGAGACCATGAGGTATTATGGTGAATGCAGTAAGAAAGCTAAATTAGAATGCTTGTTTTGGGAAAATTGTTTGTATGTTTGGGTCAGTGTTTGTGGCTAGCTAAGTTTAAAGTTAAAACCTCCTTTTTCCCTCCATTCCTCATTTTGACCTTGTGCCACATTTTCTGTATTGAAGCGGAAATAAATATCGCTCTCCTCCTTGCTACCTCGACCGCATGAATTTAAGCTCACTATTCGATTGGCAGTTAGGTCTCATCGTTTTACTGTTGAAATAGCTAGATGCAACCACAAGTTATATTTTAATGGTTTCTTTTCTCGCACTTCTTACCTCTGGAACTCACTTCCGATTTATTTATTCTCTGTCGCATACAATCTTCAAAAAAATGAAATGCAACGTCAATCGCCACTTGTCTTCCTAAAACCTGTTCTTTAACTTACCATTCTCCTCACTAAAGTCTTCTCATTCTCTTCCACTCCCAGTTACCTGCTTGCGTCTTAGTGGCATTATCGACATCTTCTGTCTTCCTGAAGTATATTCTTTTATTGCCCTTTCTCCCCACTAATGTCTTCTCATTCTCTTCCATTCCCAGTAACCCCTTGCATCTTAGTGGCATTATCGCCTTGTTTGGGTTGGGATGGAGTAAATAAATAACAAGATCAGGCTAGTCTACCAGGCAATCAGATTTTGTATCAGAAGTAAAGTGATGTGGTGCCATACAGAGAGAAATAAAATATTAATTTTTTGTCCTGGGTAAGACGATAAACTACGTCCAGCAGCAAGGCTTCTGATCAGGAGGTTTTGCGGAACATGGAACCACCTTTTAATTGCTGATGTTCCCAGGTCCACCCTGATCCGGGCTGGTAGCCTCTGTTAGGGTCCCAGATATGGGTAAATAGTTAACCCCCAACCTGGGGTCAAAGCACCATGAAAGTGTAGGTTTTAATACCAGCAATATATTTTTGGAAGAAAAAAATTATTACCAGCAATACATTTTTGGAAAAAAACAAAAATATTACCAGAAATACATGTTTGGAAAAAAATATTAGCAGCAATAAAAATCTTGTAGGTATTAAATAAGCCATTGAGATTAATATATCGTAAAACAAACCAAATCGAACTCATTTTTGTCTCTGCACGGAGAGAAATGTACGCAAGGTGTGGGAAGTAACACTATGATATTTTGTAATTCATATATTTTAGGATTACTAGGAATTTTGTCCATATATTTGTTTGCTTCTTTTGATATCATTCCCAAAAACTCAATAACAACAAATAAGGTTACCTTGAGATGCCATATTCTAGTGATTTCGCTTTGTGTAAAAAAATGCAGACATAACTACACTATATTTGTAAAAAGAGTATATGAATAAAGACAAAAGTAAAACTTAGCCGACGCGTTTCGTCCTTTGAGGATTTGTCAGAGAACGAAACGCGTCGGCTAAGATAAGTTTTACGTTCGTCTTTATTTCTTTCTTGTATTTACTTAGTTTCTCAAACATTTTCAAACACATGTTTTTGTTGATTTGGGCTGTAAAAGAAGACATGAATTATCTATATGAGTTTTCTATATGAATGAATTTTCTATATTACTTTTCTATATGAATGAATTTTCTATATCACTTTTCGACATGCATTTTCTATTTAACTTTTCTATATGAATGAATTTTCTATATGACTTTTGTACATGCATTTTCTATATGACTTTTCTATATTACTTTCTATATGACTTTTTACAATTATGACAGGTCGATTTTCCTGGATTTCTCGATTAGTCTGAAGGTTTAAATTCCATTTTCATTCTGCACAAGTAGTGATATTATCATTACTAATATTTTGTAGGTGTTGCTTACCTAGTGTACAAAAATAGGGGCTCTTGTGACATGTTTCCTATCGAGAAAATTGGAGAAGACACGGTTTCGTTGAATTCTGGAAAAGTCCGAATGAAGACGAGTAAAGAGTTTTTCGGATTTAACAAAAAGAACTTTATCTACGAAGGAGAGGTAAGTCCAGAGCTGCTATATACAGCGACAGAAAATAAAATTGCAACACTCTGAATATGCATTTCAATTAACTTAATGAATCTTTGGAGGATCCCTGATTTTTTTACGATTATTCTTTCTATGTCGATCAAGCTTTACCGAAATTTCAAGAACATTTATATTATACTTTATCGACCACATTTGTGTAATCTATAAAACAAGGGCAGAGATCTTTATTTATTTCTATTAAAGGTTCTGACATTGTAATATTTACATCGATGTTCACATTGGGAACATTAGATTTATTTTTCCACATGGATTACAATAGTTCTGCACATATACATATCAGTACGTGCATAGATTCTAAAATGAGTCGTGTATCAACACTACACTTATCCAATATTAATACACTGTATACCCTCTTCCCGTAACACCACATACTTGCATGCATAGAGTCATACTGATGGTGAATGCCCTCCTTCGATACGCCATTCCATGATTGTTATAGGTGGGCTAACTGAAAGAGTCAGACGTCATTCCATCATGTCTCATATACATTTAATAGTGTCAGGTTTCAGGTTGTAAATGCAACGCAGTAAATGATCTTAAAACTTGAAAGGAAAGAAATTCTAAATTCTGCTATGTATATATACACAAATAAATAAAAACTGGGCACTCGTCTACTAGGGAGGCTAACCAATCCCTATTGCAGACACATGTTCAGGCACATTTGTGTTTGCTCAGAACCCACAGAGCCCACCCGTGGTTTATACTGCAACTATGCTGAGCAGTTACAGTTTTTGGGAGAGAGCGTGTTATCCAGCGTGATCAACAATCTGAACAAGGCCAGCACACTCAAACACTCGGTCACGATGACTTGTGACTTCGTGCTAGCACAACCACCGACGGCTCCTAAGGGTTCCGTCTACCCTATTCTACTCACAAGTAGTTTTCAAGCACTTTCCAAAGGTGCCTCACGCTAGGATCGACCTTGATCCAGTCTGATACATCAGGAAGTCACCTTCCAGATTCGAACCCGGTTCTCATGGCCAGAACATACATATATGCACACATACATACATACACATAGGTACATAATAGATACACATACATATGCACGCACACACACACATATGCACGCACACACACACACGCACACACACACACACACACATATATATATATATATATATATATATATATATATATATATATATATAGAGAGAGGAGAGAGAGAGACTGAGATGAATAAATTGTCCTCTAAATTATGCAAAAATGAAAATAACATTAACATCTCATTTTAACAGATATATTTACCAAAATTACACAAAAAATATCAAAAATATTTTGAAATACTAAAGAGTAAATTTATTCTATAAAATCGGCATTTGCTTCAACCACAGCCCACAGATGACTCCTGTATCTCTTCTGGGTGGTCTCCTTGGTGTAACAAGGAGTTGATGGCTGACCTGAGATGGAACAAATACATTGAGTCAATTGTTTCGTCCACCGCAAGGAAAGTTGGCTCCCTGTGCCGCGCCAGGAAATTTTTCTCCCCGGAATCGATCCTCCAGATCTACAAATCAACAATTCGCCCTTGCATGGAGTATTGCTGCCATATATGGTCTGGTTCCCCTTCTGTTTGCCTCGGGGTTCTTGATAGGCACCACAGGCGTATATGCAATATAACTGGCCCTGCTCTGGCATCTCATCTACAGTCAGTTTCTCACAGACGCGCCATCGCCTCTCTCTGTCTGTCCTACAAATACTTTCATGGAAATTGCTCCGAGAGCTGCATTCGCTGGTTCCCAGACTTCATGAGTTTAAGCGCCCTATGAGGCTGGCATCCCGCTCTCACCCCTTCACTGTCGAAACTCCTAAATGTAACCGTCTCTTCTACTCCAATAGCGTCATATCTCGCACCTCTCGCCTGTGGAACTCCCTTCCCTATTCCAGTTTCCCTGAGAGCTATAATCTCCAGCTATTCAAATGTAATGTCAATCGACATCTCCAGTTGCCTTGATCTATCCACTACCCTTCTCCTCATCCTTTCCTCTATCACTCGTATCTGATCTTGCTCCAAATTTTCTGTAACCCCTTGCGTCCTTGTGGCTTTCCGCCTTGCTTGGTGTGAAATGCTTAAAAAAAAAAAAAAAAGTTTTGTTGGTCTCTCGTTCAACTGCAACCCACACACAATAATCAAAAGGGTTACAGTCTGTGGTGTTTGTTAGCCAGGTGTAAGGGGTGATGTGGTCGTGGAAATTGTCTGACAGCCATGACTAGGTTTTCCTGTTTTTGTGTCATGATCCAGAGTCCTGTTGCTAGAGATAGGGTCTTCCAGGAGACACCCTCTTCACCCAGGGCAGAATTATCTCCTCCAGACACTAGATGTAGGCACCCGTGTTGAGTCTGCAGCCCCATCAACTAATCTGGGTGTTGTTTTCTTGTCAAAACGATCAGAGTAAGATTTCCGAGCTGGCGTGCCATCATACTCACCATTAGACTCTTCCAAATGTGCGAAATTAAAAATATAAAATGCTGACAATTTACCCATCACACCATATATATATATGTGTGTGTGTGTGTGTGTGTGTGTGTGTGTGTGTGTGTGTGTAACAAATATTTAACAAAATTATATATATTTGTTAGGAAACTCATCACAATGTAGGATGCATACATACACGCACGCACATACATGCATTACATACATACTTATAAATACACGCACACATACATATATATACAGGGTGTCCATAAAATTCGTGTGCACTTTAAAAAATTTATAACTTTATTTGTATTTGCGGTAGAAATAATCTGTAAAAAATGTTATACAGTATAATGTACCTAGTTTTAAGTATAGCTAAAATAACTAATGTGATTTCAGGCATTATTGTAAATCAGTTGGCAAATGTTTTCCGTGAACAGCAAAATCGTATTACCCTTTGCATTGCTAATGATGGAGGACATATAGAAACTTAAATTAAATTTCAATAAAACCTTAAAAAATATATAGTTACTTCTTTCTAATCCTTTTTACAAATTATTTCTATCGCAAATACAAATAAATTTATAATTTTTTTAAAAGTGGACACGAACTCTATGGACACCCTATATATATATATATATATATATATATATATATATATATATATATATATATAGAGAGAGAGAGAGAGAGAGAGAGAAAGAAAGAAAGAAAGAAAGAAAGAAAGAAAGAAAGAAAGAAAGAAAGAAAGAGATTATCAAAAATACTTTTACAAACCTTGGGTAAAAATTAGCTAGTAATATACAGAATTTTTTTTCTGATGATGGCCATGCTGGCCGAAACTAGTCGAGGGACCTAAATTATATAATAAAACAAAACATTAATATACAACCCAGTGTGTCTAAAAACTTTAATTTTTTAATTTCTCAATATTTCTTATTGTTCAAAACACTTACACACTCACACGCGCACGCACGCACACACACACACACACACACACACACATATATATATATATATATATATGTGCGTGTGTGTATATGTGTGTATGTCTGTGTGTGTGTGTGCAAACAATTGTAGATCGCTATAAATTTTGATAACAGTTTATTCTATCACATTTCTCATTTGTGGAACTTTTTCCGGCTTCATGCTTCCCAGTAAACTTTGATCTTCAAAATTCAAATGCAATGTTAATCGTTAGCTTCTGTCTTAATTTTTGTTGTTATGGTGTCGTCTGCACTTAACAGCATATTTTTCTCATATTCTCTAACACCCAGTAACCGCGTTCGTCTTAGAAGGCTTTATTAACTTTTGGTGGGGTGAAAGTGATTTTTAAAAAATGCAATGCCCATCGTCATCTTCTGCCTTCCTGAAACCTGTCCTTTTATTGTCGTTTCTCTTTCACTTTAGTGGCATTATCGCCTTACTTGGGGTAAAATGATTTTTAAAATTACTGATATGTTTATTTAGTTATGTACATATGTTTTATTTTAATTTTTATTTTCATTTAGAGGAATGTTCGGGGTATCGACTGCGATGTTTGGATTGATACAAGGAATGACTGGCCCCAACAGAACTCTTCCCAATCCATATGGGAATGGTCATTTTCTTCGGTAAGTCTGTCTTGCAATAATAATGATATTAATAAAAATGATAATCATTGAATGTAGCAAATTATCCCAGAAAGAATACAATAATAAGCATGTATGAGTAGGAAAGGTAAGATATTGGGAATTATGCAAACGACTAAACAAATTAGTTATATACGCTCAAATCAGAATATATCCTACATTTATATATATATATATATATATATATATATATATATATATACTGTCCAAAAGATTTGTGTCTTCATGAAGACACTGAAAGATGACGATGATATACGTGTGTTTGGCGTAACACTGAGGTAGCATTACTTCATTAATACATGCTTTATTAAAGGCAGCAATACAATAATGACAGAACTGGAAACTGATAACACTCTCATGCATTTATCGCAATTTTCAGTGACAGTTATAATTGTTTTTCATTTGTACCCATTTACCTCTTTAAATAATCACCTTTCGTTCGTATTTATTATTGCAATGTTTTGTTAAAGCTGTTAAGCTCAAATATTTAACGATGTGACATGAGAAATTCGTGGCCTTAACATGTTGTACATCTCATGGTACCCCTTGGAGGGTACTTCAAAAGCAGCTCCTGTACCTGTATCATTTACAGTCACAAAATTAAGGACCTGGGAATTCAAAAAGAAAACACTGAATTTTTCACAGGTACTACGAGACATTATTATAATATTCAGTCAGTCAGTTATGTGTCATGCGTGATACACGCTTAGGCGATCATATATCTTACGATACATGAGTAGCGAGGCAGATTTTTCCCGCTGTAGGTTGCCATTTCTTTCTGTGGTAGACAAGTTGCCATTAAAAGGCTATAGAACCCGGTCTCCTACTATTTATCCATAGCTGGGGGGAGAAGAAGAGGATTCATACCTTTCCCAACGGTATTAGCACGTAAGTGAATGTAATGAATTTGACTTGAATTCGAACTCGGCTCTCCGATTCCTCAATCCGAGCCGTTATCCATTATAATATTAGTAAATGTTAATACATCATAATAGGGCAGTAGCTGTCGCACACTTCGCCGAAGGAAGATGATCAATTAGCGCCATGCATGGCATCCATGTAAGATCTTTGATCCGATGAGACTATTTAAGTACATGAGTCGATTTTTTAGGCTTAATATATTGGTTTAGTAGAAACTAACGGTGTTATGCAAAACTACCCCCAAGGACAGCCTATTCTATGATCAATATCCTTGTCTCCTATACTAAATTTGGTATAAATGACCGATGCACTAACGTATGTGTAGTCTTTAATATTCACTAATTCCATACACTGAGTTTTTATGATAGATGATAGATAGAACAATCAGTCCATGTTCCACATTGTGATATATATATATATATATATATATATATATATATATATATATATATATATCGGGCTTTTCATTACTTATCTATTTGAATATTCAAAACTCTATGATCTAGTCTAGTACTTCTAAGCTCTTGTAGCAGAGGTGGGCAAAACTAGGTGATCTATCTATCTATCTATCTATCTATCTATCTATCTATCTATCTCATTCTGTTCATATCTATCTATCTATCTATCTATCTATCTCGGTCTATTCATATTTATCTACCTCGGCATATTCAAATTTTAAAAATCAATGTGGCCCCTAAGCCAAAAAGTTTGTCCACCCCTATCTTATAGGAATATCTTTTTATCTTTCAGGATGAAGTTTTGGCAAATTCAGAAGCGGATACGGAAACTAGCTTCCCAGTTTCTCTGGAAATAACACAACCAAAGGTAATGTAATTGTCGCCAATTCACAGATTAAGATTAAAACTAATTTGTTAATATTCTTAAGATAATTCGTTAAAACAATCAAACCAATAAATTTCTCTTCTCATTTAATGAAATTTCTTAATGATAATAATTAATTTCTTAATGATAATAATTATTATTGAATTATGTAGACGTCACATCCTCTCAAAATACTAAACAGTAAATAATAATAATAATAATAATAATAATAATAATAATAATAATAATAATAATAATAATAATAATAATAATAAATAGCGAGAGGAGGCCTGACCCCTTGAAGGTGATGGCCCACCATGGTATGACTATGCTCTGGTGCGTACGAACCAGCCCCCACGTATGGGTAAATAGGAACTAACTCTAATGCAGACACAACGAAAAATATTGCTAAACCGCATCAGTCGTCACGTGGGTTAACAAGGACTGCGATCCCCAATGAGGAATCAGACTCGGATCAAAAAGTTTGCAACTAGAACAAACTCTACCCAACGATAAGTAAAGGCAAACCACGGCGAGAACAGTCCTCACAGTGGCTCTCTATATTCATTAAAAGAAAATCCCACAAAAAGCACAATAAATAAATGGTCCAGGGAAGAGTACATTGAAGTAATGATAGCCTAATAAATTCGAAAATGAAGATGATCTTGGATGAGATTGGAATACTTGGGAAAAATAAAATTAATAACCAAGCCTACGGCGTCTTTCTTACTCAGTTTTGTAACAACACTAAGAAATTGATCCATGAATTGAAGAGGATTAAAATAAAATAAATAGACATAATATGTCTAGATTATTCCATCATTCATATATATATATATATATATATATATATATATATATAAAGAATAGATTCCAAAATTACTTTATATGGGAAATAGCCCCAAAGAATATATGAAAAATTATAATGTTTACATTGGAATTTACGCAGGGAAATGGAAACAGAGATTTTATACCCTTAGGCACTAATTTTTTTAACCATAAACTAAAACACCAAACATCTCTTTCCAAAAAAAATTAGGAATTGAAGGAGAAAGGTTCCAACCCACAGATAGTTTGGAAAATTATAGGTTCCGCACGTACTCCTAATAATCTTAGAGATAGTTGTGACTTATGTTTAGAAGAAAAATTGGAATAATGAAGTACAATAATCAAAGCCGACTATTGAATCAGAGGAATAAATTAGTTTAAAAATGTCGACATAAAAACAAATTGAAATTTCCATAATATAGTTTTAACTTAATTAGCTATGATATTTCCATCATACTCACTCCCTTTTAACTCTTCAAATATCGTAAAACTAATTCTAAACAAATTAGTAAAACTAATTCTAATTTCTATATTTCCCCCACTCTTTACACTATATTAATTATAATTTATAAGCTTTGCCCTATTCTAAGAAGATCTCCCCAACTCTCTTTCCATTAATCCCTTACATCCTTTATCTATATATTTTAAAGTTATTTTATACCCCTTTTTATACCTCTTTTAATTTTAAATTAATATTTCATTCTTCATATAATCCCAAATTAATGACTGGTTGGATTTTATAAAATTTCTTCCCTTTAAGACAAATACCTTCCACCCTTCCCTGACCCCTGTCTCGTACCTTTCGTCTGACTGAAACTTTTAGGTTTCACAGTTAAATTCTTTTTCCCGCCCCATAACTGTATAGATACGAACTTATTGGCTTATGATTCTGTCACTAAAATGGCCTTATTTTAATAACAAATACTCTAAAAAACATCGATTTTTAAAAAAAATGCAATTATTAAAATTTGTTGTTCAAGGGTTGCCTCTGGTATTAGGAGCCATGAAGCATAAGGTCTATTAGTTTCCAAGTAGGTCCACGACTACCGACTAGAATCACGCTTACGGCCACATCACGCTGAAACACAGGTTCCCGTACTATCATCCAATTTAATCAATGTCACGCCTGGTCAGTACCTAGATGGTTGACCGCTTGGAAATACCAGATGCTGTAAGCTTGGATGTGCGGATGGTGCAATAGATAATTGTCCGGAATTGTTACTTGGACAGCCGAGTTCTAATTCAACTTAGGTTCGCTATATTCACTTACGCGCAAATACCCTTGGGAAATGTATTAATCCACCTCATCTCCCCCCAGCTAGGGGTTAATTAGTAATCATTAAAAACATTAATATATTCCCCCTCTCAAAAATATTACAATTTAAAAGTATTTCTGGATTTAAATAACCTGCAAAGCCATTGAAAAGGAAACAACCAATGAAATACTGATTAGCTACACAGCCATGTCTTTTAGATTTATTTACATTCTCTGGAATATAAATGTATAGAAACTGCCGTGAGCGATCCGTTTATATATTGATTGTAATATAGAATCGATCCTCCATTTCATATCCACATTATAATTTGTTTATCAAATTCTGATTAATTATGAATCCACTTTCTGCACCCCCAGCTATGGGTTAATTATTAATGCTTGTATAACTAAACCACAAGTATATACATCCGCACAAATTCTTACAATCTAAAAGTATTTTCTGGCTTTAAATAACCTGCAAAAGGTTGATACGTCGTAAAAAACAAATCAATCAATAAAGGTTGGGCAATTTTTAATATATTTTAGTTAAATTTCCCCTTTCCAAAATTGTAATTTCCACTTCAAATATAATATTTGTGGGGGTACATTTATTTTTTCCTATTTTGTCTTTCTTTTCTTGATTCCTCTTTGCAATACCCGGATTGAGGCAAAAGTAACTGTAGTCATGTCCGGTTAAAATACTTGCTGATGGGAAACGATGGAAGACAATCCACCGACGGTGGTGTCTTCTAATCAAAATATAATAGAATCCCTGACAAGCGGACTAAGAAGGCCTTCCGGATATGAGGAATTGTTTACAAAGTCCGGATATGAGGGGTTATATTTAGATTAAAATAAAAGAACTTAAATCAGGTTTAACATTTATTTTCAATGTTTTATAGTAAACAAAATAATCTAATGGTGAGTGAAATATAACGGAATTAATTTTAAGGCAAAAGAAATAAATTATGTAATGTTAATGAAAATTCATTAAATTAAGAATGCCACGTATGCAAAACAAATAATGTAACGAGGATTTTTTAAATCGCTGTTGCATAATGACTCTTTCTTTTCTAATGTCATTCCCAATTTATTCTGCATTTCGTTTTGCTTTTGTTCTTGAAATTTTTTAAACGAAAACTGAATGCTGGCTTTCTTTCCATAAAACTGACAACCTTTCCAATAGCTTTTTCAATTTCAGTTCAGGTTTGATCACAATGATATTTTTTATTTCTTGTTCATTGTGACAATGTGAACGCTGGAGAATAGTTTCTTTGGAAGATTTTACATCATAAAATGCTGACTTTCCTATGTTGAAGTCAGCCATTAGTTACAATGAACTTTCACTAGCGTCTAGTCTGTTTAAAATTTCCACTTTTTGCGATAACTCCAAAGTTGTTCTTTTCCTCTTATTCTCATCATCTTTTGCACCAATACAAGCCATTAGGGTGAAATAAGCATAAGCAATTATCTAAAGTAAATTTCCTGTAAAACAGAAATCTCAAATCAGTTACATATCACCCAGATAGTTCAAATATACACATCAATATCATGTCCGGATATGCGGGATTCCGGATTTGAGACACTCCGGATATGAGGGATTCCGGATATGAGGTATTCTACTGTAACGTTAGTGAGGTTAGACAGAATTCAAGTTTCGTCTGAAACTGTAGTGTGTCCCTTCAATGTGTGAGCGATCATGGCTCTCCATAACTTCCTGCACTTTGTAGCTCTTAGGAACGTTTGTCTTTTTGCTATCTTCGAAATCCCTATTCTGTCAACCATTTGCACTAGCATGTTATGAGATTATTCGCTGGTTTCCTCTGTCCCTCGCCCGCCTCGCTTCCCTTCAATATTTCCTGTGGGCATCAAATTCTTCAAGCCTTTTTTCCCTCGTCTGTGCCCTAGAAATTTCAACTGTCTCTTGATTCTCAGTAAAAGTCTCCTTTTTGTTTCCTTATTCTGTAAAACTTCCTTGTTACTAATATATTCAGTTCATAGTATTCTCACCATCCTTCTGCAGAACGACATAAGTCTTAAGTTTCTTCTTCTTCTTCTTCTGTGAGGAGATTGTCCACCATTCAATGCCATATTCCAAAATAGCAGTGAATTATGTACAATCTTACTGACATTAGATAACAGTTTCCCGGTCTTTTCTTTTGCTTCTGGCGAAATTTATATGTTTTTTTAATACTTTGCTTTGCTTTACTCTATCATTAGGTATTATGATAAAACGTTTCATCTCTCACAGGCCACCATGGTCCCAGGAAAAGAAAGGATGTGAGTTATTATGTGGATAAAGTGAGAAATCCAAAATAAAAAGCGATTGTCAATTGTGTAGGAAGTCGTCATATTAGTGATACATCTGATACAAAGAATAATGGTAAAACCAAAATGGTAAACATTTCGAATGAGCTACAATTTCTTGTCAAGTTTGGTTCATGAGGGCCAACTATTATTGATAGACTTTCTTTTTTAAATCTGGATAATTTTTAAATAATGGAATGTTTTTGCTGTTTATTGCTAATTAAAATATATTAAAAAATAAGTATATATATATATATATATATATATATATATATATATATATATATATATATATATATATATATATATATATTTCTTTTTGAATTTGGAGGTCTGATGATTTGGATCGTAATTACAATTCCAATGTAATAAATTATAACACTGGAATATTAGTGTTTGAGCCTTTTATATTATATCCTTACTCTGTCCTGGACATTGAGTTCTACCTGGATTCTATCCTCTTGGGGATTTATATATATATATATATATATATATATATATATATATATATATATATATATATATATATGTATATAAGGTTGGTGCAAAAATAATGACGAAATAATGTCGTTTTTTGACGTTAAAAAATACGTCAAAAAACGACATTATTACGTCATTATTTTTGCCTTAACCTAATATATATATATATATATATATATATATATATATATATATATGTATATATATATTGACAGCTATATATTATCTATCTATCTATCTATCTATCTATCTATATATATATATATATATATATATGTGTGTGTGTGTGTGTGTGTGTGTGTGTACGGTGTTCCAATCATTTAGACCGATTTTAAATGCGAATTAAGTTTAAGCGTCTAATGATTTTCAACCATGTTTCAACCATGGAAAGATTAGCAATCAGACAACGTTATCAAAGCTTATTACGAAAATGGGCGTTCAAACAGAAATGCATTTCGTGCACTTCGCGATTTTTTGGGTCAACATAATCGACCACTCGAGAGTGCATTTGGAAAAATTGCTTGTAAAATCAAACAAACTGGAACGGTGACAGATATGAAAACACCATTGCATGATCGTTTACGCCGTTCATCTGAAAACATTGCAGGAGAATGTGGCCGAAAATCCAGACACCTCTATTCGTCATCGAGCGCAGGAACTGAATCTCTCCACAACAACGTTACATCGAATTTTAACTAAAAATTTGTCTCTACACGCTTACAAAATTCAATTAACACAAGAACTGAAACTTGTTTGTTACAGTTTTTTGGATATATCTTTGTACTAGTGAGCCAACTAAAATGAGCTGACTCATTTTATAGTTCACTAATAGAAGGGTTAACCAATCAGAAAGCTCAAAATATTCAATCCGACGTGTATAAAGGCAGCCATTTTGTTTTTTCTCCAAAAATATCTTCACTGCCAACCTCTGATATCGAAGACCTAAAGAATTACTTAACAGCTGCTACTTTCTCCGAATCTTCACTGCCAACCTCTGATATTGAACACATTACGTACTTCACTGGATTCTATATTCAAAGACTACGGCAAACATTTGGAACGCCGTTACTCGTCAGTTGGGTGTACGAGCAAAGACAAGCCGATGAAGATTTTTTGCAAAAATCCTCCTTTAGTGATGAAGCCCTTGGTGGATTCGTTATTAAGCAGAATTGTCGCATTTGGGCTGATGAAAATCCATGAAAGATTGTTGAAAAGCCACTGCATCAACAAAAGGTCACTGTTTGGTGTGCATTTTTGCTAGCGGAATCATTGGGTTGTATATTTATAAATTTTAACGTCCATTTTCGTAATAGACTTCCATAGCTTTAACACGTTGTTTGATCGTTAATTTTTCCATGGTTGAAATTGCCAAAGAATTAAGTTATTAAATGTGAAAGAAAAAGAAAAAATCATTAGATGCTTAAACTTAATTCACATTTAAAATCAATGCAAGTTATTGGAACACCTTATATACGTATATATATATATATATATATATATATATATATATATATATATATATATATATATATATATATGTGTGTGTGTGTGTGTGTGTGTGTGTAATGTGATCTTTCTTAGAGAATGGCGCTGTACTTGAGATGAAGGGGAAAAGAACGGAAAAGTGGTTCGCAGGCAATGATTAATTCAGACTGTATTTTTTTTACTCTATTTTAGACCGAAACCCATTTCTTGCATAACATCTACGGCATAGAAGAGGATTTTCAAAACTATGATAAATTTGATATCAGCATGTGTTTCGATGATTTACATCGGCTGGATTATCAGTTTTCTATTCACGGTAAGTATTTCACACACACACAAACACACACAAACACGCACAAACACACACACACATATACATATATATATATAAAACAACTAAAAAGTTGCAAATTAAAACAATAATAATGTTTTTTATGAAAGTATTTATTCATATTTGATATTTCAGATCGACCTCGATCTTTCTTCAGAAACTCAAGAAGAAAGATCGAGGTCGATCTGAAATATCAAATATAAATAAATGTTTTCATAAAAAACATTATTATTTTTTTAATTTGCAACTTTTTAGTTGTTTTTTCCATATATACATATTAA
This sequence comes from Acanthosepion lycidas, assembly GCA_963932145.1. Classification (NCBI taxonomy): domain Eukaryota; kingdom Metazoa; phylum Mollusca; class Cephalopoda; order Sepiida; family Sepiidae; genus Acanthosepion; species Acanthosepion lycidas. The sequence continues at coordinate 13,261,459 of OZ010596.1, read as the reverse complement.
GAAAATATACGTGGCTTCTCATTATGATATATATATATATATATATATATATATATATATATATATATAATCGGATTATCGGATAACAAATTTATTTCGGCAGGAAAGTTTGTAATACCTGCCTCATCAGACCGCAATTACAAAATCGTTTAAATTTATTCAGACAATATGTTAAAAACAATTAACATATTGTCCGGATAAATTTAAACCATTAATTTAGAAATTTAGGAGAAATTAAAATTTTAACATATTCATCCGGATCCACAATTACCACTCAATAGTCCCGAGAATAATTCGAAACTTAACCAAAATAACTGTTAGAATAATACAATAGACTAACCACAATGCGTCACTGCTCTCTATATGTAAATAATCGACCAAAACGCAACGTATATAGCCTGACGATTGTGTTTACCATGAAACAGATTGTCGCCGCTTGATTTTGACTTCATGTCCGGTTTTATATTTACATACGCTCTATCCTTGATATTGAACAATATATATTGAATGTTAGTGAAAATGCGACTGGAGACTGAAAAGAATCATAGGTTGCTTTGGAATCTTGCAGGCTTTAATTTCAACTCTTCTTATTGATAACTACATTGTTTCTTTCCAGGTAAATTGACATCTAATTGTTCAAAGAATCTAAAAATGTAACTAGTAGCGACTACTCGTGAAAATGGACAAAATTTGGTACCTTCAGAAAAAGGGATTAGCCCCCAAGGACATTTATGCGGACTTGATTGTTACATTAGGGGATTGAGTTCCAGAGTTATAAAACATGGAAAAAGTAGGCAGCTGAATTTAGAAGAGGAAGGGAGAGTTTTGAAGATGAACTGCCGCCACCGAGGAAAACATTGATCGTGTTCACGACATGGTGATGGATGACAGGCAACTATAAATCAATGATATCGTCATATAACGTGAGAGAGTTGAGAATATTCTACACAATGAACTTGGCATGACAAAGGTCTCTGCTCGGTGGATGCCACGTCTTCTGACACTTGATCAAAAGCGCACCAGGCTGATCCCATCACGGGAAAATCTGATATTGTTTGAGAGAGATCCAGTGGTGTTTCATGAACGTTTCCTAACCCACGATGAGTGTTAAGTTCACCACTTTGAGCCAGCAACAAATAATCCATGTAATGGGAACACCCCCCATCACCTGCTCCAAATAAGGCCAATGTAGTTTCATCTGCAGTGATGATGATGTCAGGTTTGGTGATGCAAAAGCCATTGTATTTATTGACTATTTTCTAAAGAGCGACAGCATCAGTGGAAACTACTATACCAAACTTGCTGGGGCAGTTACGAAAATCTATCAAAACCAAACTTATAGGAAAACTGACGAAAGAGTTCTTGTTTGATCAGGACTATGTCACAAGTTCTTGGTTTCAATGATTGTATGGCCTTGAAGTGGTTGATCCCCCTCCCTATTCTCCTGATTTAGCTATCATCTGCCCTCCTTCATGAAAAAGCCCTTGACTGGGAAACAATATCGTTGGGTTGATGACGTCATATCTGCTGTGTTTTTTTGTTTTTTTTTTACCAACAAGATGAAAAGTCAGATATTAGCTTACCTGGAAAGAAACAATGCAGTTATTATTAAGAAGAGTTGAAATTAATCCATGCAAAATTTCATAGCTCCTTTATAATCAGCCAATGAATTTTTCAGTCCACCCTTGTATTAGGTGCAAAAATAATGACGTAATACGTCATTATTTTTGCACCAACCTAATATTATTAAAACACTGAAGGATGATGTCGAATTTGATGTGGTTACAGCTATACTAGGTGGTAGTAGCCATTCGGATAACATTGTCATAGCTGTCGGCCATCATGTGAAGTAGTAACACTTCTATTAGTATCCTGTTTTATGTCCGAGATTTAGACGCTGGTCCCATCTACGATAAGGTTCAATATCCAGAAAAGTTCCCAGTGCACACATGATGCCATGTCAGAAATACACACACGTGCTTATTTTGTTAAATTTGAGCCCCTATTTACCTGACGGTAGGACCTGTTCTCGCTATTGAAAACTGAAGTGCGTAAATCGGTCCCTAAGGTTATCCTCACGGCATTACTGGAGGCGTGCAAGACTTCAAGAGACTAAGATTGTAGTGTTCAGGAAAGCATCCACGTGGGGTCTGTTCCACAAAGTAGCGATTCCTGAGAAGAATATGTCAGAAGGAGAATTATATGGAAAGAAGCAGAAGAAGAAAGAGGGGAGAAGAAGAAGTGGGGAGGAGGAGAAGAAAAAGAATAACAAGGAAGAGGAGGGTTGGGAAGTAGGAGGAAGAAATATTTCTTTTGAGAAAAAGAAGAAAGAGGATAATCAGAAGAAGGAAGAAGAAAAAGGAATATGAAAAGAAAACAGATTTTTAGAAGAAGAAGAAGAAGAAGAAGAAGAAGAAGAAGAATGGAAGTAGGAGTAGAAGAAGAAAAAAGATTTGTATGAGAAGAAGAAGAAGAAGAAGAAGAAGAAGAAGAAGAAGAAGAAGAAGAGGTGTGGTGAGATGGTGTTGGAGTTTGAGGAGAAAAAGTAGAAGAAAAAGAAGACGAAAATACTGAACACGTATCATTGACATTGTAAAAGGTTTTTTTAATTTAATTCAATTTAGAAAACAGAAACATTTTCCCGTAATCTCGTTCTCTAAACTACAAAAGCTGAATTTGGTCTGTTGATTGCAATTTTGGTTTCTTCTTATCGAATGTTTTTGTCTTTAATTCTCAACAACAAGTGATTAGAAGAAAAATCTGTGCTTTTTTAAAGTAATCATCATAAGTATTAAGTGTTTGTGTTAGAATGACAGATCGATAAGTAGATAGATAGATAGATAGATAGATAGATAGACAGACAGACAGACAGACAGACAGACAGAAATAAAGAGAATTATATACGACTGGATCGCGGTAGATACAGAGATCAGCTTACAAACTAATATATATTTTTTCCTTTCTTTATAAAATATTTCAGGATCCTACAAAAGTATCGTCCGTAATCAAGAAGAGAAATTCAAATCCATCGTACGCATGACTCTGTCGATTTACGCTACAATTTCGCCTCTAAGAATTTCAAATATTAAAGTAAGTTCTTCTTTTTTCATGAAAACTGGACGATCAAAGATTTTATTTCATTGTATTTATTTACTTACTTACTAAGTCCACGATAACACTTAGTACACAGAGGTCTGATCCACGGCTACATTGGCAATCTTTCATGTTGGTTGCTTTAATTAAAATAATTGCACGGGAGACAAATACACGCTTAGGCAATCATGTATCTTTCGATACATGAGTGACGAGGCAGTTTTTTTTCACTCAGTAGGATGTCATTTATTTCTGCGGTAGACCAGTTGACATCCAAGGCTATAGAACCCGGTCTGTCCTGCTATTTACCTATCTGGTGGCGGTTGGGGGGGGGGTGTAGAAGAGGATTCATACCTTTCCCAGGGATATTAGCACGTAAGTGAATGTAATTGATTCGACTTCTTAAAATGTAAAAAACTAAAAAAAATAATAATAATTTCGAAATTCATAATCTGAGTTCCTTTTTTCATGTATTATTATAGCTTAAGCACTCCAGATTACGAATTTTACTTTCTCTCTCTCTCTCTCTCTCTATATATATATATATATATATAGGATTAATATAAATATAATATTTCTCCCTTGCATTGCTGACAATGGTCTCGAATAGGACCTCCAATCTATGGCTAACTGGGGCAGGAAATGGCTTGTAAATTGTAATGCCTCCAAAACAAAACTGCTCTCATTTACCCACCATAGAGAAACCTCCCTGCCTCTTATCAACATGGCTGATGCTCAACTTCACGAGAACGTCTGTCTGTGCTTTCTTGGTCTCACGTTTTCCACTGACCTGAGGTGTAACAACTACATTGAATCAATAGCTGCATCTACTGCAAGGAAAGTTGGTTCTCTGATACATAGTCTGGTGACCCCACTGTTCATCTTGAGGTTCTCGACAATCTCCAAAAAATGGATATAAAATGTGATCGATTCTGACTTGACATCTCGACTCCAGTCACTTTCTTACCGACGTAATGTCTCTTCTCTCTGTCTCTTCTCTCTGTCTCTTCTCTCTGTCTCTTCTATAAATATTTTTACGGCATTTGCTCTGACGAGCTATTTTCACTGGTGTCCCGATTGCATGAGTTTAAGCATGCTACCAGGTTGGCATTCCGGTACCACACTTTTACTGTCGAGACAATTAAATAGAACCGCCTCTTCTAGTCCAACAGCTTTTATCTCGCACTTTTCGACAATGAAACTTACTTTCTTCCATTATGGCTATAATCTTCAAAATTTTAAATGTAATGTCAACCGACATCTTCTGATTTCTTGATCCACGTTTTTCTTTTCATACTTGTCTCAATCTCCCCAATACCCAGTCTTTTCTCTCACTTTCACTCTCTGTAATTCCTTACGTACGAGTGGCACTCGCACCTTCCGTCGGGTAAAATACTTAAAAAAATAAATAAATAAAATGTTAAAAATTAATTAAAAAATAATTTATTTTGTTAACTGATATGTCCCGGAAAGGGATATATTTGTTCGAAGTAAGTGGTTTTGGACTAGTGTAACCAAGTAGGACAATCTAGCAGATAACCGTAATGGACTGGTCCTCGTCGTAGTGGTAAGCAATAGGTTTGGGCAACAGGCGAAGACAATAGGCGTAGCCAATAAGCGTCCCCCTGTACCTCCACATCAGTCTGTATTTATGGCTGACACCAGCCAATCATATTACTGTGAGGGAGAACCAAGGTGTATGCATATTCATTACATCATTAACGAATAATTTGCAGAAAGTTAAAAGAAAAAATATATATTATTTGATATTTTTAGTGTTTAAAAAAGTAAGATTTTTTGTCTTTTACTGATTTCATTTTGTTATATAAATAAATAAAACTGGCGACGTGATTTGAATTAATTCTTCCTCTTCCAAAAGCCAATAACGGTTATAAATATATGTAGCTAGAAAGAAGGAGTCCTTACTTCTTGAGTTGACTTTTCCGACTGTAGTAAAGTCACAAAAAAACTATATTATCAAATAAGGGCTGATTCCTTGTCCGTCACACACTGTCTACACCTGATTTTGCAACTGTATGTTTCATAAAATATACGTGATTTGCAGTTGAATTGCCTAGATATAACCGTAAATCATACGCTAATAGTTTCTTTTCTCACACTTCTCGTTTGTGAAACTCTCTTCCATGTTTTCTTGCATTCCAGTCAATATTGAGCTTCGAAATTTAAATGCAATGTTAATCGTTAGCTTCTGTCTTGATTACTCTTCTATTCTTCTCGCTCCCTTAGTTTACTCATTTTTTTTCGTGTTCTTCCACACTTGTTGTCTTAGTGGCTTTACTACTTTGAATGGCGTGATATTGTTGGGGGATGTGCAGAATAAACTAAGGAATTTGGTGTAGGATTGAGTTGAATCAGAAGGAAATTTATGTTAGGTTGCGTGAACTTTTTTGCATTCACAAACAAATAAACAATTTGAATAGAAACAAGACAAAACATACATGCAATTCAACACCAATAAAAGCATTTATATACAAATAGGATAATATGTACAGAATATTTTAAGATTCTTAAATGTGTTGGTGTGCTCGTGATATTTGTAGTTTCTGTATGTCCTTTTTTATGTCTTGTGTATCAACGTTACAGTCTTTTTAGGAAATTGTAATTAATATTTAGAATGTAGGTATTGTGTTTTAGAAATGAGTCATTACGAAGTAGTCTACCTTTGACTGCAAAATGTCGAGTTCGTTTGATGATCTTATTTACTTAGAATAGTAGTGAGTGTTAATTCACTTTAGATAAGTAAAGTTGTTTGGATAGAAGTTTCGTGTGTTCACAGAGTGTTCTTTGATTTGAGTTTGCGAGTGAGTCAGTTTGCGCGGCAAGATTGCACTTGCAAGCGACGTGGATTATATTAGCATATTTCTGTGCTTGTTCGACTGACTAATTTATCGTAGATGATCAAAGAGAATGTATAGTTTGAGATTCTTGAATGACGAAGAAGTTCGTAGAAGATATTGAAAGGGAAAGATTTGTCGTCTCGATTAGCGAGACGGTAATTAGTAGTCGATACATTTTTAAGCTTGAGTGAGCGATCGAAAAATGGTCTGCTGCTGATCTGCCCAGATCTGCGTCTGCTTCTGCGTGGTCACGCGTGCTTTGGGTTCTTCTTAAGAGGTCATGATCACATGGGGTGACTCCAGAGCGATTTTGCGCCAAAACTTCGAAGTGCACGTGCGGGCGACCTGATTAGTAGAAATGAACCAATCAGAGGGCTAGATTTACGAATGAAAGTTGGAATAGTACATTACTCGAAGAAGGTACGATTGGGCTAATAGACGAGCCCAATAATATGATTAAAAAAAATTACTAACGCGAATTTTTCACCGAGATAATTAATCTTTTTTACTTCTTTTCTTTTTCTTATTTTTAGGTTGACTACGACTCTGAAGATGTTTTGGTTTATTTCAGCCTTCTTGATCTTCCGAAAGTCAAGGGCGATGTGAAGCAAATCACCCTTGGAAACAATCTAAAAGACGCCTCTGAGAGAATCGTCAATGGTATCGCCACTAAAGAGTTCGCTATCGATCTTGGGGTAAATTAATCTATTTTTTTTCCCACTGTCTTCTGGTATCTTTCTGCTAATCCCAATTTCCTGTTCACTTAGAAATTATCTTTGTTTATAATTATTTTTTACAATTAAAATAATAATAATAAAAATGAGAAGCCTCAGTGATTTCAGTTAAGCGTGACAAGTAGCAACAGAAACGCTCATTATCAGGTAGGTTAGGCATAAGACTACAAATTCTCCATTCAGAATTGTCCCATGAGACAATAGCTAGTTTGTGAGTTTGGCATTCTAACTGGCAGTTCGGACTGGGTAGTGTCTACTTGGATTCGGTGGGAACGGGGCAAGTAATAACTGAGAAATACTAATAACAAGACGAGTTATCTCCCCTAGACAAGGCAAGTGGAACGAGAACAATCTACCCTTGTAGATTACCGTATTTGATGGCATATAAGACGCACGGGTATATAATACGCACCCCAATTTCAGCAGGGCAAATCAAGAAGAAATAGTAATTAGTAAAATTAGTAAACCTACATATGGCATAGAAGACGCAGTGGAATTTTAAAAGATATTTTTTGTAAAAAAAAAAAAAATGCGCCTTATATGCCGTCAAATAAATGGTTTAGTTCGAAATTCCTTGTAGGTTACAAGCAACTGATGAAGAGCACACCAGCTGAAACGTTGTGATAACAATAACGGCGATGTAAATAATATAAATAGAATTTATATATTCTTTCTTGTTAAAGAACTGCTCTTTATGTCTTTTGCAACCCTTTCTATTGGCCAAATATTTGGTCCCTTTTATTAATTAAATATAAAAGATAATTTTTTGTCCCTATGCCACACCTGAGGTAAGCTTAGTAAATCACTGAAAGACAATTTTCTTTTTCAATGCATTTACCAACGTATTTATTATTTACTTCCACTATCTTCTGACATCTTTACAGCCTTTTCCATGATTCTATCCTAGTCCTGAGTTTGAGTTATCTCCCCTAGACATGGTCAATAGAACAAGAATCTGGCTCCGTGGATAAAATAAAGGCTTCAGTTCGAAATCCTCTATAGGTTATCCGGATCGGCAAGCACCTGATGAAGGCCGTCGTGATGAACGTCGTGACAATAACTACAAATATGAGTACAATAGCCCTCTTTTAAATAATGTGAAGAGAATTCTTTTACTCTTTCTTATCAAAGAACTGCTGTCAAAGTCATTTGCAACCTTTGGGTTTGAGTAAATGCGTCAAAATGTATCCCGACTGCTGCTATAGTAACGGAGCTTGGCACAGATTGACCTTCAACTCTCTCGTCCATACACACGAAGTTATATCGTTCTCGCCCACTTCCGGTGTTTAAAGCAATGCTTGGAAGGAATGTGTGTAGAGTGTGGTTGTCTCACCCATCAGTGACTATAGCTTGTGGAGCAGTTTTGAGCCAATCACCATATTTCCCTGTCTTATAGCCACCATATTCCCCAGATCTTGACCCTTGCATCTTTTTCCTCTTCAAAAATCAAATCCCAGTACTATCCACAAAAAGTATTTCCAGGAATGCTTCAATCAATGGAAACAATTCTGGATAAAGTGTGAAGAGCCCAAAGAGGACTAATTCGAAGGAAATTACTTGCCGAATTTATATGTTTTGTAGTTTTCTACATGTCTTGATACTTTTTGGTAGGACTTCCTAGTTCATTCCATTTATTAACTCAATATAATTTTTTCTTGACAGTGGGCTACACATACGCTTAGTAAATGACTGAAAAACAATTCTTTTCAACATTAATTGTATTGACCAACATATTTCCGTCCTGGGTAAGACGATAAACTACATCCGACAACACGGCCTTTGATCAGGAGGTTTTGAGGAACTTAGAACCTCCTCTTAATTGCTAGTGTTCCTAATTCCACCCGGGCCCGAGATGGTAGTACCTCTTAGAGTTCCAGTTATGGGCAAAATAGTTACTCCCCAAAAGGGGTCGAAACACTATGAAAGTATAAAAATAGGTTTTACTTCCAGCAATACATTTTTTTTAAATATTACCAACTGTACATTTTTTTAAAAAAAAAATATTACCAGCAATATATTTGAAAAAAATATTACCAGCATTACTTTTTGGGAAAAAAAATATTACCATCAATAAAAATCTTGACGGCATTAAATAACTCATTGAGGTTGATATGCTGTAAAACAAAGCAAACCAACATATTTATCGTTTCAACCAGCATTCCTAATTTTGTCCACAGATAAGTTTTAACTCTTTCTAATCAAAGAATTACTCTTGATGTTTTTGTGAACTTTGGCTGGCCAAATCGTTGATTAAATAAATATAATAATACAATTCTTTTTAACATTAACTATATTGACCAACATATTCATCATTGCAATCCATTATCTTCTAGTGTCAACCAGCAATCCTAATTCTATCCAAAGATAAGTTTTAACTCTTGATCCTTTTTGTGAACTTTGGAGTTGACCAAATCATTCAAAGCGTTCATGAAATAAATATTATAATACAATTCTTTTCAGCATTAACCATATTGACCAATATATTTATCGTTTCTATCCATTCTCTTTTAACTTCTTTAAACCAATTTTATATTCATATTCTACAAAAAGAAAAAAAAAGCACAAAAACTATTTGTTGTAGAATACCTACGGACGATAATGGGTATGTTCCCATTCACATAAATACAGTAGTATTAGGTTGGTGCAAAAATAATGTCGTTTTCATAGTAACATATGTGAGAAAACGACATTATTTTTGCACCAACCTAATAAATACTGTATGTTGGTCTGCAGTCGGAGATTCGTTTCTAGCTGTGCTCGTCAAACACTCTGCCTCCGGACAGAGAGGATCCCCAGACGAGGCTCTGTCGAAGGGCAGAGTCTCGTCTCGGGAAACAGCTAACCGACCCCGTTTTATATGGGATCTACGGGGAATTTTTGGCCGAGCTTACGTGCTCGGATATCCCACATTAAATTCGGCCTTGTGCCATATCTGACTGCGTGGGGCGGTTGGTAGATATCCTGCAGTTGGAGATTCGTCTCCAGCTGTACTGATCAAACTCTCTGCCTCCGGACAGGGAGGATTCCCAGACGATGCTGTGTCGAAGGGCAGAGCCTCATCTCTCGAAACAGCTACCTGATCCCGTTTTATACGGTGTCTACGGGGAATTTTTGGCCCACATTAAATTGACACATCTGACCGAGTGGGGCGGTTGGTAGATATCCTGCAGTTAGAGTTTCATTGTGGAATTCACTCGACTCACTTCTAGCAGTTGACTACTTCTACGCGCTGCTGGCGAATCTTATATGTGTTGTTCTTGTCGTAAGTATTATCGTTCATTGCCAACTTTCGCGTGATTATTCTATTCAGTTACCTCCCCCCCCCTAGATTACAGCAGTTTTTTTGTATTTTTCAAGTAACTGATTTTTTTTACTAAACTTCACCCAATGCAAGGCTCAAAAGCCAAGCATGGTTGAGAAATACTGAATGAAGTATCTGATACGAATATAAGAGGAGGTATAATGATGTGGAGTATAGGGGGGATAGATAGTGATAGACTATTGACTTGAGGAATTTAAGATTGCAGAAGTTTGTTTACCGAAGTAGCAGTACTCAGTAAAAAGAAGTGATTGTATGATGTGCCTGATTCGGCTCTGTGGACATACAAAGGCGAAGTCCACTATTTACATTATTCAGACTATTGTCCTTGTCTTTGCCGACATATTTATTACAACGTTTCGGTCGTTGTATGTTCCGGCCTTCTTCAGGTGGTTGGAATGAAGAACTGAACTCTTTATTTCGCTCATGCAATGATAACAGAAAAAATTGCAATATGAGCACTTGTAAAAAATGGTTGCTGAAAACATTAGGTTTATAATACCCAGAAATTCATACACAGATGTCCTCAAGGACACATGGCACAGTGGATAAAGGCGTTAGATCCAATGACAGGACCGAAAGAGTGTGAGTTCAATACCCGGTTAAAGCAGTGGAGAACTTGGAGGAGATAACTGATAACTGACATCCATTAAACATGGAACTAGAACGGTCTACCCCAGTAAGTGAAATAAAGGGTTCAGTTCGACATTCCAACCACCTGAAGAAGGTCGGAGCGTACAACGGCCGAAACGTTGTAATAAATATGGCGACAATAATGTAAATGTCGGAATAATGTAAATAGTGTACATAATATATCATCGCAGAAATATAGACAGATACTGAAGAGCCGAAACGTTGTAATAAGTATGTCGACAAAGATGAGGACAATAGTCCGAATAATGTAAATAGTGTACATAATATCTCATCTCAGAAATATAGACAGATACTGAATGGCGAAGTCCTAGCTATAAAGGTCTGAATTGCTGGAACTTATAAGCAGAGCTCATTTGAACGGTTGCCATGGGAATAGCTATTCCATAGGGAATAGTAACGATAGGCTTGTGACGTTTGATCAGTGAGGAAAGAGGCTACAGAGTGGAACATAAATCTTCCCCGACAAGACTACGTAACCGGTTTTTTTCACTCTATCAAGGCTAGAAAATGCGAAAGGAAGCAGCTCCAGCCAATTTTTTTTTTATGATGCAACTTCTGTAAAGACCGCAGTAATTGGAAATCTGATTTTCAGTATCCGGCTTCGGCCTTCTTCGGGCTTCTCCTTTAAACAGGTTGCTCTCTTAAGCTAAGACCGCAGGAACACCGTAAAGCCGTAACACGGTCGAGGGAAATAGAAAAATTAGGCATGGCTGACCGTATATGAAGGAAAAAAGAGATCACCGCTCCGAAGTTGAAATAATAGACTGGGAACATCACTTGAAAATATGGAAATTTAAGGAATCGGCAGATATGTTACGCGATAAAAAATCTCCTAAGTCAGCCAAGCATATATATGGCTACAATATAGGAACCACTTATAAAAAGAACTAGAGAAAAACAACAATAAGAGAAATTGTAATATGAGCTCTGGTAATAAATATTTATTATAAATCACGCAAAATAATACAATGACGTCCCCAATGAGACGTAGCCAAGTGGATAAAAGCATTGGTTGAAGTAATCCATTCGAATGAGCCAAAGAGTTATGAGCTTGATACCTGGCCATAACAAAGATGAACAAGAACTTATAAACCTAATGTCAGATGTCTATGCTTGGTCCGAAGAAGGCTGAAACGTGAATGGGAATATGACAATAAAGATGAGGACAACTGTCCGAACAATGTAAATAGTGACAATACCTCATCTCAGAAATATAGACAGTACGTAGAAGATAATAATGGCTTAACTGATACAACTGTTAGTATTGAGTTGGTGTATAATTATCAGACGTTTTTGTAGGCGAGTTATTTGTTAATAAAAATTGCTTTTTTGTTTACTTTTTTTTAATAAAAATATTATTTTATTTTCATTTTATAAAAATGCGTGTGGATCATCATACGTTCCGGAATAATCATTTAAAAATGTTATTGTTGAATTGTCATGTTTCTTTTTTCATAATAAATATTATTTAAAAAACGCCTGATAATTATGCACCAACTTAATAATTAACCCGTAAGAGGTGAATTCATAAAATTTATTTGCACGTAAGTGAATATAACGAACGTAGCTAGAATTGAAACTCGGTTCTTCGATTAACAAGTACATCACCCGCTCAAACGGCCATCCATCAGATTCAGTTGCTTAACTTCGCTGATCGTATGGGAACCGGTGTTTCAATGTGAAATGGCCGCAATCCAATTTTCGTTCGGATCTGCCATCAGCAGTGTTATCTATGTAGCGCACGTTTCTATAATTAAAAATAATAAATTCTAGTTGATCCATTAACAGATTTTTTTTTTTTTTTAAAGTTGATTAAATTTTATTTGTTTTCAGAATGGCAAATTAGTTCCCTTGAAAGAAAGCACATTCCAACAAGTTAACAACCTTCCATCCGCAAAGCAAGGGAAATACAAACCAGGTAAGTGTCATTAACTGAAACATAGTATTTGAACATGCCTGTCTACTAGGGGCGGCCATTCAATCCCTGTTGCAGACGCCTGCTCAGGCATATTACTATTTCTTCAACACCCTCAGAGCCCTCTTGTGGTTTACCTAATTATACTGTGCTGACCTTAGTAACAATTTCTGGGCCCTGGGTATGACGATAAGCTACATTCGGCAGCAAAGCCTCTGATCAGGAGATTGGAGGTTTTGAGGAGCGTGGAACCACTGCTGTTATTCCCAGATCCACCCTGATCCAGGGTGGGAGCACCTGTTAAGATCCCACCTATGGGCAAATAGTAAACCCCTATGAGAGTATAAGAATACATATTTATAGTAAAATTACCAACAATAAATTTTAAGGCCAAATGACCAGTAATACATTTTATCTGTAGTTGGAGGAATAAAAATGCGTTCAAAATATATTTAGTTAAAGCCATAAAATTGTGTTCAAAATATTTAGATTTCGGCATTAAATAACCCATAGAGCTGTTGATGTGCTGCTAAACAAACCAACAGTTCCTGAAAGAGAGTGCATTATTTAGCGCGATCAGCAGTCTGAACAAGGCCAGCACGCTAAAACCATCGGTCACGATGACTTGTTTCTTCGTAGCTGGCACAATCATCAACGGCTCATCAAATCCCATTTTTACTCACAAGGCTTGGGTCAATTGTGGTATCGTTTTCAGGCACTTTGCAAAGGTACCGTACGCTGGGATCGCCACCTCCAGACCAATAACATCAAGACGTTACCTTGCTGACAAATCGACCATGATGAGATTCAAGCCTGGGTCTCATCGCCAGAATGTACACGTTCTAACCATGCAGCCAAAAGGTTAAAGTGATTTTCATAAGTTTGACCAAGTCGTTGATCTAGTCCAAAATTCTGTGTCAAGGATTTATTAAGGGTTTATTCAGATTAATCACCTCATCCTTACCACTTGGCCTTGTTGCGGTATTGCTCCTAGTTGAATTAAAAACAATGACAAACAAAATTTACACATGTAATTGACGGGTCGTCATTAATTGCAGAAGTAAAATTTCAACAAGACGATATTTTCAAGTTATATATATATATATATATATAACTGTAACAAAAGGGAGAAAAACACACTCGTATTGATTCTAGTTTGTTTGAATATCTGCTGTTTGTTAGAGTTGATTCCGATGGCTTTTTTTTTTTGTATTTAGTGAATATTTTTAAGCTTCTACAATTTGTTGAAACGCTTTTATAGATATGAGTATTTGGCTGAATACAGTAGGTGGGAGGATAGAATTTTTGTTATTATACATTGGGTTGTTCTGCTTTTCGTATGAATTTATGTTCTGTGGTTTAGGTTAAAGGTTATATCTAAGAAATTTTCTATTTTTAGGGTTTTTTATCGATTGTAAATCCTAGCGTTTTAAAGATTATTATTATTTCTTTTTTCATTTGTCTGTAGTTCAACCACTGCAATTCAATTAGAATTAATAGACCATCATCCCCGTATAGACCTATATCCTTTTGCTAGTTATATTTGCTAATTTATTGTATAGGGTGCGATGGGTAAATTGTCATGTAAATTGCACAAAAATGAAAATAACACCGACATCTCATTTTAACAGATATATTTACCAAAATTAAACAAAAATATCTTGAACTACTAAAGAGTAAATTTATTCAATAAAACCGCCACTGGTTTCAACTACGGCCTCCAGATGACTTCGGAATCTCCTGCAGCACTTCTGGGCGGTCTCTTTGTTTAAGTTGGTGAGTGCTGTCGTAATACTTGCTTTCTGTTCATCTTTGTTGTCGCAAGGAGTCTTGTTGGTCTCATCTGCACCCCACACATAATAATCAGGGGAGTTGCAATCTGGGGAGTTAGGTGGCAAGATGTAAGAGGTGATGTGGCGCAGAAATTGCCTGACAGCCATATCTGGATTTTCCTGCTTATGTAGCGTGGTGTAGAGTCCTGTTGCCAGAAAAATGGTCTTCCAGCAGCTACACTCTTGACCCAAGGCAGTATTACCTACTCAAGGCCCTTGATGTAGGTCTCCGTGTTGAGTCTGAGGCCTTCGGGAAGAGAAATGGAAGCATAACGTCGCCATCACTAGTGATCACTCCAAACCCTTTTGTAATCACCATTAGACCCATCCAACTCTTTCCGAATCCTTTGCACTATCTTCAAATTGACACTTAAACACTCTGAAATGTTCGTATTGGAGCTCCGCTGGCCCGAATACCAAGCAGTACATCATGTCGTTTCCAAATTTCTGGCGGAGTGAATTGCATCATGGTGCTTTTTTCTCACAGACGGTGCCCAACTGACCCTACTATACTGTGCAGTGCACAAAATAAAAAAACAAAACAACACACATGCCCGAAATTAAAAATATATGGCGACAATTTATCCATTGTATCCTGTATATTCCTACGCGCTCGCTTACCTTGCACGGTCATAGCTACCCATTGTTACACCAAAATTATTATTATTGTTTTGGCCCTTTTTGGTTCATTTTTTGTTGTAGTATAATATACATTTTCAGCAGTGTTTTATTATATTTATCTTCATTGGGGATAGTCATATACTGTTTTGCTAAGTTTAATGCTTTCTCATTGATAGATAAATGCATTTTATTTCTAATTGTGTAAAGGAAGAGTTTTATTTATTGATAATATTATTAAACCAATTAATTGTTGCCTTTGTGTTTTTCCAAAGGTTTATGTTTACTAAGTTTATGTTTCAGTATATTTTTCTCGTATTTGTTTGCTTAATTTCCCAATGTTGCTTTTTGTGCGGTTTAGTAATTTGCATGTGGTTTGGTCGTGAAATTCTCCTTATGGTTTTTTAAATTAATAAATGGTTGCACTTTTACTAGTTGTTTTATTCTATTGTCTAATTTCAGTTTAGTGGCTATTTTTTTAGTTTCTTTGTTTATATTAATTTCTATTTCGTTATCTGTGATTTTGTAAAATTTAGTAACTTCTTTGTCAACTAGTTTATTGTAATAGTTGGTTTCCATTTTATAGATTGTCCTTCCTTATCTTCTTCTGTAAATATTTTTTTTAATTATCATTTTTAGATCCTTTTCAAGTCTTTTTTCGAAATTATTGCTGAATTTTGTTATTTCCAAATTAGTGATTATGCTTTTTAAGTGATTTTTAAAACCAATGAGGTCGCTTTTTTGTTGGGCATTTCATTTATGCAACTTCAAATTTGTGTATATTAAGGGTTGTTGTGGTTGCCACAACTGTCATTGTCTTTTTGACGAAATAGAATACCTTCCTTAGGCGTTGATGTAATGGAATAATCTGTCACCACATGAGTGACTACACTATAAGTAGTAACTGCCTATAAGTATCTGCATGTTAACGGACTACAGAGTCTAGCTGGGATCTGTTATTCAGCTCTTAGCTGTTGTCTAACTCTCTGGCTTCGGGCAGAGAGGAACCCGGACGAGGCTCTGTGGAAGGGAAGAGTCTCGTCCGGGGTGGTAGACAGACCCGAACCAGTTTATGCGGGGTTACGGGGAATTTTTGGCTGAGTCTACGGGGTCGGATTGCCCCACATTAAATTCGGCCTTGTGCCACATCCTACCTCGTCGGGGGACTGGTAAATGTTGTCTAGCTGGGATCTGTTGAGAACGACTCAGACTTACGCGAGAACTACCGACCTTCCAATAGCAGCACTAACTACTGGATTGACTTGCGACGGCCTTGTGCATAACTGTTACCTTTATTCTTATTGTATTGTTTTTTACAATAAACCTTTACTTATTTTATCCATCGGGTTTTTTTAAGTATATATTCCTATTAGCGCGGAATATAACAGGTTATTTCTAAAATGTTCCATTTTTTCTGTGAGTTGGTTTGATGTGGCTATATTCTTTTAAGAAGTAGTTCTAGTGCATTGATTCCATGTTGATGTCAATTAATGTATTGATTCTTTTAGAAAATATTAGGTTGGTGCAAAAATAATGACGTAATAATGTCGTTTTTTTATGTATTTTTTAACGTCAAAAAACGACATTATTACGTCATTATTTTTGCACCAACCTACTAGAATAACAGAAATTAATGCAGGAAAAAAGTGAACAAACTAAAACCAAACGTGCTGAACTGAAAATGATTTTCAGGAGATAAGGCAATAGCGACAAGAAAGATAGTGTGAAGCCCCAAATTCTGTCAGTCAGCAGGCTACTGAGAGAAAATACATTTAAGGCAAGCAACCCTTGCAATAAAGCGCCCGATATTAGACATAGAGCATTAACAGAATTAATGCAATTATAAAAGAAAAAGTCACTTTGCTGAATAATGTTACCTTCAGCAACCCGACTTCAGAGTTTCACAGACGGATCCTCCAGAAATCACTCCGTCCACTCGTCAGAGGGTATCAGCAATTGGCTATTTCTATTTCTCGATTTTCTTTTATGGACTTTTCATTGATGCAAGATTTTTTTTCATAGCGTGTGTGCATGTGCGTGTGCGCGCATGCGCGTGTGTGCGTTCGTACGTGTGTATATATATATATATTTATTTTTACAATTTGTGGTATTTTTCAGGTGACATGGCTGGCATAGGTCTTGGCATGTTATTGGTTGGACTTTTGGCTGGAGGCTTAGTAACGAAATATATTATCAAGAAGAGATTAAATGACAAATTCAAATCCGTGAAATTCGATGCTGAGATGGAATAAATCAAATGGTTTATCGTTATGGAGGACGAGGTAAGGGTGATTGTGCATCGGCGTGGGGCTAAATAGGGATTGTATCCGTTGGTTCATGAGGTCAGCGATTAAAAGTTACCCTGTTGGAAATGATCAGAATACAACTGACTTGTAATAAAATCGAATCCCTATTGTGAGGAATTGTTATGTTCGCCTATGTGTTCGTAAAGGTATATATTATAAAATATATTAATAATTGTCTGACTTAATCTATTTCATTATATGTTGTCATTGTTTACTTTAAGATACATTTCGTGAACAGATCGAGAAAAATCGTCGAAGATTGTGCGTTTAAAGACATTAATTTGGACTTTGCTAACCAGACGCTTCTCTGTAGTTAAATGATATAGCACATCAGGCCGGTAGAAGTAATTAATACTGTTTAATTAAAAAAAAACAGAGCATTTAATTAAATGATTGCATCTATTAAAATAACGTATACACAGAAATATATTAATAACTGTCGGACAATCCATTTCATTATATATATATATATATATATATATATATATATATATATATGTGTGTGTGTGTGTGTGTGTGTGTGTGTGTCTGTGTGTGTGTGTGTGTAAGCAAATATATGGATATAGATCCGACAGTATGAAGAAAAATATACGGAAAAAACAAAAATCCTTATACGCAATTATGCAATCTGTTTGGATAAGTCTTGTTCTTATGTCCATCGTCTTTGTCATGTTGAATTGATAATGTTAATTATATTTTATGATGTCCTGAAGATGGTTTATTAGACCGAAACGTCCGACGTTGACATATTAACATTAAAACAGCATAATTGCATATAAGGATTTTTGTTTGTTTTTCCGTATATTTTTCTTCATATATATATATAATGTATGTATATAAAATTATTATTATTATTATTATTATAATTATTTGTCGCGATGAAAACATTTCAAATAATAATATTCGCGATGAAAACATATTTTTAAATAATAATGATGATAATAATAATAATATATATATGTATATGTTAAAGCATGCTATATTTATGTGGTAAACGTGCTCAATCGAGATAGATCGTATGTAAATAATTAAATGTAAGTATGGACACTGAGATCAGGATCAAGAAGCGATAGCCTGTTGAACGCAATCTTCAAGCCTGATGAATGCGTTCAAACATGAAACAGTCTGTCACCACTCAGTGCTGATCTCAGTGTCCTCATACACACACACACATATTCTCCCTCACACACACACACACACACATGCACATATATATATATATATAAACTCAAGTACGCCTATTCCCCAAAAATAGCGCTTTATATAGTAAAAATATCTAGACTTAAGAAAAATAAAATCCATTTCTCCCTAAGAAATATATATATATATATATGAACCGTTCTAAGCTTCGTATAGTGGATTTAGTTTCGGTAGATATATATTTTTTTATTATACTGTTCCTCTATGTAAGCTTTCGGCTCACATGAGCCATTATCCGAGTGGTTATATGGACATTACAAAAGAGATCAAGGAAAGTTTAGATCGAGGAACATGATAATAAAAAATATCAAAATGTTGAACAGATTTTGTCTTTATTTTCTTCCGAAACTAATGCCTCTATACGAAGCTTAGAACGGCTCATAATGACACTTAATAAACATTCGTTGTCTGTTATATTTAACAATATGTTTGAATAATGAGCTGATGCCCCAATAAACTATATATATATATATATATATATATATATATATATATATATATATATATATATATATTGAAAGAAAAGATGTATGACACATTGTGAAAAGATATGTGACGAGTTTCATCCGTTAGGACATAATCGGACGGGGTTTGTTGACGTTGTTGTTACTATACATGCCTATGGATCAGACCCGTTGGTAGTTTACAAATTTTTATATATATATATATATATATATATATATATATATATATATATATATATATATATATATATATATGTATGTATTTTTGCAATCTAGCAAAATTCTTCTTTATCTTACCATCATATTTGTTATTAAATATCTCATATTGGAAAATCTGCCAAGAACATCGAAACGTAAATTTAATGTGAATGATATATATATATATATATATATATATATATATATATATATATATATATATGAGAGAGAGAGGGGGCGGAGAGGGTGAGAGAGAATTAAATGCTTAAATACACGCAAACACACACACACATATATATATATAATATATATATGTGTGAGTGTGTATTTGTGTATATATATATGTGTATGTATATATATATATATATATATATATATATATATATATATATATATATGTGTGTGTGTATGTGCGTATGCGTGTGTGTATTTAACCAGTAAATTCTCTTTTAGACATGTCTGATTAAATAAATTACAAATATTACGTCTGCTTATTTTTAACATAATCCGTTCATATTCACGGATATTTTTCTGTGTATTACAATCAAATGATGCAAGAAATGCACTGCAACAGTAACAATCACAGTGTATTCCTTGCATCATTTGATTGTAATACACGGAAAAGTATCCATGAATATGAACGGATTATGCTAAAAAATAAGCAGACATAATGTTTGTAATTTATTTAATCAGACACACACCCAGACATATATATACATGTGTGCGTGTGTGTGCGCGCGCGTGCATGTGTGTGTGTGTGTGTAAAAATGTCATATTGAGTATCTCTGTAAAGAGATAATATGGATAAAGACAAAAGGAAAATTATTATCGGTTTCCCATAAAAGCCATTACGGAGAAAATACTTAGATTATTAATTAAAAAACAAACACCATACAATAAATACGCTTCAGATGTACTTTTTATTTATCACCAATATGGGGGTAACACCTATACTCAAAGAATGTAAAATTCACAAATTTACAGATGTGGTTAACAAGTATTACCCTTTCACTAGCAACATTTTATAATACGATTAAAATGCACAGTATACCCAATTTGTAATGTAAGCTTAAATTACACAAACATTTGAAGCATGTTTCGAACCTGAGTTCTTTCTAGGGGAAACCGCCATTAGAATAGTCTAAATAGTGCCTTTCAACACAGGTTTATCGCCGACTCTCGAAATAAACATATCTGAACAATTTCGTATCCTAACGTAAACAAAACAATTTCTAAAGAAAAGAATGGATTTTTGATTTATTAAATCGAATATTCGAGAATTCTTATTAAAAAAAAAAATACAGCGTATATTTTTCTAAGATTCCACGAATATTCTTGCTGGTAGACGAAAATATTGTTTAATAAATAAACTCTATTCTATTCAAATACGAGTATCCACTAAAAATAACCTTTAATGTTATAAAAATCTGTCGGATTAATAAATTAAAAATCAATTCCTTTCTTTATATATATATATATATGTGTGTGCGTGCGCGCGTGTGTGTGCGCGCGTGTGTGTGTGGTGCAGCTTAATTTACATTTCAACGAATCATTCACCCAAAAAGTAAATTAGTATAGTTAATGAGATAAAATGGCGAAATCAGTTTGGTAACTAAATTTAAAAAAGTCATTAACCAACTAACCACGCGATACAGTTTACAATTTTTTAAAGCAAGGATCATAACAGTCATCGATAAGTTAGTGTGTTAATGCATTTTTTAAATTTAGTTAGCGATGTGAATTCGCCATTTTATCTCATTTACTTTACTAATTTACTTTTTGTATGAATGATTCACTGTAATATATATATATATATATATATATATATATATATATATATATATATATATATATATATATAAGTGAACATTGAAGTCAACACTCAGCGGTGACGGGCTGTTTGATGCTGGATGCAATCGTCAGGCCCCCTGACGATTGTGTCCACCATGAAACAGCCCGTCACCGCTGAGTGTTGACTTCAATGTTCACTTTTATATTTATATTTACATACGCTCTATCTCTGATATTGAGCACTTTATCCCATAAATATAACACACCTTAAAACTATACTTCATATATATATATAGTTAAAGAAGCATTTGGTAATTCATATGGAAAATTCCAACTAGGATGTAATCCAGAGAGCTCAATGTAAAATCACAGCAAATATTAGAAATATTTTGAAATGAGATCCGAAGAACCAGGACGAAAATTCCGTTCCTGGGGAAATAAACTATAATCCTATGAACCCTTAAAGTTGTCTGTTTCCTCATATATATATATATATATATATATATATATATATATATATATATATATATATATATATATATACATATATATAAGTGTGTGTGTTTCTGTGTGTAAAAAGTTTCAGATTTAACCTGTAGAAAAAGACAATATGTATAAAGGAAAAAGAATAAGAAAACTGTGTAGTTTTAGCCGACATGTTTCTTTTCACTCATAATGGAGTAGAAGCTCCGTTTATTTTAAACTGTATTTTATTCCTTATACCTGCCTGAACATTCAAGAAAATCTTTTTGAAGAAAAATGCACCCTCCGGCACGATTCAAATCTACGTCCCCCTTTGCAGGAGAAACAGTCGTTTGATCTGATGTGCTTTTGACCATTCGGCTACGAAGAGCTTCATAATCAAGCAAGGTTTTATTTAAAAACTGATCAATGGCTTCGCTGTAAAATATGGAAATAATGTGTGTTTCTTATTGTTGTTGTATATTTTTCAATCTTTTATAAGAAGAATCTACACACCTTTGTGATTTTCTCCCATTTTTGTATGTGTTTTAATAAATTCTTTCCTTCTTCTTTGTCTTAAAAAGCGTCTTACAATGTTTGGGATAGCGTTTCTTTTATAAAAAGTAAGAAAAGCATGGTTTTTCATTATTTTTAAAATAAAATTCTTTTTAATAATTTCTACAAAAAATTCTAAAAAAAAATTTGAAAAATATTTATTTTAAAATAAAAAAATAAAAATAAAAATAATAAATAAAAATAAATAAAAAATAAATAAAAATAGAAATTTATAAAGAAAATTTCTTCAAAAACCCCATAGTGTTTCATTATTTTGTTATGTGTCTTTGCTGATAAGTATTTCAAAAGTCCATTTATCGTTCTACCTAATTTTATCAGTGTTTTTCAGTAAACGTTTCTTATTTAAATGTCCCAAACAAAGTAAGATTAACATTTGGATGAATAAAAAAAAATATTTGATTACAAAAATAAACAAAAAATGAAACTAAAAAGCAATGAATCTTTTTTGACATCTCGAGGCCACCGTAAATTCTAAATTTCTGTTGATAAACAAATAAAAGAAAGGATTTATCGATTCATCGCGTTTGTTTTTTCTATTATCTTTGATATTCACGACCGTAAGTCCCATAACCCATTGGAGTCATAGTTGTATCATATGTACTGCAGTCGATGTAGCAGTGTTGTTTCCTAGGGAAAGAAATGTCTGCAATATAATCAATCCTAACCTGGCATCTCGACTTCAGCTTCTTTCTCACCGACATGATACGGCTTCCCTCTGTCTTTTCTACAAATATTTTCATGGCAACTGTACTATTCAGCTCTTTTCCGTAACAACATGAATTTAAGCATGCTATTAGATTCATACCTTTCCCTACATACTAATACCCTTGGAAAAGGTATGAATCCTCTTCTTCTCCGCCCCACCAGCTATGGGTAAATAGCAGGACAAACCGAGTTCTATAGCTTTGGATGGCAACTAGTCTACTGCAGAAAGAAATGACAACCTACTGCGGGAAAAAAATCTTCTTCATCAGTCATGTATCGAAAGATACATGATCGCCTAAGCATGTATCACGCATGGCGTATAACTGACTGATTAGATTGGCAGTTAGGTCTCAACGATTTACTGTTGAACGAGTTTGATGTAACCATCACTTTTGTTCTAACAGCTTCTTTTTTCGCGCTTCCCAACTTCATTCCCTGTCACTTACAATTTTCAAAAATTAAAATGCAACATCAATCGTCATCTTCTATCTTCTTGACCCCTATTTCTTTATTGTTCTTTTCTCACTTCTCCTCACTAAAGTCTTCTTATTCTCTTTAACTCCGTGTAACCCATTGTGTCCTCGTGGCATTGTTGCTTTGATCGCGGTGAAATGATTAAAAAAAAGATAGACTGATAGAGCCCAACTTACTCCAGGCTGGGTTTGAATTCATTCTTTCCTCCTTCAAGACTAATCACCAGTCTATCCCGCTATTTACCATAGTAGAAATGGATTTATACTTTTCCCAAGAGTATTAGCACTTGGGAATATAATGAACTCGACAAGAAATCGGAATCTGCACGCAGATTTCACAAACCCAGCCGCTATCCATATTTCTGCTGCCTCCTTTGATATTACGGGCAGGATTTAAACAAATAAGTTAAGCAGATTTAACGAATAAATACATCGCTAAGTTTAATTTAGTCATGCAAAACATCAATTCGTAATGGTAATGTTAGCCGTTTCCTTATAAGGAAACATTCGGTTCTCATTAACCGCCTCAGTTCTCTTCGAGTTAAGCTTTTCTTCACTCTGGGACCACCGAGCTGGAATCAAAATGTATCTACTTTGGGGCAGACACACTATTTTATCTCTAAATTATGTTTCTGTCTTCAGACAAAACACAACAAATAAATGACAAATGCCTGGTCCCCGGGAATTGCAACCCTGTGGCAGCACCTCCCCCATTACACCAAAGAGGCCCGGTGGGATATCAATGTCAGCGATACATTGGTTGCGACGATCGGCCAATTTTTGGACTTGACTACGCGCTTGGGATCCCCACCTTAAATCGCACTTGTACCATAACCCATCACTATGGGTTGAAGAGTAAATACCATATGTAGTATCTGTTCTTCCCATCTCTAATTATAATGGTTATATTATCGGTTTCCTTATAAGGAAACATTCGGTATTTGTTAACCGAATGGTTGGTACTACTTTCGTTTGAAATTTATAAAACGTTTGTATTAAAATAAATTTCAGTTTCCAGTAACAATTATCGTAATTTCCGGTACTGATGTAGGTTTCTTTCCTAGCTTTTTGTGTGAAGTAGTGCGGAACATCAAAATCTTGTTTAAGGGAGACTCTTCTATCGTTACCAAACTTCATATATTTAAAGTAGACTCCCACTTTTATGTTTTATTTCCCTTAGCTTCTTTTAAATCTGTCCTAAAATCAAACGAACACTTCCTGTTGCATGTTGCTGTCAAAGTGTTATTTAACACATTCAACGCTACACGATGCACATGTAGGTTTTGTGACATGCATCTTCAAGTGGGCACACACCAATGCAATATACAAGGTGCAATTGAAAAAAATTTCGCCTCCACAGCAAATATCTAGAAAACGAGATTTTACCATCACAAATGACCCTTAACAATAAGCTATATGCAAATGTCACGGCACTCTCTAAATTTTACTGGGATATTAAACAGATGACTACACATCCGGTAGTAAACTGAAATTTCGTCGCTAAAACTACACCTTTTTCCGGCTGCGGCAACCGATGCAATCTGTGTTTTCTGGAAAAAATTGTTTTCTAAATTACGCAAAAATGAAAATAACACTGACATCTCATTTTAACAAATATACTTACCAAAATTACACAAAAACATACTTGGATTTTGTCCAGGACCTCGAGATGAACAGCAGGGGCACAAGCCAATATATGGCAACAGTATTCAATGAAAGGACAAATTGTAGATTTGTAGATTTGAAGGATGGACTCAGACGAGAAAAACCTTCTGACGCGACACAGAGAACTTTCTTTGCGGTAGATGAAGCTATTGATTCAATGTAGTTGTTCCCCTTCCGGTCAGTGGAAAGCATGAGACCAAGCAGGTGCAGAGAGGCGCTCTCGGGGAGTTTGGCATCAGCCGTTCTGATGGGAAACTAGGTTGGGTTCTCTATGGTGGGTAAATGAGAGGAGTTTCGTTTTGGAGGCATTAAAGTTTACAAACCATTTCCTGCCCCAGTTAACCATAGATTGGAGGTTCTTTTCGAGACAAACGGCCAAGTTAGTTTTGTCAGCGATGTTGGATTTACTAATGAGGCAGGAGTAAATAGTAGTGTCGTCGGCGTAGATACCTACTTGGGGATTCATTCATCAGGAATATCGTTGATGTAGATCAGAAACAGTATAGGACCCAGGATAGAGCCTTGGGGAACACCAACGTACGTATGAAAGGAACTGGAGGAGAACCCGTTTAGGACGACCTTCATTTCACGGTTTGACAGGAATAATTGCATTATGTCAAATAATCGTCCTGTATAATCGTATTCCTGAAAAAGGTCGGCATGTCAAACACTATCAAATCAGAGATATCTAGAGCCACATCTCGACCTTCTCCTTTATTCTCAAATGCTCGGTATACAAATTCAGTCATGGCCGTGAGTACATCAGCAGTAGACCGGGTAAACCGTAAACTATATTGCTTGTCAGAGAGCAGATCATGGGATGTAAGGTGCTTAACCACTTCGGCGTTGATTAAAGCCTCAAAGTCTTTGCCGAAGAGTGGTAGAAAACTGATAGAACGGTAGTTAGATGGGTCAGAAGGGTCTCCAGAGTTCTTGAAAATAGGGACAATTGATGAGGACTTCTAACAGACTGGAAAAACTGAACTGGGAGTCAGCAAGGCATGTTTGGAGAGGACTATAGCCAGTTCAAGAGCACATTTCTTCAGGACTACGGCTGATATTCCGTCTCCGCCACTAGTCTTATGAGAGTCTAATTTACAGACGATGTCCAATACCATCGATGGGGTTATCATCTCTCAATGGAACCTCAGTTCTAGGGGAAAAATCAGAAGCGGGTGCTCCGGATGAGTTGAGCGTTGATTTGAATGAGAATTTCCGAGCAAAGCATTCAGCCTTATCAGCTGAGGAAGTCAGGACCTCAAATTGATTGAATAGAGAAGCTATTGTGGATTTGCTGTCGTTCAGCACATTCTTGCAAAGCCACCAATAATCTTTAGAACCAAACTTGCGAGATGCAATACTTTGTTTCATTCTTTCAGCAAATAGTAGCTTTGCTTCATTGAGGACACGCTTGCACTCATTACGAGCAGAGACAAAGAGACGTCAGTTGCAATCAGACATGTCACTTCGGTACGGCCGGAAGAAGTGATTCCTATGGGCAATAGCAGCTGAGAACGAAGCCCGATTTAACTTTATATTTTCTTGCCGGGATGAAAGTCTTCATGCCAGCTTTTACCCAGGAGGAGATCTCAGACATTTTTGAACGGGCTGTTTAAAAAACACATTCCAGGGGACATCGCGAAGAAAATCACGGAAGGCGTCCCAGTCTGCTCGTTGATCAGAAAGATATTCTGTTGGTAGGAGGTTCTTTGCTGGGGGAGGAGTAGAGGGAGATGCTAACCGACACTACGGCATGATCAGAGTTGCCGAGAGGGCAGAACTGCGTGGCACGACAAGAGTTGGGGATGGAGGTAAAACAGAGATCGAGGAGGGAAGCATTACGCGTAGGAAAGTCACCCACTTGGGTGAGGGATTGAGTGATTGAAAAGTTAAGGGTTTGTATGTCAGCGAGGTCAGTTACAGAGTATTTAAGCCACATTGTATGGTGGGTGTTAAAGTTACCGAACACGAATATATATGCAAACGGATGTAGAGAGACTTGCCAATATTATCGGAAATGCTATCGAAGACTCCACAGTCTTCGGCTTCAACCTCGTAGCATTAAGCAGAGAAGCTGCTTATTTTGTTGTATGGTAGGAATAAATTTGATAATATCGGTGTTAATTTTTCAGTTTATTCTTTCGTAGGAAATACAAGTGCCAATTGGAATACTTAGGGCTCGTGGGAATTTACTAAACTTCCTCTTTTGAACTAAATATTGGGTTGGTGCAAAAATAATGTCGTTTTCTCACATAGTAACATATGTGAGAAAACGACATTACTTTTGCACCAACCTAATACAAGTATCGTCTAGAAATAGGCAGGCAGGTGGTAATTTTTTTCAACTTCCTTTGTTCTACAAAATGCAATGTTCCGTTAGGAATAGTCATCGACAGGTTTTTTTTCAATTCATACATGTGTATCTGGTAGAATCAAGACCAGTGGTAATTTTTCAGTTTTGGGGTTTTTTTTTTATATATCAAAGACAAGGTGCCATCCGAACAAAACAAGGCTGATGGGAATTTTTCATCTTCATATTTGTACCAAATAAAAATGCCGTCTAGAATAGATAGGCTGGGGTTAGGGAATTTTCTCAACTTCCTCTTTTGTACCAAATACACGATGCTGTCTGGAATAGTTATGACGGGTGGGGATGTTTCAACCTTATCTTAATACCAAATACAAGCACTGTCGCGAATAGTTAGGCCGGTGGGGATTTTTTCAACTTCATCTTTTGTACCAAATATAAGGTTCTGTCTGGAAAATTCAGGCCGGTGGGGATTTTTCAACTTCATCTTTTGTACCAAATATAAGGTGTCGTCTGGAATAGTCAGCCTGGTAGCAATTTTCTCAACTTCCTTTGTTGTACCAAATACAAGTGCTGACTAGAATAACAGTGGGAATTTTTAAACAATATCATTTGTACAAAATACAGGTGCCCTCTGGAACAGTTATGCTTGTGGCAAAGTTTAAATTTACTCTCGAGTAAAGAACACGAGTGCTACCTCGAATAGCAATGCCGGTGGGAATTTTTAACTTTATATATTTGTACTAAATACAAGTGCCGTCTGTAACAGTCAGCCCTGTTAGAATGTTTCAATTTACTCTCTGTTAACACAAGTGTTGTCTCGAATGGTCATGCCGGTTCGAATGTATAACTGATAATTTTGTACCAAATAGAAGTGCCGTCTGTAACAGACAAGCCTGTGGGTATGTTTCAGTTTACTCACTGTTACAAAACACAAGTAATGTCTCCAGTTGTCATGCCGATGGGAATGTATAGCTGATAAATCTGTACCATATCCAAGTGCTGTCTTTAACCGCCAGGCCTGTGGAAACCTTTCAAATTATTCTCTGTGAGCAAACACACAAATTTTGGTGCCGGTCGGAGTGTATAACTGATAATTTTTACCAAATACAAGTGCCGTCTGCAACAACCAGACCAATGAGAATGTTACAATTTACTTTCAGTTACGAAAAACAAGTGTTGTCTGGAATTGTCATGTCGGTGGGAATAAATGAATTATAATTTTGTACCAAATAAAAGTATCGTCTGTCACAGTCAAATCGGTGGGAATATTTGAATTTTCTCTCTTAAAAAACACAAGTGCTGTCTCTAATTATCTTTACTCTTTCTTTTTCATTTTCAATTTCTTTCTTTTCTTCATTTATTTAATGTGTATTCTCTTTCCTTTTATTCTTCAATTTCTTTCTTTCATTCATTAAAATAATGTTTTCTCTTTTTCTTCAGCTTCATTTTCTCCCTTTTCCTTCATTAAGCAAATATTTTTCCTCTATGTATTAATGTCAATTTCATTCTTTTCTTCATTAACTAAATGTCTTTTCATTTATCTTCAAATTTCATTCTTTTCTTCATTAACTAAATACATTTTCTTTTTCTTTTTATCTTCAATTTCATTCTTTTCTTCATTAATTGAATTTTTTTTCCTTCAATTTTTTTACCTTTTCTTTATTAACTAAATGACATTTCTCTTTTTTTTTTTCATTAATCAAATGTATTTTCTTTCTTTATCGTCTTCTGTTTCTTTCCTTTCTTCGTTTCCTCAATGTCTTTCTCCTTCGTTGTCATTTTCAATTTCTTTCTTTTCTTCATTAACTTAATTCCTTTCCTCTCTCTTTTCATTTACTTTCTTTTTTTACCTAAAAATTAGTTTCCTTTAGATTCGATTCACCTTTTCTTTTTAGAGTTCCTTTTTCTCTTCAACATTTCGCCTTTTTCTCTTTAATTCTTCCTCTCCTGTCTCTATCTATTTTCTTTCTAGTATCCATCTTTGCGATCACGTGACCAGCATTCGTTCCTTTCATTCAATTACCCGTTTATTCGTTAATTAATTTCACATAAACCCAATTGCTTAACAATAGAAGGATGCAATGGTCGGATGACCGCCATATTGAGAGACGCTAAATCCGCAGAGAAGAGCACGTTATCCACTTCTCTCTCCTTTTCCTCTATCCCACTCTTTCTCTCACCGTTTTCTCTCCTCTCTCTCTCTTTTAGTAATCACTTTCTTTCTCGCTTCCACACTTGATCTCTCATAATGACGTTTGCTTCTCACTTTTTTCCATTAAACCGAATTCTCCGACCCTCTCCCGCTTACTTTCACTATACACACATGCTTATATATATATATATATATATATATATATATATATATATATATAACATCAATATATATATATATATATATATATATATATATATATATATACATATATATATATATATAACATCAATATATATATATATATATGTATATATAGCATCAATATATATATATATATATAACATCAATATATATATATATATATATATATATATACATATATACATATATATATATATATATATATATATATATATATACATATATATATATATAACATCAATATATATATATATATATAACATCAATATATATATATATAACATCAATATATATATATATATAACATCAATATATATATATATATATACATATATACATATATATATATACATACATATATATATAACATCAATATATATATATATATATATATATATATATATATATATATATATATATATATATATAACAACATCAAAAATAAAACGCCCTTGACAATAGCTAATGAAGTGACTGAAAGAGCTTGGGACAATGAAAAGTTTGGTAAATTTCTTTATTCCCTTACTTCTACAAAACGGAAACACGTCAGGATACTGGACAAATTAAATAAGAAATTAATTAAATTGTCTTTCCTTTAGTATTTAAGGAAAGATGCTTACTGCCCAAATATACATTAATTTATATATAATGGATGTCAGTTATCTCCTGTTAATTCCCCTCTCCACTGCCTTAACCGGGTATTGAACTCTTTGGGTCCTGTTACTGGATCTAACTAGGCCATTATCCACTGTGTCACGTGTCCCGAAGGACATATGATCCGTGGAACTAAAACAGTCTACCCCAGTGAGAAAAATAAAGGGTTCAGTTCGACATTCCAGCCACCTGAAGAATGCCGGAGCGTACAACGGCCGAATCGTTGTAATAAATATGGCGACAAAGACGAGGACAATAGTCCGAATAATGTAAATAGTGATATAATTAATTTTCGCACTTATTTTATTGATGTTATAAGAGGAAAAAATTTTTAAAAATTAAATTAATTAAATAAATGAAATTCTTTTAGCGACGCCTTGATCCCAATGGCCGTTAGACATGACGTCCTGCTTGACCGTTTCAAACGCCCAGCTTCCCAAAAAATGTCTGACAAAATAATTATTAATTACTGCGACAGTCGAAAGTAGTTGAACAAAAATAATAAAATATGAAATTCGGACATTTTATCCACAATTTCCAGCACAATACTGAACACATTTTGTGAAAATTGAAAAAATCCAATATAAAATTAAGCAGACACATCTTAAGAGTCATTTGCGATATTAAAATCGGGCAGATGATAGAGATTATATAAAGAGAGAGAAAGAGAGCAAGGAAAAAAAGGAGAAAATAAGGTAGAAAGAAATGGGAAAGAAAGAAAAAAGAAAGAAAGAAAGAAAGAAAGAACGGTAGCATTGTGAGTTCGACTGATAGGTCAGCGAGTGATTTCTGTGGAGA